>OY041619.1:12189200-13406200 GCA_955876795.1 Eupithecia tripunctaria | reverse complement strand
ATGTTTCTTAACACCGATTCTTGGGGAACACCTATTCTAATTGTTTGTTCCGTTGTTCTGACTTGTATTTTGACCTCAATAGTTTACTCTCTTCCCTCTAGATAGGATTTTATGAGATTCTGAGTTTGTCTACAAATACCATAGTACGCCAGTTTCTTCAGTAGGAGCTCGTGACTGACAGAGTCAAATACCTTTGATACATCCAGGAAAATACCTGCGACTTTTTTCTTATTTTCTAGACATTCCGCTATATTTGTCACAAAGCTTTGCGTCGCAGATACAGTTAATTTTCCCGGCCTATACGCGTGCTGACAGTCAGATAGTATATTGTTACTTATCAGGTGGTTCATTATAGAATCGGACATTGACATGATAGACTCTATAAGTTTCGAAAGAGTAGGCCAAGGTAATCGGCCTATAATTCCTGACATCTTCAGTATCACCCACGTTTCACCCTTGCCTTTGTACAATGGAGTACGTCAAGAGATTTTTAACATTTTAGGGTATGTGTTTGATTTAATAACATTATTATTAAGAAAACAGGGTCATTAAGTTTTTAAAAAATAATGTTTAGTGTCTATCTAAATAATTATATAACAACTAAATAATTTTTACATGGAGGGTGGGCCCTACCTAACATCTTTTAACATTTTGTAAAGGATTTTATTCAAAATATCGCCTGTAAAAGATATAGTATAATTATAGTTATTTTTTATATTTTACCTATACCTATTACTTTTACGGGGCGCGGTGATTATAAAAAATGTCGAGAATCACGGAAGTATTACATATTTCATTTATAAGGGAGAATGAACATAAAATGAATAAGTTTAGTTTGTATCAAAACGTGTAAAAACACTTTTATTTGATAATGCTTGTCAAGACTTTTTATAATTCTACAATAAATAATTACTCCAGTATCGATTGACTAGAAACATCGGATGAATTCAGTGATGGTAAGCCGGGGCAGAGTAGGCCACGGGGGCGGAGTGGACCAACGGGGCAGAGTGGACCACAGGAGCAGAGTGGACCAAAGGTGAAGAGTAGGCGACGGGGGCCGAGTGGACCAACGGAGCAGAGTGGACCACAGGAGCAGAGTGGACCACAGGAGCAGAGTGGACCAATGGCGAAGAGTAGGCGACAGGGGCAGAGTGGACCAACGGAGCAGAGTGGACCACAGGAGCAGCGGCGTAGGCAACCGGAGCGGCGACCTTAGCGACCACCGGAGCGACGACCTTAGCTACGTGACCCAGGTGCTCCTTGCGGACTACAGCGTTAAATCCATTGTGGTCATCAGCGGTGTAGTCCACGGTGCGCTTGGTGCCGTCAGGGTCCACGACGGAGTAGGAGCCCTGCACGACGTCGCCGTCGCGGGTCTCGTGCTGCGACTTAGAGTCTCCAGTCAGACCGTCTTGGACATCGTAGGCGAAGCTGTACTGAGGGTGGGTGTCGACCTCTTCCACGGTCTTTGTGATGACTTTAGCGACGGGGGCGGCGTAGGAGGAGTAGACGGGGGCTGCGTGGACGGGGGCGGAGTACGCCACGGGGGCAGGGGCGTAGGTGAGAGGGGCGGGGTGCGCGTACGCAGCGGGGGCGACAAGGCCCGCCTGCGCGGCTGCCACACAGCACATCAGTACTACCAGCTGTAAACAATAGAAGATATTATTTAAAAAAATAATATACTCTTTTCTACCCGCGACTTAGCACGTGTTGTTTTAATGAAAACGTTTAATAGTAATTTCATCCTACTTCCTACCAAATTATAAAAGCAAATTTCGTAAGAATGTATGGATGTAGGTATACATGTTAATTTTTAGAATTCCTACCGATATGCCGAAATATTGGAAAGCTCAAAATTCAAACTATGATAAATATCCGGTTGTATAGTTACTTTAGTGTACGCAGCTCGGATATCTGTGGTGTTAATACAGTGTTAATGAGAATGATTTACCTATCATTAACAAATAATTATTATTTTCCCTGAGGAGTCCGTACCTTAAAAGCCATAGTTGAAGAAATGACAGTGACTTCACGAGAGGATCTCAAGTAGAATGTGCCGAAATCGGATCTCACTGACTTTTTATACTCTCCTTAAGCTCCGGGCATTGCATTATCATAGCACATGTGCGGATAAACCGGCTGAATTACAACATAACTCAGTTCAATGGGAAATTAACGAGTGAGTAGGCTTCTGTATTTGGTCGGGTGATATGTAAATATGGAGCATGTGTGGATGATTAATCTCGGGTAGAAAGATCACTTGTATTGTATGGCAGAGCTACTTATTTGGAGTGCACGTCCTTGCGATGGCTTTTTATTGTGTCGCAATGATTTCGGTGGCAGTTCTTGTTAGCGCTCTGCACTGCACGCCTCAAACACATGAATCAACTGCAGTCGACGACTGCGGTCACCTATTACAGCCGCCTGCAGTTGACTGCAGTTGACAGCAGCCTTTGATTGCCGTCAATAAAAAAGCTCGTAACAATAATAATAATCTGCAGATCGTAGAAAACTTGTGGGAATCGAACCCGCAAACTATTGCGTCGCAGGCGGACCATCGCTCGATGCGTCACTATCGTAATGGAACCTTTTTAAGCTCAAGGATAAAAGGATTTTAAACCTCCTTAAATATTTTTTAACACGAAATTTTGACATTTTTGTGACTTTGTGTGACTTTATCACCTTTGTTTATCACATTGTCAGAACTTTAAATTTTCTCCTGTGTTGTATTCTGTTATATTTTTTCCTATAAACGTGATTAGTCCTATAAATTGAACTTGAATAAGGTAAGATTTAAAACAGATAGCTAGATGCGGGTAGCGCAACATCAGTCATTTTGTAGCGATCTTTGGGTGAGCCATACCTATGTCCAACTGTGGACGCTCCATAGAGTTTATATAGTACTAGGGACGCTCCTTTGGAGTATTTACATTCATTGTGTGGACGGACGTGTCTAGTCTTGAATGAAGGTGATAATGAACGCGCCTGACCTCTCCCCGGTCGTGTGGGTCTGCCATGCCATCGGTCGGATTGTTTTAATATTATGGTCTCAACCATTGATTAATTAAAAAGAGAAGATAGGTTACGTTCTCCCAGCGCGCTTACTCAAAAATTGGCATGTGTTACAACTACACGCAAACACATACGCTCACAGTTATATTTCCAGTCCTGTGCAATACAAAGAACAAAGACGGAAAGACGTATCTAAGACCGAAGTGAGACCGAGACAACGATATTTCACGCGAATCACGACCGCCCGTGCCACCGGTCCGACGGTGACTGAGGTGGGAGCACACAATTTTACACAATATGAGGTTGCCATTTTCGAGAAACTAGTACCTCATCTTCCCTTTATAATTAATCAATGGTCTCAACCTCCCTCAACAACCTATATTGGATCACTGCTGGATGCAGGCCTCCCTCTGATAAGCGCCTTTATTACCTAGCTGTCTTCTTATGGGGGCCCATAATCCACACGCTGGGCATGCGGTTTAGGGATCGCAGTTTGTTGACAGAATCGTTCGGCAGGCTTTGCTGCCCGCCTCCGGTAAATAACCCTTAGTCACCTCTTACGACACCCGCGGGAAGAGTTGGGGTGGTGCAAATTCTATTCCACCAGCACCACACGGTGCGATAGTATTATGGATTACGCTACTCGAACTTAAAATGTATTAAGTTATCTGAACTTTAGTTAGTAACGAGTCCACCTTGAGATGTCTCTGGGCAATTCAAGTCAAAGGGCATCGTGACCTGAGCTCACTTGGTCCCTTTTAAACTGCATGGGTCAGGACATCTATAGGTATGTCTTTACTCTATACTTATAATATTATAAAGAGGAAATATTTAATTTATTGTTTGTATTGAGGCTCCGAAACTAATGGACTGATTTTAAAAATTCTTCACCATTACAAAGCTTACTTTTCACTTTCAGGGAGTGACTTAGATTATATTTTATCCCGGAATACTCATGATATCGGGAACTGCGCAGGTGAAACCGCGAGGCACTGCTAGTCTTATATAAACTAGTTATGCCCGCGACTTCGCACTCGTAGTTTCTGTGGAACTTCTATGGAACGTTTTCTATCCCAGGAACTGATTTTTGGGATAAAAAGCAGCGCGCAGAAGCTAAAATAAATAAATGGAAAACGTTCCCAAGACTAAGAAGTCCCGACAAAATTATTGAAGCCCGCCCTTGAAAAAAATGTGTTTAAAAAAAGTTGTGAATAATGCCATCCATCACACAATAACATACCTACATATAAATGTGAAAGTTAAGATTTATGGATGTTTGTTACCTCTTCACGCCAAACTTACTAAACGGTTTTTGCTGAAATTCTGCATAAGTACAAGTAATTCTAATCCTAGAAACAAACAGCTTCCTAAACAACCAATTTTTTATCACAGAGTTCCAATGAGACAGTAACTAGCTATGAAAATTTTCACATCCTAACTTTTTACTTAGGTACTTAAATATTTGCGTGGTATGCGCGGATGACTGCCGGTGCCGTTGGCACGTTTTGTGCGGTTTTGTGTCCCAATAGAGGTAAGGAAAGGTGACGGAAGAATGGGGTCGGCGAGAGTGTGGAATGGTGGGCTCGCCGGCTAAGTATGGGAGGACGAGGGGACGCCAGTCGGATCGCGGAGGTTATATGTTCCCGTGGTTCGGCGAAAACGGCGAAAGAGGGACACCGGAGAGGTTTTTAGTGGGTATTACTCCCTTCTCAGGGCGTCGAGTCCCACATAATTCTGGTCTTCCCCAGACCAGTCTATTCGTAAACGAATTTTCCTTGCCGAAGAAAAAAAGAAAAGGTACTTAAATATATATATTAGTTGTGCATTTAACTTATAAACCGTTAGCATTCTGGCAAGAGCGGTGGCCCCTAATACAAGCAAATATTGCTTAAAGGGGGACTCCAACCAAACCCTGTATGTTTCATTTTAAAAGTTATCGAAATAAACAATTATTACTAAAGTTATTTACAACGGGATATTTACCATGATTTGAGTTATGACTTATGAGCTTTCCGTGCAGTAATTCCGTGATCATGGCGCATGAACTGTGCCAAAATATTGGAAAGCTCAAAACTCCCTTTGTAAATATCCCGTTGTAAATAACTTTAGTATTAATAACCATGATGGATTAAAAAGTTTTAAACAATTATTATTTGCATTATTATTAAACAACGCAGTATGCTCCTGATAAGCGCATTATTGGCTGCTGGATGCAGGATATCTCTGGGGGTAATTATCAATAATAGAGATAGCTGATAGCTGTGTGGTGCTGGCTTAGAATTTGCACCACCCCATCTCTTCCCGTGGGTGTCATAAACGGCACCGGGCCGGCAGCAGCGCCCCCTAAAACAATTCTACCACCGAACTGCAATCCCCAACCCGCATGCCTAGAGTGGGGTTTATGGTCATTATCCCGCTTTAAATTAAACGCCAACAAGGTGCTTATCAGGGGGAGGCCTGCGTCCAGCAGTGGACCAATACAGGCTGTTGAGGTTTAGGTTGAGGAGATATTATTCGATAAATTCTATTCCAGAGAATGCTTAGCCTTCGCTTCGCGTGTAACGTGGGCCGCGTAGGCAGCCGCCTGCTGAGGACCAGTGCATCACTCAAGGGGGAGTTCCACGACCACCTGGACCACGTGACCGGCCTGGAGAAGAGGGAACTGCTGGCCTATATGTCAGGGGAATGCGACCCGTGGCGGGTGCTGGCCATTAAGAAGGGTGAAACAACTTGTCGACATCTTCACCCCACCTCAACAGACTGTACTGGTCCACCGCTGGACCCAGGCCTCACTCTGATGATCGCCTTATTGGCTTTTATTTCATGGGGCTAGTGCCCATAATCTCCACGCTGGGCATGCGGGCTGGGGATCGCAGTGTTGGGCGCGGCTTAGAATACCACTCCAACTCTTCGGTGTCGTAAGAGGCGACTCAGGATACGCCCTTACGCCCAAAATCTGTGGCATTGTCTTTGAATTCGTGCGTTAACAAAATGTCAACGCACGCACACTATGAGTAGATAAAATTTGTGTTTTTCTATTCTACATGCTCGATGGATGCGGTATAACTGTAATTGTTGTCATTTATTGTGAAATCACGTTTTGATTTATTCTAGCTAGGGCATGCAAAATGGGTACTTAGAAAAAAAAGTCAGCAGGTCATTAAAAAATATAAATGAACACGGAAGTCAAAAACCATTATAAAATACACATTAATAGAACATTATGAATTAAACACGGGCAAAATTAAACCATTGTTATAATTACAACTGATAAGTCAATTTCGCAATTTTAGCTGTGTGGTGTTGGCTTAGAATTTGCACCACCCCATCTCTTCCCGTGGGTGTCGTAAGAGGCGACTAAGGGATTTCCACCAGGGCAGGCAGCAGCACCTCCTACAGAACAATTCTACCACCGAACTGCGATTCCTAACCCGCATGCCCAGCGTAGGGATTATGGGCATTACCCTCCATTAGATAAACGCCAATAAGACGCTTATTAAGGAGAGTCCTGCGTCCAGCAGTGGACTAATACAGGCTGTTGAAGTTGAGTCACTTTTGAAGACCAGTGAGAGTT
The DNA here is from genome assembly GCA_955876795.1 of Eupithecia tripunctaria. Taxonomy (NCBI): domain Eukaryota; kingdom Metazoa; phylum Arthropoda; class Insecta; order Lepidoptera; family Geometridae; genus Eupithecia; species Eupithecia tripunctaria. The sequence goes on along the minus strand of OY041619.1, from coordinate 13,399,614 downwards.
CAATATATCTCCCCAGGTCCCGGTACCAAGGAGCGGCCGAACCTGATCCCAAGCTCCAACACCAGCCGGCTGATGGGCTGCCTCTGCGCGCCCACCGACAACCACCTGGAGTACATGTGGCTGCACCAGGGCAGCCCCAAGCGCTGCGGCTGCGGGTACTGGTTCGAGTTGTGCCCGGTCGCTCCATTGTAGCTGGTAGCTCCAAATAAATGCTCTTTGATTCTGTACAAGTTGGTTTATATATCCATCTCGGGGCGGGCAGCAGCGCCCCCTGCAGAACAATTATACCACCAAACTGCGATCCCCAACCTGCATGCCCAGCGTGGGGATTATGGGCACTACCCTCCATAAGATAAACCAATAAGGCGCTTATCAGGGGGACGCCTGCGTCCAGCAGTGGAATGCATCTGAATAGAGATAACTATATATTGTCCATTTTGAATGAGGCATAAACGTATACAAACCGCCCATACTTAACCTAAAATTCACTTTGTTGGCGCGTCCTTTTATACGTAATTTACATTACTTGTCGATTTTAGATCCTCCCTTCAATAAAAATTGCTTATAATTATATCTGAAACTCGACGCCAAGCACGTGAGTTTTTGTTATTTGTATCGTGGTTTATTTACTAACATGCTCCATGCTGGATGGATAAACCATATGTACGGTAAGGTTTGCTCCGAAGATCAAGACTTGATCTTCGGATCAAACCTTACCGTACAAGGTTGCCCATAATTTTGTAATATTCTTATATCTTTTTGACTAACATTTTATCGAAGATTTCACTTCGTTTACTATCTTTATTACCGAAGAACGTTGCTTTTATTTTAATTTTACTCTAATATTAAAGACATTGGCGAAATTATGTCAACCCAGACGTAGACGCCATTATAAGAAGAAAGAAAGGAAAGGCATCTGAATAGACACAATATCACACTAATATTATAAATGCGAAAGTTTGGAATTAAAAAAAAATTGGAATTTAGAAAAGAAAAGTTTGAAAAATAGTTTGGAATATAGAAAAATGGATGACTGATGTATGGATGTATGGAAGGAAGTTTGTTACCTCTTTACGCCAAAACTACTGAGCGGATCTGGCTGAAATTCGAGGCGCAGCCGAGCCTTTTATCACACGAGGTAGGAATCGCACTTTCTCTCGAGTAACTGCTTTATCCCGCGTTTCGGTACGCCGGCAAAGAGGGGTTTTCTACTTTAAGTTTGGAAAAGGAATAAGCAACTTTCTGAGCAGGTGAAGTATAAAAAGTGTTAACTCCAAGTTCGCCTTATGAAATCGGCCATTTCCGAATTCGGAACAATAATTCAGTAAAAGAAACATGTGAAAATCAAACGTGCGCGTATTTGAGTTTACAGTTTGAATTCACTCGAGTGATTTTGACAATTCTAAAACGATGATTATCCTCGAAGGTGCATAAATAAAAATAAAAATATAAACATGATGTATCACTCGAGAGAAAGTTCGATTCCAACCCCGTGTGTTTTAAGGCCCTTGGCGCCTAGGGCCCCAAATGACACACTTGGTAGGAATTAGCCATTTGCTCGCCTGTACACAGTGTACTATTTTTTTTACTATCAAAATATTGATCAACGTTTTAGCAAGATTACTCTTTGCAATGGTCACACACACACACACACAGCGCGTTCTAGCTTTAAACCGACATGAAAAAAGGAGAAGGTTCTCAATTCGACTGTTTTTTTTATGTTTGTTACTCCAGAACTTTTGACTGGGAGATCCGATTTTGATGATCCTTTTTTATTTGAAAGCTGGTGCTTTCCGTGTGGTCCCATTTCAATTTGGTCCAATTTTGAAAATGGCATCCATGAGAAAACCATACGTTTGAAGTCGGTTTATAGTTTGGTAAAATAAACTCAATTATCCACACTACAAATTCTACAAAGGTTAAGGTCAAGCGGATCTAAGCTCCGACAGCCATTAATGAGGCAAAGATTAGAGTAACCCACGGTCACTCCACAGACTTATTTGTCTTATGGCCATAATAGGCCTGACGACTTAAAAATTCTAAGTTGAGCTCGAAACTTAAGCTTGAGTTAACCTTCTAGAGATTCGATTACACTGGTAGGTATTTAGTTGTACTGAAGGCCCAATTCCGTGATCTTGAGCCACTAATGTTCTTGAGACAAGATAGCCGGAACTGTCATTTAATATAACGCCTATCGATAAATTACTTTATTTACTAAACAAAATACTTAATGGGTACTAAAGGTTGGAAGGATGTAATAAACTATTCTGGTGTGTCTGATAAGATTTAATTCCAAGGTTAAGGTAAGTTGTAAAGGAACAAGATTATTTCTATTACTTCTTTGCGCAACATGGTTATCAGTGTAACACTTTTCTTCGTCCACACCTTGTTAATCGTAGTAATTAATTCTATTAGTTAAGTACTGCTGCTATGAGCTATTTATTTGTATTCTAAAATTATAAAAATAAAAAACATTGTTATTCTAATTGCAACAACTGGATAGATTATCCGTAACGCCAACAAAATGGATCTGACGGAAGACCAGCGTTGGCTGCCAGCTTGCTAGCAACCAACCCATGCTGAGGCAGAGACCATTTTGTGCCGCCGGACTTTATTTTTTAAGTAGGAATTATATTGTTCAAAAGTGTAAAAGGGTCTGTTGTTGGTACAAATAAATAAATTTTATTCTTTTATTATTTTATCAACATGCTCGAAAATATTTACCATTATAAGATTAGAAAGGATCGGTACACCACTTGCTGATTTTATAGCTCAATTCTGAATAGTATATGATAAGACCTTAAAACTTTTGACGTGAAAGCAGCGACTTTAAAAACGGTGAAGGTTCTATGGTTCTATGGTTGGCTGTATTGTATGTTTTTATGTACTTCATTATATTAGTATATTATGGACCAATATGGTAAATTTGTACAAATAATGAGCCTGAGGTGATAACATAAATAATGTATTCTTGTTGTAAAACTAATCAAATTATTACATACTCAATGCTCACTTACGACTATAATCTTACGTAAAAATCACAATTTAAACAAACAACTCGAATTCACACAGCTGGATCAAAATACCTCCCTTCCTCAAACGGGACTCTTCTATCATCGATTTCGTTCGCTGGTGTAAAATAACTATCGCCAGCCATCTGAAGCGGCAGCTTAGCCCCTTCTAAATTATATATAGGTTTCGTATAAAACCTTGTTTTAGACACGTAAGGGATTTTCGGCCTCGGAGCTGGTAGTGGTTCTTCGCTAGGCTCCTCGCGAATGATGGCTTGGAAGCCATGAGTTGGATCAGCGGTGTATTCCACGATTCTCTTGGTCCCATCAGGTCCTACGACTGAGTAGGCTCCAGTGACGATGTCTCCTCGCCTGACCTCATGTTGGGTCTTGCTGTCTCCGGTGTAAGGATCCTGGATGTTGTAGGAGTACTTGTAGTCGGTGGCTGAAGGAAGGGGGTCGTGGATAACAATGCTGTAAGCGGTCGGCACGCTGCATAGAAGCAGAATCTGCAAGGCAAATGAACTTGTTTGATATTGTTGTCTGATTGCATAAGTTTGAACTGCACAATTGGTTTGGTTCCTGTGGAATACGTTTTGAAAGCAGTAGTTTTATGGTAACATATGATTATTTTATTGTTCCGAGGTAAGTACAGGTTTTTGCAAACGTATAAAATGTCGCGCGTCTATGAACTTGCGAGAACACACCTTGTCTAGTATAGATCTCGCTATCGATTGATAAGATCGCCACTTGTCACTTAGTTTGTCGTATTGTTTCTTTCAATAAGTGTGCAACAAAGAATTTTCTATCTATCCATCTATACAGTAGAAGGTTATATCTAAAGTATATCTAAATAAGAGAAGGTTATGTAACTTTTTTGCCAACTCACACACAATATTAGATCGTATTTTGTCACAAATAAAATAAACTATTTCGTACAGAACCGCTACCTACCTCCTAGATCCAAACGGAACTTTACTTTATGTCTACTCGTCAAAAACAAGGACAATTAAATTACACTTCCTGGAAACCAACTAAAAATAACATCTTATTCAAATAGTCCACTAACTTAAAACAGTGTTATGCCGATTTTATCAGAATTACGCATTAGAATTAAAACAAATAAAGCTAACATTTATTCCAAAGAAATAATTACCATAAGCATTGTGTCCACACAATAGTAGCAACAGAGAGTGCTGGGTTTGCGCCTCTATTTATAGAAGTGCATTCTCTTGCTCCTAAGTACTTATGTATACCTAGTACCAACCTAACCTAACTCCTTGTCTATCTAGCCTTTGAATTCATTTAACTCGCAAATGTGTTGCTTAATAGCCCATTTCGATTTGGTAATTGAAGTAGGTTTAAAAGCTTTTTTATTTATTTGCAAAATTATGTATTGTGTTGCCCTTGGATTTAAGTTAGATTCTATTAATGTGAAATGGATGAATCACGATTGTTTCTATACTCTATACTCATATTATAAAGAGGAAAGATTTGACAGTTTGTTTGTTTGTTTTATGGAATAGGCTCCGAAACTACTGGACCGATTAAAAAAAATATTTCGTCACTAAAAAGCTTACTTTTCAGGGAGTGACATAGGCTATATTTTATCCCGGAATTCCCACGGGAGCGGGAACTACGCGGGTGAAACCGCAAGGCGCTGGTTGTTAATTATATTTATATAGTCTCGCGTTTTAGAGCAAAAAGTAGCCTATTATGTTATTCCTGCCAGGTCCAGTTCAAAGTGTGTAAAATTTCAGCGTGATTCATTCAATAGTTTTAGCGTTGCTTTCAGCCAAACATCTTCACAACGACTCAAACATTTGCCTTTAGGTAAATATTATATTAATACCATGCATAGACTTTGTAAAATGAACTTGTCTTACTACTTTTCCATTCGTGAAGGTATCTAAATAAATTAAGAGATATTATATTTAATAATTTTAAGAATCTAAAATATCAGGATCAAAAACTCTTCACATCACATCACACTATCACACTAATATTATGAATGCGAAAGTTTGTATGGATGGATGGATGTTTTTTACCTCTTCACGCCAAAACTACTGAACGGATTTGGCTAAAATTGCATACAGGTAATTCTAATACTGGAATAAAACATAGGCTACTTTTTATCCCGTAAATCTATTCCCGTAGGATAAAAATCACCTTTAAACGTTTCCATAGGAACAACGCGTGCGAAGCCGTGGGGCGCAGCTAGTTATTCATAAATTTCGCTATAAATTGTACAATTACTGTACACTTAGATAAGGTTAAAGTCCATTACGGATGTAAGCGGGTTAACTACGAACCTTATTTGTGTTGGAAGAACACCAACGTTAAAGGTTAAAGTCTTAAAATTATACGGACCCAACATCTACAGCCTCATGTCTTGAATGGCCACTTCCTATGAAAGGCCAGTTCTTTGTATGGCCACTTCCCATGAGCGACCACATTATATCATCCACAGCCTGTTTTAGTCCACTGCTGGACGCACCGCCTTGATTGCGTTTATCTAATGGGGGTAGTGCCCATAATGCCCACGCTGGGCTTGCGGTTTGGGGATCACAGTTCGGTGGTAGAATTATTCTGTAGGGGGCGCAGTTGCCCGCCCCCCGGTGGACTTTCTTTATTCCCCAATTCATCCCGTGGGTGTCGGAAAGAGGCGACTAAGGGATATCCACCGAGGGGCGGGCAGCAGCGCAGAAAAAATCTTCCACCAAACTGCGAACCCCAACCCGCATGCCCAGCGTGGGGATTATGGGCATAACCCCCATAACTTAAACGCCAATCAGGGGCTTGCGTCCCAAAGTGGCCCGATCCAGTCTGTTGAGGTTGTGGTTGAGATGTGAGAGATATAAATGAAGATGTTTGATTTCTGTGCATCAGTCTGTAGACTAATAAAAGTAAAGATGGTATTCGATTAGTAATAATGTTGTGTTTTATATTACTTTTGATCTTTACGACATGTTTGCAAATAAATGAACTAAACTTTTGAAACGACGAAGAAACCTTTAGCCAGTAAGTTGTTATTATCTAAAGTAAACTAGTATATGCTCATATTTGAATGCAAGTTTTTGTGGTCTGTGATAACGGTATTGGATTATAAATCGCAGAGCTTAAGATTCCTCGAATTTCTATAAACTGCATGATGTACGCTTTTCCATAAAAATATATATGGTTATGAAGATGTTCGTACACTTCTTACCAATAATTGTATCTAACCCGAGGAATGTAACATTCTGCACAAATCCTTCCAACACAAATAAGGTTCGTAGTTAACCCGCTTACATCCGTAATGAAATCCTGACGGGTTTAGAGAATGTTAAAATTTAAGATTAAGTTAAAGTTAGTAATTTAAGTTTATTATAAATAAACAAATAAAAAAATACAAACCTTATTGATTCAAAAGTCAATGTGGTGTTTATATTAATTCTTTGATAGCGTCCATTCATCATCTTTATAGCCTGAAGCGAAATATGAATGGGATAACGTATGCACACCTTACACTCGTGATCTTTATAATGAGTCTTGCATGGTGACACATGAATGTTAGTTGCCTCCATTTTTAACCGACTTAAAAAAAGGAGGAGGTTCTCAATTCGACTGTTTTTTTATGTTCCTTACTTCAGAACTTTTTACTGGTTTGTCCGATTTTAATGATTCATTTTTTATATGAATCTCGTGTGGCCTGTTTTAATTTGGTCCAGTTCTGACAATGAGATCTATGAAAATCTATGAGCTAAAAGCTGTCTGTCATCTGATGCCGTCAATATAAAATTCATCTAAATGTTACAAGTAATAGTCCCTATCATGAATGCTCGTTTTTCTGCGGCGGCGCTTCCCAGATATTATGCGAGCTGTTTTTTCTGTTTTAATAAAAAATAATACGCTTCGTTTCCGGGTCAGTAAAATTTAGAACTGCTTTTCAATGAACATATTATCTAAAATAAATGAGCTGTTTTAAAAAAGTATATACCGACTTCATAATTTATAATAGTTATCTCATGGATTCCATTGTCAGAACTAGACCATTTGACTAGACCAATTTAAATGAAACCACACGTAAAGCACCAGCTTTTGAAATAAAAAAGTTTCATCAAAATCGTATCACCCAGTCACAAGTTCTGAGGTAACAAACATAAAAAAACAACGAAAATATTCGAATTGAGACCTTCTCCTTTTTTTGAAGACGGTTAAAACACAATACCTATATTTATGAATAGATCTTTTAAGCTAGCCGGTAGTGGTACCGGTATTGTTTACAATACCGGTACCAACCATCATTACAAACCATACTACAGCAACTATTAGCAAACGATCAGTGTAATTTACTATTAAGTATTTCTGTCAAATTGTGTCCAACTAGTACTTTATTATGTTTTTGTTTTGTTTACAATGTAAATATTAATTTTAAACCTACTGATTATGTTTGACTTTAGCTTTTTAACTGCAACCTGTTATGTAATTCTAATTTTAATTATTTAAATCATCTCATATTTGAATTTGACATCACTAGTTTATCTTATTGTTCATTTAATTATGCCAGTTTATTGTTTTAATTTTATTTAAATGACGTAGCCTCTTTACAGCTGAACATTTTATCAACTATGTACCTACTTACTACTTTTGTGTGAAAATGTATGTATCTATTATTTATTATTTAGACATACCTAAGAATTAATTTAAACTTATAAATATTTAGACATAGGCAATCATGTAATTTTTGACATAACTAAGTGCTCCTTGTGTTCCTATGGTTGAAATAAATGAAATGAAATGAAATGAAAAGTAACTAAGCTCGTAAGTAAGTTTATTGTATGTACTAATTTAAGTGAACATATTTCTTTTGAGTGAATTAATTCGTTAAACTGAATCTGTTATCAGATAACGTCCTATAACTGTAGGTACTCTCGACCTACGTCACTTCACAGTGGCTGCGACTGGCCCAAGCACCTATAAAAGATTTCAACGCGCACCAAGCACCTCGTAACTTCTCGAATATGCACCATGAACTTTATACGACTTTTACAATAACGATTTAAATGCAATATAATGGAGGTAAATTATGCTGTAAGTATGTGGTTTTAAACGTGGGATACTTCTTCTAAGAATAAATTCGGGTAGGTACGCTCAGCCTATCTTCATTTTACTATTATAAACTTATCTATTATAATTTCGTCTGGTCATGATTTTTTGGAGTTACATATATTAGTCCACTGCTGGATATATAGGCCTCCCCAATGATGGCGCTTACTCTTCGAGCCCGCCCTGTATGAACCCAGAGCATAAAAGGATAATTTACTTACTAAAAACTTTATTGCAAGTAAATAAAACAAAAGAAATAAAAAAGGTGGGCTTAATGCCGAGACATTTTCTGCCACCATACGTAGAGGTTAGATAAATACCTAACCTACTAGGTTAGGTAGGTAATAGAATTTATAAAAGTGACAGAGGTTTAATTCAGCTGCGCTCACATAATGGCCGGGCGTGGCTGACACACATTCACATGCGCATAGCCATTATTTCTTGAAACTGGTCCAATTTATGCAACCTTAGGCTTAGGTACTTACTCTGTTATCCTTAAACTTTTGCCCACATATAGGCCTCGTCAATGCACCCATATATTTTATTGGCAGAGTAGGTTATTGTGAATATTTACGAGTAATACGAGCTTTAAAAGTTTATGTTTTTTAGAGGTTCATGTTTTATGCATCACTGGTATAAAAAGGTGCGAAAAAAAGCCCTTCCAAATATCCATTAATATTTATTATGCATCTTAAACATAAAGTAGATTTCCTGCTCCTATTTTCTTTTTGGTTTAATTTCGTATTAGATTACAGAGGAGATTTTAGATTACAGAGGGAATATGTAATTCCCTCTGAAATCAGCATCTGAGCAATATTATAATACATATACAGATTTACTTTACATTCTTGTAGTGGAAAATAATAACATTTTATTCTACGGATTTTTACTGATATTTTCCATGCATGTTGATGATGAATAAAACTACTGATGATCCAGTTATTTTTAGAAATGCCAATATTGATTTCCTTCTTCATAGATATAAAGAGAGATTGCGTGTGAACTGAGATCTTACTTTTAAAATCCTTGCAAATGGAATTGAAAATTCCCAGATTTAGTGAAATTAGGACACTGATCAGTCCACAGCTGGACATGGGCCTCCCCTAATGATGCCTAATGCTTGCAGCATCCAACATCTGTCTGCAGTCTTTAGCAGGAACGGCGGCGTCCTAACTGTAAGTTCGCCGGCTAAGTAGGTACTAAGATTGGATTTAACCTATTACAAAAGAGCTATTTTCAAATAAAACAAAAAGTCGATTCCTCTTATTTATTACCACAGCTTTAACAATTAACAACACTACAATAAGCGTAAATATAACATAACGTAATACAAAATCAGGTCACAGTAAGCGAGTTCATACGGATCTAGTCTTATTAGCTATTTGCCATTGATATGATCTACGAACGACCTTCAAAACTGGTAGACATTGCAATAAGCGAAAGGACCTAACTATAATAGTTGTGCTAGTCACATAAGGCTTTTTAGTGAAGGTATTTTATCACCTGTTAGTTTTAACTTGATGGTAGAGCAATTTTAAAGCTTTTGAATTTTTAGAAACATTGTAACTTCTCTTTGTTGGTCTCGCTGGGCTCGTACATATTTTACATATTAACTAACCCAGCGACACAGAGAACATTTAGTAAACTAGAGAAATTACTTGAATAACGATAGATATACCAGCTCATTAGAGAAAACTATCAGCAAATTCTTACTTTCTTTCATTCATTTGAAACCTTTATAGGATAATAATTTTGAATTTCTAATATAGCCTTATTATTACACAGAATTAGATGAATTGTTAAAAAAACAGACGAATTGAAAAGCTCCTTTTTGAAGTCAGTTAAAAAAGCAACTATTTCTCTTCTCCAAAAGAACCTAATTCCTTTCAACTTATTCATACCAATAGCAAGAAGCTCTTCATTTCTTTGACTAGTGTAAGATACCATGGGGAGCAGCGACAACCTTAGCGACCCCCAAGGGTTCCTTGTGAACCACCGCGTTGAAACCATTGACGGGGTCTGCGGTGTACTCTACAATACGCCGGGTACCATCGGGTTCGACCAGGGAGTATGAGCCTTGGACTACGTCTCCGTTCCGGGTCTCTTGCTGGTTCTTTGAGTCACCTGTGCAAAATAAGATTGGTTATCAAATTGATAATGTGTGGAAGAAAATGGTATTTAGTTTCCGAATATCTACAAGGTCCCAAATTTTTGATTATTGAGCGAGATAAATAATTTATAGAGAGATAATGTTCATTCTTGTTTATGTCTTGTCATACAATGTTTCAGGAGGAGCGAGGAGTTAGACAGCGTACTGAAGAGTAGCTTCCCCCTTCTTGCAACACTTTCATAATCACACGAAAAGCTCATCATCACCGCAGGCAGTCTATTATTAGTCTACAGCTGGACATATACCGCCCTTAATAAGTGATATAGTGCCCTAACTTCAGCTTGCCGAAACCAGCATCAATCCGCAGTCTTTTACAAATCGTCATCCCGCCTGGCCAGAGGGCGTCCTACACTTGCCGAGTCGCGGTCTCCACTCAAGACCACAGTAATTGATTTTAAAAAACTTTATACCGTCTTCAATTATATGGATCCCAAAATCAGAACTGGACCAAAATAAAATGGGACCACATGGATAGCACCAGCTTTCAAATAAAAAATAATGATGAAAACCGGACCACCCAGTCAAAAGTTCTGAGGTAACAAACATAAAAAACAGTCGAATTGAGAACCTCCTCTTTTTTTTAAAGTCGGTTATAAAACTCAACCAGGCTTTGTTCGGGAGTATCACATGTATTTTTTCCTAAAACTATACTCATTTGCGAAGTAGGTAAAGATTACTTTTGTACCTACATTAGGTACCGCGTTTGTAAGTACTTACTTACCATGAATGAGTAAATTTGGCCTCACTAGAAGGTTAATATTGCATGCAAAATTATCTTGCTGGGTGGGTTCGGTGGTGTCTTATAAATGTCCTAGTTACATATCCAATTTTAATTACGTTACAAGATCTAAATCCGTCACAAATCACAGTAGGTATTTGAAATAGAAAGCTGCAAATTTACTGCAGGATTTCGTCATAAAAATAATTTATCGTTGAAGCGCGTTGAAGTCGTTGTTCTGAAAAAAATAGTTCGTATTCTTTGATAGATGTATGCTTAATTTTTCATCGCAATGTTTAATTCTGATTTTGAAGCATTTTTTATGAAGGTATTAATTAAATAAATAAATAATGTTGGACAATTCACACAGCATTTCTAGATAGATAGATTTTTTTTATTTTAATGGTCACAAAACACATCCAGAACACCCTGAACAAATATCGGCAGATTGTACACACATTTGTCCCGAGACGGGAATCAAACCAGCAACGCAAGTCTAAGTCTTTTAAGTCTTTCCCACCAATCCATCAGCAAAATGTGGTGATTATGGCCAGCGAAACCACCGTTTGAATCAAGATAAAATAAACTAACATCCGACGACGGCGTTTACTAACAATGAAATTTTCGACCCTTACTTAGACCCCGCTGTATTGTTAGACCCCCTAAATTGTCTGATGTCATATACATACCTGCCCTCTACTGGGTATTGAGAAGAATCAACTACTTGGGAACATAAAAAAACCGGTTACATATACACCTACATAGCTCCTTCGTCGGCAGTCGGGTAAAAAGCCAAAAAACCGCTGAAGACAGGTCGTTATGACGCTCATTGGAGTAGCCACCTAGGCACCTAGCCACCGTCCAGCGTTTGACTAGTATACGCTGATGACTCTTACCTGTGAGAGCATCCTGGATGTCGTATGCGTAGGAATATTGAGGGTTGGGGTCGTACTCATCCACAGGGGCCGCGATCTTGGCCACTGCGTGCCCTAAGTGCCCTACTAGGGGCGCTGCTAGCGCCGGCCTGAGGAAAATAAGAAGAAACTTTACCCCATTATCTGTAGTGCAGATGGCCCCCAGAGGGCCCTCTGGGTCGCATGGGCACTGGTTTTATTTTTGTAGGTGCGACGCACTCCTGAGGGGTGCGTCGCACCTACAAAAATACAACAGAATAATAAAAGAAGGTTTTACTCCAGCCGTTATCACCTCTTCGGCCAAGTGCCCTGCCAAGTGCAACTATGTCCCTGTCACCAGCACCATACGCCCTGACAGGGCCAGATCTTGGTCCTTTGTAGATCTTCGTCATCTCGCAAGATGGGTTCCTTTGTTCATCCATATTTCTACGGATTTCGGTGTTGCAAACGTGATCTTGAAGCGAGATGCCATGGCTTGCTCCACGGCCCGTTGTGCAGCTCACACTCTTGTCATAGTCTCCTTCATGAGCGACGGTAAGGCTACGAATACGAAGTCAGTGGGCGCGGGGCGGCGGCGTGGCAGCAATGCGTTAACGATGCCCGCGCCGCTACCATTTTAAATCCCATCCACATACACATTACCTATGCGGTAATATGCATTATGTACAAGGCAACTGCACCCGTCGACTGCAGTCAACTGCCGCCGCCTGCAGTCGAGTTTTGCAGTGGGCAACTTGGCGGGTCAGACGTGCAGTCCTTGTATAAGAGCTAAGTGAGAGTTGGTAGAACATTGGTTGTAGAGACAGGTCACCGATATACCTACAGAGGTTGATTTTTTAGATATACCTGGCGAGAAGGGGAGCTGCTAAGCCATGTCCTCCATACACGGGGGCGGCTAGTCCGTAGGGACCCACCACGCCACCAACCGCTCCTCTTACTACTAGGATGGCTGCTATGATTAGGACCTGTTAAAATAAAACACAAATGTAGATAAGACGTAAGGCAAGCAGAATCAAGAGATTTTATATTTGGCCGAAATGTGTTCTCAAAAGTGAAGGAGACATTTCGCCGGATTCTTTTCGGACGAGTTTTAGATTCGGACAAAACGTAAGTTAACCCGCATACACGGACTGCAAGTTACCAACTACACCCGCCGACTTCAGACAACGGCAGTCGCCGAATGCAGTCCACGAAAAAGATAACACGTTTACTGGGGCTTCAAAAAATATTAGCAAATAGAGAACAAGATCTGCACTTTTTACACTCTATCCACTTTACGAAGAAATAAGAATAACTTTCTCAATAATTAACCGACTTGGAAAAAAGGAAGAGGTTCTGAGTTAGAGTTTTATTATTTTTTATGATTTTTAGGTACCTCAGAACTTTTGACTGGGTTGTGCGATTTTCATGATTCTTTTTTATTTTAAAGCTGGTGCTTCCCGCGTGGTCCAATTTTAATTTGGCTCAGTTCTGATAGCATCCACTTTAAAATTGAAATCAGTATATCGTTTTTTTTAAACAAACGCCCGGTATATGCCCTAAGTAGACGAGGCTCTTCAGGTTTTTTTTTTGAATCATCAGAGCAACTAGACTGGTCCAAGCGCCGCGCATCAGCATTGCCAGCGGGGCAATGTAGCCAGCGTCTTGGGGACGCTTCCAACTGGTATTGATATGAGTCAGTTGAGCTACTTGTAGATTGTATACAACAGTCTGCTGTTAGCTCAGTTGTTTCAATTATAAATACTTGTGCTTATTTGTTTCTATTATTTTGATTGTAATTTTCTTTTTCACTAAAAACTTTATCAGCAAACAAAATAATAATAAAATTACAAAAAAATGTGTCAGACAATTGGCGGTCTTATCGCCCAGCGCACAGAAATATATCTAGCTTTTCATGGTATATGGTACCTGGGTAGAGTCTATTCAAAAATAGGAGCGTCGTAAAGGGAATTGAGGGCGCTCGTGTGCCAATTGACAACTTTTGTTGCGTTGACAACACTGCTCTGTCATTGCAGTACGACTAAAAGTGTTAGTTCACCATAACATCACGACGACGCTTCTCTATAGGAATCCAAATATTAGCGACTTTAATGGGTTTAGCAATAAAATATTAAATTCCATACCTTCATGTTTGTACCGTTGGATCTCAACTTGGTGTGAACACTGAGGGTTGCGTACGCGACGCTTTTATACGCATGTGTAGTGCAGTGCATGCTTGCACCGAATGCAGCAATTAGAAAAACGACGCATTAGATTCGCCCTTCTGTCCTTCGCAATACAGGTCATAATGCGCTCTACTGAGGTATATAATAGAATCGAAACATATTCCTGACGTTCACGAGGCTGAATTATCAATATATGTAGGTACCTATGTAATTTTTTTCTCTACCAACACATGGAGTAGTAAGGTGGATTGGGTACAAATTGCAAAGGGCAATTTTGATGTTTACCACATATGGAAGATAGAAGGAAAATTTCTACATTCAAATGAGCCTCCACATCCACATCCACAGCCTGTATCGGTCCACTGCTGGACGCAGGCCTCCCCCTGATAAACGCCTTATTGGTGTTTAATTCATTGGGGGGGTAATGCCCATAATCCCCACGCTGGGCATGCGGGTTGGGGATCGCAGTTTGGTGGAAGATTTGTTCTGCAGGGGGCGCTGCTGCCCGTCCCCTAGAAGAAATCCCTTAGTCGCCTCTTACGACACCCACTGTAAATGAGCCTCTACCTTAGCTAAAGTATGGTTCGTTGCGCTTCATTATATTCTTAGTGTTAATAATTCTTCTTCTAACGATGATGATGTCCTCTTAGCCTTATTTTGACCACAGCGAACATTCTCTCGAGACTAGACTAGCCAGATGCGAAGGCATTATTATATTGCACTATACTGGTGCAGGACAGCTGCAACAGGCAGCTGGACAACTACAGGTTAGGTATTCAATATAATATTCACAATAGTAAAGTAAATATTCTTATAATAAACATAAAACATCCTGTAGAACGGTTAAGTGACGCTATTGATGATACCAACACTGACCTTAACACTATCCTTGAGTGGATTAATTCACATGGGGTGAAGGTGAACCCCTCAAAAACCCAGGTCATTATTATTGGGAGCTCAAGAATGTTAGTAAGGATAGATTGGCTTAACCTTCCGAAAGTTTTCTTTGACAACACACCAATCCAAATCAGCAAATCAGTTAAAAACCTAGGCATCTTCATGAACAGGCAATTCTCGTTGGAAACACAATTGGCAGAGGTAAGCCGTAAGATCTTTGCATCGGCCGCCTCGCTTAAGATGTAACTTTCTACCGACTTCTACCAAAATTACGCGCGCCCAGTCACTCCTACTCCCTATCCTCGACTACGCCGACGCCAGCTATCCCGATCTTACCCAAATGACAAGCTTGAGCGGCTTCAAAACTTCGCAATACGCTTCATCTGCGCAAGTATGACCACATTACCGAATACCGCAATAAGCTTAAATGGTTGCCAATCCGCCTTCGCAGGGATGCACACTTTCTCTCCCTCTTATACTCCATCCTCTTCATTCCTAATACCCCGCATTACCTTAAGGAACGTTTTGAGTACGTCCACCAAACCCATTCCCGATCACTTCGTTCCACCGAAACCCACTCCTTGACAACCCGCTCCTGTCACAGGAGAGAAGGTGTTCGTTCATAGACCATATTCTTAAATACAGATTTAAGAATATGGTCTATATGAACACTTTCTCTCCTCAGTCTTAAATTGTTAGTTTTTATTTAACTGGGTAGGTATGTATTATTATTATAGTATATATGTATTTTATAGTATGTAGTATATGTATTTATTGTATAAACACGCTACCGTCTATACGTGTACAACTGCTTTGTGTCCATCCCAAGGTTGTCTGGAAGAGATCGCTTTTAGGGATAAAGCCGCCCATTGTACAGCTCTTTTATTTCTTTTTTTCCTGTATTTTATTTTTTGTATTTTTTTGTGTGCAATAAAGTATATTGTGTTGTATTGTATTGTATAAAAGTAAATACCTACTTATTAAAATAATAATATTATTGAATGTGACCAAATTGTTGTAGGGATAAGCTGGCTGGGTAGCCGGCTGTTTCGGGCATTCCTGTCCTGCCTGGTCTCTTCAGAGAAAAACCGTTCCTTTTTTTACTTTTTATTATTCACCAGTTATATTTCAATTGTCTTATTAATTAACCCGAGTAAATTTATTTATTTTTATTTATTTATTTAGACAATATAACATCATAACAGGTTTTTTTAAACCCTAAGCCCCCTTTTTAAATAAGTAAAAGTACCTAGGTACGTACCTACTTAGTTGACACCATAAGTATTTATCTCTCTCAGTAGGTAAGAAGAGTACCTACTTCTTTTGCCTCGGTGGATGTAAACTCAAGCACGAGTTTACCGTGAGATCCCCAGGTTATCCTTTCGTCAGTGCGGCATTTACAAAGGGTCGTAAAATCAAGATGGCCCCCAGGTTTGACCTAACTAAGGCTGATCCACAGACCGTGTTCAAAAATCAAAAAAATCATGATTTCTCTGATTTTTTGTATGCGAAGCCCTAGGTTTTGTTAATGTCCGTTGAACCTTATAAATCATCCTATTATAAAGCTGGGGATTTGCTTGCCCTCACTCTATCTCTATGAACTAGCCAGGCCAAGGACTACGTTAAGGATAAACAGGTAGGTAGGTATAGTAAGTAAGTACCTAGGTACATACTTAAGTTTTTACTTTTTTATTATTTGTACTACCAACAATTAATACACAAAAAAGTAACATACATAATGGAATATTATCATTGGTTTAGAGCTTGTGCGCTCACCTACAATAACTAGGTATCGTAAACAGTAAACTGCTCTTGCTCTTCATTGAATGTGCCTTCTCTATTTCAAAAGATTTCGTATTCGTGGGTGGCTGCAGAACAAGATGAACGCATTTAGGTCACAGCCGCGCTTATCAGCTGGAGATAGCAGTTGTAACTGCCACCTAAAGGCCATTCGAATTGGGCCTAGTTCTTTTTTATTGAACTAATAAGTAATTCTAATTTCTAATTCGTATGTCTGTGGAAAATCTATCAATAACTAATAATATTTGTGTTGTCTTGTTGTAAATCCAATTAATAACGAGATAAGATTTTTAACTGCCAATATAACATTATTGTTGTTATAAACTGACATCTAACGGGGGTTTGGTGAACGAAAATGTTAACAACAACAATTTGACAACTGGTTGTAATTTTTTCTTGCTGGCAGCACTGGCTTACCTGTCTGAAGTGACAGCACTGATTAGAACGTCAATTTGACGTATTTGCGTTTCTTTTTTCGTGTTTTGCTCGACGACGAAAGTCCAACAAACACTGTGCTTAGCTTTGTGATTTGTGATGTGTTTACTCAATACAAAAAAGTGTTTTTTTAGTTAGTGATTTAGTTTGAAAATGGCAGATTTCGATGCAATATATCCAGACGAAATAGAGCCGGAGGAAATAGAAGAAACACATGTGACTTTAGTGCCAGATCCCATCGTAGTACGGGGGGCTGGGAATATGACCGTGTAAGGTTTCCCTTTACGTTCTCTCGATAATACTACCATCAGCTGTTTTTAATTACGTGAAATCAAAGCTTGCCTATCTAATCTACCACGCAGTACTCACAGAATTTCGCCCTAATGGCAGGAACGTTGATACATTTCTGCCTCTTTGTCATCATTACCCAATGGCATTCAAGGACTGTAAAGATTCTTTAGATTTGGTTTTGATCTGTAGCCAAATTTGCTAATCAGCATATAGTACATGTATTCACATAAATTGACTCTATAAATTGCTACAAATACTTACCAGATTGTTTGCATTAAACATAACGGGTAATTTAATGCATTCGAGTGCTTAAAAGTATGTTAATAACATCATTGACAACCAATAAACTTGAATAAGTACATAATTTTATAGGTTTTCCTTGCAAAAATTAATTACTAATTGATTTAGGAAGTAAGTGTTTGTTTAAAGGTCAAAGTATTTGTGTAAACAAAGTTCAAATTTTTCCTTGGTAGGTTTGCACTTTAACTACTTGGCTCAAACTTTTTTGTTTGAAGGTTGGCTGGTTCATGACATTTACATGTGTTAAATTTGATACTTTGTACTAAACATAATATCAGTAGCCTTTCTTTCTTTCAGGTTACTAATGCTAAGCTTTCCTCTTTACAATATAAAAATTAAATTAGTATGTATTTAAGTTATAGAGCTCTCTATTGATGGTGCCAGTGTTTTTGTTGCTTCATTAGCTAATGATTGTATTAGCACTACTGTAACAGTTAAAAAGTAGGTCAATGATATACAATGTAATAAAGATATAATTTTAAACTTGTTGTGGCATACATAGAGTAAAATAGTTATATAAGTAAAATGCCTAAGGCTTTAATAGTGTAATTTGATAAATAATTAAATAAAACTGATCCTTTTACACAGCAAAGTTTAATATCTCCATTGCAGAATTTCTTCTCAGTGAAACGCACATCATAAAATAAAACTTTTACTTTTATAGCAAACACCATATCTATGACATTGATCTACCACTCTCAAGCAAACTACAATACATATATTTATTTATTTTTAAAGATAAAGATATTTATTTGCAGAAAACATGTGTATAAAAGATGACAAAAATATAGGTGAAACAACATGCTTGACCGGTTACAGATTTTGTGTCTGTTAGAAAATAATGGTCTACAACTATCGGTGATTTTTATTTTAAACATGGCTCTCACAAATCTTTTTTGTACCCTTAAAATAATGTCTATTGAAGAGAGTATAGAGTTGCCCCAAAATATTAATCCATATCGTAAAATGGATTCTACCATACCATGATATGCAGTCAATAAGGCATCTGTATTAACTGTTGTGACAGTTTATACAGGGCATGTGCTAGACTACTAACAAGCTTACTTAGACCTTCTTAATGTGTTTTCCAGTTGAGTCTTTTGTCAATAACAAGTCCTAAGAATCATGTAGTATCCACTTGATTAATTATATTGTTACTAAATCTCATATGCATGTCAGATGGGTTTTGGGATCTTTGGGCAAAATGCATAATTATGGTCTTACTTAAATTGAGTTTTAAATTATTGTTGTCAAGCCATTTTATAATTGACTAGCTGCGCCCCGCGGCTTCGCACGCGTTGTTCCTATGGAAACGTTTAAAGGCGATTTTTATCCCACGGGAACAGATTTACGGGATAAAAAGTATGTTTTAGTCCAGTATTAGAATTAGCTGTATGCTACATTTCAGCCAGATCCGTTCAGTAGTTTTGGCGTGAAGAGGTAACAAACATCCACCCATTCATCCATACAAACTTTCGCATTTATAATATTAGTGTGATACAATAGATTTATTTATGTCAGTTTCATAAGAATTTCAAGAGATTGTTATTCTATATCATCAGCGAATAATGTCATGGGACTAGTTGTTGGCTTATATCCAACGAGGACTACAGGTATATATAATAAATAGCAGTGGAGCTAGCACACTGCCTTGAGGTACGCCGTATTTAGTAAATCTTATTTACTTGTGTACTTTAGTTTGGGTTTAGTCTCTATTCTTGATATCTCTGTGATTTGTTTTCTGTCACTCAGATAGGAATTAATTAGATCTAAGATGTTTCCTCTAATTCCGGAACCGTCGAGTTTTTTAGTAGGATATTAATTTATTACTATAATACTAAACCTGCTCAAATCTATGGATCAGCATTGCAACAACCCATGTTTTCACCAAGAGGGGAAGACTGGACTGAACAGGACTGACCAAAAAAGCAGCTGCTCTAAATAAATAAATAATAATAAAATAAATAAATAAAATGTTTATTGCAATTACTTAAAAACTATACATACAGGTTCTGGAGTCACCCTTTAAGCAAAATTTGCTTGTGCTGGGAGACCCCGCTCTTACCATTAATACTTTAACAATATTTAAGTATTTGCGTAACATACTATAATACTAAGTTAGGACTTTAATTTAAATTGACAATACTTAAGCAAAAATAAAGGTACTAATTAATAATAACTATAAATAATATGCTCATCATGTCTATAAATAGTTACTCATTAAATAAAATAAATATAAATAGTTACTCATTATATACCTAAGTTAATATTAAGATTTACAATGTAAAGTACATAAGGGAAGCAACTGCTCTCCTGTAACACAGCTATATCGTAGCTACCACAGGAGACAGTGCTCTAACCTAATTGTTCCACACATTTACGACGACCTCTGTGGCGCGGTGGGCGAAGGTCTGCCTGCGACGCAGGAGGTTGCGGGTTCGATTCCCGCCTCGGGACAAATTTGTGTACGATCTGCAGAAATTTGTTCAGGGCTGTTCTGGATGTTTTTCTATGTATAATAAAAAATATCTATGTATGTAGTGTATTGTATTATGTATATCAGTTATCTAGTACCCATAACACAAGCTCTGCTTAGCTTGGGGCTAGATAATGCTGTGTGAATTGTCCAGCATTATTTATTTTATTTTTTTATTTATTTATGCAAATAAACGTTTTGTATTTTTTTTGTATAAACAAAAACATCCACAACATGCTCTTGTTTTAATAAAAGTATCCTGCCTCTTCTCTGCTTGATAAATATGTACATTTTCAACTGCAACAGTCCCATTGCTGGGCAAAAGCTTTTCTTCTTTTTCCACTCCTTGCAATTTAATGCAGTTATAAGTCAGTATCCGGCCAGGTGGGATGACGATCTGCGAAAGACTGCAGGCAGATGCTGGATGCGTCAAGCTGAAGACAGGGCGCTATGGCGCTCATTAGGGGAGGCCTATGTCCAGCAGTGGACTAATATAGGCTGATGATGATGATGATAAGTCAGTATTACTGGCTAGTAGTAGTAGGCTTATATCCAACAGAGGACTAGTATAGGCTGACATTATGAAGCTAAGATAGAAGATGCTATGCTTGCTACATTTTTAAATTACTATTTCCAGATTTGGTCTGAGCAACAAATTCACCTACGACTTCCCCTCGGGCCTGCAGTCACGTATAGCTCCCGAGGAGTACCAAGCAACTATAAGCCGTATTAACAGTGTACTAAAGAAGACATTGCCAGTTAATGTGAAGTGGCTATTCTGCGGCTGTGTATGCTGCTGTTGCACTTTGGGATGCTCTCTTTGGCCTGTGATTTGTCTTAGTAAAAGGGTAAGTTAAGTAATGATACATTTATTTTATAAATTATGGTAGTTTCTTTCCTTTAATCCACTTTCGTAACTCATGTACATGGAACATGGATTTTTTTTCTTGGGTGATAATCAGTTACGAGAACGGAATGTACTTGCCGTTTCCGTAGCCATGTTTCATAACTAGTTTTATTTTTCTTCTGTTCATAACTGGTTAATTAATAGTTTTTTATTCACTTTCACAAAATTAGGTTATATGCCCTTAGCGAGATTATTTTACTCTCAAGAGTTACGTTACCTCCACAGCCTCTTAAATTGTAACACTCATAAAATGTATTGTTGTTGCAATATGTTTTCCTTTGATGGTACTGCCGACCATCATAAATCAGCTTAGTGCCCCCGTTTTTCGTTGCCACTTATTCAATTCACCATTATCAAGCAAAAAAAAATTCCATGTTCGTATCTGGTTATCAAAAATCAGTTACGAACATGGATTAAGGGGTTTCTTCCACAAGGGCCTAAATTACGAAATATGGTCTGCTTTCTACAAGTAATTTTCTTCAGAATAGAAAAAATAGTTTTGTTATAAAGAATAAAATATATTTATTTTATAGACAGAACATAAGTACATTTAGAGCAAGGAAAAAAAAGTGTACTTAGGTCCGTTCTGACTCAGCATGAGTTGAATGGCTGACAAGCTAGCATCCAACGCTGGTCTTCTGGCAGAGCCACTTGTTGGCGTTACGGACAAAATACTCACAATACTAAAAATTAAACCAAAAAACACTAGTAAAAGAAACAATGATATACAAATCAAATAGGTATACAAAAACATATCTGCACAGTACACAATTTTATACAAACCCATGATTTTACACTTTTTTCACACAATAAAATAGTAATCTAAATTAATGTTAGGTGGGTATGCTTTATGGTTTTTATCTTTCACCAGCTTTCACCTATGTAATGTGTGTACGTAATTTGTTATATCCTGATTTGATTTATTATTGTTCTGACATCTTATTTATTTATTGTAACTTTGTATATTTGACATGGGTACATAATTATTTATATAATTTTTATTGTAAAATATTCCGACACAAATGTATTTGTTTGAGGATAAAGAAACTGAAACTAAAACTGAGAATCGGATTATGAGAGTAGGGAATATAGAGTGCACTTGTGTTTGTGCACACAATCACACTTGTGCGCATAAATTCCCATGAATTCCGTGTCATGTCTGAAAATTCAGATTGAAGCTAAATTCGAAAAACAGGATAGAAAACAAGTCATGGCGTATATTAACTCAGAATGCGTAGTTATAATTTTATAACTTTGAACCAAGATAAGCTGTGTATAAAATAATTAAATCCAAAGTACAAATACCTACTACTGAACTGGCGCATTTTGCACACTTGTTGCGTGGAACAAATCAGTTTCTAAAGGACACGCATTATATAAAACAGTTTAAAGTGATGACGGCCTCTGTGGCGTAGTGGATCCGCCTGCGGTGCAGAAGGTTGCGGGTTTGATACGCGCTGCGGGACAAATGTTTGTATGATCCGCTTGTATGTGTCTGGGTCTAGGTGTCTCTTCAGCACATATACGTCCACTGCTGGACATGATCATCATGCCTGCAGTCTACCATACCCCAAATAATCACCAATCCGTGGCCGATTTTGGGGAAGGGCTATTTTCATTATGAATTTAAGCGGTTTAACTACGAACCTTGTTTTTGTTGAAAGAACACCAACGTTTTTATATTCATAATGAATTCGTCAAATCACGGAAGTTTCTATAGTAAAATGGCTATTGTATTGTTCTCTCTTTTTTTATGTTAAAAATATTATGTATAGTTTACTATACTATATTTATAGTTAGAGAAAGCGGATAAAAATTGTTATGAAACGTTTTTTATTTCAAATCTCTAACTTCTAAAGTGTAGAGTTTTTCTATAAAAGTGTCATAGTTAGTTTTGCAGGCCAGTGTAATGACTGGACGCTTGACACCCATGACGTCAATCACACGTATAGGTGTGAAGATGTTAAGATATTTATGGCGCGAATTTCTGGCGCGCTCGGACGCTCAGCTTTCCGCGGTCATAAATACATTTGCAATGTGCAAATGGTATTTTTAGTTTGTGCAATTCGCGCATATAGGTATTATTATGAAAAATGTCTATTATAATGATGGTGACTTCACACAGTATCATCTAGCTCTAAACTAAAGAGAGCTGGTATTAAGGTTACTAGAAAACTAATTGTAGACCTACATAATTAAAACTATTTTTTTTTTATAATTTTTATAAAAACATCGAAAACACCCTGAGCAGTTGTCTACAGATAGTTAACACAAACATTTGCCCCGAGACGAGAATAGAACCTGCAAATGCGTGGCAGGCGACGTGCGCTACAGAGGTCGTCTCAGTACAAAATACTTCATAATCATAATCACTTTATTGCATGAAAATATATACTTTTTAATAAAAAATATATTGAATAGGCTTCGAAGCTACTTGACTAATCAAAATAATTCTTTCATCATTAAAAAGCTTACTTTTCAGAGAGTGACATATATTTTATCCCGGAATTCCCACGGGAACGGGAACTACGCGGGGGAAACCGCGGGGCGCTACTAGTAGTTTTGTAAAGGTCTTAGCCCTAAACTTACTTCCACATATTAAACTAATTGCATGTGGAATCACGGCATGCAATAGACACAACATTGCGCAAAATATAAAATGAATAGAAATTAAATTAAAAAATATATAAACAACTCAACTATATCGTGTTTCTTAGAATTAACACCACCCTATCTCTTCCCGTGGGTGTAGTAAGAGGCGACTAAGGGATATCCACCGGGCGGGCAGCAGCGCCCCCTGCAGAACAATTCTACCACCGAACTGCGATCCCCAACCCGCATGCCCAGCGGGGGATTATGGGCACTACCCCTCATTAGATAATCGCCAACAAGGCGCTTATCAGGGTGATGCCTGTGTCCAGCAGTGGACCAATACATACTGTTGAGGTCGAGGTTGAATTCATATATTTTTTTCGGTTAAAGACATTTATTTCTCATAAAGAATATTTACATTCACTTACATGAGAACCAAACTTATATTCTAGGATATATTCTAAAGGCGTAAGTAGTTAAATTACTGACAAAATTAATAACAAAAAAGTTGTGGGTAGTTTGGGTAGATATAATGTCAATCTCGATACAAAATAAATTCAGATACAGTGTCTTTGTTTAAATAATGCGTTGTAAAAACCGAGGTTGTAATTGAACTTCGTTGTTGCAATTTCTCGATGATTTTATCATCACACAAATACATACAACGTGTCGCTCGAGAGTCGCTTCCTGGATATGTTATAGTAAATAGCTAAAGTATATACTGCGTGTTGAACATATAAACGTGATTAGTCTTATCTCCGCACTTTGAGTACTAAAGTACCTTTATAATGTATAGAGGTACCTATACGCTTAAAGTATATGTGAATTGTATCATTAATCATTCATAATACGCAGAAGGAATTTTCCTAAGTAAAAAGCGGCAACTCCCATAATTTGTTCTATAAGACTGACGTCATAGAACTGTTACCACTTTTGACGAGATGCTAACGGTGTTTCTGGCATATTCAGATTAAGTTCGCGAATTATTAACATAACACAAGCTCTGCTTAGCTTGGGGCTAGATGCTGTGTGAATTGTCCAGCATTATTATTTATTTATTTATTAATTTAGATAATTTATACAGAAAAACATTAATTCTAAAACAAATATAAATACAGTAGCTGCGCCCCGCCGCTTCGTACGCCTATCCCACGGGTACTGAACTGATTTATGGAATAAAAAGTAGCCTATGTATTATTCCAGGCCTAGAACTACCTGTATGCATAATTTCAGCCCGATCCGTTCAGTAGTTTTTGCGTGAAAGAGCAACAAACACACATACAGACATGTTTACAAACTTTCGCGTTTACTTATATTAGTAGGATTATTATCATGCTATTTGCATTATGTAAACACTAGCTGCCCCCAGTGGCTTCGCACGCGTTATTCCTATGGAAAGGTTTAAAGACGATTTCCATCCCACGGGAACTGATTTATGAGATAAAATGTAGCCCATGTTTGATTCCAGGATTATAATTACCTGGATAAAAAATTCAGCCCGATCCGTTCAGTAGTTTTGACGTGAAGAGTTAACAAACATCCATCCATCCAATCATCTATACAAACTTTCGCATTTATAATATTAGTGTAACTAACACATATTTTTCGTCAATTCCAGACTCAACACTCTCTGAACAAACTCCTAGAGTGGGAGAACAGTCGTTTGTACAACAAGCTAGGCCTCCGCTGGCGGCTCACGAAGCAGCACTGCGACTCCTCGTCCATGATGGAGTATGTACTCCTCGTGGAATTCGTACCCAAGATACCGATCTACAGGCCTGACTAGGCTCAGTGGATAAACCAAGTCATCATGAGTGAAAGTGCGAGTGAACACTTACAAATAAGAGAAATTTTATGACACAGGTCAATAAGCAATGCTTGTACATAATCTGGGATCCTTGCTTTTCTCTGCAGTATTTCTTGTGTAACTAATATTATAAAGGTGATTTGTTTAGGAGGGTCCGACTTTGAAAATTATTTCACTAATGGGAAGCTATATCATCCCTGAGTGACGTAGGCTGTGTTTTATCAAGTTTTCGCGTGAGCAAAGCCGCGAAAAGAAGTTAGTAACTGATACAGTATCAGTGAAATAAACAAGAGATAATAAGGGGCAAAGGAAGTTCCTAAAATGCAGTCTCACTATTTTTAAATAAGTATAAGCTTAACCTATGAAAGAGGTTGCTCTCAGATTTTCGAGAGTGCGTTTTAGTTTTAAATGATTGTCAGAGGAAAGTTTTGTAAATATTAATATTAATTATTAGATAAACTGTTGCTTTCGATGTAATAGGAGTTTTAAACTGCTTTTTGCAAGTTATTAACTGTACAAAGGTATATACAGGGTTAATCAAATGAGTGCACAATACTGAATGAGGTCATTCACCTGCTACCACAGATTAATATTCAGTGAACGAACTAAGCCGCAAGCGATTCTTTTTTTCTGCAGATTTAATTTCCTTACTAACAATGCCTTATAGGTTTAGAACCTTCACCGCCATGTCTAACTTTTAGTGTTTGAAATGTATTCAGAAATATACATCACTACTTAGTTAGAATAGAGCACTGTGCTTCCTTTAGGTGCACACTTTCTATTCAATTTATATGCAAAAATTAAAGGTCTAGCCTGGCACATATTTTTGGTGTAAGTAGATTGGGAATAAATTATTAAAAAAAAATCCCCTTTGATTTCATTGCCTTTTTTTCGGGTACATGGATATACACGAAACGTCCAGGGCTTGGCGCTGAGTGCGTTAAGCCATCCCAAACTCGTTTGTTGCTAGGTATTTGTCGTAGCAGGTGAATGACCTCTTTCAGTATGATGCACTAATTGAATAAACACCCTGTATACTATATTATTTAGTTAGCAGAATGATTATTGTAATGGTTGATGTATTTTGAAAGTTATCGTTATCAAGTTGATAAACGTGTAGTTGTGTGGTGCTTGCTGCATCCATTATTGTAATGAATGCCTTTTATCAGTCATCGAAGCATGAAACATATTTGTCTTCTGAATATTCAAATTGTTCTAACTTCACTTAAAATGGGTCCTAGTAAAAGCTAAAGCTAACTTGTGTTAAACAAAGTTTTTTATGGCCGAATTTATATTTTTGTGAGCTATGGCTGGGCGCAAACGGGCCACCGACGGCTGCCACCGATGGCGGCGACATCGACTGTTTACACGCTCGTTAGTAGCATTTTGTGCGATATGGCGCACACGCGTCGCCGCGCCGGCGGACGCAGCCCCTGTTGACGACGGCCGGTGGTGCGTTAACTTACCAACGCCTGCGACACAGTCCGGCGGGTTAATGCGATATATCAGTTTATGTTGTAGGCAACAGTGTATTGCCTACCGTCGGCGGCCCGTCGACTTTAGTGTGTAGTCTCCTTAATACGAAAGGAAAAATACTACATATCTGTAGCTAAATTAATATACTAGTATCTATGCAGGGTTATTGGTAATTAACTGATACTTAGTTTAATCGGTTACCCCTTATTCATAATGGTCCGCTAACTTTAAACAGCTGCTAGACTCTGTTCAAAAAGAGAAGTGTCGTGGTGTTATGGTGAACTAACACTTTTGGTCGTTCTGCAATGACAGAGCAGTGTTGTCAACGCAACAAAAGTTGTCAATTGGCACACGAGCGCCCTCAATTCCAACGACGCTTCTCTTTTTAAACAGACTCTAAGCAGTATTATATCTCACTCTGGCTTATCTCAATAGAAGAACTAAGAAAGAAAATAACAGATAAAGATAAAGTTCAATTATTTTACCCAAAGACAAAAGAAATGGTAAGTACCTACGTACAATATAGGGATAATTAAAACTAATAAGTACTTAAATCTAACAATATAATATACATTGGGTAAAAAGGACCCTAGCTCAGCATTTTGCAGTATAACACTATTTTAAGTTACTAGACATCAGGACAGGTCCATTATAAATAAGGGAAAAACATTATAATTAGAAAAAAAATTACTTCGTTAACTGCAGTTTCTGCCATCATCATAAACATGTTTGCGAAGACGCCGACGAATTGTCAGTTAATTACCAATAACCATACATGTGGACGATGATCATAATTTCGAATTACTCTTTTATAAAAATCTCAACTGTCATCAAATCCATAAATCGTATCACGATGTGTCTTCGCAGTTAGAGTGTAGGGAGAACAGTCAACATTTGACAGTAGGTACAAAACCAGAGAGAAATGCTTACTCTGGACCATTTTAATTTATAATATTTTTATTCGCCTAAATACGCAATAGCGTGTTTCGTAATTTTTTTATATCTATGATTCTAACACATCATTATCGTCTCGGCCAAAATAAGTCCACTGCTATACTGATAAAACAAAATGATCTAGAAAAATATCTGTTTACTCGACATACCTACTCTGGGAAAAAGAGAGCAAGAACCCGTGTATTTTATGTACAATCAAAAAGAAACAAATGTCATGTAATTACAATTGAAACAATTGAGCTAACTGCAGGCTATTCCAAGCAGCTGATAACTCAACTGATCCATGTCATTATGAAGTCATTATAAATGTAAGCGGATTAACTAGGAACCTTGTTTGTGTTGGAAGAACACCAACGATTCATCCTTTAATGAGGGACATCTTCAGGGTGTGTGCGGTTCTAGACGCGTTCGATATGGGTAAGGGATGATCCATATCGTATCGGATAATACCATATCATCAGTCGGCGTCTCCAAGACGCTGGTTGCCTTGCCCTGTATGGCAATGCTGATGCGCTGCGCCAAATACTCACCTGTGTGTCTACCATGAGTTGTCACAGTTAAATCGCCTGACGTTACTACAGTAGATATCCACTGCGCATTTTAGTACCCAACTATCCGCTAGAGGCGCTTTAGAAGTTTCCATACATTTTTTAACTACTACTTTTTAACTGTAGTTGCGAGTAGTCGCTAGCGAGTATAGATTGTGAAAACTCACGGTAGACACACAGCTCTCGGGTCACGCGTCGCGTCGACCAGACGCTCTGATAAAATTTGTTTTAAAAATGAAATATGTTGGTACTCAAATTTGATGCATTAGTTAGAGTATAAATCGGCCGAAACGATACACGCAATTGCGTTGCAGAATTAAAATGGGCTCCAGAGTATCTCGCACGTATAGATATATTTGTTAAGTAAAAAGTATGAAAAAAGTTGTTATTGAATTAGTTGGAGTATAGCATTAGTTATTGAGCTCTTAGTTTGTATTTTCGGAAACATTACTTCAGCTAATATTTGAAGAACATTTGTAATTTCCACGTAAATGATTTTATATGAATTTTGTATCCTTTTTGTTCTTTTGAAAGACTTAACCAGTACTTAGTGTATTATAAACCTGTACATTTTATTTTAATGCTCAATAATTTTAACTAAATTGCCATTTAAACCTTATTATACAATTTTAAACTCGTCGCATTCATCTCACTTGTTGAAACAGTTTTATTATTTTAATCAATTCATTGATTCAAGCTTAATTCTCAGCTGAGGGGCGAGACTATTTGACGTTAGTAACGTAACGTAACGAGACGTGATTGTTCCGTCTCCTTTTTTTAATCGACTTCAAAAAGACAGAGGTTCTCAATTCGATTGTTTGTTACCTCAGAACTTTTGTCTGGGTGATCCAATTTTGATGAATATTTTTTTATTTGAAAGTTAGTGCTTTTCCCTTGTGTTCTAATTTTGACAATTTGGTCCCATGTTCTGACAAGGCATCCACGAGAAAATCATATAATTGAAGTCGGTTTATAGTTTTTTTAAAACAAACCCGATTATCCATACGGTGTACGGCGCCTCTATCGTGCAAACAGAGAACTACGCAAACCCCATACAAAAAGGAGACGTCCGGCACGATCACGAATTTCAAAAAGACTCTGCCCCTCTGAACTGTGTAGTGGTACATTTAAAAAGTAGCTGAACAACCCTGTAAGAAAATCTCAAAGCAACTAAGTCTAAACTCTTGCTTCGAAGAAATTGAGTAGGGGTTTCTTTTTCACTAATTCTAATAGTAGACAAAAAATTAAGTGAAATTAAATTAAAGTAAAATCTAACAAAATCAAAAAATACAAGGCGTTTTTTTAAAGTAGGTACCTATAAAAATTGGCTTGCCTATAAGTGTTTCTTTTGAAAGCTTAAAGAAATAAAATTAATGATAATAGTTTGATATTGTAATCAATTAGTAAGGGCTTATACCACAGGAATATAAAGCCGACGCGCGCAGTTCGAATGTCTGTGGCTTAAACGCACTATAATAACAAAAACTCAAAGTTATAGACATCCGAAATCTAAATAAAAACAAAATTAATTATTTTTACTGGTTGCTCAGCTACTTAAGAATTTTCAATGTATCCGAATAAAACGTAATAGGCTACACGACGGCGAGACAATTTATAAATTCGAATAAGTTAGGATTATCTGAAGATAATTGGACACATATTTTTTCACTAAGATACTTAACTAGGAATGGTATTGTAAATTCGACGTCCAACAAAAGTATTTATTTATCGCTATGTATGCTATGTACCTGAATGTTGGATAGTTTGTAGATTTGAAGCCACTATGCCACAAGTGTTGTTTAAAGGTGAACTTGCTTCTCCCGGCGCTCTCGCCGACGACGCATTGATCGAATTCGATCGTTGGACGCAGGGATAGGTGCCCGATGTTACATACCATCACATCACACACCTAATATTATATATGCGGAAGTTTGGATGTTGGATGTATGTTACCTCTTTACGCCAAAACTATTGAACGAATCTGGCTGAAATTTTGCATCATACTAGAATTCTAATTCTGGAATCAGACTATTTTTATACCATAAATCATAGTTCTCATGGGATAAAAAACGTTTCAATAGAAACAACGCGTGCGAAGCCGCGATCTAAAATCACCGAGAGAAGACCTACCTCTATAACCGATACGTCAAGATATCGGCGGGGAATGGGACAAAACTGTATTGGTTTTGTCCCATTCTCCGCCGATATCTTGTCGTATCTGTGTAAGACGTTGAATTGGTCATAGAGCATAACCCCCCAGCTCGGTCAGCCAGTATGAGGGTTTTCTCAAATCCAATCGCCTTGAACACTTGTAGCTGCGCTGGCTCTGTTAACAAACGTGTGCTAGTGGAGTAACCTACGGGACTGTGGTATTAGAAGAATTAGCTTGTTTAAAGATATATCGATATGTCCTATAAAACGCCGATCGTCCACTACGGAGTCGCCCGAGAGTCATTTAAGTTTCTATGCCCATATTAAAAGCCTTGAATTTTATTAAAACCATTTTAAAAAACAAATCCAATCTAGTTTAAAGTCGCACACGACGTTTTATGTTCGCTGCGAACGCCCCGTAACGCTCCGGTGGCGTCAGAATCAGACTCAAATCGTTTATTTCTTTAGACTTACAAAATAAGCACTTAGACAAGTCAAATTTTTACTATATAAACATGATAAATAGTTATTACTATCAAATAAGAAATAAGGTTTTTCAATTGACTCTAATTCACTTCATTTTTTTGTCCGGCGGCGTTAAGGTTACGGTCGTTTCGGGGCGTTCGCAACATCCGCACAACGGGCTTAATACCTATACATTTTTAACTAGGGTTATGTAGTCGCTAGTGGTCGCCTCAGTGGTGATAAGTGAAATCAGACTACCGACGGTACGGATCAAGCTGGAATTTCGCATATATGGTTTACGGAATGTTAACGGAAGGTTGACTTGAAATAAGACAACATGCTATTTTTTATTACACTCTCTAGGCATAAATTACCTTTGAAAAATTGGCAACATTTGTGGCTGAATGTTTATGATAGAGACCCTTGAAAAGTAACGAAGATATTCGGGCGAAACATACCACACTCCACCACTTATGCATTGGGGTATAACTCGTCCGAATCTAAAACCAAGAGATTTTAGATTCGGACGAAATGTACCCTCTTTAAAGGTTAAGGGAACCAGTGATGCAACTGTAGAAATTTCCAGAACATATCTACTGGAAAGTTACACAGGTTCCATTGTTCCATCGGGCCTTCTTGGTGATTTCAAAGAAGTGCTTTGCGGCGACATAGTAGTGGATGAGATGGCATTAGAATCCTCTTTTCTCTTTTCAACAAGTTGTGACTGAGTAAATAAAAGGGGTATTTTAGCCCTTATCTCTTGAAGACTTAAAGGTGTTCGGAATGTTCTTGCCACCAACATTTTAGTTAACTGATTTTAACAACGGTTGAAAAGTGATCAGGGTAATGTTAACACTAAGTTGTATTAAGAATTTGTAAATATTTTAAGAAATTACAGAATTATTTTTGTTCAAATAAACTTCACAGCTACGTGATTTTACCATGTCTTTTCGTATCATCCAACATCCCTTTTTCGCACGTTGCATGTCGCACACATCAGCCTGTAGTACTAGTCCACTGCTGGACATATGCCTTCTAAGATAAGCCTCTCATCATTCGCATATTTCGCTAAAATTAAAGATTTTTTAAGGTTTTAGTAATACGATTTTATTTCAATTTTTAAATAAGTTCATAATATACAGATATTAACTAAATATACAAGGCACTTATGATTATGGTCCCTTAATAACACTTAAAATGATTATGACACAAACAGTGGACATGTTACAAGATCTATTTATTTAGCAAAAAATAAAGACTTGAATATCCTAACAAACGAAACCTTTTTCTGCATTAGAAATAGAATACAAAAGAGGTCTTAACTTTTTCTTAAACAGGTATTATTTTCTAATAAATCGAAATAGGAAATTTTTAGAAGTATTTATCTAGGAGGTAGCTAGAGTCAACGCCACGACTAAAGTTCTAAAGACGCGGCGCTGCTATCGCAGAACTATAGTAAATAAAACAAAATATTCGTTTTATTTACAATAATTATGCTCTTCTGGTCTAGAGTCTTATTCCGGAAACTTTGCGGTCAAAATCGCTCGTAGGTATCCATTATTTCACGATAATTGTTCGTAATTATGTAGTTGTCCTCTTTTGCCGTAAGACTTAAGTCGTGGCGCGGACTCTAGAGTCTGTTCAAAAAGAGAAGAGTCGTGGGAATTGAGGGCGCTCGTGTGCCAATTGATATTATAGAATTTTGTTGCGTTGACAACACTGCTCTGTCATTGCAGTACGACTAAAAATGTTAATTCACCGTAACGCCGCCACGACTCTTTCTTGAACAGACTAACAATGGAGAAAACACAAAGCTACTTGTTTCGTCACCATTTATTTCTGCTGCGTAATTAAGATTTACAGTTTCAAGATAGCGTTACGAGTGACCGCTAGAAGTTAATGTCTTCCGTCAAATTATCTATTAGCCAGATAAGGTAAAAGCGTACATTTTCTGATAATATCGGTCAAACTAATTTTTATCTTTGTTTACTCGATGCTTATCAAAAACAACTACGACGTTAATTATAACGTAAATGGTAATTTGGACTTGGGCCATATTTTATGTAAAATGTAGATATAAAAATATAAAATGAATATTATAAACATGAAATTAACTAAGATTCAGATCGCATCAAGACATACACAACCATAATTAAACTAAAATACAAATTAATACTTATATTAATAAGGGACGTTTATACAAGCTCTAATATTTACATTCAGTCGTTCATAGCATAAGTATATTAATTACATAAATTTACACCAAGCCAAGTATTTGTAAGAAAAGCACTTACGGTATTATGGCAACGGTAGTGCGAATACGCAAATGATTTAGTTTGTAAATTGTACAAAACAATGGCTACATTTGATTTTCTAGGGGCAGGATGCTAATTTCATTATAAATTCGAACAATCTTGTCCATCTACATATATACACTAAAAGTATTATATTAATAATCATTAATTTATTGCACAGTTCACTTGTAACACCAGAATTTTATCAACATCAGTCTTTCTACCACACTGTAATTTAAACACGACGCTAACACAAACAAATTCTATCTTTACTACTCGAACATAAAGTCGTTAGCACAACCCAGGCCGCGTGTTCAGCTCATTTCAACATAATTGATAGGGAACTGTCCTTTCGCACCGTTGCACTCTCCGAAGTACCACTCTTCGTTGAGTTTGTACAGAACTGTTATGGTGTCACCAGTCTGAAAACTCAGGTCTCCGGCCTGGTCCGGTGCGAAGTCGTATAGAGCGACAGCTGTGGTCAAGACGGGAGGGGACGGAAGCTTCTCGTTGGGTAGCGGGACCTTTACGTCGATGTAATTTGAAGGGAAAGTGCCCTCTGTGCCGTTCTTCAGCCGGCCGAAAAGCCATTCGTCGTCGACTCGCCTGATCAGCTTGATTCTCGAGTTTGCCTGTAACGAGAAGAGAATTTTAGTGAATGTTTGAATTAATATCTGATGAGGATCGGCTTAAAATCTGTGGTACTGCCTTAGAATTTGTACCACCCAATCTCTTTCCGCGGGTGTCGTAAGAAGCGAAGGGATATCCACCGGGGGCGTTTGGCGCTTGGGCAGCAGCGCCAACTGCAGAACAATTCTACCACCGAACTGCGATCCATAACCCTTCCCAGCGGGATTATTGTACTCCCCCATTAGATACAATAGCTAACGCCAATAGGGCGCTTATCCCTGATAAGCGCCCTGCGTTCAGCAGTGGACCAATACAGGCGGTTAAGGTTGAGGAAGAACTTTCAGTACCTTACAATTTCCATGGGAGACAAACGATTTACAAACGTATTCAAGAGTTATTTTGAGAGACGAGATGGCTGCCCTGTTATTTAGGGTGCCTGACTCTGTCACACCTGTAGGCCTAGCGTAGAATATAAATAAATTACGTCACTTTGTTATCAAATTCGTAAAATGTTTGAAATTCATTCCATAAACTTCAATAATTTACGCAATGTATGACGATGCGATGTCATTTTTCCCTTCTCTACCTTAGACGACAATCCCCGTGTAGCAGTCTAGCTAGCTTCTAGTTCCGTCTGAAACGTTGGCTTGTCGAGCAGAATTTTTACTCAGTAGGACAACCTTTTAATTTCTATTTAAATGCAAATTTCTGTATTATATTTGTATTGTATTCGTTTTGTATGCTTATAACGGAAAAGTTATTGACATGTAAATTGGTTTGACGAATAAAATGTATTTCGGTATCGGGTACACAGACAATTGCCTAATCTTCGCCTCGCAAGCGTAACCTTTTGATAGCGGACTAGTTCCTGCTCAGGGGACCAATTCTGCTAAACCAATCCGTTTGCTGTATTATGGATAATGATGTTATAAATTATCATTGTAAAGCGAACATAAAGTCGTTAACACAACACAGGCTGCGTGTTCAGCTCATTTGAACCGATATCTGTACCGACTGTCATAGTACCTACAGAGGTTTGGTTGTCATCATTATAGCTATGGTCTATCAGAATTGGGCGCCTCAGCACAGGAGGTTCCGATTTATAT
Organism: Eupithecia tripunctaria; assembly: GCA_955876795.1. Taxonomy (NCBI): domain Eukaryota; kingdom Metazoa; phylum Arthropoda; class Insecta; order Lepidoptera; family Geometridae; genus Eupithecia; species Eupithecia tripunctaria. Next base: position 13,364,419 of record OY041619.1, on the reverse strand, counting down.
AAATTACCTAGTAGTACATCCAATTCTAACAAGGAACAAGGTCGTCAAAGACCATTGTCAATCAATAGGTGAGGTAACAGCATACCGAATAGAACATGTTCATAGAACTAAATAAGAACCAAGGACGCCCGTGCAAATGAAGCGTAGTTACGAGAATGTTATTAGGATGCGGTGCTCGGGTGGCGCATGCGGTCAAATTCGACAATAGCGTAGAATGCGCTATTGTCTCTAATCAATCACACTAATATTATAAATGCGAAAGTTTGTATGGATGGATGCATGTTTGTTGCTTCTTCATGCCAAAACTACTGGAATCTGGCTGAAATTGATAAAAACATTTTGCATACAGGTAACTTTAATCCTAGAATCAAAAATAGGCTACTTTTAATCCCATAAATCAGTTTCCGTGGGATGAAAATCACCTTTTTAACGTTCCCATAGGAACAACGCGTGCGAAGCCGCGGGGCGCAGCTAGTTATTAATAATGAAATAATCTTTGCGGAACGGTTGAATTAAAGCTGGCTAGAGACGCCCAAAACATAAAGATTCCAGACGTGCGTTGAATAATATAGATCATTTACTGTCAATAGGTACACAACGAGTACCTGTTAGGGGCGTTTGTTGTTTGTAAATAACCGAGTTAGGGCTCATATGCAATACACAGTCAGCAAATTGCCGACTGCAAGGCAATTGCACCCCTCGACTGCTGGCGACGGCATTCGTCGACTGCAGTTGACCTTTTCTAAGTACATTTATTGTATTTATGGAAATAAATCATGTTTTTGTCGTTAGCGACGGCTATCGACTGCTGTAAATTTCAGTATTTGAGACAGGTCATTTTAATCCTAGAATCAAACATAGGCTACTTTTTATCCCATAAATCAGTTCCCGTGGGATGAAAATCACCTTTTTAACGTTTATGGCTCATTTAGATCGGTCAGTATGGGAAAGTCTGAAACTTTATGACATTCGACGATCTCTTAGGAAACATGTCATTGATTTTAGTAACAAGAAAATGATGTACCTATACCTAAGCTATGACGAGATAAATACAATTTTACTGTAATAATCGAGAACCAAATTAAAAATAATACCTGAATCTGGGTTGAGTGACTTTACGATAATGTCAGTAACTCCGTAGGGAAATTAAGGCTTTAAAGCGTTTTGTCAATTAAAAGATTCCACTATGAACCCAGGGAGTCTATTGACATTGACATTGACATTAATGTGTTGTATTAAGTATATCAGTTATCTAGTCACCCATAACAATAAGCTCTGCTTGGTTTTGGATGCCGCGTGGATTGTCCAGCATCATTTATATATATTTTAATATATAAGTATTGTTTGGTATTGGGTTTGTGGAAAACGGAGCACTGCACTGTGGTTTTCCGTGCGAATCCAAAATAGACCTAACAATGTCGTAAGAGACGACTAAGGGATATCCACCGGGCGGGCAGGGCAGCAGCTCAACTAATTGAGTTTATTTTAAAAAACTATAAACCGACTACAATTAAATGGTTTTCTCATAGATGACAATGTCAGAACTGGGCCAAATTGAAATGGGACCACACAGGAAGCACCAGCTTTTAAATAAAATAATCATCAAAATCGGATCACCCAGTCACAAGTTCTGAGGTAACAAACATAAAAAATAAATACAGTCGAGTTGAAAACCTCCTTTTTTCCCAAACTACAGAAAGTTATTATGGGTGCCGATAAGTAACTATAATCTTGAACTTTGAATCCCTAAGTTTTAAACTGCTTCTCAGAAGAACAGCAGACTGTCTGACTAATGTTCCAGCTACGATCTGGGGTATTCTGCTTAAACCAGCTCTATCCAGCACGGGCAAAGAGTTTTAAATCAAAGTCAATTCGCATCGAGGACGACGCAGCCCGTCGGGGAAGTCGATACGATAGCGAGTTCCTGTTGCCGTGATATGCAATCTATACCTACATATATCTGTGTCGACGGATTCGCTAATGCTTGATAATATTTGCAAATAATTATGTTGTTTTAAATTAATGTATTATTTGGTATTTAATCATTTGCCAATAGAGGTGAAAATACTTGATGGAAACATGAATTAAATTAAGGAAATGGCTTGTTGATCATGTTTACAATAATACAAAGGATTTTTCTATTGTTAGGTTATCTGCCTCTTTGACTTGCCTAAGTGCTTATTTTGTAAGTCTATAAGTCGTTATATTGACTCTGACTCTGACTCCTACGTATTCCCAATGAATATAATGTAGAACTATAGAGTATTGTCAATATCTAAAAAAATATTTTTGTTTGTCCGAATAGGATAAAATTGTTGACTCAATTTTAAAACCTTCATGTACATAACTAATGTAATGACTCATACAATTTATACAATACAATTAGGTATTTTATTATTTCTGAAATCAAACTACAAATTCCTTAAGAAGGCTACGAACCCCTCCCAGCGGCCGGCCCGAGTGAATTTGTTGTTGTTTCACGTAGAATCGCATCGTGTTGGCCATTCCGCGGCATTCGCCTTATTTTGGAATTGTGCTCCCTGTGTCGCATTGCCCCCCGCGTTTGAGTGAGCGGTTGCAGAAATTTGAAGGAATTTCTCAATTTTTTATATTTTTTCGTACTTTGCGATTCATTTTGAATAAACGACTGATTTCAGAAATATTTTTGTTTATTTCTAATGGTGAATATATTTAGGATGTTTGCAGTGTGACAGATTCTCGAATAAAGGTGTCTAACATGCATAAAAAATAGCTTGAAAATGACTCGATTTGGTGGTCAAAATATGGGAAATTAGTTTAGTCACTCTCATTCAACTATCATAATGTTTTTTAAAAAACGAAAACACTACAAACATAGCTATTTGTCATCCGATTATGTATGGAAAATTTCAATACGATCGGAAACGTAGTTTCCAAATGAAGCGGGAAGTACGTTTGTATGGGGGCTAAGGTATCCGTTCTGTTCTTAATAAGTATTAACGCTGTTTTATAAGTTTTGCGGGACAAAAACAAATCCCTAAAATTAATACAATTTTTGTTCCCGAGCCCGTTAAAAGCCCGTCATCATTCTATAGACAAAACCAAAACACACACCGCCGCCTCTCGGCACGCGCAGAGTACGCTCGCACAAAAAATATCATTAAAAATAGAAAACGTGATTTTAATGTATCAAGTAAAGTACATCTTTAATTATTTGGAAGTTATCAACAAGTGAGAGTGTTATCTCCCCTCAATAACTATATTCTAGTGTACTACAACACAAAATACGATCCATCATCGTTTTTTCAGTGACAAACATTTTAACGCAACAAAAAATCCTTCAAAACAATAACTTACTTACTTAAACAAAATTATAAATATCGACTATCATTCAGCAGTGTTATAGTGTACATACAAACAAACCTCAACAAACAAAAAACTAAAATTGTGAGTTTAAAATTTTCAAGGTTATAATTTCTTCAATTTACAATCCATAAACTCAGTGCATAAGTGACATTGACCTTGAACTTTCGAACTGTGAAAGAAAGCTACTCCCAATTCGGGCCCCATCTAGCTTATGTGGTTGTTTCAATGATACTGTCTTGTAATTTCAACAGCCTAAATATGGCTTCAATGGTGTGGCGTTAATGTAGCACGCCTCGGACGCAGGTGCCCAGTGTTCGCGTCCGCGCTAAAATAAATAGTTTTGTACTTTTTTATTTCATTTTATTTTTCGCTCATACTTACAATTTGTTTTGTTTTGATGCCCTTGAATTTTTGTGCATATTCTACTAGTTTTTAGACATTTTCGTGGGTTTGGTGCTTAAAACTATTTTTGATGCTAATGCAAGAGCTTGTGCAGATGCATGATTTTCATAAATATTTTATAAGACTAATAGTGCAATAGTGGTATAAAGTGTGCCTGCGGCTACCTAGAGTGCCTTGTATTCGCGTCCTAAATGACTAACTCTCTTTTATGCTTAGCTTATGTGAAATGCCTATTAATAATCTACGAGATATCCTATTGATTTATTTTTCCAAGTGAATAAAAAAGAAAACATTTAAGATGTCTCTCACACGAACACCAGTGGAACTCAAAGACTGCGGCAAATGCGGACAAAAAATACCAGGTAGACAACATCTAACATGTTCACTTTGTCAGATAATCTACGACTTGGAATGCGCGAATGTATCCGCAACTCGATTCTTCGGCACGCTGATTGGTGATCGCAGGACAACCTGGGAATGTACATCTTGTATTGGGAAGAGGCACAGAAGAAATAATGCAAATACTCCAGTCGGGGTTCATTACACCAATGATGATAACTCAAATGTCACTATGAGACGCAAAAATATTTCTAAAAAGCTGTCGCTTGAAATTTCACCAAATAAATCTATAGATTTTAGTCTAGATGAGACATCAACCATCATCTCTCAAACTGATGTATCATTAAAATCTGAGATAGCAAGACTGAATTCTGAATTGGCTGTGATAACACATCAGCTTATTGAAGCAAAGAAGGAGATAAACAGCCTACAAAAAGAGAATAATATGCAGAACAATAAAATTTTAAAGCTCGAAACAGTAGATAGAAAGATACAAGATGATAATATCAGAAGAATAAAAAATAAGAGCACTACCACAAATGATCTGATAAAATCCCACACGGAACAAAAAACCCAAGAACCTCTTGAGGTACAAGGTTCTAGAGTTCTAAAGCCCAAAAAAGGTAAGAAGCCGAAACCTAAGATTGTGATTGTAGGAGATCAAACATGTAAGAATCTGGCTTCGAAAATGATATCGCGACGCTCATCGGGAAAAAACGCGAAGGATTATGACGTCCTAAACTACTGTTACCCAAATGCACGAACTGAGCAAATTCTTGCAGGCTCTAAGCTTAATCAAGACGATCTTACCGAAAATGACTGGGTGGTGTTATCCTCGGGCTCAAATGATAATAACCCAACACGGTTTTTTTCAGAAATCTCAACACTATGTAAAAAAATAGCCATATCCAACATCATAGTAACTGAAGTAGCACGGAATCGCTTCATAAATGAGGAGAAACTAAACTCTAAATTAAAAGTCATTGCCAACAATTTTAGCAACTGTCACTTTTTAACTTTACAAAAAAACAACTATAAAATTAAGGGGGGGAATATCGCTAACAATAAAAACTTAGATGAAATTGTGAACAATTATATCAACAAAAAGGACTATGGTGACTGCTTCTTGGGAAAAAATATAAACAAAATGAGAATTAAATACGAAAACATAAAAACAGCACCTCAATCTAAAACCACAAAATCTACAGGCAAAGACAAAAATCACATGAAACCAGGTACCATACCTTTTTGTTTTGATAGAATGCGAAAAATTCTTCAAAATAAAAATGACGCTGTTGCTCCAACTGATAAACACGAAACAGTTGAAACAATAAATGATGTAACCAAATCCCCGGGTATTAACGTTCCATTTTACTATGGAAAAGCACCGCGACTAAATACACAATCGGTAAAACAACCTGGTAAGCCTGAACTTACACCTGAAAAGTTTTTTCGTCAACTCTGTTAATATAATGCATCTAAATGTACAAGGGTTGAGATCAAAAATAGATCAATTAGAAATCATTACACAAAACCAAAACAACGATATACTATGTTTTAGTGAAACATTTATTAAAAACGATGAAAATTCAACAATACAAATAGATGGTTATCATATAGCCTCTCATTTTTCAAGAAAAAATAAAGCTCGTGGTGGTGTCGCTATTTATCTTAAATACTCATTAAATTTCACAAAATTAGATTGGATTACCGAATTATCAATAGAACGTCATTTTGAGTGTTGTGGAATATTATTAACAGAACTAAATATTATAGTTATTTGCTTATATAGAACACCAAACAGCAATTACGACCTATTTATACAAACATTAGAGTTTATCTGTCATAAAGTCTTGATAAAATTAAGAAATAATAAAAAGAAAGTCATTATATTAGGTGATTTTAACATAAATACTCTTGAAAATAACAAAAAAAGTGAACAATTTAGAAATACCTTGAAAATGTTTAACTTACATCTTACTATCAATGAACCTACTAGAAATACCGCCCATTCAAGTACGTGTATTGATAATATTATCACAAATATAAAACGTTACGATGTCAAAGTCCTTAACTTAGGCATTTCGGATCATACTGCACAAACTATAAGCATACCAACAAACATCAGTTTCTCTGAAAAGTTTTGGTATATAGAAAGGAGGAACGTTGACGTTCATCTAAATATATTTACTAAATATTTAAGTCAGCTCAATTTTGACGAAGTATATTGTGCACTTGAACCAGATGCAGCATATGATAAATTTATAGAACTAATACAAATGATATTTAATCTCTGTATACCAATACAAAAATGTAAAATAACATATAAAAGAAAACAAAACTGGAAATCTAAAGGTATTATTTTATCAAGTAAAACGAAACGTCGATTATTTTTACAGAATAAAAATATCAGAAATGAAAGAAATAGTGAAAATTACATAAAATACAATAAAATACTAAAGCGAGTTATTCGAGTTTCAAAGAAAATATCTAACATAAGATATATAAATAAGAGCACTAATAAAACAAAAGCCACGTGGGGAATTATTAAACAATACACAAGTAACACAAATGCAATTAGAATGACTATAGAAAAAATTAAAACTGGAGATCAAGAAATAAATGATCCCATAGAAATTGCTAAACTTTTTAATGAACACTACATTAACCTTAACATTAACAAATCAGTATATACAGCTATTAACAATCCACTTATAAATAAAACAAAACAATCAAACTATAGAAGTATATTTCTCGCACCGGTTGATGCGAATGAAATTAAGAATATCGTAAAAAAACTAAAAAATACAAAGAGCTCTGGACATGACTCGATCCCCGTTCAGGTTATAAAAAGTAGTATTGATATATTAGTAAAACCTATTGTACATATTATAAATCTATCCATTGAGCATGGTTGTTTTCCCTTAAACCTAAAAAAAGCTATTATCAAACCATTACATAAAAAGGGCACAAAATCTGACATGGGTAATTTTAGACCCATAGCTATTCTTCCATGTATGTCTAAAATCTATGAAAAAGTAATTTACAATAGAGTGATAACATTTTTAGATGCAAACAATATACTTAACCCTAATCAATATGGTTTCCGACAAGGGAAAAATACTACACTTGCAATATTTAAAACTCTAAAACAAGCGTGGGAAGAAATTAATAAAAAACGGCATGGTGTTGCGTTATTTTTAGATTTATCTAAAGCGTTCGATTGTGTTGACCATAACATACTCTTAGGCAAACTAGAAGAAATCGGTATTAGAGGACTAGCCCTTTCTCTATTCAAATCATATTTAGAAGATAGGAGACAATCAACTGTCATAGAAATATATAATAAGAAAAATAAAACCATTGAGTATATATATTCTAGTTCAGAACCCATTTCACTGGGTGTTCCTCAGGGCAGTGTCCTGGGTCCACTTTTGTTCCTTATATATATAAATAATTTGCCATACATCACAAAACATCTTTGTGTCATGTTTGCAGATGACGCTACTATCTTCATACCCCAACTAAATGATAATATACAAGATTTTGAAAATGAAATAAATAAAACCCTCGAAGATATAGTAAATTGGCTAGATGTCCTAAATTTAAAAGTTAATATTGATAAAACCAAATTTCTTAGATTTAAAAATTATAAAACGCCAACAATAAGTTTAAATATTTCTAACAAGGGCGATCGCGTGGAAGAAGTCACCGAAATTAATTTCCTTGGAATAAAAATTGACAGCTGCTTAAATTGGAAATCTCATATAGTAAAAATTAATAATAAAATTTCTAAATACTGTTATGCACTCTATATCTTAAGTAACGTTTCATCTAAAATGGTAGCAAAAAATGCATATTATGGACATGTTTTTCCTCAATTGTCTTACGGTGTGATCTTTTGGGGAAACTCAGTGGAAGTCCAATCGGTGTTTCTGATGCAGAAAAAGTGTATTAGAGCTATTTTTAATTTAGAAAGTACCCAATCATTACGCAATATATTTAAAGAAAATGATATCCTTACTCTAACAGGTATTTATGTTCTGGAAATATGTTTCTTTGTTAAAAATAATCCATCTTTCTTTAATATTAAATCAAATCGATCAGAGAGCTTAAGAAATAAATATAAATTTAACTTATGTATACCCCAAGTAAATAACACCATGTTCCACAAAAGCACGTATATAACGGCTATTAAAGTATATAATAATTTACCATTAGATATAAAACAGCTCCATGGAAATATGTTCAAAACTAGATTAAGGAAATGGCTTGTAAATAGTGTACACTATAACCTTAAGGAGTTTTTTGATAATACTAGTTAATAATTAGCCTAGATCCATTCTAGACTAGGTACCCATTGCCTACCCCAACAATTTCATACAAATGAGTTGTAAAATATTGTATGTCCGAAATGGATATGATTGTTGATACCTACTTTAATTTGATTTAAGACCCTTACTTATGTATGATGTACACAATTTTTACAATAAAAATATTCTTATTCTTATTCTTATTCTTATTCTTATTCTTAAAAGAACCCTCGTAATCAGTTTATTGACGGATAAACCGGCGAACAATGGCATTCATAAGAAAACCATATAATTGAATTTAGAGTTTTTTTTAAAAGATACCCAATTATTCTTAGCGATCTTAAACACGGACTGCGCACGTCTGAAATACTGCAATTGACTGGTGTAGTCGATAGCCGTCGCATCAACTCATACTCAAACTCAAAAATGCTTTATAAAATGTACACTTAGAAAAGTCAACTGCCGTCGCCTGCAGTCGAGGAGTCCAATTGCCTTGCAGTCGGCCACTTGCCGACCGTGTATTGCATACGAGCCCTAACTCGGTTATTTACAAACAACAAACGCCCCTAACAGAAATTCCTTGCACGTAATTACCATATGGCCGCGAGCTTCACAACGCATCAAAATATCTCCGCATATTTTTACTCCGTGTAGATAATAGATTATTTACGTCATATTCGTTCAAAACAAACACGCAATCGACGCGTTGCAAAAATACTTCTGTGTATTCGCTCATAAGGGCGCTTTCCCACTGTGTCTTGACCGTAAATTATCGTTTTAGATTCATTTAATATTAAGAAATATGTACATATACATATAAGTAGCTTAGGTTCTAATTATAGCTAAAGTCAGTAATTACGACTATCTATCGGGACTACGATAGATAGTCATTATAAGGATACTCCGTCGTTACAACCAATTTTGCTTGTAGTTTTGTGACACAGAACAAATACTTTTTACATACAATAAAAATAAGTCGTGGGCGACCGTTAATCGTGTACGACACGACTATCTGAAGGCATGTCATGACACAGTGGGAACGTGCCCTAATTTGTGCAAATAAATAGGTACTACGTAAACCAGGTGCTATATTGAATTGAGGGCAAAAACACCGCAGCATGTTTACATTTACCTCCTATGCTATGTACTTCTGTAAGTCGTTAGCTAAGATTATGTGCAATAATTTAGAAATAGCAACTGCTCTACCTTACCCCGAACACTCAAACAAAAATCTGATTTAATTAAGCACATGCAAAGTAACTAAGGATGTTTGACGCAAATAAATATCTTCGAATGTTTGCAATTATTATGTATGCAAAATTTCACCCCGTAACGGTCAGCTTCTAGCGTGGAGAGGTAACCAGAATCAGCACAAACTTCGCATTTATTATTATTAGGGTGGAGGCTCTACCCAGTTACAGTTAGTGATTTTCACAGTTGAATGTTTAGAAAATATAGTACCTACTTTGGCCAAACTGAAGACACAATGTTTGTAAACATGCCGCACACTTAACCAGAAAATCACTTTATCTTGATGATTTTTTTTACAGAATTTGCACTACCAAGGTTTGAGCTGTTTTCTACAATAGACTTTGACATGACTTTGAGCGCTTCATTTGTGTGATGTTTGGTTTGATTGACAAAAGAAAAAAATATATTTATTTCAGTGATTTTTGAGTAGGAAAAAAAACAAAATGGCAGACTTTTATTTTTGATATGAAAATTGTATAACGCAGGCAATATGGCCCTAATGGTTTTCGCCTAATTTGTCCAATGAGACAAATTAAATAAAAAAGGAAAAAAGAAATCTTTTTAAGTAGCTTTTTATTTTTTAATTTAGTTGTTTATGTTTGATTTTGTAAATAATGATCTTGATTGATTTTATGTAAATTATCCTCTTTTATTTTGATCCAATACAAACTCAACCTCTATATATTAAATTAATAATCCTTCGCCTTTGTGCAATTGATAACTGACTTCGGCAGAATTGTGTCAAACCATGACGCAGCAGAGCCAAAACTAAAAAGAAGAAGAAAAAATATGTGGCCAATATCTTCTGATAATCTGACGAACTAAATAAAATAATATTTTTGTTGCTCGGACACTAACCCTGACAATAAAATTATTATGTCAAACTACTCCAAAACGAGTATTTCGGATTTTTACGTTATGGATTGTTTACAAATTCTTGAGAATGGCTTCAGGTTTGTTGTTTGTTGTAGGTATAACTAGGACAGGATTTACAGATCTCGCGTGTGAAACACAACGCAGTACCTACGTAATCTTCACGTTCAAGCAATTTACACACATCTCATAATTGTATAAGCAACATCCAACATCAACTGTTGGAGCGCGTTTCCACTGTGCCGTAACCGTTAATTGTCGTTAAACGACTAATATCTTAAGAATATAATATTACTTCCGAGTTAAGTACCTTAAAACTTTGTATTTGTTGATATTGTATACCGTGCCTCGGAAAGCACGTAATGCTGTTGACCCTGCGCTTAACCTCTACCCGGTCGTGTCGGTCTGCCGTTCCATCGGATTATGAGAGTGAGGGAATAGAGAGTGCATTTGTGTTTGCGCGCACACTAGTGCACTATAATATGTCCTACAGTACGCACCTGGCTTGTCATCGTCGAGACTGGCCGCTATGGCCAAAATTCGGCAAGGAGGGCATTATTTTTACTATATTTTTTTTTTTCATCGTGTTATTTAGAGAACCGATTTTTTTTATCGTGGAACGACTGTCGTATGTAGTTGTTCACATGGTGATGACAATCGATTTTCGAATTGTGTTAATTCGATCGTGTCGCTTTTTTATAGTTTCACGATTATCGTACTAGCTGTTCCCAATATAACGATAACGATAACAATCTATCGTCACAACAAAAACAAACCGTGGACGACAGTAAATCGAGGCGTCCTTTGAGCACCTCCATTAAAATATACAAGCCACCGAAGTCCCGACGAGTTAATGTCGTCACGTCACGACACAGTGGGAACGTGCCTTCATTTCAGCTAGTGCGTACACGAACGTGGGCTAACAATAAACATTGGACTTTGTACGCGGTGATTTAAGGTTGGCTTTAGTTTGAAACCTATGTGTATTTTAAAACAAGAAAAACATGGCACATTTTCAAAGTAGTCCGGAAAATCTACTTTATAAGCTGACCGAGCGGTTATTACCCAAGAGACTTTAAGATAATTATACTAAAAACTATCGTAGTTTGACGAATTTATCATAAACTAGCAGCGCCTCGCGGTTTCATTCGCGCTGTTCCCGTTCCGTGAGAATTCCGGGATAAAATATAGCATATGTCATTCCCTTAAAAGCAAGCTATTTAATGAAGAAAGATTTTTTAAAACGGTCCAGTAGTTTCGGAGCCTATTCAATACAAACAAACAAACATAAACAAATCTTTCCTCTTTATAATATACATAAGTAGGTATAGATGTAACAAGGGTTAGATTCGAACCGTTTATGTTGGAAAAACACAACCGTTAAGTTATCTCATAACGAGGGATAAATTGTAAGTGACATATAACATTGACTTTTTTCTTTATTTTATGATTTTATATTATTATTAAGTATTGAATGTTTGCTTTTCTGCGATTTTTTTGTACTATTTTCTTTAGTTATTTTTTTTATATTAGTTACAATTATAATGTAAGAAAGTGCACGCCCAAAAGGGCAGAATACATTGTTGGATTCCATACATTATAATAATGTAATGTGGCTCTTGAGATAAGAATTAAGATAAACCTCTCGATAAGACCGCCAATTGTCGCTTAGATTTAACTTTTCTTATTGTTACCGTGTCGTATTAACTTTCTATCTATCTATCTATCTATTATAACATCTTTTAGAACATGTATTTTATGTAATAAATTTGATTGATTGATTGAACTTCTGCAGTATATAGCCCGTGGTTTTGCCCGTGTCGTCTACATAGATTCGTAGTTTTTATTTTTGCGCAGAATCGTAATTATTTTCAAAAATAAAAGTAGCTTCCTTGTAACATGAGCTACATCAGTGAAAATCCCGTCGAATATTTTCATATGCATTTAATAAAAGCTCGAAAAAAGACATTTCTCGGTCAATAATCGACCGATATCGAAAACTATTTTACTTTTCTGTAGAAAATGACCCCTGAGGTGGTTCAAATTCCAGTTCAGTATTTGTCCCAAAAAACAAAACAAAACTTAAAAGTACGTATAATAACTATTAGGTAATTTGAAGTAGGTTTATAGGGTTTATTATTATACAGCCACTTTTTTATTTATTTGTATAGATTTTATTAACTTTACAACATTTGAATTAATTTTGTAGATTCCTACACCACGTGGAACATTTAAGGAAGCCCTATGTCATCACATCACATCATATGAAGTCATAGAAGTAAGAACAAATAAGAATGTACGATATCGCAACATCAGCACGTTCCCTTCGAGCGAGTTTCAAGGCAAACGATTAAACTTGAAATGCTTCAAAATCGATGGAGATCCGCCGTTTTATTAGGTAACGAGTTTTAACAACGTTTTTTTAATAGCTAACTAACATTAACACTCTTATACTAATTACTAGCCCGCGACTTCGCACGCGTTTTCTATCATCATCATATACTTACTAGTCCATAGCTGGACATAGGCCTCCCCTAATGAGCGTCATAGCTCGACGCATCCAGCATCTGCCTGCTGTCTTTCGCAGATCGTCATCCCACCTGGCCGGAGGGCGTCCTACACTACGTTTGCCGAGTCGCGGGCTCCACTCAAGAACTCATTTGTCCCAGCGGTTGTCGGTTCTTAGCGAGATATGACCGGTCCACTGCCACTTCAGTTTGCTAATTCTTTGAGCTATGTCGATAACTTTGGTTCTCTGTCGGATGTATTCGTTACGAATCCTATCTTTTAGAGAGACTTCGAGCATAGCTCTTTCCATAGCTCGCTGAGCGACTTTAAACTGGTGGACCAGCCCTATCGTGAGTGTCCGTCTCAGCTCCGTACGTCATGACGGGTAGGACGCAACTAAAACTTTCGTTTTCAAGCATAGCAGTATGAACACAGGTATGGATGACGAGAAGACTCGACGTTTACTATACTTCTATATTAATATTTAACAAATAAATAATGAGGAAAGATTTGTATGTTTGTTACGAATAAACTCAAAAACAACTAAACCGATTTCAAAAAATATTTCACCTTTATATACACTTGGTTATTCCAGGACCATCTTTATGTGTGCAACAAATAAGTATACAGTTTCCAACGAAAATCTGTTTAAAATTGGTTTCATGAGACTTGTTTAAATCTGAGTTGTGTTTCAGTACCTATTCGGGGGTAAGCCTTAAATTATCAACAGCAAAAATAAGACAATGCACGTAAAATCCTTTAAAAAAAACAACAAAACAAACTTGAATGGTTGATTGAGTGCATGTTTGTACTTTGTATGTGAACACAAATGGTCGCGACAAGCTATTAACGTTGTTTAGCGTTTTTACATTTATTATGAACTAGTTTCTGTCTAGGGCTTCGCACGAATTTTTTATATGAAATATTTTAAAGGTTTAGATAGATCCTATAGCAATTGATTTAACGGATAAAAAGTAACAAAATTTTAAACGACTCGTTTAATACTTTTAGCGTAAACAAGTAGGAATAATTTGAATCTTTTCAAAAAACTGACTTAGAATTCCCCATATTTTACACAATTTTTAAGTTTTGCGAGACAAATAAAATCAAGAATCAATTTTTTTATGGGGTAATTTTCTATAGCGAAACAATTTTTTAAATCAATCCGATAAATTGACAGAGAAGTTGACGAATATGCATACGGCTAAACATGGAACCTCCTCCTTTCAAAGTCGGTTAAAAAGCAGCCTATGTGTTATTCCAGGTCTACCTGCATTTATGCAAAATTTCTGCCCGATTCATTCAGTGTTTTTAAAAGAAATAACAACCATTAATTGCGAAAAAGGTCAACAGACAGACAAAGTTACCAGGCGCATTTATCATTATTAGCACGGACACGACCTCAAGACGTTATTTCCGAGTTCTAGCAAGTTCTTTAGATTTTTTATCAGATTTTTACATAATATGAAACACTCTACGTACGATGCAAACTCGAAAAGCAAGAGTTTCTGTACGCTTCCACGAAATATTGCAAATTACGATAATTACTCAGGTGTTCTACATTTGTACACGTACTTATACTTACGTAGATAATATTCAGATTATCGAAAACGATACAAATTTCTTTGACTCTCGTTATGTCGGTAAACGAATGGTACCAATTAGAGACTTGTAATTAAAGTCAATGGTTGTAATTCAAAAGAGGACGTCCAAAAATTATATTATAGTTAGCATGACGTCATCATACTGCAATTGCGTATATTTACAGCAATTATTATTGCTGGTATGTACCTACCGGCAGTAATTAATCTCCTAGCTGAACTGTTAATAAAAAAAAAGTGGTTTAAACCACAAAAACATGAGTGCGGAGTTACAGAATGGGATCGAGAATGAGAACTATGACTGGACAGGTGCGGTGGTCCTACAGAGGTATTTTAATTCGTCGGAAAGACTATCGGATTCGATATCGGAAACTTTTGACAAATCAAAATAGCGTTTACGCATGGGAGGATGGCGAACGGGAACCCAGTGTAGATGTACCTAACCTATAAGGAAGTTTTTATTTTTGATTCTCTAAACTTATAGTGCTTGAACGGTCATTAATGCCTACAGTTCCCTCGGAAAAGAATTCAAATTCGACTCTTGACGTTTTCGCTTCGGAAACGAATCTAATTAATTAATAAAGTTTTAATATTTTAAAAATCTTTTTTAAAACAAGGAAAGTTTTTATGGTAAATTATCCAACGAACTTAAATTCGACGGGGTTAGGTCTTTTTGTTTAGGAGTTCCTTTGGCCACCTTCTGTCTCCATCATCAGAACAACATTTCGATGGTAACATAACATTGCATTGTCACCGAACATGCATAAGTATACAAAATTTCTGCTCAATCGGTTGAAACCATGATATCTACTTCAAAATTGAGTTGCAAGATTCCACCCGAACAAACTACAAACATTCATATGTATGTATATACATACATATGAATGTTTGTAGTTTGCATATATAAATTACAAGTTAAATAAAAGCTTTTATAATACCCCTGCTGTTCAGTTCGAATCCGATCAGCTGTGGAATAACGTTAAAACCATCCATCCAATATTGACATATGAAAGCCCTTATATTAGCCTTAGCCTTGTTATTTGAGATTGTATGGCGAAAGCAATTGTAATGGCTTTCAAGGTCATTCAAATGGCTTTCAAATGTCAGTCAGTATAGGATGGTATGTTGCGTAATCGCACAGCTGATTCAGCTGACGTCATATCATGGTTTATGCTGTACACTTCTGAAGTGGACCTGGACAGCATAAGCCATGATATGACGTCATCCTCAATCCCTTTCTTTAAGATCGCAGGTTTTTACTATAAGGTTCAGTAAGAGCAACGAGACGCGAGATGAAACACCAGCCTAGTTCAGAAATAATCATGTAGTTCTGTGTTCTACTGCTACAATACAAGACAACTATGGTCATACAAAATATACCGACTCCTATGCTATCCAGATTCGAATATAATAAAACTCAATCTTAAAATCAACTGCCAAAGGAATACCTATGCTTTATCCATTTTGAATGAAGCATGTTAGTAAACAAACTACGACACAGATACCAAAATCTTACTTGCTTGGCGTCGAGTTTCAGATATAATTGTAAGCAATTTCTATTGAAGGGATGACTAAAATCGACAAGTAATGTAAATTACGTATAAAAGGACGCGCTAACAAAGTGAATTATAGGTTAAGTATGGGCGGTTTGTTTACTAACATGCTTCTTTCAAAATGGACACAGTATAGGTGAAAGCATTATGAATTAATGTATTCATCGTAACGAATAAACTTAATACTTAAAACGTAAACTTGATAGCATCTAACAGCTGGCACACGGAAAAATAACACCTTGTAGGTGTAATCTCAGAACCTAAAAACAGAATTGTTTTGGCAATAATCCACGAACATGTAAATACCTAAATATCTAAAATCTTTACGTAAACCAAAATACTGTACAAGATAAATTGTAGCTTCCTAAAATTTCAACTATGTTTACGCTTATTGGGTTGTGTTGAATTTTCAACCAAAAAAATAGATAACGAATTTCCCAGTAATAGATAAGTTCAGTTCATAACCTAAACTCTGTTCCAGAAATCCAAGATATTTTATAGCATCAATGACATTTGATGAAAACCTCATAAAAAAACAACAAGGTCACTCATTAATAATTAATTTTGTTTTAAAAAACTATAAACAAAAGAGACTTCAATTTTTATAGTTTTTTCATGGATCCCATTGTCAGAATTGAACAAAATTAAAATGGGACCACACGGGAAGCACCAGCTTTCATAAAAAAAGATTCATGAAGATCGGCCCACCCAGTCAAAAGTTCTAAGGTAACAAACATAAAAAATACCGTCGAATTAATAACCTCCTCCTTTTTTGAAGTCTGTTAAAAACAAGAACGGGCCGCTGCCCGCCCCGCGTCTTCGTAAACCAAGTTTGATACCCAACGACGAAATTCCAGTAGTTTTGACTGTGTATTTTTTCAAATGGTGCTTAAATGTCGCGTGACTCACGCGGTGATATTCCAAATGTATACTGCTTACGGTAAACTATTCAAGAATTCTATGCTATTTTCGTACTTTCACCTAAAACCTAGATGGCATATTATATCGGGCTTTGTGTTTACCGTAAAATATGTCCCAGTTATGGTAAAGTTGACTAATAAAAGCAAAAATATGTAGTTGTAGGTAGAATAGCATCTCGCATAATTACGTACTTATGCTTGCTAAGGAAATTTATTTAATTTTTAATTTTATTCCGCCTTGAACTACTTATTAGCATTGTTATTCAAACAAGCTACAAACATTAGAATAATACCTATGTATATAACGGTGCAGGTACTTTATTTATCTCACTTTTTAGCTAATTGGGTAATGTCAGATATAGGGCTCTGAACTGAAGCATAGAAGCACTCTTGAGCGATAAGACCACCACTTGTGACTTAGTTTGTAAGCTGCTTTGTGGTATTGTATCTTTCAATAAGCATGCCAGTGCTTCTGTATTTTAGTTCTTTTGGTGGTCCGAGCTTCCTGGTTGGTTACACGAATCCGCGAGACCATTTATTTTACATGGTTGCTACTAATGATATTATAAAACCTCATTGGTTGTCACTACTTCTACGTCTTTCAGCTACTGTCATTGCATAAGAATTCCACTTGGAGATTACCCATCCTTCCTGCCTCTCCTAGAAATGATATAACGTCAAACCATAGACATTGGTGATCCGCATAGATCTTTGAACTTGCTAAAAGATCGAAGGCTAGATAAATAGACGCATTGCGAAGATTACCAGAACCATAGACTATGTATTTTCTGATTCCGACCTGTGTATATCGTTCAGAGGACGAAGATTTATTTTTAACCGACTACCAACAGAGGGTTATGTTATGTGGTTAGCACGCTATGTTTGTTTGTATGTATGTAGTCGATTTTTATGTTCTCACGTAGCGCTAAAACTTCTCGTTCGATTTCAAATAATGATGTATCGATTGATTCGTCGCAATACCCCAGTGGTTATATGGTATATGACGTCAGACGATATTGAGGTTGTAACGAGATAGCGGGGTCGATGTAAGAGTAAAAAATTTCATTGGTAAATAAATAATATAATATCATTTATTTTTCTTTACAAAGGTTCTCAATACAAATATAGCCGCAGGTAAAATAATAGGTATAAGCGGTGAACGCCTTATTTAATTTTGTAAAAGGATGCACAATCTGTGAATCGTGACTTTTATTTAAATGGCAACACCATTAAAATTAAATTCACACGCTTACAAAAAGTGATGGATTTTCCGATTTGTATAGCAAATTAAAAATAGCACTTTGATCTCTTGTTTTATGGAAACTTTTAGAACTAACTTTGCAGCACGTGCCAGCTAAAACGTTTGCCTTTTCAGTCAGTTTAAATCTCGCTAATTATAACTGAAGATTGTATGCGTCTAAGGTCTTGTTTACGGAAGCGCGGGGCGTGCAGTGGCGCGGCCTAAACTAAATTCAAACATATGGCATTGGTCGTGTGTTTACGGAGTTTTGTTTGATTTGACGCGTCGCACGCGGCATCGCACGCTGTGTCCCTATTTCAGCGCAGGGACGTGGAGCCAGTCACCCTTACATGATGCTTACCTCCATGTTATACTGCTTTTAGCCGACTTCAAAAAGGAGAAGGTTCTCAATTCGACTGTTTTTTTATAATGTTTGTTACCTCAGAACTTTTGACTGGGTACTCCGATTTTCAAGATTCTTTTTTTATTTGAAAGCTGGTGCTTCCCGTGTGGTCTCCTTCTGACAATGGCATGCATGAGAAAACCATAAAATTGAAGTATGTTTATAGTATTTTCAAAACAAACCCAATTATTGTTACACCATGACAAACACTCACCGAAAAGTAAAGATCATCAGGGTGATCCGTGAAGTAATCGAAGAGGGCGATCCCATGAGGTTCGCTGTGCTCGTCATCTTCGAACTGACCCGGAGAGCTCAGAGCTTCGATCGGCCACTCGGGCAGGTCCTCGATGACGGGGGGCGGGGGGGGCGGTATGCTCGGCATCGGGGGGGAGGGCTCCCTGTCCGGAGATACCGATGACCGGTCTTCATCCCAGCTGAACGGTTTTGAATCCTGCAACCAGATTTTATTCAATTTCAATTTTAAAAGTTCTTTATCATTACATAGTAAAAAACACAGTTGCTTCCAGCTGTCTGTCTAACCATATGTACCTATGCTTAGATGCGGTTTTTTTTATAATTCAAGATGAAGGTTTATATGTATAAGCATTGCACCCGAGTGAAACCGGGGCGAGTATTATAAAGAAAAACTAAATTATAAAAAAAACCCGCTTACATTCATAGCTGTTGGCGAAAATGAAACAGGAAAATCTAATCAGTTTTTTGTTTTCCATTACCTATATTATGTAGAAAGATTTACAAAAGCAACATTTTAATACTAATACAATTATTCACACTTAGAACTATTTACACTTAAAATCTAAGCCAGAAGGCAGAGTGCCCAGAATGCTGGCAGCATTGCCACGTTCGATGGCAATGCTAATTCATTGACCGAAATAGAAGTCAGCATTAAAAAGCAGTGTTCAAATTAACTCCGAACCATCCAATGCTTACAAGGCCATTTACCTTTATTCAAGCCAATTAAGGCCAAACTGGCATTAAAAATATTTGGACGATTATTAATTGAGCTTAGGTCTGCTATGTGAGTTCCACTTGTGGACCGAAAGGAAGTTCAGTGCAATCATTCAGACTGGCAGGGTACAAAATATAAAAATACGGTTTAAATAACGTGCTGTGTGGTGCTGGCTTAGAATTTGCACCACCCCAACCCTTCCCGTAGGAGTCGTAAGAGGCGACTAAGGGATATTCACGGGGGCGGGCAGTAGCGCTCCATATTATAAACGCGAAAGTTTGTAGCTCTTTTACGCAAAAACTACTGAACGGATCGGGCTGAAATTTTGCATACAGGTACCGTTTGGTTCTGTACAGTGAGTGATCCCGGACAAATGCATTTTTTATCATCGACTCGAAGGTATTATTTGTTCCGCAAAACCAAAAAATCTGTTAAATTTAAAGGAAATTCAAAATTGCCTTTTAGTTCACATAAACATCAATTTCTTATTACTTATTTTACCTATTTTATCAGTATAACGTGACTGCAGTTTCCAGTAAAAGTACCTATGACGTAGGACCGTAATAATTACAAGCGAGGTTAATAAAGCATGACAGCACGCTAAGAGTATCTAGAAATAGGCAATGATACCATTATGGACTCAATTAAAGGACTTTTGCCCTGCCCATTCACCGGTGCATATTTGCCCATTGTTTTACTAGCATTTTGTTTACATAACACGGACATAGACAACAAACATAACATCAACATTCATCACAGTAGTTACACCAACAACAAAGCTGCCAGTTTTGTGCAAATTGTTCTCGATGGGATAACTTTTTTATAGTCTTGACCTCTGATTGACTTCTGCTTCTAACGTGATGGAAAGTGACGATGTGGCTGATAATGTATCTCGAAGGACTAAGGCTCGTATTATAAAACCTTACTCGGTGATCAATAAATGCTTGAGTAACGCTTTTCGATAGCATAAACGTTACTCAAGCAGAGATCCACGACAGAGGAGTCTTTCATAATACGGACCTAAGACTTTATGTTCAACTAGGTAAGTTGAACATAAAGTCTTAGGTAACACTGTGCTCGCCCGCATAGAATTCATATTTAATTTTGTGCGTACCTACTCGATATTTTTTTATCTATACTTATATTATAAAAAGGAAATATATCCTTGTTTTTTTGTATTGAATAGGCCTTATAAAATACCTTACTATCCAGTACGAGTCCCGTCAAAATTGGTTCAGCTTATTCGAAGATTTAGTAAAAAAATACTGACTGACTTTTTGTCTCCCTAAAATTGGCGTAAAATAAAACGCTTTTATTTTGCTTATTGTTTAGTGTAGAACCTAAACTATCTTCACACAATATGTCATCTAAACGGTTTAGTAGTTACGGAGATATATACGTGGTATATAATATATAACAAACATTCATACAACTGTCTCGCAATTTTTATATTAGTAAGGATAATATGTACAAACAGACACATACATTTTATTTATTTGTATAGATTAACGATACAATGACCCCTTGCTAAGAATATAGGTATGTTCTGCGATTAATAATAATAATAAATAATGCTGGACAATTCACACAGCATTATTAAGCCCCAATCTAAGCAGAGCTTGTTTTAATGGGTACTAGAGATAACTGATGTACATAATACAATACACTACATAGATAGATATTTATTATTACACAGAAAACATCCAGAACGCCCTGACATATCTACAGATCGTACAAATATTTGTAACGAGGCGGGAATCGAACCAGCAACCTCCTGCGTCGCAGGCGGACCTTGACCCTCTGCGCCACAGATTAACGATACAATGACCCCTTGCCCTAAGCTAAGAATCTATATTCTATATTATTTAGACATAGATTTGCAAAGTATGTATTAGTTCATGAGCGATAAACTTGCTAGTGATTTTTTTTTCACTTCTTGTTCTAGTAAACAAAAAATTTAAGTGAATTCACTTCAATTGAGAGAGTCAATTGCACCTTATTTCTTATTTGATAGTAATTACTATTTATCAAGCTGTTTATATGGTAAAAATATTTATTCGTCCAAGTGCTTATTTTGTAAGTCTAAAGAAATAAACGATTTGACTCGGACTCTGTTCTGCGATTGTAAGAGGGATTTGCTAATTTGTGAATAGTTGATACCATAACATCGTATTTTTTCTGTATACCTATAATAAGCTACCTCCAGAAACAATAGCTGATGAAAGCCTGTTACTTTCTCTGCTCTACAAATCCATAAAATAAAACCTTTATTTTACAAATAACTTTTAAGATTTCACTTGTTTATTTACTTTTGTTGCTTGATATACAGTGAAAATTGTTCCAAGAGGCCGATTTTTAAACTTTTTTTGGTTCCTGGTTGGAAATAGAGTCGATTAAGACCAACTTGTTTTATTTTTGACAAATATCATTTTTGGGCGAACCGTACTTTTTTTCAAAAAACTAAAAATGGCAATATTTTTTTCTTCAAAATAAAACAGAAGTTTCCAAAGAGAACAAAACCTTCTAACTGCAAAAGAAACGGTAGCTACCCTGAAGAGGCCAAAAATTTGCCCCACCCTGTATATGTAGTCAGTTTGTAGTTTAAAAAAAAAATCTAATATTGAGGATATTCAGCAGTGGTTACATTTTTTTTTGCTAAATCTTCTGCACTTTATATGGTTTGTTTTCTGTTTTGACTAAGTAGGTCGGTAGAGCTTAGGTAGTTTGCTGTAATCAGATTAAACTTAAATAGTTATGAATTTGTATGATGGACCAAATATGGTAATTATGACCTAGATCGCGCGCGAGGATCGAAAGAATCACGTATTTATTGAATGACCTTTGAAGTTTATTATGATAAAATTAGACGTAGGTAAGATTCAAGCTGTCGTTGATGCTGCATCTTAATAAATTTGTGCTGACGCAATGTTTTGCTAGCACAACAAAACAAACTTTTAGTACCACCATATTTCTTACTAGCTGCACCCCGCGGCTTCGCACGCGTTATCCCACAGAAACTGATTTATGGGATAAAAAGTAACCTATGTGTTATTCCAGCCTGGAACTACCTGTATGCATTATTTCAGTCCGATCCGTCCAGTAGTTTTTGCGTGAAACAGCAACAAACAGACATGTTTACAAACGTACATACGATAATATTAGTAGGATTATGTTTTTGTTCTAGTTTATTTAACTTAGACTAAGATACGATGTTCGTCGACACTGTCGAATTTCTGTCGACTCGACAGATAATCGGACGGTTAAACTTATTTTTCTTTGACAGAATTATTGATACGTTTAACATCAAGGGCGGTGTTCTTGTTATGATAATCTAACATTTAGCCGCTTTAGATGTTGAGGTCTCTCACTGCAGGGTAATCATTAAAATATATAAAATTTGTATAAAATATTATAGACACATATTCACTTGTGAAAATGTAATTTGACTGTTTTTTAAGTTTTGTGAGACAACTAATTACTAATCCATACCATACTTAAATACAATTTTGATGGGAATATCATGGTATAAGCTCTGTAAAATAGCAAAATTAAAAGCGGTTCTCAATCGACGGAAAAACTGTAAAAAAAAACCTTTTTGAATTCAGTTAAAACGGAAAAATATGTAGTGAACTAATATTTGACTTGCATATTTTTTAGTTTATCTGTGTTAAGACACCATTGTGTCGCTTCCCAATACGAGGCGATTAGCAAGTGAATCATAGATAACTTTATAATCATTTGATTGCGATATCATCGCCTATATTTTTACCAAGTCATTATTTGGTCTACTATCCATATTACGGTTATTTTTATTTGGTCCTGAGTTCGCGTATCGGTCGACGATCGACTGATGAACATTCCTAGCTCAATAACAACTCATTTAACTTTACCTACAATACTATTGAATACGTACGTCAAGGCCACGATTTATCGTCGATTAATAGTTATTAATTGAATGCGCATGGCACCTGAAATATTGCTGAATAGTGAAGAAATATTAGAAAGCTCAAAACTGAATGTCTTTAGTGATAATAACCATGATGATTTCATAAGTTAAAAAAAAACATATTTAAAATACCTACTAGACTTGGTAGGTACTCGTTTTTCGATTGTGATGTAAATTTTCTTGCTGTCGTGCTAAGATTATATTTAAAAAATTTAATAAGACTCAAGCAACATGATTTTTCACTACCATTTTAGGGTTCTGGACACAAAGGGTAAAAACTGGACCCTATTACTAAGACTCCGCTGTTCGTCTGTCTGTCTGTCACCAGGCTGTATCCCATGAACCATGATAGTTAAACAGTTGAAATTTTCACAGATGATGTATCTATGATGCCGCTGTAACAATAACTACTAAAAAACAGAATAAAATAAATAATTAACAACAAACATGTTTTTTTGCCGTTTTGAAGGAGATTTTATACCCTTTGTGCGCGAGTCCGACTCCCACTTGGCCGGTTTTATTTATCTACAGTTAACCAAACCAGCTGGCATGACAGATAAGTGCAGGAGAACATAATCACCACAGTTAACAAGCCAAACTAAACAAACAAAGAAAAACCGATGTTTACATTACAAAATCGTGGTTACTTACGAAACTATCGCCGAACCCTCCAGCACCGTTGATCTTCTGAATCGGCACTGTGGTATTCAGAGTAATGGAGGTATGTATTCCGCCTCCAAACGTACCCTTCAGTAAGGCTGAATTCTCTGGCGGCTTGGGGCGAGCTGGCTTCGCACGTATTATCGTCGGTTTCGCCTGACTCCACGTGTCGTACGGATCTTTGGTTATCACAGGTTTCTTCATTATAGGAGGCTTCACCATCGGCTGCGGTGAGAACGGATCACTAAAGTTATCCATTGTATTATCTTTGCTAATTTTCCTTGTATTCAGGAACAGATCGAAGTCATCTTCGAATCCACTCTCTGCTTGGGATGCATTACCCCCGAGGTGATTGTGGTGGTTTGTGGATGTAGTGGCATCGGAGCCGAAACTGTCCACACTGAGGCCGTCACTGCTGGACCGAGTGGTAAATGTTGGAGAGCTTGGAGGCGATGACAAGTCAATCAAAGCACCCGTTTGTACATTCTTTGGCTCACATTTAGGAAATATTTTCAATGAGTCTACTTCACTGAAGTCTGCTATAAAAGTTTGTTGGCCATTCACACTTGAAACTGTTTGTGAATTGTTTGTTGACTTATTTTTACGTGAGAGAAGGGAAGACAGCACTGTGGGTCTTCTGATGAAGTGAGAAGGCTTCGCAGGGACTTCGGGCAGTTTTGGGGCAAGTTTTGGTGGTGGAGGACGTGGAGGTGGTTTCTTTTTTTGCACATTTGGAGTAGGCTCGAATAAATCTGCCTCGAAGGGATCACTGTTCCAGTTAGTGACAGGGGAGTACCGAGTGACCCCCATACCTGGGATCGTTGGAGCTGGTCGTGTTGGACCCTTCATACCTGAGAACAAGAGAATAAGGCTCAGCTTACAGGAAACTAGATATTCTCTAGACACCTAGCGCCTAAGAGTCTGTTAACAATCTTTCCAATAAGTTACTTATTAAGCTTTCAATACCAAATCTAATTGGATTATAATAAAATCCAACCAGAATAAATCAAGTTGGAGGAAGTAGCTAATGGTTATGACTCATACTTGGCATGTTGGTATGGCAAAAATTGAAGCACTATAGTTGCTTGAAACTCACTTGTTTATAACTAATTCTGGGAAACAAACACAATCACATAACTGTTGTGTCAATGGCAGGATTTCGTGGCCGCGTGAACATTAAACAATCAAATACGAGTACCGCGCGCTAATGATCACCACTGACTGATGGGTTGGTTCGTTTTTTCCTCAGTCCCAACTATAGCTGTACTGTATGTAGCGATAATGAAATGTTATGATATCGAGATCCACCCACTGGCGACAGGCTTCGCCGACTCAGTATCGGCTAGTGCCAGGCACGACTCGCGCGGCCTTGGTTGACTTCGACGTAATCACAAAGGGTTACTTACATTTTGTTTTTATGCGTACATACAAAGCCAATAACAATCTTTTAACAAATCTCTCACTAAAGCACATAAGCGAAACTTTATTATTAATACACACCTTGTTGATAGAAATCCATGATGAGATATAATTACGAGTAACCCAAGCAGTAGAAGCAAACGAAATGTTTTCCGTTCAATTTCGCTGCGCCAGCTCGCCTATTTCTTTTTCATTCAATCATTTTCTTTTCTTGGACTTTCACCTAGCGATAAAATAAGTTAGAATGAGAACTGAATAAATTTTAGCGGCCTATGGTTTTATTATTTTATTTTTGCGTCGAATTTCCAAAATAATCCAAAAATCGTTGGATTGGATTTATGACGACTAGACAGTTTTTGAATTGACATTGATTGACAGCGCCTGATTTTGACTTTGAGTTACGCAAGGCACTCAAGTCAGTTTGAAGAAAGCAAGCCATGAAATAAGAAGTTGAAGTTGAAGAAGAACAAGAGAATACAATAACTTGAAGAAGAAGACGAACCAGCTGATTTAATTTTGGATTGTTTTGGTGCCTTGCCTTTGTGGTTTTGTTTTCTTTTTCTTATAATCTCGTTCGTTTTATTTGGCAAACATCTCAAATAAATGCATATAATGTCCAGTGCAAGCATTGCTTATTAATTAAGGTCAACTTCAGAGTGAGAATATTATAGCCCGCTATACCTTAAATCAACAAAACAACCTTACAAACTTTACATTAAGTACATACAGCTCACTGCCTTATAACAATATTCATAAAAAACCTGAAACATTTACCTCAAACCTCAATAAGGAGGTTTTCAAAATGAACGTTTATTCATAAAACTATCAAATTAGGGGCTGTATTTCCTTGCCCAATGTCATCTTCTGCCTACTGCATTCGAGATGACTGCGATGCTACAGCGACTACCACAGCACATTCTTACGAATATCTTCAAGCTCCTCTGTTTACAAGACATCCGTAACTTGATTTTGACCTGCAAAGCACTTTGTACCATTATAACAAATGATAATGTGCTGTGGCGATCAATAGCTCTGTCCAGACTTATTATACAGACTAAGGAAAATAATAGGTGAGTATCTACCTAGCTGAGTTAACAAGTTCATAGCTTTGGTTCCCAATCAAAGTTTTATTCTTTTCTATTACAGATTCCAAAAACAAACATGGTACAACCACTGCAGAACTTCATACAATTGGTGCCATGGATTCTTCAAAAAAAAGGTTATCTAGAAATAGGGTAAAATCCTATTATTATGTAGAATTACATTCTCTTTCCCTATTATTTATTATCTTTAGAGTCTCAAAAAGAGAAGAGTCGTGGTGTGTCAATGCAATAAAAGTTATCAAATTGGCACTTGAACACCCTCACTTCCCACGGCTCTTCTCTTTTTGAACAGATTCTACAAACGCAAAATGTATGTTCATAATGGAAAATAATTGAAGCATCACAAATAAAATAGGGAGAAACCAATGATTTAAATCAAAAGATACAGCCGTACTCCCAAAACTGTGGCATTGTCTTTGAATGTGTGCATTAACAAATTGCCGTCCTATACCTATGAGTTGATAAAATTATAGTTTCTGTCAATAAACCTAACTGTTATTGTGCAAACACATTACACTTTTTGAACAAGCACACCCCAAAAACAAACAATTCACTGTTTCCAAATGAGCTCACTCACTTTGCTTGACAACAGACACAGAGATTTTTTGAACCTTAACCTAACAGCTCAATAGGTTTTTTGTTCTAATAAAATGCTTGCTAAACAACATATAAATAACTTAATTTGTAGATGATTATTAAAAAATTACACTGGCTTATCTGTAGTAATTATATTCACACCCATTGAAAAATACCTGTTGTTTTAATAAAGAAATTTTAAATTAAAATTGAATAGGAATTTGTGATCTAGTAAAAATTAAAAGGATTAATTTTTACTAGATCACAAATTCCATTTTAACACATTCACTGCCTAACCTCTGTGATCCGGAGGTTCGCGTTGCTGCTGCATGAGGATCTGCTGGCAGACTAGGTGTGTCTTGGGCCATGAAAGTGTTAATGTATTTCTGTTTACAGATCATACTGCAACATAGAGTAAACTACATGCCATGGATAAAGCTTCATAATTCCGGGCAATTATATATCACAGTTGGTGAAAAAATACATTGCTTCTCTGTAGATGGGTTCCCCAACTGCAGCAAGCCGCTATGGATCCTCGAAGCACCTCCTATTGTCAAGCATGACATTCGGACAAATGATATTTCAAGATTTATTTTGAATGAAGATACACTTGTCTGTGGAAACAGGTATAATATTAATTATCTACATACACTTTTGATATAAAGTGGAAAGGTTTGTATTTTTGGATGTTTGTAACAAAAAAACTCACAAACTACTGGACTGATTTCAAAATATCTTTTACCATTATAATGCTACATCCTGATAGCATTATAATCAGAGCATATACATATATATATATGCTCTGATTCCTGAATTAATTTAGTTAATTTATTATCATACATCATAGGTAAGGTAGTAAATATATCAAAATGTTAAATCTCTGTCCGCAATGCTAGGCTCAAGCAGGTGCAGAGAACTTCCTGATGATACACGCCGAGACTTCCTAGCGAGAGTCTATGGAAATGTTGATTGAGGCTCATCCACGCCGCCGGGCATGCTTATTGGGGATCGCAATTTGGTGGAAGATTTGTTCTGCAGGGGGCGCTGCTGCCCGTCCCCCGGTGGATATCCCTTAGTCGCCTCTTACGACACCCGCGGGAAGAATTTGAGTGGTGCAAATTCTAAGCCAGCACCACGCAGCTACTAAAGTTTAGTAAAGTAAAAATGTTTGGCATAATCATGGAATCTCATTTTTTTATTTATACCATACTAGCTGCGGCCCGCGGCTTCGCACGCGTTGTTTCTATGGAACCGTTTAAAGGTGATTTATCTCACGGGAACTGATTTATGGGATAAAAAAAAAAAAAAAAAAATAGCCTATGTTTGATTCCAGGATTAGAATTACCTGTATGCAAAATTTTAGCCAGATCCGTCCAGTAGTTTTCGCGTGAAGAAGTAACGAACATCCATCCATCCATACAAACTTAGTGTGATTTGTTACTGAATATGGACTTTACATGTTAAAAATTGTTTTTTTTCTCAGGGATGGTTCTACTGCTGTGTACAACGTGGACAATATTAGGTCTCAACCTCATTTGATGTACCAAATAAACGATTGCCATCAATATGGAGACGTAGAGGTTTCTGCTGTAGAAATAGTTAGAAGTTACGAAGAGTTTTACATTGTCACCGCTTCAAACAATAGCTCAGATATTCAGTTTTGGCATCAGAACATGGACAGAAACACTAGAGATTATGAGCATCGATATAAAAGTAAGTTTTTTTTAAGCTTATCAATACCGTGTCCATTTTGAATGAAACCACAAATAACAGATTTTGTTATTTGTGGCGTAGTTTGTTTACTAACATGCTTCATTCAAAATAGACCCGGTATAGGTGTTAAGACTAATATAATCTATACCCCTGGATATCTAGGGCTGAGAGAAATCTACTAGGGAACTGGCAGCAGAGCCTCCTAAAAAACAATTCTTCCACCAAACTGCGATCCCCAAAGCCACGCCACTCCCCCGCATGCCCATTTTGGGGATTGTGGGCACTAACTACCCCCTACGAAATAAAAGCTACTAAGGCGCTTATCAGGGGGAGGCCTGAGTCCAGCAGTGGATCTTATAGGCTGTTGAGGTTGAGAAGTAGATTTTAAGGTTATTCTATAAAATGATAGAATAAATAACATAATGGCGTCTATTCAGATGTCGCCAAAACTAGACGTAAACTTATTTCGTTTCGTCGTTCGACAAATTAGTTTCGTTTCGTTTTGGTAGCATCTGAATTGGCACCTGTGGCACATGTGTGTATTGTATGATAATTATATAATTATTTATAGACAAAAATAAATAGTGAGTAACATAAATAAATAATATTGGAGAAATCACACAGCATTATCTAGCCCCAAGCTACGCAGAGCTTTTGTTATGGGTAGGTACTTGATAACTGATATACTTAATACAATACACTACATAGATAGATATTTTTTTATCTCACATAGATAACATCCAGAACACCCGGAATATATACATATATCTGCAGATATACCTATGTTCCGGGTCGTACAAACATTAGACTGAGGTGCGAATCGAACACGCAACCTCCTGCGTCGCAGACGGAAATTCGCCCACCGCGCCACAGAGTTCAGTTTGACAATGTCAACGTGATAATTTTCTTTTCCTTTTGCAGGTTACATGCAAATATTCCTTGATGAGAACTTAGGTGTCAAATGTTTGGCTGTCAATGAGAAAACTAACAAATTAGCCGTTGGACCTAACGGTAACAACAAACCGTTGTTAATAGATACTGTTACGTAGGTATACCTACTTTATTTTTAACCGACTTCAAAAAAATGTGGAGGTTATCAAATCGACTGTATTTTTTTTAATGTTTGTTACCTCAGAACTTTTGACTGGGTGGTTCTCATGATTCTTTTTTTATAAGAAAGCTAGTGCTTCCCGTGTGGTCCCATATTGATTTTGTTCAGTTCTGACAACGAAATCGATGAAAATTCATGAAAAATCTATAATACTTGAAGTCAGTTTATAGTTTTTTAAAACAAAATTAATTATCATATATTTGCATTATTGGTGAGTCTGCTAAATAAATACTTTATCAGATACTAGTAGCGCCTCGCAGTTTCACCCGCGTAGTTCCCGTTCCCGTGGGAATTCCATGATAAAATATAGCCCATGTCACTTGCTGAAAACTAAACTTTCTATACTTAGGTGAAAAAAAATCGGTCCAGTTGTTTTGGAGCCTATTCAATACAAACAAACAAATATAAGAATGAAAAATATTTAGTAACAATTCCGCGAAAAAACCTTCTGCGATAAAATCTAACAAATTGTACATTTATACAAAATGAAAGAACATTTATCAAAGCAAGTCGTCAACTAGTTTCGTCTCTCCACGAGACATCATCAGGACACCACACCACTCGATCTTGACACTGGCACGCGGAGCTCGAAGTGACAACATCTCTGGTGGGACTCTGCCGTTGTTGTTTGGCGCTCTCAGTGTCAAGATCGAGTGGTGTGGTGTCCTGATGATGTCTCGTGGAGAGACGAAACTAGTTGACGACTTGCTTTGATAAATGTTCTTTCATTTTGTATAAATGTACAATTTGTTAGATTTTATCGCAGAAGGTTTTTTCGCGGAATTGTTACTAAATATTTTTCATTCTTATATTTACAATGGATTTCCGCAAAGTAACGCCTGAATCTATTATTTATCTTAAACAAACAAATGTTTCCTCTTTATAATATAAGTATAGATAGCTGCGCCCCGCGGCTTCGCACGAGTTATTACTATGGAAACGTTTAAAAGTGATTTCTATCCCTTTAAATTGGTTTACAGAACTAAAACATACAGTCAGATAGAGAACCTCCTCCTTTTTTGCAGTCGGTCAAAAAGTACTAAGTTTGATTCCAGATTGCGACTGATTGATTAGGGGAATAATAGTAGGGTGCGAAGCCGCGGGGCGTAGCTAGTCACATCACATCACACTATGTATGGATGTATGGATGTATGGATGGATGTTTGTTACTTCTTCACGCCAAAACTACAGGACGGATCAGGCTGAAATTTTGCATACAGGTAATTCTAATCATGGAATCAAACATAGGCTACTTTTGATCCCATAAATCAGTTCCCGTGGGATAAAAATCACCTTTTAAAGTTTTCATAGGAACAACAGTGCGAAGCCGCGGGGCGTAGTACTAAATAAAACACTGTCTTTCTTTCAGGGGCCAGCTTATTATAACAAATGATGACAGCAAGAATAGGAAGAAGGCTGTGCGAGACTTACAGTGGCACAATGACAACACTGTTGTGTTCGTGACGCACTCCGGGCAACTTCAGATCTTGGATGTCAGGAATAATGCAGTGGTAAATATCCCTATCCATAATAATGTATAGCATTAGGCCTATTCGCTCTCAGAGGAGGCCAAACTGTTATATAAATTAGTTTGGGGCAAATGTTTGTATAATCTGCAGATATTTGTCCAGGGTGTTCTGGTTGTTTATGTGTAATACAAAATATATATCTACAGGGTGGGCCCTGGAGGGAAACTACATTAAATCCTTTAGTTAGCTCATTTCACTGAAAGGAAACATTCCTTTATTTTTAAAAAGAAACAAAATCGCATTTCAAGATCTTCTAAAAATTGCTGCTCTCATCTGGGAATCCCGAACCAACTAAAAATAAAAAAAATAAACCCTCGCTATTTTATTATGCGAATTGCGAATCAGTAGGATAATTTTATTGTTCAGGAGAAAATTAATAACAATTTTATTTTATCATCAATACAAAAGAACACAACATGATTTTTTTATTAAGTAGACGTATCATTTAAACTATTAAGACTTAATAATTTAAGGGATAAATTGCTAGAAATGACCCCCTCGTTCTGGATATACAAATTTAGTCTACGTTGAAATTCATTTCGCGTAGCCCTCTGCAAAGTGTTGTGGTGTATGCTCCTAATAACATTTTCTACTGCAACCCTTAGTTCGTGTGCAGTATTAAAACTCGTTTTGTAAATTTCATTTTTTACATGACCCCATAAAAAGTAGTCCAGAGGCGTCATGTCTGGACTTCTCGCAGGCCATCTAATCGTCCCGTTTGTACCTATCCAGACATTAAAAAGCCTTGGAAATTCTGCTATTGTGGGCAGGTGCACCGTCTTGTTGAAAAATAATATTATTTCGTTCTTCCTCCGTTAGAAGGTTTAATTGATTTGGTATAAGGTCTAATAATTCAATGTTTTTGTTGCAAAATTTAAAATTCGAACGAATACTTTCAACATTTTTATCGATTTTAAAATGACGAAAGTTATGGTTCGAAACTCAAATTTGTTGCTATAAGACCCTAAGTTGAAATTAAATACATTTTATTTTCAAACTTTTCGTCAGAACGCCTCCTGTAAGAAGGAATTGTGCATAGATTTATTATTACCATTTTCTTATTGAAGTCTTCAACACGGTACTTAGAGATAAAATCAAATAACATTAGCAAGCCTCTACTTCATACGATGTGTTTGATGTTAGAGATAAGAAAATTATAACTTGTCATTTACTTGTTACAAATGAACAGTACTAGGTATTGTTAATAAAGAACTTGTAATAAAAATTCGATTTCATGAATATCTCATGCAACAGATAAGTTAAAAGCCAAATGTTTCTAAGACTATTTTTATCCTGAACAATAATTCTACTGATTCGCATAACAAAATAGTAAGGGTTTCTTTTATAATATTTTTGTTGGTTCGATTCCCAGGTGAGACACATTTTAACAAGATCTTTGAATGAGATTTTGTTTCTTTTTAAAAATAAAGGAATGTTTCCTTTCAGTAAAATGAGCTAACTAAAGGATTTAAGGTAGTTTCCCTCCAGGGCCCATAGATTTTTTCCACCCTGTATGTAGTGTATTGTATATCTAGTACCCATAACACATGCTCTGCGTAGCTTGTGGCTAGATCACAGATATCAGAAACTAAGACCTCTATGGGCTAGATAATGCTGTGTGAATTGTCCAGCATTATTTATTTACCTATTATTTATTTATTTACAATTAGTTAAATTTTGTACGAAACATAGAATGTATGCCAATTAATTATTGTAAACTATGAGAGTGACATGATCGCTCTGATCAAACCCTCATTGATAAATAAATAATAATAATAATAATGTATGAATTTCTTTGTTGACATAACTTAAGTTATACAGACAGTAATCCCCAACTCTAACTCCAACTCTTCCCTCGGTTGTTGTAAAAAGCGACTAAGGGATATCCACCGGGGGCGGGCAGCAGCGTCTCCTACAGAACAATTCTTTCACCAAATGATAGAAATCTCTTTCACGCAAAAACTACTGAACGTATCTGGCTGAAATTTTTCATACAGGTAATTTTAATCCTGGAATCAAACATAGGCCCCTATTATCCCATAAATCAGTTCCCCCGGGATTAAAATCACCTTAAAACGTTTAGCTAACGGATGCTGGTTGATGCTAGATGATGATGAATAAAAAGTATGCCTATGTTTGATTCCAAGTTTAGAATCATCTGTATGCAAAATTTCAGCCAGATCCGTCCAGTAGTTTTAGCGTGAAAAAGTAACAAACATCCATACATCCATATAAACATTCGCATTTATAATATTAGTGTGATATATATATATACGACGACCTCTGTGGCGCGGTGGGCGAAGGTCTGCCTGCGACGCAGGAGGTTGCGAGTTCGATTCCCGCCTCGGGACAAATGTGTGTACGATCTGCAGACATTTGTTCAGGGTGCTCTGGATGTTTAATATGAATAATAAAAAAATATCTATCTATTTAGTGTATTGTATTATGTATATCAGTTATCTAGTACCCATAACACAAGCTCTGCTTAGCTTGGGGCTAGATAATGCTGTGTGAATTGTCCAGTTATTTATTTATTATATATATATATATATAAATATATTTCTTCCAGGTATATGCTGCAAAGGATCCCTTCCAGAGCACCCTGTACTGCGTGAAGTCTGACGGACGGAGAGCCCTCGTCACGGGCTCCTCAGAGTACTCTCGCTGCGTTCTATACGACTGGTGCAGCCCTAAATATGTGCAGGTCATTTAGATTACTCATTAAATTTCTACTAGAATGCCGTGTGGTGCATTAGAATTTGCACTACCCCAGCTCTTACTGCTGGTGTAGTAAGAGGCGACTTCGGGATATCCATTGAGGGGTGGGCCCCTGCAGAACCATTCAACCATTTTACTGCGATTCCCAACCCGCCCAGCGTGGGGATTCGTGTATTACCCACCATGAGGTAAAAGCCAATAAGGCGTTTATCAGGGGGAGGCCTGCGTTTAGCAGTGAACCATTATAGACTGTTGAGTATGAGGATGACAATGAGGAATTTGCTAGAGGTGCAAATATGCAGGTCTCGTCAGAGCCTAAACATTTGCTCCCCTTAGAGTAGGGTACCGAGACTTCGGGTTTAAAAAAAAATATCTGAATGTCTGGTCGAAGCGTGACCCGAGAGCTGGTGAGTATCTGGCGCAGCGCATCAGCATTGCCAATATTGCCATACAGCGGGGGAACGCGCCGGCTTTTTGAAAAAAATATTTACCTACCTATCTACTTTTTTGTACGATTAACCCCGTTATTCATAATAGTCTGCTAACAGTCTGCTAAATCTCGCTCTGTCTTCTTCTATTGACATAAGGCAGACTGAGAAAGTATACTACTCAGCATCTGTTTTACGTTAGCAGACTATTATGGATATGGGGGTTAAGAGATAAGTAAAGTAAGCTTCAGTGATATGCCCTCATTCGTAATAATTAAATCGAAGATTCTGATTCTTATTTGTGTGCAACACGTATGTCGCTCTTATAAGTTCGTTAAGCACAAAAACGAAGAAACTTCCTACGAATCTTCATTTCCTTAAATCTTAACTTTCATACTTTTAACGCATCCGACAGAGAACCAAAGTTTTCGACATAGCTCAAAAAATTAGCAAGCTGAAGTGGCAGTGGGCCGGCCATATCTCGCGAAGAACCGATAACCGCTGGGGTAAACGAGTTCTTGAGTGGAGACCGCGACTCGGCAAACGTAGTGTAGGACGCCCTCCTGCCAGGTGGGATGAGGATCTGCGAAACACTGCAGGCAGATGCTGGATGCGTCAAGCTGAAGACAGGGCGCTATGGCGCTCATTAGGGGAGGCCTATGTCCAGCAGTGGACTAGTATAGGCTGATGATGATGATGATGATACTTTTAATAGGTACACATAGCGAGATCATTTTTTAAACGTCATCAAAAAAGGAGGAGTTTCTCAATTCGACTGTATATGTTTGTTACCTCAGCACTTTCTACTGGGTGTTTCGATTTTGATGATTATTTTTTTATTTGAAAGCTTGTGCTTCCCGTGTGGTCTCATTTCAATTTGGTCCAGTTCTGCTGACTGACAATGGCATCAATGAGAAAACCATACCTACGATTACCTACGATTACGATTACACCTACTGTTATATCTTGAAGGAAACCAATCATTTATTAATAAGGATTTATTTTATCAAGAGCACTCACTGACAATTTGGGTGAAGGTTGGAAAGAGAGAGAGGCGTCGGAGTGACAGGGTCAGTTGCACCACTGAGGTGCGTTCTGTACTGAGCTCGGATACCACACCTACGATTTATAGTTTTTTAAACAAACTTAATTAGATCTATTCTATATTGTAAAGAGGAAAGATTTGATTGCTTGTTTGTTTGTATTGAATAGGCTCCGTAACTACTGGATCGATTTAAAAAATTCTTTCACCATTGAAAAACTTACTTTTCAAAGAGTGATATGCTATATTTTATCCCGGAATTCCCACGGGAACGGGAACTACGCGGGTGGAACCGTGAGGCGCTGCTTGTTCTTTATATTTTTATACACCGTAGCCGAAATCGGCTTAAAAGCATCATCATCATTTTTATACTGACGTATTTTGACGACCTCCGTGGTGCGATGGACGAAGGTCCGCCTGCGACGCAGGAAGCAACCTCCTGCGGCCGGGTTCAATTCCCGCCTCGGGACAAATATGTGAACGATCTGCAGATATATGTTCAGGGCGTTCTGGATGTTTTCTATGAATAATAAAAAATATCTATGAATGTAGTATATTGTAATATGTATATCAATTATCTAGTACCCATAACACAAGCTCTGCTTAGCTTAGGGCTAGATAATGCTGTGTGAATTGTCCAACATTATTTATTATTTATTTATAAGTACTAAATTCTTGTAATTTAAATAATAAATTCTTAATTTTCAGATGTATTTCACTCAGAAGAGATCTTCCCCAGTCTACTGCCTGGAGTTCAACAATACCACACTAGTCGCAGCGGTGGACAGAGGCGTTGCGGCCTTAGATTTCGATGTTCTAATAAACTCGTCGCGGCAATTCGACTACTCTAACTTCTAGAGTTTTCTATTATTATAGTTTAAACTAGAGTCTGTACCAAAAGAGAAGAGTCGTGGGAATAGGGTATATGCATCGATTTTTTTTATGTTTTAATCGATTCTTTAGGTCATTATTTAACCGAGGAATGATAAGACGCTCACTGAATTTCGCATTAGCAAGGTAAAAAAAAACAAATCAAAACTACAATAATTTTCGGGTGATAAAAACGCTGCCATATTGGCGCCATGTTTATTTGACGTCGACGTTCACACTCGATTAAAACCTTTTGTGACGACCTCAGTAGTGATCATCTCAGGAAAGAGGTTTTCCGAAAAAGCTGAAAATAACCGACAATACGAAATGTGAAGTGGGCAGAATAGTGTCAAATCATGGTGCAGCAAGCAGAATAAAAAAAGAAGAAATGTGTACAGTGATGTCACGTCCGTTCTAGTCAATGGCGTAGCGTTTTGAAATTTTGCGATTGAGATTTAAAATATCAATTTTTCAATGGTTAAATTCTACAATAAAAACATCTCAAAATGCTAAAATAAATATGTAGATATGTTTCTATCTCAATAGAGAATACGTATATATTTTTTTAGCCATTTTGAAATCACATGCATATACCCTATTGAGGGTGCTTGTGTGCCAATTGACAACTTTTGTTGTGTTGACGACACTGCTCTGTCATTGCAGTACGACAAAGTGTTATTTCACCATAATTAATTTTGTTTTAAAAAACTAAACAGACTTCAATTATTATGTTTTTTTCATGGATCCCATTGTCAGAACTGAACCAAATTAAAATGGGACCACACGGGAAGCATCAGTTTTCATATAAAAAAAATATGAAATCGCACCCAGTAGAACCCAGTCAAAAGTTCTGAGGTAACAAACATAAAAAATACAGTCGAATTGAGACCTCCTTTTTTGAAGTCGGTTAAAAACGCCACGGCTCATCTCTTTTTTAACAGACTCTATGGTGCTAAAGTCCGTATAAAATCCCAGAGATTTTCGACATCTACGAGACTTGATTTCATTGTGTATTGGTTATCCTCTTACTGAGGGGAGGATTTTTTTTTTAAATTAATTTATTACTCTAACTTCCAAGGAAATTACGAATGTTTAAAGTATGAACCGTTTTTAAAAGTACATTATTTAAGTTTACAGTATAGTTTTATAAATCTGCAACCGACGCCGTACCACTTAGGTATACTGTTCAAACACAATTGTATGGTGTACTGTTCAAACACAATTGTATGGTTGTTTCTGAATAAATGATTTATGATTTTATGATTATATTTTTAAATGTCATTTTATTTATTTTGGAAAGAAGACATAAACATCTTTTACTAGTCTCTTCCACTTTATTTATTATTATGACAACTCATGTTCCGTGCAAATCCACATACAAAAAGCAGACGTCACGATCCAGTATCGTTACTAACGCCAAACAGACTCGGCTCTGTACGCAAATTTACAAATAGCCTATAGGAAAAGGCAAACCTATACCGTATCCATTTTAAATGTAGCATGTTAGTAAACAAACTACGATACAAATAACAAAACATCACTTGCTTGGCGTCGAGTTTCAGATATAATTGTAGGCAATTTTTATTGAAGGGAGGATTTTAAACCGACAAGTTATGTAAATTACGTATAAAAGGACGCGCCATGGGCGGATTGTTTACTAACATGCTACAAATCTTTTTAATAAAAATATTTCAGTATACCTAACTTACTTTTAGTAACCTATAACTATACCCATCATTTAATGATGTGTGCGCGGAGCACCGCAAAATGCAAGGGCATTTTTAACCTACTTTATTCGTAATTTCGCAATTTTTACTAACTCGTGGTGAGGCAATATGTACCTACCTATTATCTATTTTTCGTAATCTGACCAGTCGTTCCAGAGATATATAGTTAGATAGGTACTCACGCCAAAATTAAACAGAGTTTATTCTACCTCCGTTGTATTAGTGTAGAAGAAATTGCCACTCGGGAAACAAAAAAATACTCCTTTCGTGGGAAACGAAATAGACACCACGCCTAGACCCCTATTAATTAAAAAACGCTATTCCTTTTATAATCACAACTTACTCCCAAAGTAGTTAATCTCCGACTAAGCTTGTACTAACGTAGTTTTAAAAACAGTATTATTAAAACTGGAATAATGACGGAGTAGGTCATAGAGTTTATAATGTAGTTGATGGAATAGGTATGGTATACCTAACTTATTCATCCGGTTAGGCATACGTTTATATGCGGTTAGGGCTGAAAACAGCATAATTGATTAAAAGTAGTAACATAGAAATACTATGGAAATACTAGAGTTCATTAACATAGACATAATATGTAATAGTATAAAATCTCGACGGATTTAAGAACTGAATGCACCAACCTAACATAAGTGACATTGACATGACATTCTCATTTTAAAAATTGATAGATTGGAAATTCTTCTTCATGGATGATGTCAAAATAAATAAATCGGCATCCTCATAACCTCAAATTATGTTTTGTTTGTAACTTCACCAGCGATCCCCCGAAAATAATGAAACGATAGAGGCAAGAAAAGGGCAACTTTCCAACAAGAGATCATCCAACTATGTTTAGAACCAAACTACATATTTTGCTGAAATCTGCGTTCCGAGTAAACAAGAAAGCTTTTGCAACCAAGATAGGGCAAATCACTCCAGTAACTATCGGGCTGATTACTACGGCCTCTTGTGAAACAAACGAAAAGAAATGGATGGAATATGGAGAATCTTTCGATCGTGAAAAGCTAGAACACGAGTTTTTTATTCGGCAAGCAACTACAGTCAACGTAAATGCAGCTACGCAGCTCCTCACCGTCACACTGGTTGCAATTCAAGACACAAGTGAAAGGTTTCGTTGATTTAATTACCTATCTTTTTGGACTATGCTATTTGCGACATCGGACGATATCATCCATTGATTAATTAAAAATATCATCAAAGTTGCATACTGTGATGTGAGATGTACAGATGGGTTGGAGGAGACGGGCAAAATCGAAAGCCCTTTATATACCCATAGAATTCTGATGATTTTCGACATCAAATATAATAAAATTATCACATTCAACGGTTTTGTTGTCAAGCCTATGAAACTAGGAATGTCAGTTTGTTTAAAACCATCATGGTTATTAACAATAATATCCCATTATGAATGATTTTAGTATCAGTTTGTTTGTTTGATCAGGTTACGCGAGGCACTGTCATCGGAGATATGTCTTGTTAGACAGGCATTAGAATGGGGGGAAGAAGGAACTCCTCCACATCACTGGGATCAGCTGGTGGCAATACGAGGCTCCCTTAGTGATCTTAAACACAACCTACGCACATTGTTCAGTAAGCAAAACTCTTATTATATACTACCAAGGTGGCAAACATGCAAACTGCTTGACAGAAAGTGATTACCACTGTACTGGACCCCTTAAGACAATGAGTGCCACCAACACACTATCTACGATCTAACAACAGCATGTATCACAGTGACTACTCACCTCTCCCAAGGTTGCAACGTAATGTAAGTGAACGAGTTTAATGTTTAATATATGACGACATCTGTGGGGCTCAGGAGGTTGAGGGTTCGTTTTCACCTCGGGACAAATGTGTGTATGATCTGCAGATATTTGTTCAGGCAGTTCTGGATGTTTTCTATGTATAATAATAAAGTAGTGCATTGTATTAAGTATATCAGTTATCTAGTACCCATTACACAAGCTCTGCTTAGCTTGGGGCTAGATAATGCTGTGTGAATTATCCAATATTATCATTATTATTTTATTGAATTTCATCAAGGACAGGGGAGTACCCTAGTCATATTAGTTCACTTCTTATTTATGGTGTTGCTTGCTTTTTACTAAGACTGCCAATGTCTGAAGAAGAGTCATAAACCTCGAAAACAGAATATACGTCAAATTAATTCAAACTGCTGCATAAAATACAATAGGTGCTTTAAGACATTTTGTATTTTTCAGGTTACATGGACTATGCTGAAAAACTAGCAACAGTGGCTGCTGAAATATCTTACCTTTCAGGAAATAGAACTGCTTCTGATGCAATATGTGAAAGAATAGACCACGCTTGCAGGTAAGGTATACACAATAACACCACCTGTAGGTGTAGTCTCGTTCCACACATGTCCATTGCTGGACCGGGAGCCCTAGTTTAACTAAGCTAATAACAGTCAATCCTAATAATATTATTATAAACTCTAAAAAGTTTGTATGGATGTTTGTAACTCTTTCACCCAAAAACTAAACAAATTAGGCTGAAATATTGCATACAGGTAGTTCTAGACCTGAAATAACACAGGCTACTTTTATCCCATGAATCAGTTCCCTTGGGATATAAATAACCTTAAAACGTTACTCATAAAAGATACCCTAATTACTGTCATTGTAAAATAATACAAACATCAGAAATTTATTTATAAAAAACTTTTATTATAGAATTTACATTCTGCAAATTATAAATTAACAGTAGGTACATAACATTTTAGTTTTCTCTTATTTTCTCGAAGATGCTTGCAACAATAATTCTTTTTTTTTCCTGCATTGAACATAACTGAAGGTTTGCATTCGTGCAGAACATACATACAATAAAAAAAATAACAACAGTCACTCTTCTGACCAATAACATTGTAATAAAATAATCTTAAAGTAACATAATAGTTTTATAATTTATGTTTTTACTGGGTATTTATCGCATACCTTTTGTTTGCCTTGTGACCAGGATCACTGTAACATGGTTGAAATGTAGGGGAAATTATAACAAAAGATATGCAATAAATACCTGATACAAATCAATAATTATGTTAACAAATCGCGAAAGTTTTATAATAGTTTTAACCTTATTTCTAAATTATATACATACATTTTAGTGCATTTATGTTGGATCTAGTTACTCAACATGCACAAAAGTGCTTCATGATATATGACTTATAATAAAATTGTATGATAGCACAAAAAACTATATCAAAGAAAAAACCGTTTTCTGACAAAATTATTGTAATCAGATTTACATTTTTCGATTTTTATTCCATATTCAAGGTAGTTCATTAATAAGTTACTACAGTTCAATAACTTAAATTTTGACTTACACTTAGGTGTGATATTTTCAGTTGTGATAAATAAACATTTCTTAACTACTAACCAATGAACTACCGATATTTTGAGTGTGCCATCCAAGAATAGCTATAGTTACAGAAAAGGGTTAATGTTCAAAAGACGATTTGGACAATTAGGCAGTTTCGTCACTTAATTGACGTATATATAACTACTGTCAAGAATATAAATTAATATCTAAGTGCTCCATTAACATTCAACATTAAACAGAGCCGAAAGTGCCCTGAAGACATTCATGTCATTCGGAATTCTTATTTTTCTGCCATTGATTGACCAAATGATTGTCTACAGAAGCAATAGA
This sequence comes from Eupithecia tripunctaria, assembly GCA_955876795.1. Taxonomy (NCBI): domain Eukaryota; kingdom Metazoa; phylum Arthropoda; class Insecta; order Lepidoptera; family Geometridae; genus Eupithecia; species Eupithecia tripunctaria. The sequence continues at coordinate 13,322,163 of OY041619.1, read as the reverse complement.
AGCCACTGTCATTCGCAGTAGGGTATATGCATGTTTTTTTTTTTTTTTTGATCGATTATTTAGGTTAACACAAACGAAAAAAATAATATTATTATTAAATTATTGAGGTAAAAAACAAAAAGTGAAACTACACTCAGTTTCAGGTGATAAAATGGCTGCCATGTTAGTCCTTGTATATACAAAGTATGTCAACACAAAGTCAAAACTTTATGCCCATACAAAAATGTTCAAGTATGACGTCACGCTTCAGGTGCCAATAGCGTTGCGTTTAGAAATTTTACGGTTTACGGGTACTTTTCAATTACTAAATTTCACAATATAAATATCATAAATACAAAAATAAATATACAGATATATTTCTATATCAATAGAGAATACGTAAAAAATATATTACCATATTTGAAGTCACATGCATTACACCCGACTGTGTAGAATCTGTAGACGATCATTTGGTCAATCAATTACATAATAATGTACTATTGCGAATGACCAACTTCGGGGCACTTTAAGAGTTTGATCAAGATCATGGTTCTTGCAATGACAATCAATCTAGAGTTTGATCAAGATCAAGGTTCTTGCAATGACAATCAATCCTAGTTTAATCAAGATCAAGGTTCTTGCAATGACAATCAATCTAGAGTTTGATCAAGATCAAGGTTCTTGCAATGACAATCAATCCTAGTTTGATCAAGATCAAGGTTCTTGCAATGACGATCAATCCAAATGCACAAGTAACGGGCAGTTGTTTCCAGGAGCTGTAACATACAGAAGCAGCTCACCTACGACCTTCAGCAAGAGAGCTTGGAGCTTCAGCAGAAAGCCATCATCACCGCGCCCACACTCGAAGATAGACTGAAAGACAAAAAAGATATTGAAGACAAGAAAAAAAAATGAACAATAATAATATTTTGTAAATAGACAAGTGATATTAGAATAATAACTTTGCAAAGCTTGAATTACCATAGTTTTGTTTAATTTCAACTTTCCTTACCACTACTTTAAGAAATAATGAGGTTAACGGTTACATACTAGGTTTTATTGAGAATCCATACTAGAATTATAAATTCGAAAGTAGTAGTTTGATTTCCCTTTTCGCGACTAAATGGCTGAACGGATCTTAGTAAAATTTGGCAGGGACTTGGAAAGCGCGTGCGAAGCGGCGGCCATTAGCTGGTCCTAGATATTTTTAACCGACTTCAAAAATAGGAGAACGTTCTCAATTCGACTGTATTTTATGTTCGTTACCTCAGAACTTTTCATTGGGTGGTCTGATTTTTCTTTTTTTTATATGAAAGCTTGTGCTTTCCGTGTGGTCAGTTCTGACAATGGAATCCATATAATTGAAGTCGGTTTATAGTTTTTCTAAAACAAAATCAAATATACTGTCATCGCGCATGTGTTATGAGCATACCTCACGTGCGCTATGATATGACGCATGCCATCGATGAACAAATAAATAAAACCGGCCAAGTGCGAGTCGGACTCGTCCAAGAAGGGTTCCGTACCAAATCTATAAAAATCAAAAAGTAAGTAGTTTGTAGTACTTTCCTCCAAGTACTGACCGCGCCCGACGTTGCTTAACCTCGGTGATTGGTTCTCAAGGTGATAAGGACGTTGCCTCTCTTATTCATTACAATTATTTAATTTTTATTTATTTGCTGTTATAGCAGCAACAGAAATGCATCATCTGTCAAAATTTCAACTGTCTAGCTATCACGGTTCATGAGATACAGCCTGGCGACAGACGGACAGATGGACAGCGGAGGCTTAGTAGTCTGTTCAATAAAATCAAAATAAAATTTTGAAAAACCCACGACGGATATAATAAATAGTACTCATGTACTTAATCGAAAAAGGAAGAAATAATTTTTGTAAAACCCCCGACTAAATGGAATTGAAAAAGACAATTAAATTACCTTTAGTTACAATTATAGCTTCCTAAATTTTTTCACCTATCCATTACTACAAAGCCAAAAAAATCCGTCGGGGGGCTGCAGACAACAGGTAATCTATACGATTTTTCAATTGTAAATTCAACATATAGTTCAAATTTGTATCTATTGATTGACTGTATGAGATAATCTTTATACCTAGTCATTTAAATTCAGGAACCTCAACCTCAACAGCCCGGATTGGTCCACTGCTGTACTGACCACTGATAAACGCCTTATTGACGTTTATCTCATGGGGGTAGTGGCCATAATCCCCACGGTGGGCATGCGAGTTGGGGATCGCAGTTCGGTGGTAGAATTGTTCTGTAGGGGCGCTGCTGCCCGCCATCGGTGGATATCCCTTAGTCGCCTCTTACGACACCCACGGGAAGAGATGGAGGTGGTGGTGCAAATTCTAAGCCAGCGCCACACTGGGTACCGGAAAATTCAGAAAATAGATGGCAATTGGCTATTGGAAATGGCAGCCCCCCCGACAGAATTTTCTTGGCTTTGTAGTAATGGATAGGTGAAAAAATTTAGGAAGCTATAATTGTAACTAAAGGTAATTTAATTGTCTTTTTCAATTCCATTTAGTCGGGGGTTTTGCAAAAATTATTTCTTCCTTTTTCGATTAAGTACATGAGTACTATTTATTATATCCGTCGTGGGTTTTTCAAAATTTTATTTTGATTTTATTTTAAACTTTTTAGAGATTTTCTTCTTTAGTTACAGCCGATTTTTCGAAAGCAGATCATCCTTTTCATTAATTAATCAATGGTCAACTCTTTAATCAAGTGTATTTAATTTTTAACAAGTCAGAATTAAACACGTCATGGTTTTATGACGACAATATCGAGACGTCTCAGTTTCCCATAGATTTTAGTATAACGCCCCATCTCCCCGTATCGTGCGGACTGGGAACTACGTAAATCCCATACAAATATGAGACGTTACGATCATGTCTCGTTACTATCGTCAAATAGGCTTTCTTTTTGTTAAGTTTTGAAATCGTTGCGTTTCGTTTCACAATAACCGTCAAAACAGCAAAATAAAACACAACAACAAAAAATTGTGATAGTCAGGTTGATAAGGTAAAGGAACGCTTTTCGCCTAGATAAATGTGTAGACCATAGACAAAATTCAACTCACTGAAGTAGAGATTTAGGTAGTGCAACTAGCCAAGTAGCGTCAGAGTTACGTTCTATAGTAAAGATTTACTTGAGCAGAGATTCTAAGCTTGAGTAGAACTTACGAAATGACTGCATAAGTAAAGCATGGGGAAGCCTATACAATACGGACCTTAGTAAAGCAAGCTGAGTGCTGACCTTACATTATAGTATACCGACGACAGAGGCACGCCCTTATGTATTTATTTTATTTTAATTAGTATGTTGCTCGCTAGAGAAGACTCGGAAAGTCAGGGCGCTCGGGTGCCTATTTGACAACTTTTTTTTGCGTTGACAACACTGCTATGTCATAAGTCATAACAGTACGACTAAAAGTGATAGTTTACCGTAACGCCACAACTCTTCTCTTCTTGAACAGAGTCTTATAGAGTCCAAAAAAGTGATAGTTCACCGTAACGCCACGACTCTTCTCTTTTTGAACAGACTCTAATAGGGTTTTACTCTTTGGGTACGGAACCCTAAAAAACACCCAAAATGACTCACTTGATATTAGAAAGCAGCGTCCTTGTTAAGATGCGTCTCGATATCGACGCGGCAGATCGGGCAATGCTTGTTGGTGCCGAGCCATTGGTCCACGCACTCCATGTGGAACAGGTGCATGCATGGCAGCCGTCTGGAACATTTCATAAACACTCACAAACTATTTCACAACCTCAACCTCAATAGCCTGTATTGGTCCACTGCTGGGCGCAGGCCTCCCCCTGATAAGCGCCTTGCTGGCGTTTATCGCTGGGCATGCGGGTTGGGGATCGCAGTTCGGTGGTAGTGGAATTATTCCGCAGGGGGCGCTGCTGTCCGCCGATGGATATCTCTTAGTCGCCTCTTACAACCCCCGCGGGAAGAGTTGGGGATCGCAGTTTGGTGGTAGAATTGTTCTCCAGTGGCCTTTGCTGTCCGCCTCCGGTGGATATCCCTTAGTCGCCTCTTACGACACCCACCACACAGCTATCCAGCTTCCTCTTTATAATATTTTTGTATAAATATAGATAACTAGCAAACCCGGCGAACTCCGTTTCGCCACCAGATAGCTTCGTTTTATGTAACACTTCTTTGCTATAAATCTCACGGAGCCCGAGACCTTTCCAACGAATGCAAAACCGTGGAAATCGGTTCGTGCGTTCTGGAGTTATACCGTCAGGAAGGAAAACCCGACTTATTTTTATATTAAAGATATAGTTTTGTATAAATGACAAAAGAAAACGAAGTAAAAAATTTACTGACTTCATACCTATTGCAAAGTATTTTCATTCATTTTGGTATTTGAACATCTTCTACTTATTAGTGAAAAGTGCTACCTGGTCATTTTAATCTTGTATAAAATGTCAGCCATCTTGGATTATATACTACTAGCTGCGCCCCGCGGCTTCGCACGCGTTGTTTCTATGGAAACGTCTAAAGGTGATTTATATCCCACGTGAACTGATTTATGGGATAAAAAGGAGCCTATGTTTGATTCCAGGATTAGAATTACCTGTATGCAAAATTTCAGCCCGATCCGTTCAGTAGTTTTGGCGTGAAGAGGTAACAAACATCCATCCATCCATTCATACAAACTTTCGCATTTATAATATTAGTGTGATTGTATTATTATGTTTGTTTAGGCGATTATTGTGAAACATCAACTGTTATTTTTTAAGTACCATTGTCACATAACTAGATGGCGCTGCTAAAATTGACCCAGGGCTAGATCGCGCTAACGAGAACGCACGGGTTCCAGTTTTAATAAGTTTGAGGTGATTATGGTTTCTTCTTGATTATAAGACGGTGAGGTGTCTTAGACTTTCCAATAAAGTACCTTTGTGAATTTCAAAGCGACGTTTTATTTGTTGTGGTCTCATCATCATTACATTAGCGATGTGTCGTTCGATCATTCACAAAGATCGATATCAATCATGACCGCATGAACCTGTGCTAAGCCGCCGACGAGGCGGCTTTCCTTGTTGGTAAATACTTTACATAATAGGTAGTAGGTACGTACAGTAGGTACCTACATACTTAGATATATCTAAGTACTTTCATAGGTAAGTACCTACTACTCAAAAGACAAGGGCTTTAATACCTAAGGACCGTAATGCGACAATAGACTTTAGTAAAGTAAAGTAAAGTATCATTTATTGCATGAAATACATGTAGGTACAGGTGTTTTTAGGTCTATAATATATGATTCAATGTATTCCTACCGGTTTTACGGTGTGCAATGTCTGTTTACAAGTAATAAAATAATAATCAAAACTGAAGTTATATTTGGGTTACAATAAAATTAAACAAAACTGAGCTAGCCTGTGTTGAATGAAAAAAAACGAATGTCATTTCATGAAGCAGAAAAATCTTTGTCAGTTAAATAATCATTTATAGAATAATAACATTTATTCGAAATAATTATTTTCAACTTTCTCTGAAACTCCATACTCGGCAGAAGTCTTATAGACTGTGGTAATTTATTATATATGGAGGGTGCCATAGCAAAGATGCTTTTACTCATCATGGTAGTTTTTCTGCTTATATTGCAGACTTTATTGTTGTCACGCCTATTACGGATCACAAAATCCGACGGTCGACCGAAGAGATTTCGATTATTCTTGACAAACATAGCTGTCTCCAAAATATACAGTGATGGTGGAGTCAAAATTTTATACCTAAGAAAAAAGGGTTTACAAGAGTCGGTTACTTTTAGGTGAAACATGGTTCTAATGCATCGCTTCTGATATTTAAAAACTTTTAAGGTATCTGTAGAATTTCCCCAGAACATTATTGCATACCTTATATTAGATGCAATTATACCATGATACGAAATAAGTAAGGTATCTATGTCCACTATTGGTGCTAATTTGTATAGGACATATGCTGAGCTGTTGATTTTTTTACATAGAGCTTCTATGTGCGATTTCCAATTTAGTTTTCTATCAATATTTACCCCCAGAAATGTTGTACTCTCTACCTCTTCGATAATGTTATTGTTGTAATAAATGTCAGTTGTTTTTTCAGCTGCATTATCGCGTTGTCTAAAATGTATGAACTTCTTATTTATATTTATTTTAAGGTTATTATTATTTAACCAGTCTATAATTGATGTCAAAGCTACATTAATGTCATATTTATAAGTGTCGGTGTTCTTACAAGCTACAGTAACCGTACTATCATCGGCGAATAGCTATATTGGGTGTGTGGTCGCTTTTGGTAGATCATTTATATAAATAATAAATAGTAGAGGCCCTAGCACACTCCCCTGGGGGACGCCATATTTAACAATCCGTTCCCGTGAGAGGTGGCTTTCTTCAGTTTTTGTTTTAGCGTTAATATTGGTAATTTTAGTAAACTGTTTCCTATTCTCTAAGTATGACTTGATCAGTTGTAGAGTATTACCTCTTACTCCGTATACTTCAAGTTTGGAGAGTAGGATGTCATGTCTGACATAATCAAAAGCTTGTGTCATATCACAAAAGATTGAACAGACGGGGGTTTTCATATCAACATTTCTTGTGACAGGATGTAGAAAATCGTAAATAGCCATGTTAATTGTTTTATTTTCTCTGAATCCTTTCTGTTCACTGCATAGAACTTGATTCGATTCCAAGTACTTATAAAGCGATTTATATTATATGTTTTTCAAATATTTTAGAAATAACTGGTATCAAAGATATGGGTCTATAGTTAATTAGTTACCCATGTATTCTTTGTTTTGTTTTTTATGTTTATTTCTTATTATTTTATTTATCAATTAGGCTGTGAGAAAATGAGACAGTCCCGCAGACTTGGACAGTCCACAGAATGTGTCCTACTCGCACGCACCACTCACAGCCTCGCAAGAGCAAGACGCAGCGTCAGTCGATCTTCGCGTCAAGTCGCACGCGTCTCGGTCATTTCACCAATGATCCGAACATTGAAATGATCGGGTCTTTTTGTTGAGACTGTTCGGATCGATCACGCGCGGTTCGTGATTGCAATCATATGAGCTGTTCGTTCATGATCGACACATTCCTAATCATCATCAATGTGACGACAATTTGAAGACTCTGTGGCGCGGTGGGCGAAGGTCTGCCTGCGACACAGGAGGTTGCGGGTTCGATTCCCGCCTTGGGACAAATGTGTGTACGATCTGCAGACATTTGTTCAGGGCGTTCTGGATGTTTATTAGTATAATAAAAAATATCTATTTATGTAATGTATTGTATTCTGTATATCAGTTATCTAGTCCCATAACACAAGCTCTGCTTAGCTTGGGGCTAGATACAAGGTAAAGTGTTTTGTTTTGATTAATAATTATAATAATAATTAGTTTATAGATACTGAGATACGCAACAATAAGTAAATATTTATCGTTCTGTTAATTTTTACTAATGTGAATGTGGAAATAGTTTACAAATGGATTAAATATTTTATTATTCGCTATAATTGATTGTATTATGTATATCAGTTATCTAGTACCCATAACACAAGCTCTGCTTAGCTTGGGGCTAGATAATGCTGTGTGAATTGTCCAGCATTATTCATCAATGTGAGTTTACCTGCAGTCGGAGTCGACCTCGAACACGGACAGACAGATGGTGCACTTCTCGTCCTGATGGTGCGGCGCGGGGCGTGCGTACGCGTGCCGGTACGTGTTGCTCTCGATGGTGGTGCGCGAGGCGCCGCGGTGCGCGCGCCATCCGTTCCGCTCGTGCGCCGCGCGCACCATGCCGTACAGCGACCCGCCGCCGCCGTACACCTGCAAACAAACAACCACTATACTTAGGCCCGTATTATGAAAGGTTGCTCAGTCATCGATCCATGCTTGGGCAACGTTTTTTGATAGCATAAACGTCGCTCAAGTATAGCTCTATGACTGAGCAAGCTTTCATAATACGGGCCTAATAGCTATACCAATCACTTTTATTTTAGAACGCTGTCATGTTATTGTATAGGTAAATTATTATTAAATACTAGCTGCACCCCGCGGCTTCGCACGCGTTGTTCTGATGGAAACATTAAAAGGTGATTTTCATCCCACGGGAACAGATTTATGGGATAAAAAGTAGCCTATGTTTTATTCCAAGATTAGAATTACCTGTATGCAAGACTATTTTATGACCTGTAAATTTGCTTTTTTTCCAACAAAATGTCTATCTGTCTATCGGTCCTTGCATTTTGTGACGTCACGGATCATCGAGTCGCCTATGTCAATTCAAAGTCAAAACTTCATGTCCATACAAAAATGTTCAAGTATGACGTTACGCTTCAGGTGCTAATAGCGTTGCGTTTAGACATTTTGCGGTAGAGATTGAAAATGTCTACTTTTCAATTATTAAATATTACAATAAAAACATCATAAAATACAAAAATAAATATACAGATATAATTCTATATCAAGAGAGAATACGTAAAAAAAATATTAGCTTTTTTGAAGTCACATGCATATACCCTATTAGCCACAGACAGCAGCTTATGTCGTGGCTGCTTCCAAGAAGAAGAGGCTGTGGAACATGTTGTCCTACACTGCACGGCCACAGAGGTGGCCAGACACAAAACGAGGCTGGAGTGCCTCATTGAGGAACCAACCCCATCCACACCCACAGAAAAGATGAAACGAAGCTGTCAGTCATCCAAAGTCCTGCTCCGATACTTCAAGTAGCTGGGCTGGTTAGGGCCTGCTTAGGCAGGGGGATAATGCACAATACACTCCTATGCGAGACGTCCGTGCCAGATCTTAGTTCCCCTACTCATAATTAGAATCTACCCTATTATATATATCTATATATATAAAAGAAAGTCGTGTTAGTTACACTATTTATAACTCAAGAACGGCTGAACCAATTTAGCTGAAAATTGGTGGGGAGGTAGGTATTAAGGTGGCACTTCACATGGCCATTTGTGTTCGCTATTGGGTGTTTGTTGTATTTGGCAAAAGATATGACGTTCAGACGAACATGCAAAAAGAGCCAAATACGACCATCCACACATGGCACTCAAATATACACTCAGGGACAAATTTAGAGGAACGCAAGAATATTTTTGTTTCTTTTTATTATGTTCATATCACGCACTGGCCATATATACCGGTGCATGTAATTTGAAATAAGAAGGATTGTAATCGTCGTTTCAAAATAACAGTTTGTTATTATTTTTATGAAAAAAACTTTGTGGTCATCTTACGTACACGTCACTTAAATGATTTACGTTATAATGCCGTATCTCAGCGTGGCTCAAGTCTCTAGAGCCGTCACTTTGATAAATGGGAACACTTACTTACAATCACGAGGCTCAAGCGTTACGAGTCTGTAATTTTTTCAATTGTGAAACGATACCGCCAGACTGGTGAGTATACGAGACGCAAAGGACAAGGTCGTAAAAAAGTTACAACCGCGAGAGACGACAGATTTGTCAGTAGTGTGTTAAAAAATAGCAATTCGAATTCATTCGAGATCAAAACTAAGCTCCAGGATTTACGGCAAGTGGCAGTTAGCACCAAAACCAAAAGAAGAAGACTTAATGCGGCAGGAATAGGGGCATACTTGCCTGCCAGGGGCCCATTACTAAGCACAGGTCATCGAGTAGCTCAGACCAACTTTGCTCGTTCATTCCGAAACTGGGATGATGGATGATGCTTGGAGCAAGATATTGTTCACTGAGAGTCCCGGTTTTGCCTTTAGACAGATGATGGAAGGGTCAAAGAAAAAAAAACGAAAACTATTCAATTTGCGATATGATAAGATACAAGTGTATATTCCTTACAACTACTGCGTTAAGATAATTGTCACTAATTGGTTTTTTATTTTATCGAGCTAGTTTTAGTTTTGTTTTAAAATGTTCATTTTATTGTTCAAACACTATTAAAAGTCAAATTAACACAGACACAACGATTATTATGCTAATTTGTCTTTTTTAAGTTGCGTTCCTCTAACTTTGTCCATGAGTGTATAAAAATCGAACCTATTTGACTGCTTTAATGTGCCTCGAAAACCGACAAGCGCACGGTAACGCGTATTTGGTATTGGCCTTATTTGTCAAACAGGCAAATAAGGCGTACACTTTGTCAAATAAACTGTCCACACATGGTAATTGTTTGCCAAATATGCCAAATACACAAATACAAATAGCCATGTGAAGTGCCACCATTAGAACCAGGAGACGGATATAGGATACTTTTTATCCCATTCTCGGCTGAACGAATCTTGATAAAATTTGGCAGGGGGGTAAACTGTACCCGAGAACGGACATAGGCTACTTGAATAGAGCGTGCAACGCCGCGGGCAAAAGCTAGTCACACTAATACTATAAATGCGAAAGTTTGTATGGATGTATGAATGTTTGTTACCTATTCACGCCAAAACTACTAAACAGATCTGGCTGAAATTTTGCATACAGGTAATTCTAATAATGGAATAAAACATAGACTACTTTTTATCCCGTAAATCAGTTCCCATGGGATAAAAATCACCTCTAAACGTTTCCATAGGAACAACGCGTGCGAAGCCGCGGGCAATTCTCGGTACAGAACGCCGTCGATCCGTACCGTACAAGGACGGTCATGGTATGATACGGTTTTGTTTTTGTTTTTTAAAGTTCTTTATTTAACATAAAAGTTTTACATCGTAGATTAACTAAACACTGTTTAGAACCTAACTAAGTACAAGACTATTTATTTTTAAAGTAACTCAACAGGCTAAGGACGCCTTTAAAAGTTTTTTGACAAAATTACTATTTATAATTAGCAAACACTTTATAAATCATAAACTAATTAAATTATACAACAATTTGTGCATTACATATAAACATCATATCATGAGCACTTTGTACAGCGCGGTATGATACGGTGTAATGGGTATATAGACCTTTAAATAAATAAAATAAAAGCTTCGTACCCTCTGCGGGCCGTTCTCGGACTGTATCGCTAGGTGCGACAGGTTGTGGTAGTGCGGCGCGTGCCCGCCCTGCTGCATCTGCAGGAAGTGGTGCATGTGGTGGTGCACATTCTGACCGTCCCTGGAACGTTACAATACAGGAAACTATACCGTGTCCATCCAGCATGGAGCATGTTAGTAAATAAACCGATATAATTGTAAGCAATTTTTTATTGCAGGGAGGACAAGTAATGAAAATTACGTATAAAAGGACGCGCCAACAAAGTGAATTTTAGGTTAAGTATGAGCGGTTTGTATATGTTTATGCCTCATTCAAAATGGACACGGTATAAGTAAATAGCAGCGTTTTACCTGAAATAAAACGCATATTAACACTAGAGTGCACGCGCTTATAAATACTCCTTAAGCGCACGCGCGGGTTACAGGCGTAGCCCACTTACGAGTCAATTATTTTCCTAAACCAGACATCAAATGAATAAAAAACAGTATAGAATTACGAAACATCTTTATTTTTATCATAATGGCCTAAAGATTCAACAAAATTTAGCTATGTACCTAATTAAAATTTCAAACAAAAACATAAACTTCTTAAAAATCAACTATATTTGGAACGTTAGTGATCCATAAGCCTTATTTTTATTCAGGAACATAAAAATCATTATATAATTGATTTCTAATCATCTAATTGAATCAATTTATTAGTGTGATGGTAACAAATCACTCTGCTGGCGTACATTCAGGACAGACGACTGCCCGATGTTCACTACAAATGCGCTTCATACATTTGCTGCATTGCTTCAAATCAAATCAAATCAAATCAATACTTTATTTGCTTAAATGTAGGTACAGCAGGTCTTATATCTATAGTTGGCTCTACTACATTCTGCCACAAAGTGCGTGCAAATATCACAAAGGTAGGTAAAAATGAATATAGAAAAAAGGTTTTACATTATTTAACACAAGCTTACACATAAAATTCGATAAACAACAGAACAGTTTACGAGCAACAAAAACCAACCGAGTTCACACAAAAATAAACAATTGGAGATGGCTATTTCACCGTATAATATAATGTCAATGGAATAATTTCAACTTCTTATTTTATTAGTCAATTGAATAAACTCGTGCATGAATTATTAGCAGTGATCGGAATTATGAGGGCTAAAATACCTAAACTGCATAGAACAGAGTCAAAACTAATGTTAATGATAAAAATCATTATTATAAACGACTGCAAAATGTTTTTTATTTTTATAACATTGTTGTATAACTGTATAATTCTGTTGAGGGCGTGTTTCGCATTCAAAGAGTCGTTGTGCGTGCTTCACTCACTCCTGTAGCTACCCCAGTTGTGTACGCATCTTTGACAGAATTAAAAAAAAACTTTTTGTCGAATTTGATACAGTGACATTTTACCTGTTTTGCACACGCTCTTAGCTGAGTTTCAGAACAAATAAGGGCAGAATATGCATATGTATGTGGTTGATACGTGAATTTAAAATGTAATAAATATTTTAAATGGCTCCCAAGAGAGTAAAATTATTAAAAGAAAGATTTCCGAACATGCCATTTATCACCAGAACCTGTCATAACAAAGTGGAGTACATGGCTAGAAGCAGTTTCATATTATGCAAAATATTACAAACAAATTAAAATTATTCTAAAACTTCTTAGAAGCTCTGAATCTCTGTTCTTCAGGTTCGTTAAAACTGTACTAGAAAAATATAATCTAAACACTGATTTATTGACGAATATTTTAAAATCATTCAAAGCTTGTAACAACTACATAAGTTAATTTTTTTGTTAACGGAATCTTCCCACATATATGACCAAGCAATACTTATTTTCAGCTGGTGTTCATCTAAACGAGTCAAAATAAAACTAGAAAACTTTATTTACAGAAATACAGATCGAGATGCATTAAGTTGATTTATTTAGCGAAAGGATTTGGCGAGTGAGCTCTACATTTAAATTGATTTTAAGCGCAAAAAAATCGTTTAAAGGTTGAAGTTATATATAAAAGTTATTTATAATATACATATATAGATAAACTCCTAATAATTTATTTTAATTCTCCGGAAGAAAATGTATCTAATGGTGACAAGTTGACAACTTGACAAGGAAAAAATACATAAATCAACAAAATACATTAGATATTTATTTGGCAGGTAGAAAATACCCCTGCATTAAGCCCATCCTCTGTACTTCAATGCAATAAAAAAGCCTTTAGCGATTTAGATTAACAGACTAATTTCCTTATCAACCGAATATTATCAAGGTTGTTAAAATTGGTTACTTTAATAATTAGGTATTGATTTTATGTTTAGGTCCAATGGTTGTACAAAATTAATAAATGGGTGAAATGAAAACTATAAAGTAGATTTTTTTACTTTTCGTTTGTTAGTTATTCATAGGCTTATAAGGTAGAATTACATTACCTTCTGCACCTTTTTACTTACATCGTTCCAAAGAAACCATTACCATTTCATTTGAAAATAATATACCTACATCGATAATTAATTCGATACTTGTTTTACAGAGTTAATTTTAGATGTACTTTAGTAATATCCCGAAAACCGAAACAATTGGGCCGAAAAAATATTTAGTGCTAAAGCGTCTCCACTTGCCTCTGTTATTTTTCGAGCAGTAGGTATTTTAGCCCTCATAATTCCGATCACTGATTATTAGAGATGTCAAAGATTCAATGTCAAAGAAAATAAAAAAGATGTCATATTTAGAATGTCAATAATTAGAAAGAAATAGTTTGATTAAATTATTGTAGTTTATCATCTAGAAATTCATTCACTGTGTAATAGGATTTTTCAGTTAATAACTTCGTCAAAGTAATTTTAAAAATATTTAAATTATTGATGGCTCGAATAGAAGATGGGATTTTATTAAAAATTATTGGTGCCATGCAGAACACACCTACACGTAGAACCCTCGTCCTTGCAGTATTACGGTGTAGAGTACCCGCGCGTCGGCTCTCTGCAGGGTAGAAACTGAACAGATGTGGGTTTTCCTTACAAAAACCGCCGTTTCTAAAATGTACAGAGCTGGTAATGTAAGAATTCTATATTTTCTGAAAACATCTTTACAAGAGTCTATTTGTCCCATACCAAACATAGACCGAATACATCGTTTCTGGGCTATAAAAACCTGCAACTTGTCTGTGGAATTACCCCAAAAAATAAGTCCATATCGAAGGATAGAGGCAACATGACCATAGTAAGCAGTGATCAACGTTTGAGTGCTTACTAATTTGCTTAGTTTATATAGAGCATAAGAAAATTGATTAAGTCTTTTACATACATTGTCAGTGTGATTTTTCCAATTAAGTTGATTATCTATTTCTAGTCCTAGGAATCGTGTGGATTTTATTTGTTTAATTTTTGTATTAAGATGTTCAATGTCAAGATTTATAGGTAATTTATGTCGTTTAAAAATCATAAGAAATGTCTTAGCTAAATTTATTTTTTAATTATTATATGTCATCCAATTGATAATTAATGTCAGTGTGTTATTTATTTCAATTTCCAGATTAGTCAATAAGTTGTTAGTAAATAATACTGTACTGACATCTGCAAATAATGTCATTGAATGATTTGTAACACTAGGCATGTCATTTATAAAAACAATAAAAGCAAAGGGCCTAGTACGCTGCCCTGAGGCACTCCGTAACGTACGATTCTGGTGTTTGATGCGTATGTCATGTCAGTGTACGTCTTGGGGCAGAGTTTTTCGATGTGTGTTAACTGTCTTCTGTTGTCTAAATATGACTTTAATAAGTCATTGGCGCTTCCTCTTATTCCATACCGATAAAGTTTTGAAAGAAGCAATTTATGATCGACATGATCAAAGACTTTGGTCATATCCATATACATAGCAATAGCAGTTTTTCCTTTATCGATATTGGTAACCCTGTTCAGAAAATCGTACACTGCCATGCTAATCGTTTGGTTTTTCCGGAATCCATACTGTTGGTTCGATAGGATGTTATTCGATTCAAAAAAGTTATTTAGCCGTCGGTATATAATTTTTTCAAAGACTTTTGAAAACACTGGTATTAGCGCTACAGGGCGATAGTTATTTATGTCATCTTTTACACCTTTTTTAAATGGAGGCTTGATTATGGTGACTTTAAGACTATCTGGAAAAATACCATTCTCCAAAGATAAATTAACAATGTGACAGATTATTGGTGCTATTATTATTGCTACCTCTTTTATAATATGTGTGGATATACCATCGTACCCGACGCTGCTGGTGTTTTTCAAAGAAATTATTGTTTTAAGTATGTCAAAGGGATCTGTAGGTACTAAGAATATTGAATTGTTATTATTACTGATTTTATTCGGATTCATG
The DNA here is from genome assembly GCA_955876795.1 of Eupithecia tripunctaria. Classification (NCBI taxonomy): domain Eukaryota; kingdom Metazoa; phylum Arthropoda; class Insecta; order Lepidoptera; family Geometridae; genus Eupithecia; species Eupithecia tripunctaria. The sequence goes on along the minus strand of OY041619.1, from coordinate 13,306,842 downwards.
TCAGTATTATTAATTAGATTAGTTGTATTAGTATTAGTTATCATGTCAATAAAATAATCATTAAACGTGTTCGCTAATTCTGTAGGATTTGTAATTATGTCATTGTTAATGGTCAATTTCGAAATACTTTCTTTTGGTTGATTTTTTGTATGACTATTTATTATTTCCCATGCAGCTTTCGATTTATTTGAAGACGTTTTAATTTTGTAGTCATTATGGGATTTTTGTGTAAGTTTTATAATTTTCTTCAACCGTTTCGCGTAGGACTTAAATTTTTGTTTATTTTCAACGTTAGGAGTGTGACGATAATTCCAAAGTAACTTTCTTTTGTTGATGCTACACTTTTTTATGCCTTTTGATATCCACTTTGGCCGTTTTTGGTAGTTTATCTTAATCTTTACAACAGGAAAGCATAAGTTGTAAAATAGTATAAACATCTTACTAAACGCGTTGTAGGCCTTGTTTGGGTCTTGACATAGAAAAGAGTCAGAAAATGTCAGTTTACTCAGATGAATTTTGAATTGATTTATATTATCTATACTGTAGTCACGCCTTTTGATGAACCAGTGTTTGATATTGTATATCTTTTTTGTAGGTATTTTAAGAACTTGTGCTGTATGGTCAGAAAGTGCAAATTCAATTATTTCTCCTGTGCTACCACGTATATTATGCATTATATTAGGTCCTTACATATGAAATTGGCGTTTTTCGTACTGGCCACTTTAATCACAAATTTCTCTTCTTGGGTAAGGAATTCCAAATTCAAATTTGTACACCTATAGACTCATGTATTTGTGCTTCGATGATCGTCATTCATTTGTTTTTTTTCTTCTGTTTTTTTCTGTTTGCGTCACTCATTTTACAATATGGAAAACTTAAAATATCGCATTATTTACGAGTACGAGTTCCGCCGTGGCACTAGTGCTGCGGAAACAACTAGAAGGGTGAATGATGTGTATGGCGGTCGTGTTGCAAAAGAAAACACAGTTCGTTTTTGGTTCCAACGTTTTCGTTCTGGAAATTTCGACCTGCAGAACAAGCCCCGTGGACGGCCTGAGACTCAAGTTGATAATGAAGAGTTGAAGGCTATTGTGGAAGCGGATCCATCGCAAACCACGTCCGAGTTAGCTGCAGGCTGCGATGTTAGTGATAAAACTGTTTTAATTCACTTGAAGCAAATTGGGAAGATTAAAAAGCTTGAAAGGTGGGTACCTCACGAATTGACTGAAGCAAACCGGCAAACGCGCGTCGACTGCTGCGTTACATTACTAAACCGGCACAATAACGAAGGTATTTTAAACCGAATCATTACCTGTGATGAAAAATGGGTTCTTTACGATAATCGGAAGCGCTCAGCGCAATGGTTGGATCCTGGCCAGCCAGCCAAATCCTGCCCCAAGCGAAAATTAACCCCAAAAAAGTTACTTGTAAGCGTTTGGTGGACTAGTGCCGGTATTGTTCATTACAGTTTTCTCAAATCTGGCCAGACTATTACGGCTGATGTCTATTGTCAGCAATTGCAAACCATGATGGAAAAGCTAGCGGCTAAACAACCTAGGCTGGTCAATCGCTCCACGCCACTGCTGCTTCACGACAACGCTAGACCACACACTGCGCAACAGACGGCTACTAAATTAGAAGAGCTTCAATTGGAAAGTCTAAGAAATCCTCCGTACTCCCCGGACCTTGCTCCAACAGATTACCATTGTTTTCGAAATTTGGATAACTTCTTGCAAGGGAAAAAATTCAACTCCGATGGGGCAGTCCAAATCGCCTTCAAAGATTTTATTGATTCCCGTCCGACTGGTTTTTTTAGTAAAGGGATCAATGAACTACCTATAAGATGGCAAAAGTGCATAGAAAATAATGGTTCATACTTTGATTAATTAAATATATTATATTAAAAAATATTCGACTTTTTGTTCCTCCCATACAAAACGCCAATTTCATATGTAAGGACCTAATATTATCAATACACGTATTTGACTTTAGCCTTGTTGCCTTTTTAAATTGAAACCTTAGATTGTGTCGCCATACAAGCATCTGATAGTCACTTACTCGTTTATTTGTTTTCAATATGTCTATGTTAAAATCACCACAAACAAGTATCTTGAAGTTCTTTTTAGCACTAAGATGCAAAAGTATTCTTTCAAATTTTTCCAAAAATAGATTGTATAATTGAAGGTTATCTTTCGGTGGCCTGTATATACACACGACAAGTAATTTAAGAGAGACCAGTTTGATGGCTTAACATTCAATTATGTTTGGTATAGACAAAGCGACTATCTCCTGTATATTCTCAAAGTCAAGGTGATTCCTAACTAATAGGCATGAACCTCCATACCGTCCATCCCTGCAGAAATATGAAGCGAGCTTATAATGTAATAGTGATAGGCGGTTGCAATCATCTGTGGTCATTTTATGCTCAGTAATGCAGAGAAGATCCATGGTTTTACCTACGTCACACATTTTCTCTATATGAACCATCAATTCGTCAGTTTTGTTAATTAGTCCATTGATATTTTGGTGCATTAAATAAATATAATTAAACACGAAAAAAATTGTTTTGTTCATCGTCTCCTTTTGAAGTAGAGGGTACGTCTTCTAAATTTATAATCGCGTTAAACTCTGTGGTTGTTTGAGTAGCCTTGCTATTTTTACCAATTATAACAATTTCATCGGTTGTTTGAGTGTTCCTGCTTATAAAAAATTTTCTACACTGTCTTATCTTTAACACACTGTTCATATATTCTTTGTATTGTTCGCTGTATTTGAGACGTAGTATAATTCTAGTCAACATTCTAGTCAAAGCAACAGTAAAATATTTCCGATGAGGTCGGTTGCGACTATAGTCCATGTCTACGAAGTTAGCGTTAAGAAATTTTTCACAAGTGAACTTAAGTACATAGTTTAGCTTTTTCTCATTTAGGTATCTGTTGAATGGAACTTCAATAACGTAAACATTTGTGTTTTGGACCGCTTTGAGCCACAAGTTAATAGAAAAGTGAAAATCATATGGATCATTGTCATTTACACCTAGAATAATAATGCAGTCGTTTTTAGTTAATCGTTTCGCTTCAGTCGTCGCAGTTTCCAGGATGTCACTGAGCTTACCACCAGGCTTCCAGAACGAACTAACAGAAAAATCGGCCCCTAGTTGGGTTTGCAGCATATTTCTCATATTCTTACCCTGGTCATCCGCTAGTATAAGAATCTTTTTTGGTTGTTCATTGTGGGGGTGTTGTATGTTTAGACTTTCTTGCGTTTTAGTGGTAGATGTAGATTTATTTCTTGTCATACTGACGTCTATGCTTTGTTTGTTGTGTTTAGATTTAGTTTCTTCATCTGGTTTGTTTTTGTCAATAGTTTTTATGTTTGGTGTGGTTATTTCGTGTTCTGTTTCTGATTGATTGTCTTGAGTTTCTATTTCTCCTATAACTGTGTTGTTATGTTGTGCACTTTTATCTGATTCGTGTAGTGTACTTGTGTTGTGTTCCTCATTCTGATCACAAGCGTTGTCAGAATTTGATTTACCTAACTCCATATTCTTATACAATATCTGTTTGTCCTCGGTGTTTATTGTTTTTTCTTTTTGTTTGTATTTGTTGGTTTGGATCTCAATCGTTTCTTGAGTGTATTTGGTGTCTACTGTTTCCGCTATTTGTGTGTGTGTTTGAGTGGGTGTGACATTCTGTTCTGGTGTACAGTTGGTTTTATTGTGTACTGGTGCTATTCGTTTACGTTTTTTAGGCATAAGTAAGGTTTGCGGACTATCGCAGAATTGTTCATGTTTGTGTTTTTTTCCCTTCTCTATCACTTTTTTTAGTAACATGTTTTCTGCTTTTAATGTTTGGATGTCATTTGTTGTTTCTATGAGTTTTTCGCTCAATAGCTCTATTTGATGTTGTAGACTTGTTAGAGTTATGCTTTTGTCTAAACGTTCATTTGGTGTGCTCATCCTAGGGCTTTCAAATGTGTCGCTTGATTTGTCTTGTGTATTTGTTTCTCTGTAGTGCCTAAACGTAATATTGTCCATTTCTAAATCCATAATCACCTTTAGATGTCAACCCTAATATTAATTTTTCATTCGTGCTTTCAGCTTATTGAACGTTCCGTCGAAATAGCTTTTGAGACAATGTTACATGAATGTTAGATCACGGAAATGTCAATGTCATACTACTTTGACATTGTTGTGCAGAGCCATTTTCAAGAAGTTGATGTTGTTTTGTTGTTATATAAATGTCAGTGATCTGATTATTTTTTTACCAATTTACACAATCACCGGCAAATTGTTGATTTTTTGGGAGATTTCGAGTGTTTTCAGCCGTTAGTTGGTTAAATGTGGGATGAGTCACTGTTTCTAGGTGGATTAGATGTTGTGTTTGTGAGTTTTTGCTGGGATATACGACGCTCAATAGCAAGTCTTGCAAGATCAAATTCAAAAATCGTTCCGATATATCTGCCATCTAAAAAAATGAACAAAACCATAAAACTAAATGAAAATTGCATAAATACAAACAACACATACATACAATATGAATTTACGGTACGCTATACAGAAACTTTACAGAAGATTCAATATATTTACCTTTGATTTACCACTTGTTCAATAAAATTTATTTTCCTCGAACGCTCGCGCGGGGCACAGACGTAGCCCACCAACTTCAGGGACGATTTTTGAAAACATCCGTGGGCCGCAAGTTTCGTCACGCTACTGGAGGGAGCGGGGGTTCATACTTGAGGAATACACCAGACGATAGCACTGTAACACTACTAGTAAAAAAAATATACGACACTATTTCACGCTGGGTTACACATGTAGCCCGCGCGTGCACTCTAGTGTTAAAATACTTACCTCACTGGAAGCTTTTATAATGAGAGAACATATCCGTTTCCGTCGAATTTGACTACTTTTTATCAGTTTGTTGGTAACATCCGGTTACAACAGCGACACCTAGCGGCCGCGCGCGATTTTTAGCTTTCGCAAATTGGATGGCGCCATATATTGTATTAACAAAATAGCTAAAAGTCATTTAGCCCAATCTTTGAGATACGCCACTTCGGCTTTCTGCCGTCGATATATACGAGTATACTTACATGACCATCGGCGTGGAGACGATGGGTACCCCTCCGACTCCAGGCCCGTTCTCGCGCGGCTCCAGGTCGTCCAATAACTGCACCTTAACAATTATATACATTAAGGTTAATAAAATTAAAAAGTTTGTTTAGCACGATACAAAATACAGTCGCCCATTCTCCATACAAACGTGGAAGTACAACTACTGCGCTGTTTGATGTTGGTCATATTTATATCTTTATTATAGTTCGCGGCTTAATAAGGCTGGCGGTTAAGGGGATAAATAGGCGGTCACTCAAGAACTCGTTTATCCCATCGGTTGTCGGTTCTTCGCGAAATATGGCCGGTCCACTGCCACTTCAGCTTGCTAATTCTTTAAGCTATGTCGATAACTTTGGTTCTCTGTCGGATGTATTCGTTACGGATCCTATCTTTCAGAGAGACCCCGAGCATCGCTCGCTAAGGGACTTTGAACTGGTGGACCGACCCTATCGTGAGTGTCTACGTCTCAGCTCCGTAGTTCATGACCCCGCACGATTGCCCTGTCTAAACCACATCAAAATGCCTTGATCGAACGACTGTATGCTTGCTTATAGATAGGTAGGCTGTGTAATAATGTCCTGTTGGTACTTGATACCCGTTGGTACGGAACCTTAAAAAGAGATTGTTACTCACACTTAGGAACGTGCTGACTGGCAGAGGCGGGAAGAACTGTGGAGTGAGCGGGATGGCTATCTCGTTCATCATGCTACGGCGCTGCATCTCCTGGAAATGTATTTTAGCGTTCAGGTATAGGAATAATAATAATATATATTATGTTGGATAATTCACACATCATTATCTAGCCCCAAGCTAAGCAGAGCTTGTGTTATGGGTACTAGATAACTGATACTCTTAAGGCGCAAACCCGAGCCCATAGATAGATAATTCTTTATTCATCACCTTAATAAAACACAAATTTACATAATTAGATAAAGGGACAGAACAGCAATAGAACTGGCGGCCTTAACGCTTAAAGCGATTTCTTCAAGGCCAATATGACAGCGATATCTATTTTATCATATTTTTACGTTTATCATAGGATTTTTTATAAATCCTGCGTTCAGTTTGTGCTATCTATTATAAGCTATTTTTTAATACCACTGTAATAATTTTATCTCATATAGTTTAGGGGGAGATGCGAAAATAGAGTTTGGTGGTCAAAAAGCGCCACTTCGTATCTCTGCCTAAGATTTACAAACTGAAAATATTACAGAGGAATTAATAAATAACTTATAATAGATACCACAAACTGAACGGTGGATTTTTTAAAACTAGTTGCGTTTAACGTAATAATAAGACAAAATAGTTGGAGGCGCCACTTTCACTGGTGTATGGGCCTTAATATCAATATACTTCATAGATTTCTTTCTTTAGAAAACATCCAGAACGCCCTCAACAAATATCTGCAGATCGTACAAATATTTGTACCGAGGCTTTAATCGAACCTGCAACCTCCTATGTCGCAGGCGCACTTTCGCCCGCTGCGCCACAGAGATCATCATACGTGAGTAAAATCGGTTGTGTGGTTACAATAATGTAGCGAATTTATTTTTATGTTGTACTAGTACAACAAGTCAGCGTAGGATTGTAAGGACCGTCAGTTTATTAAACTTTATGTAGTCGTTTTGTAAAGAGCCGTGCTTAAACACGCCGAATTAACAGTAGATTTTAACGCCGAAAAACCGTATGCTAGTTTATACACACTACCTACGCGATGCTGCCGCTGCCACAGGGTTACATTTACTTACCAGCACGCGATGCTGCCGCTGCCACTGGGTTACATTTACTTACCAGCACGCGATGCTGCCGCAGCTACAGGGTTACATTTACTTACCAGCACGCGATGCTGCCGCTGCCACAGGGTTACATTTACTTACCAGCATGCGATGCTGCCGCTGCCACAGGGTTACATTTACTTACCAGCATGCGATGCTGCCGCTTCCACAGGGTTACATTTACTTACCAGCACGCGATGCTGCCGCTGCCACAGGGTTACATTTACTTACCAGCACGCGATGCTGCCGCTGCCACAAGGTTACATTTACTTACCAGCACGCGATGCTGCCGCTGCCACAGGGTTACATTTACTTACCAGCACGCGATGCTGCCGCTGCCACAGGGTTACATTTACTTACCAGCACGCGATGCTGCTGCTGCCACAGGGTTACATTTACTTACCAGCACGCGATGCTGCCGCTGCCACAGGGTTACATTTACTTACCAGCACGCGATGCTGCCGCTGCCACAGGGTTACATTTACTTACCAGCACGCGATGCTGCCGCTGCCACAGGGTTACATTTACTTACCAGCACGCGATGCTGCCGCTGCCACAGGGTTACATTTACTTACCAGCACGCGATGCTGCCGCTGCCACAGGGTTACATTTACTTACCAGCATGCGATGCTGCCGTTGCCACAGTCTCTCGTGCACGATGTACGGGTGGTGCACACCTTGCATGTCGCGCCGCCGCTCGCCCACTGCACAGGGTTACATTCATAAATTAATTAACATCAATCTCAACAGCCTGTATCGGTCCACTGCTGGACGCAGGGCTCCTTCTGATATTTCTAACTCATGGGGATAGTGCCCATAATCCCAACGCTGGGCATGCGGATTGGTCCACAGAGCCCGGTAGTCTTTCGACTGACAGTCGATGTCGGGTATTTATATTAGGTCCTTACATATGAAATTGGCGTTTTGTATGGGAGGAACAAAAAGTCGAATATTTTTTAATAAAATATATTTAATTAATCAAAGTATGAACCATTATTTTCTATGCACTTTTGCCATCTTATAGGTAGTTCATTGATCCCTTTACTAAAAAAACCAGTCGGACGGGAATCAATAAAATCTTTGAAGGCGATTTGGACTGCCCCATCGGAGTTGAATTTTTTCCCTTGCAAGAAGTTATCCAAATTTCGAAAAAAATGGTAATCTGTTGGAGCAAGGTCCGGGGAGTACGGAGGATGTCTTAGACTTTCCAATTGAAGCTCTTCTAATTTAGTAGCCGTCTGTTGCGCAGTGTGTGGTCTAGCGTTGTCGTGAAGCAGCAGTGGCGTGGAGCGATTGACCAGCCTAGGTTGTTTAGCCGCTAGCTTTTCCATCATGGTTTGCAATTGCTGACAATAGACATCAGCCGTAATAGTCTGGCCAGATTTGAGAAAACTGTAATGAACAATACCGGCACTAGTCCACCAAACGCTTACAAGTAACTTTTTTGGGGTTAATTTTCGCTTGGGGCAGGATTTGGCTGGCTGGCCAGGATCCAACCATTGCGCTGAGCGCTTCCGATTATCGTAAAGAACCCATTTTTCATCACAGGTAATGATTCGGTTTAAAATACCTTCATTATTGTGCCGGTTTAGTAATGTAACGCAGCAGTCGACGCGCGTTTGCCGGTTTGCTTCAGTCAATTCGTGAGGTACCCACCTTTCAAGCTTTTTAATCTTCCCAATTTGCTTCAAGTGAATTAAAACAGTTTTATCACTAACATCGCAGCCTGCAGCTAACTCGGACGTGGTTTGCGATGGATCCGCTTCCACAATAGCCTTCAACTCTTCATTATCAACTTGAGTCTCAGGCCGTCCACGGGGCTTGTTCTGCAGGTCGAAATTTCCAGAACGAAAACGTTGGAACCAAAAACGAACTGTGTTTTCTTTTGCAACACGACCGCCATACACATCATTCACCCTTCGAGTTGTTTCCGCAGCACTAGTGCCACGGCGGAACTCGTACTCGTAAATAATGCGATATTTTAAGTTTTCCATTTTGTAAAATGAGTGACGCAAACAGAAAAAAACAGAAGAAAAAAAACAAATGAATGACGATCATCGAAGCACAAATACATGAGTCTATAGCTGTACAAATTTGAATTTGGAATTCCTTACCAAAGAGGAGAAATTTGTGATTAAAGTGGCCAGTACGAAAAACGCCAATTTCATATGTAAGGACCTAATATATAAGTCAGTAAGCGACACAAGCGTTTGCACATCTAGGATCGTTAACTTTTTGCTTTTATAATACTGTTTAGGAATTTGTCTAAACGACATCTAGCTGATATTCGTTGAAGCTAGCTATTAGGTTAACTAGCTTCAGTTTTTACGATGTTACTTTCTCAGGCGCCTCCATTGAAAATTATGCTTTGTAGTTCGGCAGTTTCTCGCTAGAGATCGCCTAAAGGGGTGGTGCAAAATCTAAACCCCACACACCCACCACACAGCTCATCTATACTTATAGGATACTAATTGATTAGTTAAAGTATTAAAATTGTAATAGTTACTGTGTGTTGGCGGCGCGTGCTGATCTATACTTATAGGATAGATATTTGATTAGTTGAAGTAATTTGTAATAGTTACTGTGTGCTGGCGGCGCGTGCTGCAGGTGCTGCGCGTGGTGGTGCTGCGCGTGGTAGGGATGGTGCGCGTGCGGCGGCAGCGAGGAGTGCGCGTGCTGGTGCGCCGGCACCGCGCAGCAACACGTGCGGCACGGCGCCGCGCGCGCAGTCTCGCGCGCCTCACTGTAACAATCACACGCATACTTAACATACCTTTCAATAATACTGACTCACAGAACATAAGGAATAATGATTATGATTATGATGATTATTATTAATTTTATATATTAACTAGATTCTACTTTTTTTCATTTAATGCTTTGAGTTTATAACTTAGACCACACCACAACGAGTACTCAAACAATTGTAGCAGTTACAACTCAAGCAGTATATTCAATAAGGCTTATATCTACCCTCAATCTTTTTATTATTTTTATATTTTATGTAATCTCTGTATTGATGGACCAAAATGTTAATTGTAAGAAGTTAAGATGTTATAATTATGGCTAATGTCAGTAAGAATGAGCGAAACCTCCTAGTACAAGTATTCTATACTTAAAAGGAGGCTTCAAAATTTTGTTTATTATTGCTTTTTGAGAACGAAATAAAAACATTTGTATTTGTATTTGTACATTTGTAATACTACTTCAATACTAATAGCATTTCATTTCATTTATTCCACCATAGGTACATTTATATTATATATACACTTGATATCACATCCACATCCACAGCCTGTATCGGTCCACAGCTGGACGCAGGCCTCCCCCTGATAAACGCCTTATTGGCGTTTATTTTATGGGGGGTCCTCCTTTTAATCCCCACGCTGGGCATGCCGGGTTGGAGATCGCAGTTTGGTGGAAGATTTGTTCTGTGGGGGGCGCTGCTGTCCGCCCCCCAGAAGATATCCCTGAGCCGCCTCTTACGACATCCACGGGAAGAATTGGGGTGGTGCAAATTCTATGTAAAAATTCTAAGTAAAGAAAAATGTGTAATGAAATGATGTATCACTTAGTCATCGAGCTTTGTGTAAATTAACAAAATAATATAGAATTTCATTCATACTTTTTAAAATTGCTTTCGATCACAGAAATTATAATACTACCGTCCGTCGATCTACTCCTGGTGGTCGTTAAATGAACTTATTTTATTTCGTATAATAAATAGTCAATAGCAAGCGCTACTCCTTGATAGATGGCGACTCGCGTTTTTATATTGAAATGCCCTTAGTTTTTGGTTTGATCCATATTTCCTTAATATTTTGTTCTACATTGGCCGTGAAACAAGTGCGATTATTTTAGTTCTAGCGGGCCAATTTACCCTTTGGGTACAGGACCCTAAAACGGAAAAAATCATGTCCTTTGTATGGCCCCCCTTAAATATTTATTTTATTGTTTTTTTTTGTATTTGTTGTTATTATAGCGGCAACAGAAATAATCAGCGGTTCATGAGATACAGCCTGATCAGTGATGATGACAGACGGACGGACAGACAGACGGACAGCGGAGTCTAAGTAATAAGGTCTCTTGGGTACGGAACCCTAACAACTGTGTTTCAGGAGCCAGTGGCATCTCCAACTAAATAAATATTATATAGATAATTATGTCATAGCATTTGGCCTGACGACAAAAAAAAAATCTAATTAGTCCGTCGTCAGTTATATTAACAGCAGATATATATAGGACACATATTTATATATTTTTTATTTTCTCAATCAAACAAAAAATACAGCGCGTAAAAGTTTGGGAGTGGGCTAGTGACGGCTATAAAGTATGTAATAATTAATTTTGTTTTAAAAAACTATAACCGACTTCAATTTTTATATTTTTTTAATCAATTTTCATGGATCTCATCGCCGGAAATATACAAAATTAAAATGTGACCCACATGGGAAGCACCAGCTTTCATATAAAAAAAATAATCAGGAAAATCGGACCACCCGGTCAAAATCTCTAAAGTAACAAACATAAAAAACAGTCGAAATAAGAACCTCCTCCTTTTCTGAAGTTGGTTAAAAATGACACACTCTTTACTGAGCCGTGACGTCACGCTGAAGTTTAACTGGCTACATCTTCATGATATTTTGTTTAATCGAGATAATAAAAAATACGTGTCCTATGTATATCTTCTTATTGTATAGTTAATCTTATTGACTGACTATTTAATTACAATTTTTTTTTGTATTTGTATTGTACAGAGGAAACAAGTATAAAAGAAAAACATTTAGAGCTAGTGATTTAGAGCTTCTGCTATCAAAACGACATTGTATTCTATCGGTACTTTGTTTCATTATCAATGCGAAAGTTTGAATGTTTAGATGTTTGTTTGTAACTCCACGACTATACTACGGATCGGGATTTAGCGGGATTCTTTCAGCGCTCTTATATACACGGACTGCATGTCTTCAACACTCGGAGGGCAAGTTGTGGACTGCAAGGCTCAACTGTAGGCGACAGCAGTCGTCGACCGCCGCCGAATCAATGCAGGCGACAACTGCCGTCGCCTGCAGTCACCGAGTGCAGTTAGGGACATTATCAATAGATCTTGTCGACTCAAGATTTGTGGAGGCATTGATATAGATGAATACATTAATCTTATACCTTTAAACGAGCAATTCTTGTATGTACATATATATAATCCGGATCTCGAAAACAGCTCCAACGATATTCATGAAACTTAGTATTTTGTAATACTATTTTATTCGTGTTTTCAATAATCTACGTAAACACTAAACTGAAAAATATAACTCCCTGACATCTATTGGCGAATAGTACTACTTTAATTTCTAATAAGCACAATTTACCAAAAAAAAACCGAGCGAAGCTCGGTCATGATGTAGCCCAGTTCCACACCGACAATAGTATGTAAGATTATAACAATTTTCAATCGAGGCTGTTCGACTCTGGAACGACCTACCATATGACATCAAGAAAGTTGAAACAAAAGATGGTTTCAAAAAACTGACTCGTGAGCATTTTGTGGGAATCCTTTACCCGTCTTCTAGTTAAATTACCGTCTTTTCACTACACTTTTAGATTTTTGTAGGTAAAATTTATTTATAGTTTAGACTTCATTATTTTTGTTTATCATAGTAAGTTAATGTCTTAGTTTAAGCACGCCGTTTTTGTTGTTTTTGACCTTGTGTGGTTGGCAGGTAGAAAATGCCATCGGCATTATGCCCACCATTTGTGTACTTTTTTATAATTGTGTGCAATAAAGTATTAAAATAAAAATAAATAAATAAGAACATAAATTAGTTATGTTAGACTTAGATATGCAAAGATTGTATTAGTTGATAAGCAATTAACCTGCTAGTGGTTTCTTTTTCACTTCTTCCACTATTAGATAAAAAAAATGGAAGTAAATTAGAGTCAATTGCACCTTATTTCTTAATTGATAGTAATTACTATTTATCAAGCTGTTTATATAGTAAAAATTTGACTTGTCTAAGTGCTTATCTTGTAAGTTAAGTAAAGAAATAAACGATATGACTCTGACTCTGATTGGTAGTTCGATAGGAGAGCTTACCTCGCTCGTATAAAGTCGGACAAGAAGTGCGGCGGCGGCGGGGGCGCAGTGGGCAGCTCGTCCGGCGTGTAGCTCGACAGGGGGGACGTTGAGACGTCCCGGTTGGCTGGGGGGTCGTTGTCATTCGCCGGCGGCGGTTCTTCGTCGCGGGTTAGGTCTATGAGCCTGTCTCGCTGAAAGCCAAATAAATAAATAATAATAAACAATAAAAATACTGGACAATACACACAGCATCATCTAGCCCCACCCCACGATAAGCATAGGTAGTGTTAAGGCCAAAATGCAATGATTAGTTTAGCATAATTAGATAACGTCACAGAGATTATTCCCATCCCTTTCGCACTAGTGTGCGATCCTTTAATATCTGTCTCTTTCCCCCACCTGTTAATTACCAACCAAGAAGAAAAGGAAGATGGCGATTTCTAATTGAACCAAGCAACAACGTCTCCGTGTGATTTGTTAATAAAACTATAAAAAGGGGTTCCAACCTGGACAAGGACTATCCAAATACAAGTGTAATATAAGTGAATGTGTGAATGGTATCCAGCCAGAAGCAGCGCTGCAAAATTGGACTTTGAAGACTACAGGTGGGTCCCTCTCATTTTTCTTCCCTTATCCTAATCTCTGTGACATTTGAATCAAATAGAGGCTAATTAATCTAAAATTAAATTCTAAAACACGCGCGCAAACAGGTAGTAGATGACTGATATACATAATATTAGGTCCTTACATATGAAATTGGCGTTTTGTATGGGAGGAACAAAAAGTCGAATATTTTTTAATATAATATATTTAATTAATCAAAGTATGAACCATTATTTTCTATGCACTTTTGCCATCTTATAGGTAGTTCATTGATCCCTTTACTAAAAAAACCAGTCGGACGGGAATCAATAAAATCTTTGAAGGCGATTTGGACTGCCCCATCGGAGTTGAATTTTTTCCCTTGCAAGAAGTTATCCAAATTTCGAAAAAAATGGTAATCTGTTGGAGCAAGGTCCGGGGAGTACGGAGGATGTCTTAGACTTTCCAATTGAAGCTCTTCTAATTTAGTAGCCGTCTGTTGCGCAGTGTGTGGTCTAGCGTTGTCGTGAAGCAGCAGTGGCGTGGAGCGATTGACCAGCCTAGGTTGTTTAGCCGCTAGCTTTTCCATCATGGTTTGCAATTGCTGACAATAGACATCAGCCGTAATAGTCTGGCCAGATTTGAGAAAACTGTAATGAACAATACCGGCACTAGTCCACCAAACGCTTACAAGTAACTTTTTTGGGGTTAATTTTCGCTTGGGGCAGGATTTGGCTGGCTGGCCAGGATCCAACCATTGCGCTGAGCGCTTCCGATTATCGTAAAGAACCCATTTTTCATCACAGGTAATGATTCGGTTTAAAATACCTTCATTATTGTGCCGGTTTAGTAATGTAACGCAGCAGTCGACGCGCGTTTGCCGGTTTGCTTCAGTCAATTCGTGAGGTACCCACCTTTCAAGCTTTTTAATCTTCCCAATTTGCTTCAAGTGAATTAAAACAGTTTTATCACTAACATCGCAGCCTGCAGCTAACTCGGACGTGGTTTGCGATGGATCCGCTTCCACAATAGCCTTCAACTCTTCATTATCAACTTGAGTCTCAGGCCGTCCACGGGGCTTGTTCTGCAGGTCGAAATTTCCAGAACGAAAACGTTGGAAAGAAAAACGAACTGTGTTTTCTTTTGCAACACGACCGCCATACACATCATTCACCCTTCGAGTTGTTTCCGCAGCACTAGTGCCACGGCGGAACTCGTACTCGTAAATAATGCGATATTTTAAGTTTTCCATTTTGTAAAATGAGTGACGCAAACAGAAAAAAACAGAAGAAAAAAAACAAATGAATGACGATCATCGAAGCACAAATACATGAGTCTATAGCTGTACAAATTTGAATTTGGAATTCCTTACCAAAGAGGAGAAATTTGTGATTAAAGTGGCCAGTACGAAAAACGCCAATTTCATATGTAAGGACCTAATATAATATACTACATATTTTCATTGTAGCGTAAAATCAGGATAGTTGCCTCAGTGGGATACTTGCCGCGGTTTTGAAAACACTATGTTAGAAGCGTCAGTGGCATTAGTGCTTTACTATAATTGTAAGCGACCCTCCCGCAGACCTCAGTGCCATGTGAACCGTCAGACTCGGCGCACGCGTTTCGTACGTGCGAGTAAATATCTTCCGCGGCGAAACTTCGACGGGCGTTGAAATTATATTGATAAGTAATCTCTATTGAATATTTTTTTTATTGTGCGTTGGTTCAGTCAACTTATTGTTTCTTTGCATGCATTAGGGTTTAAATTACATTGTTTATTATGTTTTATTGTTGAATAGTTTTTATTTATTTTGCAATTAAAAAGGGCAAGTATCCGTAACAAAAAGGATAGTCGCCCTAGGGCAACTATCCCCAACCATGAATTCTTTAATTAGCGAAGACAATTTTGTTTCTCTTGGTGTTTTTAGGGTATAGTTCGGGCACGAAACCCTTATCGTCTCGCTATGTCCATCCTTTTTTTAAGGTTCCGTAGGTACCCAAAAGGTGAAAACCTGACTCTATTTATACCTATTTCCTCTTGAATACCTATCTCAGCAACTACTGAGCTATTCATTTGTTTTTTACAAAAAATTAATATTTTCGGTACAAATTGTGATGTCAAAATTTTATAAGGGAGAAAGGTCAAATGGGGTATCGAATGGTATTTTACTTGTTCATTTTAATACATTTTTGAAAAAAAATCTAGTTTTCATAATTTTTGTAATACAATTTGCAAAAAGTCAGAAAATACATCCATCTGAAATGTACATTGAAAGACGGTATTGAATTAATTTCAGCTGAATTAAATTATATTTTCTAATGCTGTTATGCATGGTAATTGATAGCGTCGGCGTACGCCATCAAATAACATCTGAGAAAATGTTGACAGCATTAGAAAATATAATCTTAATTCGGCTGAAATCATTTCATATAGTCTTTCTTTACCCTGCGGCCGATATACCCCAACATACCAATTTATATTTTGATAGTTTTTAAGTATAATTTATAATGTTAATTAGTTATTAATAAAAGATTGCAGCATATATCTAATAAAGACTGATTACCTTAATCGATATAACTTGTTTTTATATAAGAAATCTTAAATTAGGCATCAATCCCCGCACGAGGCAAGTATCCTCCGAAGCATTTTTGTCGATAGGCTATACTATCCGCTAGAGTAGGCAACTATCCCTTTGTTTAGAGGTCAATTAAAACAGGATTTACTGAAAACCATGATTAAATATGTTTGAGAAAATAGGCTAATATAATAGATCAAAGACCAATGTTTTGGTATACATCTTGCATTAGTCTAATTAAGTACATATTTCTCTGTAAAAGAGCTTTTTTGAAAAGTGAGGCAACTATCCTGATCTTACCCTACATAGAAAACCTCCGGAACGCCCTGAACAAATATCTGCAGATCGTTCACACATTTGTGTGTACGATCCCGAGTCGGGAATCGAACCCGCAACTTCCTGCGTCGCAGGCGGACCTTCCCCACCGCGTCAAAGAGGTCGTCGAGATTCGTATTCTATACAACGTTATCACGGCGGCCTCTGGCTAGGATTGTTTTATACACTCACGTTATCAAAAATGCATTGAATATCCTCATCAGAGCTGTCGGAGACCCAGTCAAGTTGCAAGTCCGGTGCGGACAGCCCCGCGGCTGCTGGCTGTGGTTGTGACGTCACGCTGCCTTGGTTTTGGTTCTGTGGTTAAGCAATAATAATTTTCAGTAACTAGTTTCTCGAAACGTTATTAAACCCATAGGAACTGATTTAAGATATAAAAAGCCTATGTTTAATTCCAGGTTAGAAACTATGCAAAAGTTCAGCTCAATCTCTGTTTTGAAGAAGAAGCAAACATCCAAACTTACAGGCTTATAAACGGCTTAGACTTAGCATGCATTGTGTCTTGTCAAATATGACTGTCTTTTAATATCTATCACCTACTTTCCCAGAATGTAGCCCATGTCTTTCCCTCGGATCCTATCTCTCTCCTAGTCAAGTTTTATACTAATTGCACGTCGTCACCGCTTTTAGAGTATAAAAGAACAGGAACTTATGAAACCATACATTCGAAAAGACATTACCATCTAATTAGTAATTAATTGATTGTGTTATATTTGACTAAATATAATATTATCTTATAAATATAAGCGGGTTAACTACGAACCTTGTTTGTGTTGGAAGAACACCAACGTTTCATCCGTTAACGAGGGACATCTTCAGAGCGAGTGCAGTTCTAGACGCGCGCGTACCGCATCCCTTCAAGCACTGCGGTACGCGTACATCTAGAACCGCAGAAGATATCCCTCTTTAAGGGATGATTACGTTGGTGCTCTTCCAACACTAACAGGGTTCGTAGTTAATCCACTTACTTTCATAATTAATGCGTTTATCATTAACTAGCTGCGCCCCGCGGCTTCGCACGCGTTTTTCCTATGGAAACATTAAAAGGTGATTTTCATCCCACGGTCACAGATTTATGGGATAAAAAATAGCCTATGTTTTATTCCAGGATTAGAATTACCTGTATGCAAAATTTCAGCCAGATCCGGCCAGTAGTAGTAGTAGTTTGTCGTGAAGAAGTAACAAACATCCATACATCCATACAAACTTTCGCCTTTATAATATTAGTGTGACTACGAAAGTTTAAATAGTAAAACAGTATACCTGCTGAAAGTTTGTGTGCACTTCAATCTTAGGCATCACAGGCACGAACGCGGAGCTAGGGCCGGGCTGCGGCGACGCGACGCCCCGGTCGCCGCCGCCGTCCCCCTCGCGGGTCCGCAAGTCATCCGCCTCCATCTTCACAGGCACATTATCCACAAATCCTGGAGATGACCGCTCCCTTTTCACTTGGACCCTTTCTTCCGAGTTGGTTTCAGAGTTGGTTGGTTCTATTTTGACTTGTACTTGTGGTTGCGGCTCTTCATCTTGCCGCGCACTGTTCATCGCAGCCATGAGTAGGAGCTGAAGACCTGACTGGGGCGCAGCAGTGGGCAAGGTGTGTGCATCAGGAGGTTCCTGTTTGATCGGTCTATTAGTATTATTTGTGCGCTCATCACTGGGCTCTGTTTTAACTTGTGCGTATAAGGGATGCCTTGGCATCTGGTTAGGATTATGATGATGATGGTGATGGTTATGGTGATGATGATGGTGGTGGTGGTGGAATCTGTGCCCGGGAAACATCCTGTTCTCGGTGGGTCTCGGAATGGGCCTTTCACATTGGTTAGTATGCACATGCCCGTACATAAGGTAATTTCCACAGCGACACATCTGGTGATTTTCAGTTTTGACCGGGAGGAATGAACTGCTGTTGCTTGGAATGGGCACTTCGCGTCTTTCTCCTGTTTCTTCTACAGGTGGGGGATTAGCAGTCTCTTGCCTTGTGGTGAGTGGCAACGGACCCTCTTCCCTCATGGTGAGTGGCAACGGACCCTCTTCCCTGGCGCGAACTGAAATACGCTTAGGTGGTATTGCCTCCTGTCTTGCTGAAGGCACACTGAGATCATGGGGTTCACTTTTGACAGTGGCTGGAGGAAGTTCTCTGCTACTACTGGCTTGAGCATCTTTTCTTGACAGATTGGTAGGCCCCATACTTCCTGCAACATTTTCGCACTGTCTCTTTTTTGGTGCATTATCTTCTTCTTCAGAGCTGAGCTCTATGGGATTGGATTCAGATTCTCTAGACTGACGCCGTCCCGGGGATATGTTTAACCGCCGCGATGGCCTTTCCAGATATGCAGTAGGATTTGGTGCATCAACTGGAGCACTTTCATTTGCATTGTTTGGAGGAGCATTTTCCCTCATTGGTTCATTATTATTGTTATTATTTTGCAATGATGAAGAATATTGGGGAGGGACGGTGTCCATCGCATAAGAAACTGGATTAAACACACCACTGTAGCTGCCAATAAGTGAGTTCATATACATTGGGTCCCATGTGGGAGGCAGGCTGTAGTTTTTGGGCCAGTGTGGTTTTGGTTGATAGCGTATATTGATAGGGTTCGGCCTATTCTCAGAACTGGAACTGTCCGGATTGGCTTGTCCCAATGAGTAGTCAAAGGAGCTAGAGCTATCCGGCAGAGGCTGATATTCTTCTGGTACTGGTGTTCGGGACTGAGACGGATGGCTTAGAGGAGCAACATTTACTTCGTATGGACGAGTTGGTGTGGTGGAGTTTACATAGTTGGATGATACGGGTTGCGGTGCTGGCTCACTTACAGTTGAGGCTGTTGTGTCAACAGTGGGTAACTGTGGCACCACAACTACGTCATCATCACTCTCTGCAAACAATACATCCATGTTCTCTGTAATTATTATGAAATTGTTACATTACAGTTACAATTTTTTTATTGCAACTCAAAATATTGTCAAATTATGAATGATAATGGGCACTGAAATAATTTTAAATCTACCTAACTGAATACCTTCAGAAATGGTAAAAGTCATGTAGGTCCTACAAAAATCAATGAAGATAAAAACATTTGCTGCAGCAAGTCTGAACCAAAAGACAATATTTTCGCATCTAAACTACAAGAACTGCTTATTAAAAAATGTATGTAATTAAGACACAAAAGACTTTCTTGAAGACAAACTACTAAGATAGAATACATTTTTAACAAAGAAATCGCTTTGAAACTTCCTGTATAATAATATAATGTATGTAATACCTATTAAACTTATTTATGAAGATTGTTATGTCTAACCTATAATATTGATATCATAGTCACACAAATGTATAAATATAATAATAATAAGCTAAAGAAGTGATATGTACAACAAAGTTATGTAAATTCATTATTATTTTTAACAACCTACATAAATATTTTATATTAGTAGGTACCTACCTAAAAGATCTCTAAGTCCTTATGTTAAGTCACAGATAAGATCCTTCCTATTGCCATACACTAATAACAGGATACATTAATACTTACAAAACTGTTATATTTTTTGTAATGTTTTTGTTTGCAATAAAGATACTGAATACAAGTTCTGCCTCTGATATGGTATTTATAAGGTTTACAATTCCTACATCAAACCACATAGTAGACATCTGGACATAGACATCCCCTGCTATGCACTTTATTCTTCATTATTCCTAACAAGCAGATCTGAATAATATATTTGTCAACAGATAATTATATTCATCAGACTTACCATTAGTGGGTTGGTGAAATGTACAGTTAGCAATGGCACTCAACAACGGTCCTGGGACATCATCCCAGGGTTCATCTCCTTCTCTTCCGTGTCTCTTCTCCGTCATTATGATGTGCTATACAAAGACTACATCTAGAAACTACACGAATTCGTAGTCAAGATAATGACAGGACCACAAAGGAACACCATCCATTTCCACCCGATTTCTTCTCGTATTTTAGCCGGGCATTTATTTGTATTACATTTGATCCACAAGGCTTGGCATTTGGCCGCGGTTTTGAGCAGATAAACGCAAAATTGGATAGCAACACAACAAAATACGCAATGAACAAAAATTTACAGACGAATGACAATCTTGCCTTCCATGACAGACAGAGACATGACCAGTGTTGCCAAAGACAGAGAACAAAAAGTGTTGCCAGGGCCCTTCTTAAATCGTAAGTTACGTTTCGTTTCCTGCAGGGGTAAAATAAAAATGAAATATGAAATAGAAAATACAACGTATTTATTTGCTAATTTACTTTAAGATAGGACACATTACTGGCGGCCCCCGCACGAGGCAAGCCTGTGCCACGGGAAGCCTGTTTACAAAAGTAGCTTTATCGGTAGCGATTAAATAGAACTTAGACAGGGAAAACAAACATAAAATAACATTATAATAAAACTAATAAATTAAGTGCGGTGAATCTAAACAAATCGGAACAAGAAGTCTGCAACATTTGAGTCACTAAATTACATTTATGTAGAGCGGAGTTACTAATTTGAGGCCAAGGAGAAAAAGGTAGGGAGGAGAAGATGGGGAAAAGGGGAGTTTGGATATAGTACATTGTTACCCAAGGGATGAAAGAAACCTATTTAGTCCCGAGACGGGGTTTGGCGCAGGAGCGTAGCGAGGGCGCTAATAGTTCGAGGCACTAAATGTTTATTTCACGCGAGGTTAACACTGTGCTTTTCATTGCGAATACAAGGAAAGTAAAAATAAAAATATGAATGAGCTAAAGAAAAAATAAATAAATCAACAACTCAGAGGATATTTATTTAAAGTCTATGGTAAAATTAGAGGAATTCTTAGTTATAGTGAAAGGTTTTTTCCAACTACCCCTTGAGAAGTGAAAACTTTGTTTTATTGTTAAAGCCATAATTTTGCATTTTGTTAAACGATGTTAGTCTCTCGAAATCCTCTATATGTACATTGTGTTTAGTACCAGTAGTAATGTTGTCTTTGAGAATTCGTTAAAATATAATAACAAAACGTTTTCTACCCGAACCGCACGGCGCGGTTCGGCGGCAGGTATAAAAAATGACGGGGCAATAGGGCCGCTGGGACAAACTAACGTAATAAAATCAGGCGTTAAATTTATGTCTATGTCTGAACTCATTGTAAAACAACGAAAAATCAAAACCCAAACTCGAAAAATCAAATGAAGATAGGATTGCCGTTTTCCCGCTTACTTTTTACTGGGCATAAACAATCTTTTAGATAGATGGCATGATAGCCATAGTAGCTCTCGCTATTCTACCATGGTACAATAAACATGGAAGAATACCGAGATCTATTCTACCATTAGTTTTTATCATTTCAAAAATCGTAAATAGTTTGCCGAAATCTATGTTATTTTAACCTCTCCTTTGCCTAAGCACAGATCAGTACCTACTAACTTTGTCGGCCTAAGATCTGATCAGTGCGCTAGCAACCAGCGATACCATTTATTCGTTTATGGTATTTAAATACAGTGCAATACAGTCTAAATTGTTTTATTTGTTTACCTCTGAAATGAACGAACCCACAATCATTGCATTCATTCAGTGAAGTTCATAGAACCGTCATTACAAGCAGTTCAAATTTGAACATCGGCAGGCAAGTGTGGATGTTTATAGCGCGTCGAAAAGTGTCATTTTTTGTGGAAAAAACTTCATGAAGGGTAAGCTATGTATACATTTTATTATTCTTTACCTATTTTAGAACTGTAATCTACATGAATATAGTTATCAAATGTAACTAGTTTTGAAATATCTTTCGTCAAATGTACTGTACCCTTTGTAACGGCTGTCCGTAACTTATTCCGTTGATGATTTCATACATTTCGCGTATTGTTTTTGTTGAAATAGATATATCATTCAGATGGTAATTTCATTGAGAATATATCATTATATCTAAAATGAGTTATAAATGCGGAATAATTGTGCAAAGTCATTATTTATTACGCATCTGACGAAAATACACGCACACATACACAGTACAAAATGGCGATGTGATGTGTAAATATACGAAGTCACCAATGACGTTATACAGCATGTACTTTTTTCAGGTTCTGTAAACGATGGCATAATGAACATTGGACACAGTTATTACGTTTTAGTTATTTACCCCCTTTTTGACAGGACTCAATATCCCCTGTTGATTGTTTTATAGCTCTTATTTTGTATTGTAATAATTTGTAAGATAAAAGTTATGTAAATATATTAAATTTGTAATGTGAATAAAACCAGTGTTTTTTACATCGTGTGTTTTTTTATAATAAAAGTGATTACCTCATGAAGTTTTGTAATTAGTATATATAATAATATAAAATACTAGCGGTCCGCCCCGGCTTCGCACGGGTATATTCTATGGACTATGTTCATCAGAGATATTGTAGGATTCTAATGGTGAAAAAAAAACTCTAAATGGTCCAGTAGTTTCGGAGCCTATTCAATTCAAACAAATAAGCAAATCTTTCCTCTCTAAATATTAGTTTATAAGATATTTTTTTCATTCACTGTTTCCAAAATTAACAACCTGTATAGTGATCCTGATCAG
This sequence comes from Eupithecia tripunctaria, assembly GCA_955876795.1. Classification (NCBI taxonomy): domain Eukaryota; kingdom Metazoa; phylum Arthropoda; class Insecta; order Lepidoptera; family Geometridae; genus Eupithecia; species Eupithecia tripunctaria. The sequence continues at coordinate 13,283,831 of OY041619.1, read as the reverse complement.
TGCTTAGGCCGTTGACGGACCGCTTTATAAGCGCTGATAAGTGCTACGGCAGTTGTCACTTTCTCTGTACACGCACACATGCAAACAATAATTGAACTAGAATGAACAATGATCGAAATCTATGCCTCACATGTTACCACATTATTCTAAATTATTTTGTATTGGACATTCATGAGTGTTTATTATCTATGAAAAGCTCATTTTGTCTATAATCATTCACAATCATTTCCATGGAGCATTGAGATTTAGAAGAACATGAAATTTGTTTATGAAAAATGCCTTGACAAGTCACGTACCTGTTTTGGTTATTTATCGAAAAAATTGATTATTATTATAATACATGTACTTTTAGCACGTAACAAGTAACAAATAATATATTTTTCACTAACATGCGTACTTACTTTCATGAAAATTTTACCTAGAATGTTATTATCAAATAATAAAAGTGTGGTTTGAACACATGTGAAATGGCAAACTTTTCGGTGTGAATTGTGATTTTCAACATGGTATTTTTAAATGATTTCTAGCTATAAAGATTGTGTTTTTCATATAAATAAACTGCTTTGATATTGAACTAACGAGGGTAATAAATTAAATTAAAAAATGTTCACAGAATTTACTAAAAATATCATTATTTCTACAGCCGGTGTGTTAATTTGATATTGGGTACAATAACCTGTGAAAAATAAAAGCGTAATAATGTTTTAGCAGTAAAAAGTTACATTATAAGGTACAGTAATTATCTAACTTTATAATATAATCATTAGATATCCTTCTACCAAACAATTTATTGAAAATATTCAATAAATTCCGAACCCTGTCGAGTGCACTCTCTGATTCCGCCATTTTGCGGCACACGATGGGTGCAATTCTCTTCCCGGTCCGGCCTTCCACAGGTTAAAGAGATAGTTAAATGTACATACCTAAATAATAACTATGGCATTTTACTTTTCATTTATTTAAGTTTTACATCATGCTGTAATTGAATGGCTGTATGAATTTCGTCAATCCAGACGCAAAAGCCATCTAACAAGAAGTTGAAGTCGAGTGGCTGTATAGAAAGGTAGAATGCATGGTTCAATAGAAAAGTGAGGTGACAGCTGTCATTTGTTTTGTACTTGTCATTACTTTTCGTACCTAGGGACGAAAAGTATAATCTTTCATCCCGCTGCGCAGGCAACTTCTGACCTACTTTCAGAGTATGAGTAGTGAAAAGTATGTTTCCGATCTAGTCGTTTAAGGCAAAAGTTATTTTTCCTCCTTTTGTTAGCGCTATCGTGACTTACTTGATAGTAATAATAATAATACTAAACCTGTTTTGGAGAACAACAAGGATATACTTAGATAAAGCCATAAAAGCTGTAGCAAAACTGACAAAACAGTACCTACATAACAATAGACAGGATATAAAACTAATTGATAAATCAAATAAAACTTAATCGTATACCTTTAAACGAGCAATTCTTGTATAATATAATATATTCTGAATCTCGGAAACGGCTCCAGCGATTTTCATGAAATTTAGTATACCTACAGTGGGTTTCGGGAGCAATAAATCGATCTAGCTAGGATTCATTTTTAGAAAATATCGTTTCATTCGTATTTTCAATATACATTCATCAACTTTACTTAATTTATTGACTCTTCCTAGCATCTATTGGCGAATAGTAATACTATTTTATTTGTGTTTTCAATAATCAACCTCACAAAACTTATAACTACTACCTACTTATAACTTATATTAATAAATATGACTTTTCCCGACATATAATGATACTATTATTTCTAAAAAACTAATTTTACAAAAGAAACCGAGCTCGGTCATCCAGTTCTAAGTATTTAATAGATATTGCAATGCCAAATCCACATAAAATTCAAAAATCTGTAACTGAAAATATACATAAATATGGTATTGTATTAACTTAAAGAGTAAATATTTAGAATGTTCGCGAAGTTGTTCTCTCTCTTCTTTGTTCGAGAGAACAAAGTTGTCATAGTGCCACTGATGCTCTCCAGTACTGGGGTCACCCATATACCTAACCTTGCTCACTACTTTAATGTTATAGGACTTCAACATAATTATGCAGAAAGGTGCAATACATTAATCTAAAACAGTCCGAAAATTCTTACAGGATGACCAAAATACAACACATCTATAAAGTAATACTCACTTGGCTCAGGCCCGTGAGCTTCATAAATTACCGGAATATTCTGAGAAAAATAGATACAAGATACAAAAATAGATAGGAAAAAAATAAATTAATAAAACATGAACAAGAGTTTCGATGCTTGGTAGGTAGCAAACGAAGTTTTGAAAACGTCATAGTTTTCGTAATGATAACCTACGTAGGAGCTCACGTTGCATCAGCAAATAGGAAACAAGAAACCTTTAAAATAGTTACTAAAACTTTCGAACTTTTTATAAAACAAAGCTTTTTACGCAACATTTCGTTCATATTAAAATGTTGGTAAAAGTTATTCCGTAATGCTTACGTTGGTATTCACGTTGGTATCGAAACCATGTAGGTAGGTAGGTACGTATTAAAGATGATGAAGTTCTTCTTTGTACTAATATCGATTTCATGGTTCCTAAGATAAGATCTGCGTAGGTGATAGATAGATCTTATAGTACCTACCAGACTTTCCCATACAGACCGATGTGTTAGTAAACGGTTTGTATGGATTATGATGACTATGGATTTAAGTCAACAGTTTTAAGTCAGTGAACAGTTTGTGATACTGTTCATAAACTGTTTTCTCGTCTATTCTTTACGTACCTACCACGCCACACAGAGCATAAATAGAGGCGAGTTGAACCAGCCTTAATTCCTTCTCATTTTTCTCACACCAACACACAAATTTCCCAATAGTCGCTAAAAAATCTCTAAAAATTCGAGGCTCGTTCTGCTCGTCGTTTTTATGTTTCTGTGAAACAAATGTACCAAGAGTCGCTAAAATTTCTTTTAAATTTTGTAGTTTCGCCACGGGTTTCGCTCCCATCTTCATTTTTTATTCATTTTTGCAACGAACCTTTAACGATAATTTTTAGTTTTTCTTTTATTATTTCACACCACATAGCTGTTTTTTGTTTCATAAATAAATAGGGCGGCAAAGCTAACTGGCCCGGGACGCCAAATCTTTAAATACGCCTCTGACTCTACCTGAGCAAGTACAAAAGGTGTCTCCACTTTAGTGGTGACGACGACATTAGCTTTGAAAATTGTTAAAGCTTTTAGCCAGCGTACCTATCCAGTATTTAACCCTACAATAACTCCGTAAGATTTTAGTTAGAACGCAGTTTTTTTTGTTATAAAGCTATGTTATAATAATTGATTGATCTGTTGCAAGTCTTCAACTTGGAACATTCAAACTATTTTTATAGCGAGTGTTTAATTGTGGATGTCAGATTTTAGATTTGAAAATTGTTAAATATACAACTTAGTAAAAAATAAGTTTTGATAAATAAATTCTCCATCAAATGTCATTATTTCTAATTCTATAAACTTAGACAACTAGTTTTTATGTTAAAAATGAACAATATTATTAGGTTTATATAATTGAATGAAATAATTAATAGATCCGGCAAATCTTGTTATTTTTATAACGTCAGTACGGTACCCGAAGAAGTTTACGACACATTCGAGGAGTAAAAGGCCGATGAGTAGATGTTGAATGTGGCTCATCGACATCACAAGCCCAAACCAACGAATATGACAATGATTTGGGTATAGGTATTGTTTGATTTGGATTAAAATGATTCAAACAACCATAATATTTTTCAATAATTCTTTCCTTCTATTTTGTCCTTCTTATCCTTATAACATCAGAAATTTGGCAAATTGTGTAGATAGGTACCAATAATATTTTCAGAAACGGATGAATGATGGATTTTGCTAACATTGGGTGTGTAATGTAATGATACATACATTAGAGGAGCCTAGAATAACACGTTAGACTGCCGTTATACCGAAAAATGGTGCGTTAAAAACAAAATTTGGATTTATGCATGTTTTTTGGCATTATAGAATAAAAATAATAATTTTGTAGAATTATTTGGAGCAAGTTCTAGCATTTTCTCATAATAAAAAACGGCAACACTGCTTGCTTGTCTATGGCTGCGGTCCGTATATAGAATAACATCAATTTGAGCGCTCTCATATATTATGTGTTCCGTTTATCGAAGCGTCATAACCACGCCATCTTTCGCTCATACCGCCTATGCTACCGACAATCATGGTCGCTGTGAGCGATCTGCCAAAATTGACTTTGTGATATTGGCTAAAAACTAGCTATCAGATTCAGAAAGTTTTTAGGACTAAAGCTGTAGATTTTTATTGCAAACGGTTAGTTAGGAAAATTTCCTTAGGTATAAAAATTACTTATGAATGACACACGTTCCGGCTATTTGTATGAAGATAGAATACTGTATAGATAACATTACCGTGGCGAAACTACAAAATTTAAAAGAAATTTTAGCGTTTCTTGGTACATTTGTTTCACAGAGAGGATTATAAAAATGACAAGCAGAACGTGCCTCGAAAGTTTTAAATATTTTTTTAGCGACTATTGGGAAAATTGTGTAAGAAACATCAGAAGGAATTAAGGCTGGTTCAACTCGCTTATATTAATGCTCTGTGTAGCGTGCGTGGTACGTAAATAATAGGCGAGCGGAGCAAGCCTAGAACTTTTTTATGATTTTTAACGACGATTGCGAAATTTGTACTAATGTAATTAGCAGAGGTCGGAATGAATGAATGAACACTTTATTGTACATATAAAATAAAATAACTTACATCTAAATAATACAAATTAAAAAGAAAAAACAAAACGTATAATAGGCGGCCTTATTGCTTAAAGCAATTTCTTCCAGGCAACCTTATTAAACAATAGATATAAGTAGGTAAGTAAAGAGTTGATAGCACAGGAGCAAACACTATAAAAGTTTTATCATTAAGATACATAAGTAGATACATACAATACAATCATAACTAGAACATTTTACATACACATCATACCAAAAAACAAACAATAGGTATATTTATAAGATATAAATAATGCTGTGAGAGGAGATAGGAAACAATTATTTATTCTAATTGCTAAAAACTAAGCTACACTGTCACAAAAAGTAACATACGTAAGGGCGAATTATAAAGATAAAATCACGGTTTAGATATCGGATGATAGAAAATGGGACTTGAGTTGGGATTTGAAGGAGTTGATGGAAGGAGCAAGTTTGATAGCGGCAGGCAGTTTGTTCCATAGACGAACAGCCTGTACGCTAAAAGAGTTGCCATAAAATGATTGGGAATGGGTGGGAAATAGCAGTAAGTTGTCTGATGACCTAAGATTGAGGGAGTTAGAAGAATTTATTTATTTATTTATTTATTCAATAAAGTTTCACCAACAGTATACATATAATAGCTTAATATAACATAATTAATGGCAGTACTTATTGTTCTTATACATATACCTATAATAGGTGGACACAACATTCTTAAGAAATTAACTTAATTACAATAAAAATTGTTGAGATCAATTTTAGACTTAAAAATAGAAGTTAAACAGGTTTCTTGAAAGGTAGTTTAAGACTGACTTAAAACAAATAAAAACGAATTAAAAAATTAAGGACTAAGAGATATCTCGGTGATAACAACGAATAAAATTTCACCGAGTGCTCCTGGTTAACAATGTTAGTTCTCATCTAATGAGGACTGCTGAAAATGTTTCAGCAGCTTATTTTTAAAAATAATGGGATTATCATAAAATATGTCTATGTCTTTTATTTTGGTATTTATAAAATTGTATTGATTACATAGTCTTACAGTAGGTGCCTGTAGACCAGTGTTACTGTTACAGAAAGGTGTGTGAAGTATTTTAGTTATAGTATGTCGAGGGTTTCTAGTGGGCACAGCTAGGCCTTTTTCAACAATAGAAATGCTGTCGATTTTACCATTTAATATTTTATGCAGAAAGGAAAGTTCAATTATTCTACGGCGGGAATATAGAGATTCAGTGCTGAAGTGCTTACATCTAATGTGATATGGAGATCTATGGGATATATCTGGAGAAAGATATGCTAAGTGTTTTGTAAATGATCTTTGTATGCTTTCAATTCTTTGAGAGTGGATGCTGTAAGTCGGATTCCAGATAACGCATGCATATTCGAGTATACTCCTAACAAGTGTTTTAAATAAAAGGGTCTTAGTGCTGGATTTCTTAAAGTCTTTAGTATTACGCTTAATGAACCCCGACATTCGGGCAGCTTTTTTTATGATGTTGTTGTAATGTGCAGAGTATTTAAGTTGGTGATCTAATATGACCCCTAAGTCTCTTAGTTCGGTAACTTTGCTTATTGAACTGTTATTAATATGATATGTAGATTCTAAGGGTTTCTTTTTCTTGGAAAACTTTATGTGAAAACATTTATTTGGATTTAATAACATGCCATTTAAATTGCACCAACTAACAATGGAGTTAATGTCTTCCTGAACAGCATTTACATCTTCAATTGATTTAATTTCTTTATAAATTTTAAGATCATCGGCATACATAGAGAGTTTACAATTACTAATATTATTAGAGATGTCGTTGATGAAGATAACGAAAAGAATAGGTCCCAAGTGAGATCCTTGTGGTACACCAGATTTTGCATGGTATATCCTGGAATCATAGCCTTTAACTGATACCACTTGAGGTCGGTTCTCTAGGTATGAACTAAACCAACTCAACAATGAACCAAGAATACCATGAGAATTTAGTTTATGTAGAAGTGCGGTGTGATTAACTTTATCGAAGGCACTACTGAAGTCTGTGTATATGACATCTGTCTCTGTTCGTTTATCTAAACTCAGACATAGATCTGAAACGAAAGTAGTGAGATTAGTGTCTACTGAGCGCCCTATTCTGAATCCATGCTGTGAGTCGGATAAAGCAGTTTTTGTGTGCCTGGCAAGGATTGGTGCTATTAATAATTCAAAAATTTTTGAAAAGCTAGAGAGGATTGATATTGGGCGATAGTTTGAGACGCAAGTGTGATCGCCTTTTTTATAAATTGGTACGACTCGAGCCCTCTTCCATTCTTCAGGAAAGACACCTTCGGCTAGAGAGCGATTTATAAGCAGGGTTGTTGGTAAAGCTAGAACTTTTGCGCAACGTTTTATGAAAACTGGTGGTATGCCATCAGGGCCAGCGCCTTTTGATGAATCGAGGTTTTTGAGTCGGCAATGAACATCCTGAACAGTGAACTTTAATTTACCTAAACAATTAGAAGACGAGGAAAAATAAGAAGGGAGATTTATATTAGTATTCATGTTATATACCGAAGAAAATTGGTCAGCAAAAAGGTTGGCTATATCAGGACCATTATCAGCAGTAGAGGTATATGATACCATAGTAGAGGGAATAATATTACTATTATTACGCTTGTTTTTAATATAGTTCCAGAATGATTTGGGATTTTTGTGTATGTTCTCTTCTGCTTTGTATTTAAAATCACGATAAAGCTCTTTTAGATAGACATCACAGCGGTGCCTCAATAATTCATATTCAATTTTATCTCGTGGGTTACAGTACTGTTTATATTTTCTCCTTATTTTATTTTTCTCTTTTAACATTTTAACAAGCTTTTTGTTGAACCAAGGTGGATATTTGGTACATGAAGGTTTACGTTTAGGTACATGTTTGTCAATGGTAATTCTCAATGTTTTATAGAATGTTGTTACCATGTCATCAATATTTAAAATACCATCATCAGTTAATATTTCAGTCCAGTTGGTGTTACCAAGTTCACAAATAATAGTATCATAATCAGCTTTGTAAAAATTATGGTCCACTCTAGGATTTGGAAGAAGGCTTTTTTTAAACTGTAGTGGGATAGTAATCAATATAGTAGGGTGTTTAGGGTCTAATTTACTAAGGGAAGGTTCACTAGTTACGCTTACAGTAGCTATATTGGACAGTACTAGGTCTAGGAGAGCATTATCACTGTTGTACAAAGAATTATATTGGTCTAAAGAGTTTGTTGACATAAAATCAATCAAGGAGTAACCCAGAGAACAGTCATAGTTACTTGGTGTTAACTGCGAGATGCCATCAGTCTGAGACCAATTAATGAAGCTCATGTTGAAGTCACCAATTATCAAAGAGTCATCAAAATTGATGTGTGAATATTAGTTGAGTTTTCTAAAAACTTATTGAGAGCCTCTAATTTGACTGGCGGCGGTAAGTATAGGACACAAAGTGCTAGTGTCTTAATACAGTTGTTTGTAACAATATTGAGGGTAATCCACAGATCCTCCAAATAGGTTTCACAAATAGATATCCGAGTTGACTGAAATTTATTCTTTACTGCGACAAGAACTCCACCACCATCTTGCTTTGAGTTTTTAGACGTAATTCTATCTTTCCTATATACAATGTAACGTGGGTCAAATAATTCACTATCAGAAATATTCGAGTTCAGCCAAGTTTCTGTTAAGACTACTACATCATAATTATTATTTAAAATATTGGAGTAAAATATTTCTGTTTTGGTTCTAAGACCTCTTGTGTTTTGATAATAAATTTCTAGCTTATCCATAATGAGAAGAAATGCTTTATAACACTGAATATAACTACTCCAAAACATGAAAACAGAGCTTACGTAAGGTTGTTCAGACAATCTAAGTTTCGGATGAGGTAGGCAGGGCTAGTAGCATCCTTTCTGATGCGAATGCCTCCATTGCGCACCCACACAAATTCGTATCCAAGTTCCTTGGCCTTCTTCCGAGTGGCTGCATGTAGGTGCTTGTTGGCCGGTGTCAAGTGTTCCGCTACATACACAGAGGCTCGTGATCCACCAATGCCCAAGTGCTCGGAGCTCAGTTTGTCCTTATTGTTATCCTTGTTGAACTTGGAGACGGCAGCCAGCAAGGTGTCCCGGAGCCGGGGGCTGCGCAGCTTCACTATGACAGATCTAGGGGTCTTATTATCCTTATTCATTTTAGCCACACGAGTGACATGCAAGATGTCAGCATCAGCTATGTCACATTTGACTGTACGGGCTAATTGAAGGACAGTTTTGGATAAATTCTCGGTGCGGTGTTCTGGGATGCCATTTATCTCTATATTACCTTCCCTCAGATGTTGCTCTGTAAGGTTCAACCTGTTAGACAGGTCTAGAACAGTTGTCTCCAGGGTTGTATTCTTTTTTTCCAAAGCTTCTATGATGTTAGTTTTTTCATTTAATTTTTCCTTCATCTCTTCAAATTGTATGTTTACAAACTGTATAGCTTCCTGGAATGCGCTGAATTTGTCATTAATGGCTTTCAAGTGAGATGAGACAGTCATTTTGGGTTTTCAGCGACAACAACTCACTTTGTAGGATTTGCCTGAGTGTGACTTCAGAAAGGAACCCACCTTGTGTTTCATCAGAAGAAGCTACGTTGAATGTTTTATCGGCAGATTTGGACGCACCAGAAGGAAAGGCAAGGCAGGCGGCACAAGTGATTTAGGTGGTTTTGCGTGGCTAATTACTGGGGATTCAAAGCCACTTTCGCCGCCATTGCGCGCGTTCGTAGATTTGCTGTCTTCTGCAGTGCTTGACACCGCCGCCACCGCTGCCGTGGTTTGTTTCGGCGTTTTGGATATGCATGGTTTTTGCTGCTCGCTCGTGGGACATCCATCAGGGCATTTCCATGCATTTTTCCGCTCCATTTCCGTGTTGTAAAAACGAGATGCCGAGATCTTGACGCATTCAATGTCGTAGATACGAGCACACAGAAAACATTTCACGAATTCTTTAGTTTTGACATGTTTGTTGCATTTGCTGCAGAAGATTAGTTTTGGCGTCATTGTGTCATATGTAAAGTTTTTCAGTGCGAGTGAGGTTATATTTTCCGATTTGGGAATTATTTCACAGTCAGAGTGTGGTTTTGCAATCAGTAACTTCTAAATGTTATTTAATTAGGGATTATACACTTTTTACGATCTCAAATCAAAGAATTACTGTAAAAAATAAGCAAAAGTAGATTTTGGCAAAACTTGTCGATAGTGTTGCCAGAGAAGTATGAAGAAACTCAATTCTATTTTTAAGATACGCAGGTGAAGAAGAATTAAAGAGAATAGAATAGAGAAGTGAAAGAACATGCATGTCCCGGCGCAGTCTAATAGGGAGCCACTTGAGCATTGTGCGAAAAGGAGAGACATGGTCATATTTCCGTAAACCAAATATAAACCGAATGCAAAAATTTTGAAGACGCTCAAGTTTATCCAATTGCTCCTCAACGAGATCTAAATAGCAGGTGTCGGCATAGTCCAGTATGGGAAGGAGAAGGGACTGAACCAGGGAAATTTTTGTAGTGGTTGGTAAAAAGTACCTCAACCTTCTCAGAGAACCCGCGGAAGCATAAAGCTTCTTACAGGTGACTTCTAGCTGAGGGCGCCATGAGAGTTTACGATCGAACGTTACCCCTAAGTTCTTCACAGTAACGCTGTATGGAATAGGTATCCCATCAAAGATAACTTGGGGTACAGACTGCCAGTCTAATCTATCTATCAATCTCGAGCTCCCAATGATGATAGTCTGAGTTTTGGCGGGATTGATTTTCAGACCATGAGCTCGACTCCACTCGGCGATTTGACGTAAATCCGAGTTCGTTTTGTCAACTGCGTCGCCAATATGATCCAAATGAGCTTGCGAATAAATTTGCAAGTCATCGGCATATAAGTGATAGGATGAGGTTAAATTTATGGAGATAGAGTTGATGAATATGGCAAAAAGAAGAGGAGAGAGGACACCGCCCTGCGGCACACCGACTGAAATGTCACACCACGACGAGACAGACTCGCCAAGGCGGACTCTCTGCCGGCGGCCATGTAAGTAATCGAAGAACCAGTCAACTACACCCTGGGAGATGTTAAGTGAGCGAAGGAATGCGAGGAGAATGTCGAAGTCAACGGTGTTAAAGGCGTTGCTAAAATCCAGCAAGGTCAAAACCGTCAGTTGTCGACTATCCATGCCCAGGCGTATGTCGTCCGTTATGTTCACTAGGGCAGTCACCGTGCTGTGTCCTTTACGGAAACCAGACTGCAAGGGGTTAAGTAAGTTGTGCATGGAGAGAAAAGAGTTGAGCTGGTTGTGAACAAGCCGTTCTAAAACTTTGGACAGAAATGGGAGGATAGAGATAGGGCGGTATTCAGAAAAGGATGTGGGATTGGATTTCTTGGGTAAGGGAATCAATTGGGCTTCCTTCCAACAAGAAGGAAATACCCCGTGCTCCAATGAATTGTTAAGGATATGGCATAGAATCGAGAGGATAAGGTCAAGTATGGGGATTAGCATGTTAAGGCTGATACCATCAGTCCCAACAGCTTTGGAGGATATGGATAGGATACTCTTCTTAACATCTTCCGGGGTGACTGGGTCGAAACAAAACTGAGATTGGTTAGGAGTCGGAGCGAAAGAAAGGTTACAGAGAGTATTCATTTTGATGGCGTCCTTAATGGAAGGAGCAGATGAAAAATGAAGATTAAGAGCGTTTATATCTAAGTTATCAGGAATTGAATCTAATTTTGACTTTCCGACTCCCAACGTTCTGAGAAAATTCCAGACTTTGGCAGGATCGTCCTGTGAAACCGATTCGTGTATGTAACGACGCTGCGCATCTCTGCACTTTCTGTTACTACGATTACGGAGTTCTATATATTTACTTTTGTTTCTATCGCTTGGGTTAATTTTATATCTAGATTTTGCGCAAGATTTTTGGTGCATAAGCATCTTAATGTCATCCGTTAACCAAGGTGCTGGGAGATGTTTTAATTTAATTGGATGAAATGGTGCATGCTTATCAAAAAGATGAGTTATTAAAGTATTAAAGGTGGCTACCTTACCATCCAAAGAATATCGGAGTAGGTAGAATGATTTAGGATCAATGACCTCAAATGATAAGTTAGTATGGATATCCCTTCAGAATTCCGAAATTTTAAAATTATCAAGAAATTTTTCCGTAATTTTATAGATATTACATGGAGTCGTTAAGTGAAAAATATATCAATATTAACATCATTATCCGCAGCCTAACTTCACCCACTACTGCTCCCTTAGGCTGGAGTTCACCAAAATCTTAGCGTGTGCCGATCTCCACAGTCTTGTGCTTGTCTCATCTAGGTCCGTTCAGCGACGGATAGAAAATACTTGAAGTAAAATCCTAACAAAGCAAAATCACAAATAAACAGGATCAGATTAGTAATACACCTAATAATAATAATATAATTGTAGTACCTACCTACAAGTTCGTAAACAGGGTATATTGTCACCGGACTTCGATTTATTTCTCTTGTATTGGATCTTGACCCTGGCTTGTGTACCTACTGACTGACTTCTGGAATCTTCCTACAACGACGAACTTGGCTTGGATCTACGGACTTCGATTTGTTTTTCCTCGATTGGATTTTGAAGTTATATTTTATACCAAAGGTAATTTTTAGTATATTTTTTTCTACTTGAACTGGTTTAGGCCAATTTAAAATGCAATTCATTATTATATGAACATTTTAAGTCTTGTGTGTAGTGTATGCTACTATTCATAAGATGAGTCTGAGATCTTAAATAGAGGAATCCCAGTGAATTTCACGTAAAACTTCGATTTCCTTAAGAATAACATAATTTTTTAGGTTTCTTCCCGGATTTATTTTACTTTGTTGAAGATTAAAAATAATTGTGATTGTTAGCTCTGTAGCTTGGGGCTAGATGATACTGTGTGGATTGTCCAGAATTTTTTATTTATTATTTATTGTAATTGTGAATTCAAAAATTAACAATTTTAACCTGTAATTTTTTAATTTTTACCTGTTTTTTAATACATTCATACCTATAAGTACTTTCAAGTTAGACCATAAAAGGTTGTTTAAATAGACAAAGTATCCAATAGACAAAATATCATTATTTTGTCTATTGGATACTTTGTTTAATTAAATTAGGAATGAGGTAAATTTTCAACGTAGGTATTTTTGTGCACAAAGCCTGAATAAACAATAGTACCTACACAAATCTGTAGCGAACGGTCAACTTTACTTAGCAAAGAAGTGCTAAAAAAAATCTCGTGGGAAACGTGTTTCGCGCGATTCAATGCGTGGAAAACGTCACAAATTTGCACACGGTAACTCAACAAAGTTTCAAATCAATTGGATGAGTTTTATGGAAACGCATAGTACGGCAAATCAAAAAATCAAAAAATTTGTCTGTAAAAATCAATTTACCTATAACCTATAGGTACGTTTAACAATCGCTTCCTTTAAATTTCAAATGTAGTTGTTACTAAATTACAACTTGAATTGTAATATTTAACTGAATCCGGTAATTTCGGAACTTTTCGGAAAAAAGCCATATCCATGTTATGAAACCATGATGCAAGTACATAAAATCATTCTACCTACTCCGACCTCTGGTAATTAGGCAGGGAAGTATCCCAGTTATACCATGTTCCATGTTTTCAAGCAGTTGTCTTGTTGCATTTCATCTGTTGATAGCGAAACGTCATATCCGGCGATATCTTTGCGCTCATTAGGGCTATGCTACCGAGCATGGTCACTGTGAACGATCTATCAAATTTACATATTTGTCGTGCTCAAAGAATACGGAACGACTTTGAGTGCATTTAGCGCTGATAGTTCTGTGGATTATTAATGGACCGAAGCCAATGTATGTTCCTTGCGTCAATGTCAAAGAGCCAGCTGATAGGTTGTGTTTTGTTTGCTCAAAGTTTCAAGATAACTAAAAGTTATTTCATTGGTGAACAGAACAAAATAGGTACAAATAAACTGTAAAGCAAGCAAGCAAATAGCAGACTGGAACGAAATAATTAAACTGATAAGGATTCTCATAAAAGTAGTTCAACGATACACCTGTACCAGACGATACGGAGATTCCAACTTGGATTAAAAACTTTTCCACAATTTTTTGTAACAACTTCAATATAAAGACATTATTGTTTCGAGTTAATTCCTATCGTGCTTCACAGAGGACACATAGGATGTCTTCAGCTTTGCCTTTCTTTGTCCAGGGAGAGGTGGTGAAAGGCTTTGGCAGAGGATCTAAAGATCTTGGCTGCCCTACAGGTAAGTCCTGAGGTAAAATATTAACATTTATAAAAAGTACAAGTCTTATTTTTAAGATGTGGGTACTATCATGAATTCATAGTTTTGTATTCATTGTGGCATTAAATCTCTTTTGTAGTTAGCTTACAAAGCTAAATTTGTACCTCATACTTTAACTGTACCTAGTACTCACCTTGCTGTGCCCTAGCCAGGTATTTGAGACTGATTAACTTTAATTACTTAGGTACAATATGGTCACAATAAAGTATTTGAATTAACCCATTGTAAATAGCTTTATCAATATTACACAGCCTACTGTCTGTTGAGGGGTTAAATTAGGTTGTCTACATTTCACCTATAATTATAGGTTGCTCTGTATGTACATAACTCACAGAGCAACCTACAAATATACCTGTTTTATTCCTAACAATTTAATTCTTCTTAATTATTAAAAACCTTACCATTTTCACAGCAAATTACTCATTAGAAGTGGTTCAATCTTTGCCCAAGAACTTGGAACCAGGAGTGTACTATGGCTGGGCCCAAGTAGACAATGGTTCCGTCCTTAAAATGGTGGCCAATGTGGGCTGGTGCCCATTTTATTCCAACAAGCAGATGTCTGTGGTAAGTTGGTATTAGCATCTTACAAGACCATAATGTTGCCTAACTATAACTCAGTATATTTCATCATACTAATGCCTACCTATATGCATGCATACAGTAGTTCAAGAAAGGCATTTTGATAGGACAATGTTGTGGGGGCAAAGGAGGGAGATGCTCAATTGCTCTGTGAAAATGCCTTCATCAACAACTGTATGCTAGAGTTAGGCTGTGCTACTGGAATAATAATAATAATGTTGGACAATTCACACAGCAGACTTGCCTAGCCCCAAGCTAAGCAGAGTGGAATGGTATGCTGTATGAAGCCATACAGCTTCAATGGCTAGCAAATTCAATCATAAAGGAACCAAATGTTTCACATCTTTCTACGGTGCACCTTGAGAAGCCATACAGAGCTTCATAACCAAACGATGATTATTAATTTTAGGAAACTTTTTATTTACAACTTGGTCCCTAATATTCCAAACAGTATTGCTGTCTACTCCTAACATTGCATGAAACCTGTTTCATGAAACTCAGTTTTATTCATTTTATTTTAGACACATTGCATTGCACTTGATACTCATAATTACAGCTGGCTATATTAGCATAAACCCATCCATAGCCCAAAAATACTTTTTTGTTGACATCTATACTATTATTTTCTTTCAGGAAACACACATCATACACAAATTTGAAAGCGACTTCTATGGTTCATATCTGAGGATTTGCCTAGCTGGGTACTTGAGGGGTGAAAAGAATTTTGGTTCTCTTGAAGAACTGGTGAAAGCAATAAAACAAGATATAGAAAATGCTGACAAAAGCTTAGATTCAACTGAAGCTCTATCTTTGAAAGACAATAAATATTTTTCCCATCAGAAGGTAGTTGGTAAGTGAAAATACATCAAAGTATTTTCTTGTTAAAATGTGGCCTCAAGTGTTCATATAACATAATTATTTAAGATTTTTTTCTATGATGCTATGGATTCCAACTTTTAGTTTATTGACATTATGTAATTTTAATATGATAATTATGTATTTGCCCATACACTATGTATGGATTGAGTTTATTATGATTTAATGACATTAGCTATGATGCCCTATTTTGCATCTTAATCTAGTTAGAACAATAATTCTATTTTGTGATATTTTTACAAACGAAATAAAGTTATATGAAATGTTAAATATGTATATTGTTTGGAAATTTAATTGAAACAAATAAACCCTTTGAAAAAGCCTTTATTTATAGGTTTCACTGTAATTAGTTAACAAATCTGAAAAACTCACTCCTTCATTCTTGGAAAATAAACACAATTATCTTAAAATTAAGAAGTAGGGCTTTCTCTCCAGGTCATTATCTTAATGTTGTTTTCTCCTAAATGAACATCCTGAAACAAAAGAAAATAATCTCATCAGCATAATCATACATTGACATTTACCGCCACTCTCAGAGATGTTAATGCTTACTTAAACTGTCTGAAGCCTTTACTAAGTGACAGGTTTAAGTAATCATTAACATATCTGAGTGCAGCTGTTAGTAGTCCACAATGCACATGGACATGTTTGATAAACTATAGCTGGTCATAAAATGATAAGGATTATAAGATGTCTGGACCATTATCAGACTCATAGCTCAGAATGTTGAGCTAGGTTGTAACAAACTTTAGCATTTACAGATTATCTCAGATAATCTAAATGGTTATAAGATCTTAGAACCACTCAAGTTGAGGTTTTGTGTTTATGACCTTTAAAAAAACTTGAGGTATTGTGTTCATCAATACAAAACCTCAACCGAATGATTGCACTGATTATCCACTGATAATCACATTGGAATCACACAAAATATAAACTATTAGGTATACCTACTAGTTTATATTTTGTGCATAAATGCAAAATTGTTTGCAACATCTTCAGCCCAAAACTGCTAAACAGAATATGTGGAAATGTTTTATAGATGTAGTTTTTCACGAGGATTAAGTTACAGGCTACATTCTTATCCTAGAAACAAGATGAAGCTGTGAGCAGCTAGCAGTTCTATAAAAATGAGAATGGGCAGATTGACAATAGTAAATCTGTGAGTCAATAAGTATTGTTTAAGGTAATTGGTAGATAAAAAAACTAATATCATAAATGTGAAAGTTTAGATGTTTTTAACTTTTTCCCTGACGTTGCTCTACCTTATATGTTGCAAACATGTTGTTTTAGAGTGGGATTATGTTACAGGCTACTTTTTCTTGCAATTGAAATGGTCGGTCAGATGACCAAATCTGAGATTCATTAGACTGGCGAAAGGAAACCAGTTAAACAAATATGTTGCAATATTCTACTGGCTAATATGTTGCTAATTTTGTGATGTTTTAAACCCGGATTAAGTACAGACTACTTTTTATGCTGAAATTGAAATGGTGGTGAAGAATCTGAGATTCGGTTGACTATTGAGAACAAATATGTTGCAACTTTCTAATATGTATTCAGGAAGGAAAATATGTTGAGTGACAAGTAGGCAGATAGGAGAAATCCAGTTTCACAAACAAAGCTGCAGTTTTGTTACCTTGTAAATATTCGTACCCTAACATTGGGCAAGAGATGAATCACTCTAATGATACCTATCAATAACACAAAGTTGTTTCAAAAGATGTAGTCAACTTGTGTAACATGACAATATACACAACAATTTAAGAGAAATTATGAATAGAATAAAGTAATAAGCAATCACTCACCTTCCGTTAGCCTCGCACGTCCACCAGTGGGCTGGCAGAGGATCGTAGAGCATCCTGCGCAAACGACCACCCTCTGTGCGTGACTGAATACAGTAGTGATTTTGTAACATCCTGGGCATTTCACATCCATAAAGTACGAATTAGGATGTGGCACCAGTCTCTTCAACTTGTGTTTCCTTCTCTCCGACGCGGGCGAAGGGTGCAACAAATCAATTGCGAGCTGAAAGATGACATTTAGGTTAGAAAATCATCTTCGCACATCTTGATTATGATGATAAAGAAGGGCAGACAAATGTCCATGGTGATGAGATGCGTGGAGATTCTACACGCTTGGAAATTACAAAGCAGTATATATTTTTTGGTTGGAATTCATTTGACATGTCAGTGGATGCCATGTGTATCCGCTTGTTTGGATGAACTTGGGATTGTAGGACATTGTTGCAGGCACTGTTTTAGTCACAAAAACTATAGCAACGTTTTTAGAATCACAGAAATAATATGCGTTTACAGATCACTGCGAAATTATTTTCTATCACGAATAAAAATACACACCGGCATGGTCACAGCTTTGGTGCAGAACCGGAAAAGGAAAGGCTGCCAGTATACCAAAGACAAGACAAGAATTTTCGATCGAAGTTGATTGCTTTACCATAGACAATGTCTTTGTTATTTTTTGGAAGATTTTAAAATGTCATTGCCAGACTCGTCAAACTGTCAGAGTCAGTGTTGCTGGGTTTGTCATTGTTGTGCGTGCCGCACGCATCCGATGGAAAAACAATGCGTGTTTCGTTTCGTGTTTCTTCTTGTTTTGTGAATTCTAAATAGATTCAGAATTGTACTTTTTAAGTTTATAACTCCTCAATTTAGTTAGTAGAACGAATTGTTAGAACCTAGCAGTTTCACCTCAACAATACATAATGGCAGACGACGAATTCGATGGGGAAGACGCGGGTGCAGATTACGATGATATTGCCGAAGATGACGATAATATTGAGGAGACAGAAGAGCAAGAGGAAGAAGGATTCAATACACAGTGCTTGGCGCCAGGCCAGGCCGGCGGGGGCGTCGAAAAGTCCAAGAGAATAACGACCAGATATATGACCAAATATGAGCGAGCTAGGGTTTTAGGTAATGAAACCGAATCTTCTGGTATATTTTAAGTAGCACCATTTATATTTATGTTGCGATTAAAATATTTGCATTCTTTAAATCTACGCTTTCAGGTTAAAGATTGTTCTTTTGTTTTTCAGGAACCCGTGCATTACAAATAGCCATGTGTGCTCCAGTCATGGTCGAGTTAGAAGGTGAAACAGATCCCTTGCAGATAGCCATGAAAGAACTGAAGCATGGAAAGATCCCAATCATCATCCGAAGATACCTTCCTGATCATTCTTATGAAGACTGGAGCATTGACGAACTTATCATTATTGATCATTAGTTTATATACATATAATTATGCTAGGTATATGAATAACTAAGAAACTAAACTACACTTGCATAAATAATTATAAACATTTTATTGAATCTAACCCCCAAATATCTAAAGCAGCACATACATCCGAGCAATGTAGCGCACACAGCTCAGATGTGTGTCTTAAGTAGACATCCTTATGTCTGGTGTCAAGAAAATCTGTCATAAAATTGTGACTTGAGACATGCTTCAATCTGAGTTGTGTTTTAGTATTTGGGTGTTAATCTAATAAAATAATAAAGTTGGTAATGGGTTTTCCCAAAACAATAGTGTCAAGAACTTCATACAATGTGCTATAAAGTCCTGAATAAATGTTTTATTTTTATTGAAACAATATTTTATTCTTTAACTTCCTCTATACAGGGTTACAGGAAAAATAGTGCTAGATCCGTGAAGAGCGTGGAGTACTCATCATTTCTGACTTATTTCACTATGAAACACCCTGCCCTAAACTTAACCCTTTTCGAGTTAATCGACTTTTAATTTTTTTATTGATTATTGCCGATTTTTAGGCTACTAAATTTAATTTTGTTTATTTTGTGTATCTTATTATTATTATTTTTGCATTTTTACATGTGTAATAAGATGCTTGAGGACGTCAATTATTAAAATAGTGCATAAGCTAATTGAATAGACCGTAGTAGATAAGTGAAAGTAATGAAATAAAAACAAAAATTAGAAAGTTTATTTTTCTCTAAGGGATATCTAAAAAAAATATTATGGCAGTTGTTCGGCAGATGTGTTTTAAAATATCTACGTTTCATCAGCTATCTAACGAGGTATAATAATCTTGGGTTTTATTCAAATGCATTGAAAAAAATTAGTTTCATAGGCGACAGTGGGGAAGAAAATTTATACTTAGCCCTAAAAAGTAAAATAAAACAATAGGTAAGCATGAAATGTCATTTATTAAATGTTTTCACACAACTTTTTCTTATTTTACAGTTCATGTTCAACATGGCCACCTCTATTTCTGATACATTGTCGCATCCTTCTACAGAGACCAGTCTTCACTACTCCAGTGGTCAACGTGGTCCTCATTTTATTTGCTGCATCCACAATCCTTTCTCTTAAGTCTTCCACAGACGAAACTGGATTTGGCTTGCTGTACACAAGAGTTTTCATGCACCCCCACACATGAAAATCCATGGGGGTTAGGTCCGGACTTCTTGCTGGCCATGGCAACGGCCCACCTCGTCCTATCCATTTGTTTGGGTAATTTGTGTCTAGCCAGTCTCTGACACTTCTCCTGAAATGGGCAGGGCAGCCATCGTGTTGGAACCACATGTCCCTAATCAGGTTGAGTGGCAAATCATCCAGCAAATCACTCAAGTCTGCTCTCAGGAACTTTTCGTAGCTTTCCCCATTTAGAATATCCGGGAGAAAGTAAGGTCCAATCAAATGATTGGAGATAATGCCCATCCACACATTCACGCTGAATCTTCGTTGGGACCCCGTCACTCTTTTCTTATTGGGATTCCTTAGTTCTTTTGGGGCCCAGTAATGGGCGTTGTGATAATTAGTTATGCCATCTTTATCAAATTTGGACTCATCCGTCCACAAGATATTTCTTAGAAAATCTGGGTCTTCTACGTCAGCATTTAGCATAAATCTGCAAAAGTCCAATCTTCTCGCGGGGTCTCCTTCTTCAATAACGTGTACCGGCGTGTAATGGTACGGGTATAGGCCAGCAGTATGCACTGTAAACCCTCCATTGCGAAAGTCCCAGATCACGGGCAACAATATTAGTGGAAGTAGTCGGATCCGCTCGAAAGCGTTGCACTATCTCATTGTCCTGTTCTTCGTCGTCAATTCGTGGTCTTCCCGTGTCTGTATTTCGTCTCAAAACAGAGCCAGTTTCTCGAAGTCTTCGATAAACTCTGTCAAAAACGGCCACATCCGGCACTCGACGACCGGGGTAGCGAGTTATGTATTCGTTGCGAGCTTGCGCAGACACACAATCGCAGTATCCGTAACAAATAAGCATATCAGCATATTCCTCAGGTGTGTAGGACGTCATCTTCAACACTTCCGTATCACAGGTACAAATCAGAGTCCGGTTAACAAGCACAGTAGTCACAAATCAGAAGAAATAGTCCAGAATCACAGCCAAGTCGAGAAAAAGAGCAAAACGATATCACATCTACTATTTACGAAGCACAAAAGCAGACTGACAACCAAAACAATACCCCCTGTTGTATTCCCAGCCCTAACCGGTCTCTACACATTTTTTCTTTCATCTGCACCTACATAAATCATCACTTGTCTCGCTCGCACGGTACGTCTTAACTTGAAGGACAATAGGCGCGGGACCGTTAGAACTGCTACCTGGAGCGTCCCAACTACTTTTTTCCACGAAATGTAATACAAACCCTAGATTATTATACCTCGTTAGATAGCTGATGAAACGTAGATATTTTAAAACACATCTGCCGAACAACTGCCATAATATTTTTTTTAGATATCCCTTAGAGAAAAATAAACTTTCTAATTTTCTTTTTTATTTCATTACTTTTACTTGTCTACTACGGTCTATTCAATTAGCTTATGCACTATTTTAATAATTGACGTCCTAAAGCATCTTATTACACATGTAAAAATGCAAAAATAATAATAAGATACACAAAATAAACAAAATTAAATTAAGTAGCCTAAAAATCGGCAATCTTCAATAAAAAAATTAAAAGTCGAATAACTCGAAAAGGGTTAAGTTTAGGGCAGGGTGTTTCATAGTGAAATAAGTCAGAAATGATGAGTACTCCACGCTCTTCACGGATCTAGCACCATTTTTCCTGTAACCCTGTATAGTTCCTGGTGACACTTAGATTAAGTGTACCTTCCTACAGTCAATAAATAATAAATTTACTTATTTTACCCCTCTAGTACAAAAGAAAATAGGTACTAAAACTTTTTAAACTTTCGCGATTTGTTAACATAATTAAATGATTATTTATCGGGTAGAAACGTAGGGGAAATAAAAACAAAGGTACGCGATAAATACCCGATAAATAATCATTTAATTAAGAAAATACTAATCCAGTAACTGGAGGGACCTCTGTACATATTAATTTAACCTCTCCTGTATGTTCTGTGTTATTCAGTGGTTCAAGAGGTTATTAATTTGGATTTTGGTAAAAAAATTGACAAAACCGAATTTCACAATGCAGCCAAAACTATTAATATTTTAATAGAACAATAGTGGGCCTTTTGGACTTCGGTACTGACAACTTGATTAGTTTTAACATGTAAGAATATATTCTCGGTTATTTTCAAAACTTAATGTTAACATTTTGTATTTCATTTTAATTTCACTTTTCTCTAACTCATGGTTTCGAATTTGGCCATTCACTTCAGTGAAAAAGTAGGCTGTTTAAGGTAGCTATTATAGGAATTGGACTAACCTTGTGCACTATAATCTAGCTTTCTATCACAATAAAAAACTAAATTTGGAGAAACAAAGTCAGTATACAAAAATCTGCTTTCTAACCGACTTCAAAAAAAGGAGGAGTTTCTCAATTCTACTGTATTTTTTTTATTTTTGTTACCTCAGAACTTTTGACTGGGGTGGTCCAATTTTCATGATTCTTTTTTTATAAGAAAGCTGGTGCTTCCCGCGTGGTTCAGTTCTGACAATGGGATCTATGAAAACTCATGAAAAAACTATAAAAATTTAAGTCGGTTTATAGTTTTCTAAAACCAAATTATTTAATTTTACCTGAACTTTGGGCGTTCATACATAATGTAGGTACTCATAAATGGCAAAAACTAAAGAAAATAATTAGAAAGAAACATTGCAAATGTAATGTACCTACTTTTTTTTTCACAAACTTGTAAGGCCTACTGAAAAACACGTAAGAATAAGAATAAGAATATTTTTATTGTAAAAATTGTGTACATCATACATAAGTAGGGGTCTTACGTATTTCTGGAATAAGTTTTGTGAAATTTCCGCACACTATATATACATATATGTATATCCTAGGGCCGACTGAGTATCCGCGAGCAAGGAAGAAGTACCCATCTATTAGGTATAGTAGGTACTATTCTTACATATCGCGTTGACTATAAAGGGCATATAAAGGGGCCCTATAGGTAGGTTAGGTAGGTACCTATCTAATTATATTTACTGTTATCTATAACTTACCTAACTAGCAACAAGCTTGCCAAAAGCAACGATGTAAAATAATAACGACAGTTCCTAGAGAAAGAGGACAACAGGTGGTTTATGTCGCATAAGTCGCGGTGAATTAATAAAAGTTTGGCATTGTTTATTAATATCTACCTGTGCAGAAGGTACCTAAGTACCAATGCATGGAAGGTCATCGACTGAAATAGAGGTTGGTAGGTACAGGTACCTACTTACCTTGGTACTAGGTAGGTAGGTGTTGTGTCATCAGCTGTGATGATTATATAGGTATCTAAACAAGGCTTTCCACGCCCCATATGGTCACACACAAAATTCTAAATATTATTTTGAATTCTGTGGTCACATCACACTCACTCACACCACATTTATCGACGCGACTTGAAATCGATTTCGTGTCGATAGATTGGCACCTACGGTTGTCGTTGTAGTAGGTAGGTACTGTACTTAGGTACTACTAGGTACTAATTTGTGTTGAGTTTATAGCGAGGAAAACTTACAGGATCATGGTCTATTCTATACATTAATGTAGGTAGTTAGTATACATATAAGTAGTACCTATACATATTCTAAGATTCTTATATTATGTGAATCATTGATTTATTAAAAAGGGAAGAAAAGGTACTAGTTTCTCGAAAGTGGCAACCTCAAATTGTGCAAAATTGTGTGCTCCCACTTTAGTCAACGTCTGACCGGCGCGGCGGCGGCGGGCGGCGGCATGGGCGGTCGTGATTCGCGTGAAATATTGTTGTCTCGGTCTCACTTCGCTCTTAGATACGTCTTTCCGTCTTTGTTCTTCTTTGTATTGCACAGGACTGGAAATATAACTGTGAGCGTATGTGTTTGCGCGTAGTTGTAACACATGCTAATTTTTGAGTAGGTAAGCGCTGGGAGAACGTAACCTATCTTACCTTTTTAATTAATCAATGATGTGAATAGTATTAGATTATGTAAATAAGTTAGGTTAGTATTAGTAAGTATATTATGTACGTAATGTACCTACATAATGAATGTAAGATTATTTTTTCTGAGTATTGTAAAACTGTTAGGGACAGAATAAATTTTCCTTACCTATTTTATAGTAGCACAAGACAACTACATTTAGGTATAGCGAGGGAGATGAGTGTTTGTTTAATTTGTTTAGTTGTAAAATTAAACAAAAACAATAAAATTTAACAAAAATTATTCAGAATGTGATTCTCTATTCAGCAATACGCTGTTTCAAACGCTACTAGCTTAGTAATGTTTGAATAATTACACTACAGATTATAGTTATTCAGATAAATGCTGTCGAAAGAGCTGTTTTTCAGATTGAAACCACTTTGAATGCGTAATGCTTAAAAAAGTCTGTAAAATAGTCGTAGGTACGATGATTGGTTATTAAGCATAAAGAAAGGGAGGACAGATACACAGAACATAACAAGCATTAAGAATTCTAAGAGTCCGAACTCATCATAATTCAGCATTTTGCTATTATAAAAGCTCTTATACAAACAATATTAAGTTTAAACATGTATAATGTTTCACATGTGTACTGTTATTTTGCTGTGTCACGTGGGAGACGCCATGGCGCATGGCGCCTTCCAGTGTAATTCAGATGTAATTAACATCCGAGTTAGGATTTTATTATTTTAAAATCTTATTTTATGATACCTATTTAAAATCCTAACTCGATGGTAATTAATGATTATTTTGCGAGTATTTATCGCGTACCTTTGTTTCTATGTCCCCTACGTTTCTACTGCATTACAGCGATCGTGGTCACGGGGCGACTGATAAATAATCATTAAATATGCGCGATATGATAAATAATCATCAAATCGCGAAAGTTTAAGAAATTCAGATGGTCGGAAGAAGATATATTAAATGTTAGATATGCCTTGACGGGATAATAATCCATCCCCTGGTACTGTCTAATGTTTAGACCCAATCATATTATAGTAAAACATCATAGTTTAGACCACAGTTTAGACTGTCGAATGTATTCTAATAGATTCGTAATCGGGAGTTTAGAGTCTATACTCGATTCTTAGTATATAGGTATTGAACTGTTTAGAGGTGAACAGACGGACAGACGGAAATACTTTCGCTTAATAATATTTTATAATATTAGTAAAGGTACATATTGATTTATAAAATGTACCTACCTATTGCCATTTTCAGATTTGTTATTTCTTAGGATTTGGTGCATCTACAAAACAAAGAGCGGCACAAAAACTTTGTTTTCAAAACGAAGTTGTTGCACAACTTCATCCAGAGAATAAATAAATTGATTTTGTTTTAAAAAACAATAAACCGACTTCAATTATATTTTTTTTATCATGGACCCCATTGTCAGAACAGGACCAAATTAAAATGGGACCACACGGGAAGCACCAGCTTTCAAATAAATAAAGAATCATGAAAATCGGACCACCCAGTCAAAAGTTCTGAGGTAACAATCATAAAAAACAGTCGAATTGAGAACCTCCTTTTTTAAGTCGGTGAAAATTAAAAATTTCATCCATCACATCCACAGCCTGTATCGGTCCACTGCTGGACGCAGGCCTCCCCTGATAAACGCCTTATTGGCGTATAACTCATGGGGGGTAATAATCCCCACGCTGGGCATACGGGTTGGGGATCGCAGTTTGGTGGAAGATTTGTTCTGCGGGGGGCGCTGCTGCCCGCCCCCCAGAAGATATCCCTTAGTCGCCTCTTACGACACCCACGGGAAGAATTGGGTTGGTGCAAATTCTATGCCGCCGGCACCACACGTTTAAAAATCGAGTTAGGTGCTTGAGCAAATACACGTCTGTGTTTGGCAGTTGTGTTGCGCTTGCGGACAGAGGTTGCGGAACGTTTGAAGCGCTCTCGGAGAGAAGTCTGCGCGGGCGAAGCAGCGACCGTGGGCCGCAGCAGTTGGCACGCGCACCGAGCTGAACATCGCCAGAGTTCCCGGCGGGCGTGGGAGCGCCGCGCGAGCCAGTACACCTCCGACCAGCGATGCTGCGCTGTCTCCGGAAATAGAGTACGTGCGACGACGTCTCCGCGTGTCGCGTACCGCCGGCGCCTCAACCGATCCCCAAGCCGTCAAATCGCGGATATATTTAGAGTCAAACTCCTTTCACCAACCTTCATCCGCGACGTGACGGCTTCGGCTCCGAGCCGAGGTGCATTCCCGAGGGGATGCAGCTCGTTCGGAACGATCGAGTGACGTTGCTGGTTCAGTAGATGTGTAATCGTGAGTAGATCGGATCGGGTGCGCGAGAGTGAGTGCAAATGACTGATAGCCCGACATAGCGGGCGGAACTTGAGCAACATGTGGACCAAAGGATTTACGTTATGGCGGTGTATGTTATGCATGCTGCTGGTCGCAGCGGCGCTGACGACCGTGGCCCGAGGTGAGTCCTTGTCGTGAGACGTGAGCAGCCGCGTCTTCGCTCGCTCTCTGCGTCACTACATCTATTTTCGGCGAAACTTGCGCTGAAATTATGTAAAAAGCTCACGTATGTGGTCTATTTTTGGCGGTAACCTTAGGTGAAGTTCTAAGACAAACGATCTAGTGACCCAGATACGAGGCAGATTGACCTCATAATGTGTTCTGGATGGAGAGAGCCGTGGGGTCTCGATGAGCCGAGAACGCTAGACGCCTGTTTCTCGCAATGCTAGATACGTAAATAGAAATACAGGGGTTTGTCGTTCGGCGTCGCCATCTTGTGAAAAGCGATAGGATAGTCGAGACAGCAATATAAAAATGTGACGTAAAAGTGGGTCATTATCAATTTTTACAGAAATGCTCTATATTTTTTTTGAATCGCATCGCATAAGATAAGTCACTTGTTCTTTTATGTACCTACCTCTACGAAGAAGTAATTATCTTCTTCGTAGACCTCCCTATACCTCGTTTTGTTAAATTTACTTCGAGAATTGAAAAAGCACATTTTCAGCTACCCTCTCACTCAATGCATGTTCATTCAATACAGTTTTCAAATATCATAAATTCTTAGGTTGGCAGATAAGACACCACAACTATCGGCCTAGATCCCAAAGATTTTTAAATCTTTGCCTACTCCAATATTGGTATGAGTGATGTGATGACTGTTGTGATGACTCACTAGAAAAACACACAACTCTGTACCTAGGACATGTAAAATGTCTTCATAGTTTCGTTATTCCACCTAGGTGACACCCCTGACGCTTTTATATTTTCTTTTCTAAAGCTTGCAAAACAATTTAGTAGATAAGTAGGCAGCTTATATACTTATATGAAAAATACCAACCTGTTTGAAAGTAGTAAGCTAGCAAGCACTGTTTTATTGTTAAATTTGAAAAGCTCTACATACAGCGTCATTCACCAAGGCCAAACTTGCGGAAGGTCAAACCAAAATACTTCTACTCTACGATCTGATGAAAAGTTAATATAATATCAAGCGTGTTGATAAATTCACTCATCGTGTAAGACGACCACTTCTAACAAGACAAACAGAATGAAGATAAATGGCAGGTTTTCGAAAGTCGAAGAATATAAAGTTGATTCATCAGAAATTCACATTCATGAGTTTTGTATGCAAAGATTGCTCCTAGTTTACTTGTTTATCTACAAATATTTGTTTTACAGATGCACAAAGCACGTGTTTGTAGAAGTTTAAAACGCGGAGAGCAAAAATTATTAATATCGTGCCTTAAAAATACGAATAAATAAAGGCCGATAAACCTATTCAAGATTATCCGTGATCATGATCATCGTCCCTTACTTTAGAAAAGATGGCGAAAAGTAATAAAATTATCTCATTCGTACTTCTATTCTCCTCCTCCTCTTAAATTGGTCCACTGCTGGACGCAGGCCTCCCCCCTCTAGTCTGCTGTCACGTAAATCAAGTTTTCTATCAAATATTTCATTAGGTATACAAATAATTTTGTTCTAAAAAACTATAAACCGACTTCAAATTTTACAGTTTTTTCTTGAATTTTCATGGATCCCATTGTCAGAACTGAACAAAATTAAAATGGGACAACACAACAACAATGAATCATGCAAATCGGAACACCCAGTCAAAAGTTCTGAGGTAACAACTAACAAACACAAAAAAAACAGACTAATTGAGAACCTCCTCCTTTTTTGAAGTCGGTTAAATACTGCAATATCTTAAACGATGATAATTGTCCTTACAATGATGGTTGTCCTCTTATCCCGTAGACACAGGAATTAGTAACATTGAACTTCACTATTTTCATCATTTTCAGGTGATGACGAAGTACCCTCAGAATCACAATGCCGTCCATATATCGAAAAGGCTCTGAAAGAGCTGGAATCAGGAGATGCAGAACCAGGTGAGCTATCTCCAACACCTCACCTCACCTCAACAGCCTGTATTGGTCCACGGCTGGACGCAGGCCTCCCCCTGATAAGCGCCTTGCTGGTGTTTATCTCATGGAGGGTAATGCCTATAGTCCCCACGCAGGGCATGCGGGTTGTGGATCGCAGTTCGGTGGTAGAATTGTTCTGCAGGGGCGCTGCTACCCACCCCTGGTGGATATCCCTTAGTCGCCTCTTACGACACTTACGGGAAGAGTCGGGGTGGTGCAATTTCTAAGCCAGCCCCACACAGCTATCTTCAACATTGCAGTCAAAAATACGATTAAGTAAAAAATTCGAATTTCCAACAAAACGAGGCGTTGCTGTATGTAGACCTTAGAAGAATAATAAGCTGCAGTAGTCCTGAAAAGTAAAACGTAAAAGCGTAGTGCAGGACGCCCTCCGGCCAGGAATGCTGAACGCTGCGAAAGACTGCAGACAGATGCTGGATGCGACAAGCTGAAAAACGAAAAACCCGAAAGTTTGTACCGTTGGTTGTTGTGAAGATTGAATTAGAATTAGTGCGAAGACAAAACTAAAACTATCAAATGGATCGAGCTACACATCAGTATAGAAAAGTAAAAAAAAATGCAAAGCTGCGGGTAGAAAGTATAAGAACTATAGTAATAGAGTCATAAATAACATTTAAAATTATAAAGTTTCATATCTACTACTATGACAAAGATACGCAAGTTTTTGAAATATATCAAGAGGAAAGTCTAGTATAGTAACAAGAATAATTCAGTGTAGCCTTGGTATTACGCAGATGAAATATCTTTCAACGATCAATCATCGAAATCCTACAGAAACAGATGAGATCTCCGTAAATAAAAGACTGACGGTAACCTCATTTCAACACGCCAAGTTCATTTCCGTTTCAAATAAAATAGTTTACATCGTGTAACCAACGCAATGGAAGAATCGTTTTAGAAATTGAGTAAGATCAGCCTAGCATATGGGATTTGTTGTTTAGGGTAGGAAAAATTACGTCACTTTGTCATAGAATCAATCTCCTACTAATCAATTTCAATCCTAATATAAAACTTGCCTTCCTAATAATAATAAATCTTATTTCGGAAAATGCACTGTAACAAG
The DNA here is from genome assembly GCA_955876795.1 of Eupithecia tripunctaria. Taxonomy (NCBI): domain Eukaryota; kingdom Metazoa; phylum Arthropoda; class Insecta; order Lepidoptera; family Geometridae; genus Eupithecia; species Eupithecia tripunctaria. Next base: position 13,254,390 of record OY041619.1, on the reverse strand, counting down.
TGGAGATAAACTGCCCAAAGTAGAAGGAAATGGAGGAGTTTGAAGGAGGCCTACACTAGTCTACTACAGACGACAAAGGCTAGAAAGAAGAAGGAAAAAGAAGGAAAGGTTTCGGTCAATAAATGTGCGCAATGTATGACGATGCGATGTCATTATTACCTGCCGGGACTGTTCTCTAGGATAGAATACACTGAATAGAATTGGCCTACAGGGAAGGATTTAACATGCACACTCAATCTTATGGATGTCAAGATTCTATTAAAACTAAGAGTATAACGATACACCTTTTTTAAATTGCTGATCAGAAGGTCACGCGTTTGCCCACCTACTCACTTTAAGAGATTGAAAATTATGGCCTAGAAAACGCTTTTCCAGAAGCAACTTATTAACCCTGGATTTGAAGACTTATCTTAGAGTCTTCAAGCAACTTATTAACCCTCGATTCGAAGACTCATCTTAGAGTCTCCAAATCCGGGGTTAATAAGTTGCTTCTGGAAAAGCGTTTTCTAGGCCACACACCTGGGCAGGGCCCTGGTGTGTGGCCTAGAAAACGCTTTTCCGTACATCTTTCTTTCTTTTCGGTACATCCAAATAATAACGTTGCAACGTTATTAATTGGATGTACCGAAGCAGCTTCGATGACCAATTTGGCAATGAATACGAATATATCATCGGCTTAAGCAGGCGAGCGATGCCTTAACGTTATTCGATGACGTGATTTATTTGCTATCTATTTTAATGGTTTAACATTTCTTAGTGGCTAATAGTTTATAGTCAGATCAGTGTGATACTGATAACTGAAGTCACTCCGTAATAGTAAGTGGTGGGTGGAAGACGAAAAATCTTTACTGATTGCTTCTGAATGTTATATAACCTAATGATTACTTACCTAAATATATATAAATAGAAAGAAAATGTATTATTGTACACTAAACGAAACAATTAACAAACAAAATAAGAAATACATAATATGTCACAATTGGCGGTCTTTCGCTCAAGAGTAGTGTTTCTAGCAGACAACGTGGATGGATAATATCATTGGATTGACTGTTATCAAGATACCTACCGCAGTCAATTTTAACCGTACAATAGTAGTAAACTATTGTACGGTTAAAATTGTAACCTACTTGTTAACCTTTTTATACGAATAAATATTTTTATTATTTTAAGGGATACAGCAGATACCTAAACTTTAAGTATATTTTTCATAAATATAAAGGTACTTAGTAATAATTACCTACACAACGTTTTGCATTACGAATACACAGAATTTAAAACTAAAATTCTGTGTATTCGTATTGCAAAACGTTTTGGCTAAGAAAACGATGAAATAAAGCACCAGCTGAATGAATTCAAACACGAATGAAATAATAGTGTCCTCTAAAATGTAAGACAGAAATAACCAGCTATATATAGTTTCAATGTTCAGTGTAAATGCGAAAGACAGAATGGGAATCAGGACTATTAAGTACTATTACTAACGCGACAATGATTCACAAGTCGATCATAAATCAATACTTTTTTTTCTGAAATAAATGTAAGTAAAGGTAAAAAACCTTAGATTTTAATAGCTAACTAATAATCTAAGGTCTTCTTTTCACTACATTCTGCCTCAAAGAGCGTGAAAATGTTACAATGTTACAAAAGGTACATTATATACCTTTGTTAAATTTCCACGCACTTTTAGATGTACCGACCGTACCTACATGTATAAAAATAATAGGTAGACAATTTAACACACAGACTTACACATAATAAGAAGAGGCTACGATTTTTGGAATCGGATACCAGGAAAAAACAACTTACGAGCAACAAAAATCAACACAAAAAGTCATAATGTTAGATTTCGATTGCACTGAATGTTCGTAGGCACGTTTTATGCCCATATATATTATGTATGTGTGCGTTCACCGAATGTGCAACAAAAACTATCCCATAATTATTTCTGTATTTTTTCAGATTCTGCAGAAAAAAACGATAGTAGTGAAGTAAGTGTAAACGAAGAATCGAATGAAGGAGTTGAATCGACAGATAGTAAAGAGGATGACGCACCATCGATAGAAGTAGCAGATGAACCATACATACCGCAAGCGTCAATAGAAGAAGTAGAAGTAGCAAAAGACGACGACTCCAAAGAAGATAATGATGGAGACAGTAAAGAACAAGACTCAGATGACAGCAAACAAGACGACGGAGACAGCAAAGAGGAAAAAGCATCTGCTGACGAACAACCAGCCGAAGAAGGTATGAATAACTTAAAATATGTAGTAACCTTATATTACAACTATTACAACTCTTTTTTTTTATCGGAAATAGAGCTTTGTTTGACCGCATTCTCACATGATGGAAAGCGAAGATGCGGCCGGCGATGTATCACGAAGGCCTAGAAGATGGCTACTCCGGACCACATTCCGAAACATATAATAAACAACATAATAAAATTCTCAATTAATTGTACACAAGGAATGTTTTTTGTCCTCATTGGACATAAAGCACGTCTGCATTGAAAACATCTTTTAAATATTGACACAAATTATATACTTAGGTAAATTAAAATAACAATAATTTTACAATGCAATGTAAGCCGTCGTTACTGGATTTTTATATTTACAGAAAGTGAAGAGGAGCAAGAGCAAAACGACGAAGCTGGCGCTGGTACTGACGATGATTCAAAGGAAGCTGCTGACGACGATGACAGCAAAGAATCTCAAGCAGTATCAGATGACGACGACGCAAGCAAAGAAGCAGCCGACGATGATAAATCTGAGGAGAAATCGGAAGATGCTGCTGATGATTCTGATGAAACAAAAGATGATGACAAATCACAGGAAGATGACGATGGATCTCAAGAAAAGGCTGATGAATCCCAAGAAGACAAAGACGACTCCCAAGAAGACAAAGACGACTCCCGAGAAGTGAAAGAGGATTCGAAAGAAGAAGCAGATGCTCAACCCACTGAAGAAGACACCGAATCCGTTAATGACAAAGATGATTCAGGAGAATATAAAGACGAATCAGAAGAAGGTAAAGATGATTCAGGAGAAGCCAAGGAGGAAACTGAAGAAAAAGAAGATTCTGGCGATGAAAAGGACGCTTCTGTAGAAGAGTCAGACGCAAATGACAAAAAAGACTCTGAAGATGATAAGGATGGATCGGAAGAGGAAAAAGACAAATCAGATGAGAAAGATGAATCTGCAGAAGAAGCAACTACAGAAACTGCTGAAGATGAAGGAGATGAGAAATCAGAAGAATCCGAGAAGGAAGAGAGTGATGGAGATAAATCTGATGAAAAATCCGATGAACCAGCATCTGACGATGATGATGATTCAAAGGAAGATGAAGATGGAGCACCCGAAGAGGAACTACTATTTGTAAGTTTTCACGCTTTCGAAGAGAGATAAAATTACTATTTTATAAATTTAATTAAGCATAACGTGCATTTGTATGGTTTTCAGGAAGTCGAGATTCCCGATAACCTAAGATCCCGTGACCACCTGAAACAGATTCTGAGATTGGAGGAGGAAACGAGTGAAAATGAGTTGACCATCGAAAAATCCGCTGATATAATACTTAGGGATCTCAAGAAAATCTATGATAACTCTATCAAACCACTAGAAACTCTATACAAATACAGGGACCTTAGTAATAGGCATTTCGGTGACCCTGAAATTTTCTCCAAACCGTTGGTGCTCTTTATGGGACCTTGGAGCGGTGGAAAATCGAGCATTTTGAACTATCTAACTGGGCTTGAGTTTACTCCATGGTCACTCAGAACTGGTATGCAAATCCTACTTTCACAGCTTGATAAATTAACTTAGATATAACTCTAATTGAATAACGCTAACACGGACAATGTCACTTTCGTAATCCAAAAGAGAACTTAATTAAATGCAACATAATTTAAATTAAATTTCATACATAATTATACTCTACATAGGTAAGGTGCATAAAGATTTTTTTAGCAAAGCAATTTTGCTTCCCATGGAAATTACTAAGTTACAGGAAAGTAAATTTTGACTAACCTAGGTGCCGAGCCATCGCCTGCCTACTTCAACATCCTGATGCACGGCAAGGAGCCCCAGGTGCTGGACGGGACCCAGCTGGCCGCGGACTGGACCTTCTCAGGGCTGCAGAAGTTCGGCCAGGGTCTGGAAGAGCGGCTGAGAGGATTGAGATATCCTAGCAAGATTTTAGAAAAGGTACCTATATTACTAGAAATTTTACACCATAGATACACTACACATGCTCTCTCGTTCTAGATATCCAGAATATAAAAAAGCACACCCAACAAATCTCAGGACGTTTAACGTATTTAGAAGAATAATTGACATTGATGAGCACAAATCAAACACATAATACTTAATATTTATAGATCAATACCTAAATCTGTAAAATCAATCAATGAGCTAAACACTCAGACCAAATATATTTTTTACTTGGTCTGAGGCTAAACATATCATTTTACATTAGGTACATTTCTACGACATCCAATGGCTTCTTATCTTTACCCAGAGGAAAGTGTAAAGAGAGATCGACCAAAGTCTTACAATAGAATGTGAACTTTATAGGTTTTTTCGCATATCTACCACTAAAAACCAGCGCTGGTTGGACACACCAGTATTCATCCAGCAGAACGCTGAGCGAAGGCCATATTTGCCTTAGACTGTGCTGCGCCCATCATCATCATCATCATCATCATCATCAATGCCCTTAACATCCACGAAGGATGGTTTATGTAGTGTTCGATTTTTGGCACTTACGTAGATGACTTGTAAGGCCTATACGGGAACGACAGATGCGGCCACAGTATTGGCTGGCATCCGTAGTATTGCTGCGCCCATAGTAAAGAATTTTTTTAACATCTACTTAATTTGCTTGTAGCCGTTTGTCGTTTTAAGGTAAATTAAATACCTACAAATATTTTCTTTCTTGGGATGGTGTTGGCTCAGCTAAAAACATGACATTACAGGTGAACATCGTTGAAATCCCTGGGATTCTGGAGGTCCGCAAGCAAGTATCCCGCGTGTTTCCCTTCAACGACGCCTGCCAGTGGTTCATCGACCGTGCGGACATCATCTTTTTAGTATACGACCCGTCCAAGCTGGACGTCGGGCCTGAGACAGAGGCCATACTCGACCAACTCAAGGGCAGGGAGTCTCAGGTATATCCTAAAAATAATATCCCCACCGAGAATCATACAACTAGAGTCTGCTAAGAGAAGAGTCGTGGCGGCGTTACGGTGATGAACTGACGCTTTTAGTCGTACTGTAATGTAATTAATGACAGAGCAGTATTGTTAACGCAACAAAAGTTGTTAATTGGCGCACGAGCGCTTTCAATTCCCACGACTCTTCTCTTTTCGAACACTCTACGTGAATCATAATATCGTAATAAAATTCAATTTACTTAAAAGAAAAACTTTATACAGTGCAAGAATTTAATCCTCGGAAAGTGAATCAGTCAAATACATTCCGAATGCAATAGAAAATGCAGGTAGGTAAGACAAACGATTTATTATAACCTGAGCCAAATAACCAGTGCCAAAAGACGTAAAATTATATGCGTTTAAAATAGATCGTTAAACCTATAGCAAATTGGAATAGTTTCAACAACAGTGGGCATTATTAACAAGGAAATGCGAACGCAAGTTCATGATCTTGCTGCGTCGTCTCTGTCGTCAGGTCGTTCGTCGACCTTCACCATTCAAGTGACTTCACGTAGGTACATCGAATATAATAATTAGTTAAGTTGGTACCTAACGTTGCAACCAGTCAATTAACCAAATAACTCGTGTAGACAACCAGTTGTTTAGTTTGGTTGTCTGGGCGGAGCAAACCGTATTATTCTATGTTAAGTTCAAATCACATCATCATACTACCCATCCCAGATACATAGCTGGTTGGTATTATGTAGGTACCAAACCAAAACTATGGATAATTCGAGCTACCCGTAAATTGTCGGCAATAATCTGCAGTTAGGCAAGGTACCTACTCGTAGTTCTAGTTATTTATATATTATTTGATTGTAATTTTCTTTGTTAATAAAGAGCATTTAAATCAGCTTGGACCTCACTATACCTACATCCTCGATCTAGTGTGAGATCCATCGATAAAAGCTTAGCCCTGAGTTATAATTTTGAAAGGCCATTGTACCATAATATAATGTTAACTCTACCTACCTATCCATTTGGTAAGTTCCTAACATGCTTAATGTGATTGTTTTTTTGCTGAAAAATAAATATTATTTACGTTGTGTTTTATAATCTCATTCATCTCCAGACACGCATACTCCTAAACAAAGCAGACACCGTCAAGCCTGAAGAGCTGATGCGTGTGCAAAGCGCTCTGATCTGGAACATCTCCCCGCTGATGAGCTCAGCGCAGCCCCCGGTCATGTACACGGTGTCGCTGTGGTCCATGCCGTTCGAGGGCGGAGCCCCCACGCGGCTGCTGCAGGCCCAGGAGCGAGAGTTGCTGAGAGACCTGCGACACGCCGTCGACAAGCGTATCGAGAACAAGATTGCAAGCGCTAGGAGATTCGCTGTAAGTTATTGCTCAAGCGCTAGAAATGAAATGAAGATGTTTATTTAATAATTAATTTTGTTTTAAAAAAGTATGAACCGACTTCAATTTTTATAGTTTTTTCATGAATTTTCATGGATTCCATTGTCAGAACTGAACCAAATTAAAATGGTACCACACGGGAAGCACCGGATTTCATATAAAATAGAATCATGAAAATCGGACCAAAAGTTCAAAAGTTCTGAGGTAACAAACCTAAAAAATTATAATAATACAGTCGAATTAAGAACCTCCTCCTTTTTTGGAAGTCAGTTAAAAAAGAAATACACTACCGGCTGTGTAGTTCCGGCTTAGAATTTGAATCTTTCTAGCTACCTCTTCCCGCGGGTGGCGACTTAGGGATATCCTCTCGCCTCTCTCTATCCTTTCGTTTTTGAGGAATTACAAATTGTTTGTAGTCATTCTCTATCTAGGAATTATAATAGAGTAGATATATTTTTTTATATAGCAGAAGAAGTTTTAGAGGATAAGTAGGTAGGTACCTACCTAAACTATTACATAACCTCAACCTCAACCTCAACAGCCTGTATCGGTCCACTGCTGGACGCAGGCCTCACCGTGATAAACGCCTTATTGGTGTATTTACTATGACATATTTGTAAGGAATAGTGGTATTGTTCGATATGCACCACTAGGAGAAAGTTAGAGGAGGCCTATGACTAGCAGTAGACTGTTATAGACAGGCTGATGATGACGATGATGCAGAAAGTGAGATGAGAAAGTGCACTAAGTATATTTATTCAGAAAATCAACGAAAAAAACAAAAAAAACAATATTCTGACTAGATAATAGAACTAGAAAATGTTTGTCACGATAGGGCCGAATTACATTTATTTATAACAACAATACAAACAGTGAAAACGAAGGCACACTTTTAGGGTAGGTAAGGTACATCAATGATGTATAAGTAAAAGCTTAAATAATCAAAAATCTAAGGATTTAAGCAATATAAGTTAAATTCGATGTTTGCACAAAATTTTTTTTTTGAACTTACTTATAATCTATTCCATTGTTATTAAAAACTAAAGCTACACAAGCTTCTCAAGGGAACAACCATGGGTATTCTAATTAGCTTTAAGTTTATTTTTACATGATTTTCGTCTCTCAGGTTCGTGTACGAAATCACGCGAAGATGGTGGACTGCTACCTCACCACGTATTTCAACCACAAGACGATATTCGGCAACAGGAAGATCATCGCCGACGCGATCATAGAGAATCCCCAGAACTATCACATCTACGAGGGACTCAGTACGCTCACTAACATTTCCAGGTTTGTACTTTCCAGACCCCTATTTTGTATAAGAGAAGTAACATAGGACCTTAAGGCATGCCTTGACGGAGTCCTTTAGGAATGTGTCCAGTTGTAGAACTTAACTTACTCGTTGTAAGCTTTCAGATGCATACTTGTATTTTAAACACGAAAATAATTTGTCTGTCTGTTATCTTTTCACGCCTGACGGCGACACTTGGCTGGAACCTCCCCCTAGGTGATGTTTTGGGGAAGGACACGGGCTATTTATCCGACAAAAACACGGGCGAAGCAGTGAGCGGATGCTAATCTATCTATCAATGAATCCCTATTTCCCTTGGTCATCGTTGGACCCACAAAAATATTAATAATAGTGTCTTATTATTAGGAATTCTGTGGTTGGACCAATTTCGCTAATTCTTTTTGTTGTGTTTATTTATCAGGAGACGGTTCACATGAGAGACAAAATTAAGAAAAATGGAAACTTAAATTTATCTGCGGAGCGCAGCCAGTTCTTCATAAATAAGCATTCTATGTTTTCAGATACGACTTGCCGGATCCAGAGACGTACCGGGACTTCTTCCGGCTGAACCCACTGTTTGAGTTCCAGCAGCTATCGGCCACTTGCACGTACTTCCGTGGCTGCCCCATAACGCGGCTCGACGTCGCCATCGCGTACGACCTACCAGAGCTGGTCGGCAAGTACAAGAAGATGGTCGAGACCGCCACACCCCAAGGCATGCCCAAGAGTTGATGCCCCAGCGAACGAACGAACCCCGCACCTGCTTTTTAATTTAACACATTGGATTATTTGGGCACAATTGCATTTGTATTAGTACAATCGGGCGTCAGTTATTCTGTTTTTTAAAACGCATTTCTTATTTATTTTCGCTTGAACTCGCTTGTTCCTTGGGGTGATTGTTGTGAATGTGAGTTTTCTTTTGTGAATATGATATCCAGAATTTCCAATGTCCCAAATTAACACTTTTTTTTATAAATCAGTAAGTCTAGTCATTATTTGTTAATTTATTTTAATTACTTAATGAGTTAAATCTAGGTGTTCCTACAAATAGGACTAATCCCTTGTGGTCTCTGCCATATAATTTTTTGTTAGATTATATTTAATATTGAGACTATGTGACTTTACTTGATTAAGAATAAAAAATAAAAAACTTCAATGGTGTTTTATTTGTCCAGTCTTTATACTTTTGTAGGTATCACTAACTGTACCTACTTTGACAAGTCAAAACCGAGTTTGATCGATACCCAGCGTGGGGATTATGGGCACTAAAGGACAGATTAGGCAGATTCGTGCAGTAGTTTTGTCATGAACAAGTAACAAACATCCATCCATAAATACTTTCGCATTCAAAATATTAGTGGGATTAAAGATTTCGTTGTGTGAACACATGTGGGATGTCCTATTTATTAAAATAAAAAAATAGCAAATCGCGCCGCGCAAGGCAAACACATGTACAATTTATACTCACTCTAAGCCAGTGTTGCAAAAGTGTAAAAGTAAAAAACGTTGAATTTGCCTGCTAAAAATCGGGAGCAAACGGGAGATTTTTTTCGGGCATTTTTCTGGGCATAATTAGACGTGGTTCGAAGAATTTAGGGAAGCCGCCGTGCATAGAGTCTGTCAAATTAAAATTTACTGAAAAATCGCGGCAAAATAATTAAAATATCAGTATGGCAACCTCAAAATTACTATGTCTAGTCTACTAACATGGTTCGATACATGGTAATAAATTATTTATTTACTTACACTATATTTAGGGGGCAATTAATTTATCAATAGTCTGTACCAATATTATGAAAAACCACAAAAGTTTGTTTGTAGAGTCCGCGCCACGACTCAAGTCTTACGGTAAAAGGGGTGCAACTAAGTAATTCCCGATCACGTTAGGGAAATAACAGAAAGCTGCGAACGATTTTGACTGCGAAATGTCCGGGATAAGACCTCTCAGACCAGAAGAGCATAATTCATTGTAAATATTAGGTCCTTACATATGAAATTGGCGTTTTGTATGGGAGGAACAAAAAGTCGAATATTTTTTAATATAATATATTTAATTAATCAAAGTATGAACCATTATTTTCTATGCACTTTTGCCATCTTATAGGTAGTTCATTGATCCCTTTACTAAAAAAACCAGTCGGACGGGAATCAATAAAATCTTTGAAGGCGATTTGGACTGCCCCATCGGAGTTGAATTTTTTCCCTTGCAAGAAGTTATCCAAATTTCGAAAAAAATGGTAATCTGTTGGAGCAAGGTCCGGGGAGTACGGAGGATGTCTTAGACTTTCCAATTGAAGCTCTTCTAATTTAGTAGCCGTCTGTTGCGCAGTGTGTGGTCTAGCGTTGTCGTGAAGCAGCAGTGGCGTGGAGCGATTGACCAGCCTAGGTTGTTTAGCCGCTAGCTTTTCCATCATGGTTTGCAATTGCTGACAATAGACATCAGCCGTAATAGTCTGGCCAGATTTGAGAAAACTGTAATGAACAATACCGGCACTAGTCCACCAAACGCTTACAAGTAACTTTTTTGGGGTTAATTTTCGCTTGGGGCAGGATTTGGCTGGCTGGCCAGGATCCAACCATTGCGCTGAGCGCTTCCGATTATCGTAAAGAACCCATTTTTCATCACAGGTAATGATTCGGTTTAAAATACCTTCATTATTGTGCCGGTTTAGTAATGTAACGCAGCAGTCGACGCGCGTTTGCCGGTTTGCTTCAGTCAATTCGTGAGGTACCCACCTTTCAAGCTTTTCAATCTTCCCAATTTGCTTCAAGTGAATTAAAACAGTTTTATCACTAACATCGCAGCCTGCAGCTAACTCGGACGTGGTTTGCGATGGATCCGCTTCCACAATAGCCTTCAACTCTTCATTATCAACTTGAGTCTCAGGCCGTCCACGGGGCTTGTTCTGCAGGTCGAAATTTCCAGAACGAAAACGTTGGAACCAAAAACGAACTGTGTTTTCTTTTGCAACACGACCGCCATACACATCAGCACTAGTGCCACGGCGGAACTCGTACTCGTAAATAATGCGATATTTTAAGTTTTCCATTTTGTAAAATAAGTGACGCAAACAGAAAAAAACAGAAGAAAAAAAACAAATGAATGACGATCATCGAAGCACAAATACATGAGTCTATAGCTGTACAAATTTGAATTTGGAATTCCTTACCAAAGAGGAGAAATTTGTGATTAAAGTCGCCAGTGCGAAAAACGCCAATTTAATATGTAAGGACCTAATATATATAAAATATTTGTTTTATTTACTATAGTTCTGCGATAGCAGCGCCGCGTCTAAAGGACTTGAGTCGTGGCGCGAACTCTATAGATGTTTGTTACTCGTTTCGCATAAACTACTAAACGAAATATAATGAAATTTTGATAGTTCATTATTTTCCATCCTCCAATTTTATGTTTTCAGTTATATATAAGTAACATACAATTAATGTGAAATAAAATAAACAATTGTAACAGTGTAGGATGTCCTCCGGCCAGGTGGGATGACGATCTGCGAAAGACTGCAGGCAGACGCTGGATGCGTCAAGCTGAAGACAGGGAGCTATGGCGCTCAATAAGGTGGGCCTATGTCCAGCAGTGGACTAGTATAGGCTGATGATGATGATGATGAAAATAAACAAAACAGTTTTTAGGTAAGAAGACAATAAACGTACCTACCTATGTACTCGAACAAGGTATTAAAAAATATGGACGGATGTACTAACCTATTAAATTTTTTCATTCATTCATTCATTAGAGTTGTCATGTAAAAAGTTACGAAAAAAATCGAGTATCTGCTTTCATTAGAATTTTGACAGACTATAGACTTTGTGTTATTGAATTGTATTAGTGTTGCTGTATTTAGAATATTTTTTTTCCATTTTTACTTTCGAACTACCGTTTTTATTTAACATTAGAAAATTAACAATTGAAAATCGGGAGATAGGATAATTAAATCGGGATATCGGGAGACCATGGCCAAAATCAGTAGATCTCCCGATAAATCGGGAACTTTTGCAACACTGCTCTAAGCACGTACGCGATTCACACAACTTCTTCTTCTTCTTCTTTTTATTTTTGGCTCTGCTGCGTCATGGTTTGACACAATTCTGCCAATGTCAGTAATCAATTGTACAAAACGAAGGAATTGAAATTTAATTTAAAGAGGTTGAGTTTGAATAGGGTCAAAAAAAGAGGATAATTTACATAAAATCAATCAAGCTCATTATTTACAAAATCAAACATAAACAACCAAATTAAAAAAATAAAAAGTTACTCAAAAATTACTGAAATAAATTACAATTCTAAGCATAGAGAAACTTAAAATACATAAACTACAAATCTATAATTTTATATTATTTACAGAAATAAATCTACAAAGCTTAGAAACTAAAGGAGAGAACACTAAGGGGAGAAGAGTCTTTGAAGACAAGGGACGGGGGATTTCAGGAGGCATAATGTCATGAAGGGAGATGATAAGTCTTGGACAGGCAAAAAGAAGATGATTAACATCTCCGTCAGCCAAACCACATTCACAAAGGGCATGATCCCTAACCCTTATCTTTGCAAGGAAAACAGGGGTACAAACATGGCCCAACCGGAGACGGCATAATATGGAAGTGCTAGTCTTGCTGGCCTTTTTAAACATAAAAAACCAAGGTTTGAGAGGAATATCAGGTTGCAAATCACCGTAATGTTTACCTTTCAAAATCCTAGAAGAATTCCACATTCGAGACCATGAGGTAGCTAAATGAAAACTAGGAGATAAACAAAGATCATCAAAAACTTCTTCTTTCCGGCCCGCCCGCTCCAGCTAGGTGTGAAATACCATTGTAATATTCTTCACTGTCAGTGTCGAATATATCCAATGTTAAGTTAACTGTCAATGTCACAAGTCGAAAGAGGGTCGCGTACGTAGTTTAATAGGTAAGGTACGTTGAAAACTTGAAAGTTTTCTCGAAAATTGAGGCATCGCTTGGATTTGATTCCTTGCAAACTTTTCTAAATACCATACTATTGTAACCTAAGTTATGCACACAGACCTGTCCCCGCATTTACACACCGATGAGTGCAATGTTCTGATACAAAAGCTGTCGGCCTGTCATGATAATGTAAGTTTGCTTTTGTTGCGTAACAAACATTGTAACAAACAATATACCAATGAACCTACTCATAAATAAACAAGAACTTTATACGCGACCTACTAAACTCAGGTTGCAGCTGATATAAAAAAGAAACATGAGACAGGAACACATAACCTCAACCGAATTGCCTACCTTTAGAATATTGTATTGTATTTTTATTTACAGCACATGTTCCTCAAATTCGTTGGTTACTGCAACGACTTTGACCGTGATATGAGATTCTGCCTCAAAGGAGAACGAATCCGGCGACAAAAAGCCAACTTAGACGCATCTCGGAAGAAGCACGAGGAGATCAGAGCCCGCATTCGAGCAGCACAACAGAAACAGGAACATCACAACTGATCCAAAATGAGTAAAATGGAATATACCAGCATTCTAGACTCAATACCTCCCTCTGCTTTAGAATACAAATCATTCACGGACAGATATTACACTAAAAGATATGTAACAAATGTGAATGGTGTAAAAAACAATGACTTAATGTTGATGTTTCATTCAAATAGAATTGCTCTACTCTGTCTGGCGCCAAGCCACTTCTTTTTCAACAACAACAATGAGTATGCCGTGAACTTCAAGCCAGGAGGAGTTAACCGATTAGATAACTCTGTAAAAGGAAAAGGCAAGAAAGGTGGACAAAAGTTGTCAAAAGAGTCTTTAGTTTGTAAAATTGAGTACAAAAAAGATGGGAGTAGTTTCAACATACCAAGTTGTATGAAAGGTGCATTGTTGGAAGTGAATGAGCAACTAGTAACGAAGCCGGAGCTGCTTAGGGAATATCCTGATGCAGAGGGCTACATTGCGGTTATTTTATCCAGTATTGAGAATTCCGAGTTGCAGAAAAGTGAAATGATGACTCCAGAACTGTATTTAAATAGTTTAAATGGTGATGATGATAATAAATAGTTTATTTTGTACTATTAGTGTTTTCTATTTTAAAGCTAAAACTAATTTTATATTGCAATAGAATGAAGGCCAAGTAGGAAAAAAGGAATCTACAGGTCACCATTGGATTATTTGGTTGGCATTTGTATTTATAAACTTTTCCAAAATCTTTTGTTTTTTTGTACAATTATAAAGTGCTCCAATGAAAAATAACAGCAATTGGTGCATTCTTTTAGCCTATATTATCAGTAAGTACCTAAAAGTTTTATCTAATAAAGAAATGCCCCTAATGATGAGCAATCTATGTAACTAAATAAGTCATTGTCTCACCTCTTGGTAGAGTTGTATCACTAAGCTTATCTAATTTCTACTTACTGACCCCTGAACCTTCATTATAAATGACTGATAACAGGCTTGTTTACTCCATCTCACACTCTTGGAAGATTTCGACCTGTGACAATGTGCTCCAAAAATCTTAGCAAATTACTCTTCACTACAAAATTGAAAACTCCAAAAGAATTATCATTATTCCGCGCATACAGTGATGACAGCGCTGCAAAGAAAACTCCACTGTTCAGTTTGCATAACAAATATGGAGGGAAGGTGGTCAACTTTGCAGGGTTCATGTTACCGGTGCAATATTCCGATATGAGTGTTTCCGCCTCTCACCTCTTCACGCGGAAAAGCGCTTCTATATTCGATGTGTCTCACATGCTGCAAACAAACGTACGAGGTAAGGATTGTGTGGAGTGGTTCGAGACTCTCTGCCCTGTGGATTTAAAAGGCATGCCGAATGGATCCAGTTCTCTAACAGTGTTCCTAAACAAGCAAGCGGGGATAATAGACGACTTGATTGTAACGAAAGTGAGCGATGACACGCTTTATATAGTTTCTAACGCTGGAAGATTGGACGTGGACTCCGCGCATATGAAGAAGACTTCAGAATCATTCCGAAAGAGGGGAAAAGACGTGACAGTGGAGTTTTGGGATGTCAGTGAGAGAGCGCTCATTGCCTTACAAGGACCTAAGGCAGCGTCCACCTTGCAAAGTCTCACAGACGTTTCTATGGAGGACTTGATGTTTATGACGTCACGGTTGGGGAAGGTCGCCGGCGTGGATTGTCGGATCACCCGCTGCGGGTACACTGGGGAAGATGGAGTGGAAATATCCATCCCAGCGGATAAAGCTGAAACTGTTACAGAAGCGTTACTTCTATCGACGGATGTCAAGTTGGCCGGATTGGGAGCTAGAGATTCTTTGCGCTTAGAAGCGGGTCTGTGTTTGTACGGCAATGATATAGACGAAAGCATCACGCCGGTGGAAGCGGCTCTGACTTGGCTGATCGCTAAGAGACGCCGGGGAGAGGCCAGCTTCCCCGGTGCTGACATAATACTGAGACAGATTAAAGAAGGCGTGAGTCGGCGACGAGTGGGAATCAGAATGGAGTCAGGCCCACCGGCTAGGAAGGACGCTTTGCTGAAAAACCCTGTGAATTCTGAAGTTATAGGTAAAGTAACCAGTGGCTGCCCTGCCCCGTCTTTAGGTGGCAATGTGGCTATGGGCTACGTATCGGAATCCTTAAAAAAGTCTGGCACAGCAATACTAGTCAATATCAGAGGCAAGGATGTCCCGTGTGTTATCGCAAAAATGCCTTTTGTCCCGGCTAAATATTACACCAAAAAATAAAAGAGATTGTTTAAAATTATGTTTTTTATTTAAAATTAATTGTACTAACAGAAATAACTCAAATCTTCGAGAGAGTCAAACTTAATAAAGACTAATTAACATAATAATATTTTATAAATGCCACAAAACAACAAATCATTGTCGCGGATTAACAAGGCAAACTATGTACATAGCTAGACAAGACACAGTAGACAAAAATGGAAAAGTAACTGGAAGGAATGTAATTTTACACTTGATGTAATACTGACAAACCGTCTTACCTACATAATTTACTATGCTAGTTTTTGTAAACTTCTGGTGATATAGACAATATTAAAATTACAAAGTTAGGCCTGGTTAAATCAGGCTTAATGTACTTGTGTATCACAGGAGTAAACCACTCGCTTTAATGGAATGATTGTAACAAATCATCAGTCTGTTATACAGGATGTCCAATATGTCCATTCTTCATATAAACGTCTTTATCGTCTTATATCTACATGGGGCTTTCGCGTTCTACACTAGTTCATTAGGCAATAGTAATACAATCGTAGTCTTGAGCCATTGCATTAAATTCGTTAATGGAATAATCAAATACATTTTATCAAGGAATAAAATTAAGTACATTTTCTAAAATAGGTATTCGTTACGAAAAGGTAACAAATTTTACAACACTATAAATTAGGCAGCTCCTTTCTTATCCATCGAAAAGAGTGTCATTATTTTTAGTTAGGTCAATGACAAATATTTTTTAGTGCCCAATCAATTTACATCATTATGACCAGTTGTAGAAATTATAAAACTTAGATCTTACTTTTACGACGACCGACGCGACCAAAGTTCTCAACGAAACGTTAAACTTAACAAAGTCTTTTCTGCAAATAGGCTATAAGTACTAAAAGCCGGGAAGGCAACAACACTGCCTGTCGGGGGTTCCATAGATTAGAGCGTGACCGCAATTAACCATGGTTAAATGGTATTAACACACCAATACATGGAATGTTTCAGGCCGTGGTCTCAGTTTAGCTCAATATCTTGATACTAGCCTGTCTGTGGCAAGAACTGCTGAACAAACTCATAGGTGAGTCGATAGTGTCATTTGGAGCCTTGCTCGTCTTTGAAATTGGACTGGCCGAGTCTCGCTATCTCTTCATTCAGTTTGGTCAGTCTTTCTGAAACCTGTAACGAGAAGAACATCGCTAATTTTACCAAAAGTCTAAGGCCCGTATTATGAAAGCTTGCTCAGTCATCGAGCTATGCTTGAGCAACGCTTTTCTATGGCATAAATGTCACTCAAGTATAGCTTTATGACTGAGCAAGCTTTCATAATACGGGCCTAAGCGTCTTATACACTGACTGCTCGTCTCAAATACACGGACGCCAAGTTCCCGATTGCAAGGCTCAACTGCATTTAACTGCCGTCACTTGCAGTTGACGAGTGCAGTTGCCTGTATTGTTGCAGTTGCAGTTGCCTCGTATGTTGTGCCCTCGGTAGATATCATTTAGTCGTTTCTTCCGACACCCGCGGGAAGAGTTGGGATGGTGCAAATATCAAGCCGCCGGCACCACAACACGTAGGGCGGGTTGCTAGTAGCAAATTTTTTTTTTAAACCTATTAACCGATTTCAATTTTTACAGTTTTTCATGAATTTTCATGGATCCCATTGTCAGAACTGAACAAAATTAAAATGGGGCCACACGGGAAGCACCAGCTTTCATATAAAAAAGAATCGGACCACCGAGTCAAAAGTTCTGAGGTAACAAACATAAAAAAAATACAGACGAATTGAGAACCTCCTCCTTTTTTTCAAGTCGGTTAAAAAATACTCACGTCAGTCTGTGGGGACGGCTGCGCCGGCGGCGAATGCGTGTTCGCCTCCTCTCGCAGGCGACAGTTCACCTGGTAGTTGATCTGGTTCTGCAGCTTCACGAATATCTTGCGGTACTCGTCCTGTATTCTGTTCATCTCGTTGTTTACGTGCGTGTCTTTTTTCGTTATGTAGTCCTGGGAATGTACAAAAACCATTATATATTAAATTAAGTAGTAGTTCCCGTTCCCGTGGGGATTCCGGGGTAAAATATTGCCTATGTCACTCCCTAAATAGTTAGCTTTCTGATGGAAGAATTTCTTGAATCGGTCCAGTAGTTTCGGAGCCTATTCAATACAAACAAACAAACAAATCTTTCCTCTTTATAATAAAAGTTAAAAGAAAGTAAGTTTGGAAATAGAGTCGATTAAGACCAACTTATTTTTTGACAAATGTAATTTTTTGGGCGAACCGTACTTTAAAAAAAAAAAAAGACGTGTGGCACTCGGGGACTGCCGCGGTAAAGCTATTGCAATGCCATCCAGAGGCGAGTTGCTGAACTAAAGAGACAAACGTCAAGGTTTTTTCGTTACGGAATTTCTGGATTCGGTCCCCGCGCTCAAGGCCCGCGATAGAAGCTATGCAAGCTTAACAAGAAATTGTAATATATATATGTTTCTTCAAAATAAAATAGAAGGTTCCTAAGAATAAAACCTTCTAACTACAAAAGAAACGGTAGCTACCCTTAAGGGACCAAAATTTTGCCCCACCTATATTTATTTTATTTTATTTATTTATATATAGAACACAAACATATATTTGGTATGTTCGGAAACTTTTGCCTTTAGACACTAAAGTTTGTTAGTTTTATTCTATTATTTTAATTGTTAAATAAATGGAATTTAACAATCGTACTGTGATATGTCAGGAGTGACTTGTATGGGGGAAAGAGGACGGGACGGACGGGCGTGGTAAGTTTAAGGGTGCGGCGAACATGGCGAGAGAGGGTCACCGGAGAAGTTTTAGTGAGAATTACGTCTTTCCCAGGGCCTATATAATATAATAGTTAGTTAATTTATAATAGTCGTATAATAAAAATGCTGGTCACCCCAGACCTTTCCTAAGTGCGAGTCGGACTCGCGCGTACGAAGGGTTCCGTATCATTAACGCGCGTTGACGAGGAAAGGGGTAGTAAGCTTAAAATTAATAAGAATATTTTTTAATTTTGTACCCTGTAGGTTTTGATTCCCTTGCGAGTGTCGAAAATTTGCAGCTTATGCGACTGTAAAGATACAGTCGTATTTGCCGCAAATTTTCGACAATGATTGCGTTGGCTAAGAAGTTTGATTTCACAGCTCCAAGGGACAGTAGAACCTGTATATTTGATACTAGCTGCGCCCCGCGGCATCGCACGCGTGGTTCCTATAAAAACTTTTATACGTAATTTCTATCCCACAGGAACTGGTTTATGGGATAAAAAATGTGATAAATTTCAGCTTGATACCTACCACGCGTTCCTGAGAAAAAGGGTCTTGACAGACAGACAAACGGATGGACAACAAAGTTATCCTATAAGGGTTCCGTTTTTTCCTTTCAAGGTACGGTTGTTTCTCTGTAAATTATGTTGTACTACCTACTAAATTGTTGTTCACATTACCCAAAGGTTAGCAGGTAGAGAATGCTATCTAGCATTATGCTCGCCCATGTACAAATTTTGTGTGCAATAAAAATAAAGTATATTCTATCTATCTATCTACGGAACCCTAAAAAGAGTAAAGACATACCTTATACGTCATTATAGTCTTCTTGGCGTGCCGATACTTGTCCTGTATCACTTGATAATCCATCTGCAGTTTCTCATGTATTTCTTCCATCTGCGCCAACTGTGACTGCATCTCCGAAACCTGGCGATTCACTCATACATTTATTGTTTGTGGATTGGGTACCTACATACATACGTCATTTAACAAATATACATAAAAGTTTAACGGGGGGCATTGCGCACCATTTTGTGAAAAAGATCGCGAAGTCATAGGATTTGGCATTCATAGGAGCGGGCATACGTTTTTGGAACGGCGCGCGTACGCGCTAAAATAATACTTAAGTATATTTAGAAGAAAACTACACCACTTATGAAAAAACCCAACCGAGAAACCAAGGACTTAGAAATGACTTACGAATCAAAACAAAAATATTTTCTATAGGGGTTCCTAAGATCTAGACCAAATTAGGTGCAAAACAGTGCACTTTCATGTTTTTTTTTTCGTACATTTTATACTGATTCGTAATTTTAAAACGAAGGCATAAGAACACGCGGATTCCGTGTTTACTGAGATCTAGGCCTAGTTTTTTTAGCAAATCCATTAGGTTCGAGCCTACTTTGCGGAAATCCAAAGTAAATATAAGGATGAAAATTTTTAGGAACAATTCCGCGAAAAACCTTTTACGATAAGATTTAATAAATTATACAAAATGAAAGAACATTAAAATTTATCATTGGTGTTCTGATGATGTCCCATGGAGAGACGAAAGTAGTTGACGACTTATTTTGATAAATATTTTCATTTTGTATAAATGCTGTATAAATATAATTTGTTAGATCTTATAGGAAAAGGTTTTTCACGGAATCGTTACTATACCGTGTCCATTTTGAATGAGGCATAAACGTATACAAACCGCCTATACTTAACCTAAAATTCACTTTGTTGGCGCGTCCTTTTATACGTAATTTACATTACTGGTCGATTTTAGATCCTCCCTTCAATAAGAATTGCTTACAATTATATCTGAAACTCGACGCCAAGCAAGTGAGTTTTTGTTATTTGTATCGTGGTTTATTTACTAACATGCTCCATGCTGGATGGATAAACCATAAATACCTTCATCCTTATAAATACAGATATATTAATACAAAATGTATGCTTTTTAAACTTTCGTGATTTGTTAACATAATTAATGATTTTATTGGGTATTTATCGCGTCCTCATGGTTATTAGTAGATTTTACCCGCGGCTTCGCACGCATTCTTTCTATGAAACGTTTAATAGCTATTTATGCAACAAGTGCGGAGAGTAGGTGACTTCCGACGAATGTATAAGGGACCCCGCGCACTAGGCAGCCTAGCGGCGCAGTGCGGTTTTAGACGCGCGCGTTCCGCATTCCTTCGAGCACTGAACGCACTCGCCCTGAAGATGCCCTTCGTTAAGGGATGAAACGTTGGTGTTCTTCCAACACAAATAAGGTTCTTAGCTAACCCGCTTACATCCGCAATGAATTCGTCAAACTACGATAGTTTTTCTAATAAAACTAGCTGTGCCCCGCGACTTCGCACGCGTTGTTCCTATGTAAACGTTTAAAGGTGTTTTCCCGACAGTTATTCAATTTTTTCTCGCCGTAAAAATAAAAACCATCCTTGATCTTCAACGAACATAAAAAAAAAGAATTGGCTAAATTGGTCGGTGTTATTGAGTTATGCGTTTACAGTACTTAATTACACATTTAGCGATTCATTTCTATATACTAAAATATTAACGAAGTTTACCTTTACTTTCATAGACTGATACTCTCTCGCGTAAGACGTATTCTTCTGCTTCATATCTTCCCTCTCGCTCTTCAGAACATCTTCCAAGGACCCCAGTCTGGTCGCTCGTTCTTTATACTTCTCAGCCTTGACTTTCCACTCTAGAAGGAGATCTTTAGCTTTCTGACAGTCCGCTTGTAGCTGATTATGCTCCTTTATTAGAACTGATATCTCGTTTTCTTTTGACTCTAGTATTTGACTGACTTTGTTCCTCTCGGCTATAATGAACTCTTTCAAAGTCTCTACCTCTTGAGCTTTTCTCTCGAGTAGTTCTTTTAATTTGGTGACAGCGTCTACTTGTTCAGATTTGATCTGTTTTATTTTTCTTGCGCAGTTCATTTCGACAGTCTTCATTTCGAGAGTGAATTTTTCGGCTATTTGGTCGCGGATGGCTTTTTCTTTTATCATCATTGCGGTCTGGAAATAAATTATTTACATTTGATAAGATTTTTGAATACTGGACGGAGCGTGCAGCGGGGCGTGCAGCGGCGCGGTCAGCGCCGCGTGCAACGGCCCTGTCATCGCACGCGTAAACACAAACATATCGCAATGTACGGCGATGTTTATGGATAGGCGCAGGAAGAGTGGCGCTGCAGGCCACGTGCGACGCGTCAAATCAAACAAACCCGTGTAAAATCGCTTCTCCGTAAACACACTCTACCAACGCCATATGTTTGAATTTAGTGTGGGCCGTACGTCTCCGTCTCCTGCAGAAACATTCTATTACCACAGAACGGCGATCCCCAGCCCGCATGCCCAGCGTGAGGATTATGGGTATTATCTTCCATGATATAAACGCCAACAATGCGCTTATCAGGGGGAGGCCTGCGTCCAGCAGTGGACCAATACAGGCTGTTGAGGTTGAGGAAGTGTACAAATTAATATTAGGTCCTTACATATGAAATTGGCGTTTTTCGTACTGGCCACTTTAATCACAAATTTCTCCTCTTTGGTAAGGAATTCCAAATTCAAATTTGTACAGCTATAGACTCATGTATTTGTGCTTCGATGATCGTCATTCATTTGTTTTTTTTCTTTTGTTTTTTTTTTTCTGTTTGCGTCACTCATTTTACAAAATGGAAAACTTAAAATATCGCATTATTTACGAGTACGAGTTCCGCCGTGGCACTAGTGCTGCGGAAACAACTCGAAGGGTGAATGATGTGTATGGCGGTCGTGTTGCAAAAGAAAACACAGTTCGTTTTTGGTTCCAACGTTTTCGTTCTGGAAATTTCGACCTGCAGAACAAGCCCCGTGGACGGCCTGAGACTCAAGTTGATAATGAAGAGTTGAAGGCTATTGTGGAAGCGGATCCATCGCAAACCACGTCCGAGTTAGCTGCAGGCTGCGATGTTAGTGATAAAACTGTTTTAATTCACTTGAAGCAAATTGGGAAGATTAAAAAGCTTGAAAGGTGGGTACCTCACGAATTGACTGAAGCAAACCGGCAAACGCGCGTCGACTGCTGCGTTACATTACTAAACCGGCACAATAATGAAGGTATTTTAAACCGAATCATTACCTGTGATGAAAAATGGGTTCTTTACGATAATCGGAAGCGCTCAGCGCAATGGTTGGATCCTGGCCAGCCAGCCAAATCCTGCCCCAAGCGAAAATTAACCCCAAAAAAGTTACTTGTAAGCGTTTGGTGGACTAGTGCCGGTATTGTTCATTACAGTTTTCTCAAATCTGGCCAGACTATTACGGCTGATGTCTATTGTCAGCAATTGCAAACCATGATGGAAAAGCTAGCGGCTAAACAACCTAGGCTGGTCAATCGCTCCACGCCACTGCTGCTTCACGACAACGCTAGACCACACACTGCGCAACAGACGGCTACTAAATTAGAAGAGCTTCAATTGGAAAGTCTAAGACATCCTCCGTACTCCCCGGACCTTGCTCCAACAGATTACCATTTTTTTCGAAATTTGGATAACTTCTTGCAAGGGAAAAAATTCAACTCCGATGGGGCAGTCCAAATCGCCTTCAAAGATTTTATTGATTCCCGTCCGACTGGTTTTTTTAGTAAAGGGATCAATGAACTACCTATAAGATGGCAAAAGTGCATAGAAAATAATGGTTCATACTTTGATTAATTAAATATATTATATTAAAAAATATTCGACTTTTTGTTCCTCCCATACAAAACGCCAATTTCATATGTAAGGACCTAATATTTTGTTCTGTAGGGAGCGCTGCTGCCCTCCGGTGGATATCCCTTAGTCGCCTCTTACAACATCCGAGAGAAGAGTTGAGGTGGTGCAAATTCTAGGCCACACAGCTACCACAACCGACACTAACTCAATACCCTTACCTTAGCCGCAATATCATCACAGTCTTGCACCATATCCTCGAGGCTCTCCGACCGCGGCAGTTCCATCGGAAGCTCATCCGTCATGGTGCCTGTGGATATCTGCTCGTTAAGTTTCTTGAACCGCTCCATTATGTATTGTTGGAAGAACTCGGCTTTGCTTTTCAACTCGGTCATTAAAGCGTCGTTGCTTTCTTGGGAGGCTGAAATTTTTGATAATCTTTATGGGCAAAGAAAGTTATAATCACACTAGCTGCGCCCCGCGGCTTCGCACGCGACGATTCTATGGAAACGTTTAAAGGTGATTTTTATCCCACGGGAACTGATTTATGGGTAAAAAGTAACCAATGTATGATTCTAGGATTAAGATTAGGAGCTGAAATTTTGCATACAGGTAGTATGCAAAATTTCAGCCCGATCCGTTCAGTAGTTTTGTCGTTAAGAGGTAACAAACATCCATCCATCCATACAAACTTTCGCATTTATAATATTAGTGTGATGTGATAATCTAAATTAATTAGAAAATGTACAATTGAATCAATTGAGCGAACTGCAGACGGTTGCAAACAATCTACAGGTGTTTTACTATAAAAACTTTCGTAGTTTGACGAATTCATTAAGAATGTAAGCGGGTTAACAACCGACTCTCTTACTCCGATTTCATAAAACCGGCCAAATGAGAGTATGACTCGCGCCTGAAGGGTTCCGT
The DNA here is from genome assembly GCA_955876795.1 of Eupithecia tripunctaria. Lineage (NCBI taxonomy): Eukaryota > Metazoa > Arthropoda > Insecta > Lepidoptera > Geometridae > Eupithecia > Eupithecia tripunctaria. The sequence continues at coordinate 13,230,442 of OY041619.1, read as the reverse complement.
ACCAATATCTAAAACGGCAAAAAATCATGTCTGTTGTATGGGAGCATATGGGAGCGGTAATTTTATTCTGGTGTTTATCGTTGTTAAGAGCGGCCAACCCGTCTTATTTTTCATACAAACGCTCTTACGTGATTATGGCGTTCTTTCCTTTCTCATAACAGATCTTTCTTTGAAACTTTTACCTAATAGGTATCTTGTGCGTTATAATCCAGGTTTTTATTACAACAAAACATATAAATTTGTAGAATCAAATTCAGAATTAATTCCAAAAATCAACTTTTTTACACAAATTTTACCTGAACTTTGGGCGTTCATAATGTTCTCGTAAATTGTAAAAGTAAAGAAAATATTAAACCTTGCAAATGTAATGAGATTTATTTCACAAACTTGTAAGGTTTATTGAAAAACACGTATTTCCTGGAACAAGTTTTATGAAATTTCCTTACACTATTCTTCCTAGGGCCGACTACCCGCGAGTGAACGGCGAGAGTAACCGAATGCCAACCGAGCGATCAGGCGCTGTCTCTCTGTTTTCGCTTTGCCTCTATATCTAACATTGCGCTGGATGAAACAACAAGCTTTTTAATCACGCTCGCGTTGACGATAGTCGGACCGGGAAGGGCCGCCTTAAAGTGGCAACATAAATACATAATCTGCGAAAATTTCAAAAAGAAAATTGTGTAACTGTCACGGTTCATGAGATACAGCCTGGTATCAGATGGTCAGACAGACAGACAGACAGACAGATGGACGGACAACGGACAGCGTCATACAAGGTCTCATTTACCCCTTGGGTACGTATTAACCCTAAAAAAGAAATAAAAATAAATAATAGATGAGAAACATTACCTAATCTAAGCTGGCATTTCCCGAGCTGCTCTTCTAAATACTTAACATTCTTCATGTGCTTCTCGCATTGCATACAAGGCTCCATTTCTTTCCTCATCGCCGTTTTCTCATCTACAAACATAATTAAAAATAAACCTTACACCATTGTTTTAAAGTTTATAACTAAAAATCTGCAGTAAACCCGCTTTTATGCGTAAGAACTGTGTAACACAAAAACTAAGAATCCAGACACAACTTGGATTATTTCATAATACTGAACACTATACCGTATTCATTGAGCATGTAGAATGTTAGTTAACAAACCGTCCATACTTAACCTAAAACTCTTTCTTCGTCCTTTTACACGTCATTTACATTACTTGTCGATTTGCGATCCTTCTTTCAATAAATATTGCTTACAATTACATGTGAAACTCGACGCCAAGCCTGTGAGTTTTTGTTATTTGTGTCGTGGTTTGTTTACTAACATTCTACATGCTCGATGGATGCAGTATACATTCAACACTAGTGTTTCTTTCATTTTCGGACGATTCTGCGACGTTACTTTGTCATGTCAGTACAGAGATTAATGACGACCGGTTGATGGCGCGACGGGCGAAGGTCCGCCAGCGACGCAGGAGGTTGCGGGTTCGATTACCGCATGGGAACAAATGTTTGTACGATAGAAAATATTTGTTTGATGTTTTCTGGGATTTCATGTATAATAAGAAATATGTAAGTATGTTACGTATTGTCTATACTAATATAATAACGAGGAAATATTTAATTGTTTGTTTGTATTGAATAGGCGCCGAAACTAACAGACGGATTAAAAAAAATCTTCCACCATTAAACAGCTTACTTTTTAAGGACCATAGGCTTCATTTTATCCCGGAAGTGTGGTCTATGCCATAGTAAGGCGATTGGTTAGCAGAATTCGACTCCAACCTATGTACCTCAACCTTAACAGCCGGTATCGGTCCACTGCTGTACGCATGCCTCCCCCATGTTGGCGTTTATGTCATGGGGGGTAATGCCGTTAATCCCAACGCTGGGCATGCGGGTTGGGGATCGCAGTTCGGTGGTAGAATTGCTCAACAGGGGGCGCTGCTCTCCGCCCCCGGTGGATTTCCTTAGTCGCCTCTTACAACACCCATGGGAAGAGTTGGGATGGTGCAAATTAGAAGCCACGCAGTTCCTAGCTATGTTCGTACCTTTTAAATATTGGTCTAGTTTCCCCGTAAATTCCTTCTGCTTATCCGTAAATTCCCTTTGCAGCTCCGATATCCTTCTATTAGCGGCTTCTAGCTCATTCCTCGAGCAACTCAGATCGGAGTTGAGTTTGTCTATCTGCTGATTGTACTTCTCCAACCGTTCTACGTATTCTTTCTCTTGCAGTTTGAAATGTTCTCTTTCTTTATGTACTTTTGCGACGATGTCCTTCATTTCTCTGGTTACTGAGTCGCGCGCGCTACATGCCTGTTGACAATACAATACAATTATTGTTTGAAACTTTTAAATCCATCATGGTTATTAATACTAAAGTTATTTACAGCAGTTTTGAGCTTTCCAATATTCTTCGGCGCACGAAACTGTACCGAAATATTGGAAAGCTCAAAACTCAAATCATGGTAAATATCCCGTTGTAAATAACTTTAGAATTATTCTTTACTAGCTGCTCCCCGCGGCTTACACGCGGTGATCCAATGGAAACCTAGGTAATTTCTATCCCACGGGAACTGATTTATGAGATAAAAAGTTGATTCCGTACTGTTGATTCAGTAGCCTCTGTTTGATTCCAGGATTAGAATTACCTGTATGCAAAATTTCAGCCTTATCCGTTCAGTAGTATTGGCGTGAAGAGGTAACAAACATCCATCCATACATCCATGCAAACTTTCGCATTTATAACATTAGTGTGATTGCACACCAGTTATCAGAAAACACGAAAACATAAACAAATAGAGATAATGTATAATGGGCGATCTTATCGGTAAAGGCGATCTCTTCCAGGCAACCTTAGGATGGACAAGAAGTAATCGAAAAAGTATAGACGGTGCCGTGTATACAGAAATAATATTTTAATAAATATTTACTGTGAAATGTGGCTTACTATACCGTATCCATCGAGCATGTAGAATTAAACAAACCGTCCATACTTAACCTAAAATTCATACTACTTTTTATCCCATAAATCAGTTCCCATAGCATAAAAATCACCTTTTAACGTTTCCATAGGAATAACACATGCGAAGCCGCGGGGCGCGGCGAGTTATAAATAAATAAATAAATAATGTTGGACAATTCACACAGCATTATCTAGCCCCAAGCTAAGCAGAGCTTGTGTTTTGGGTACTAGATAACTGATATACATAATACAATACACTACATGGATAGATATTTTTTATAATAAATAGAAAACATCCAGAACGGTTGTGTGGTGCCGGCCTAGAATAGCACCACCCCATTTCTTCCCGTGGGTGTCGTAAGAGGCGACTAAGGGACATAAACCGGAGGGCGGGCAGCAGCGCCTCCCGTAGACCGAAAATATCACCGAACTGCGATCCCCAACCCGCATGCCCAGCGTGGGGATTATGGGCACTACCCCCCCAATGATTGCACACGCCAAAAAGTGGCCCCTAGTTCCCGGCCGCCTCGCTATTCCTGGCCATGGTAGCGGCCATGGTAACGGCGGGGCAGGGGGTGCTAAGAATCCCCGGGCTACGGCAGGCTACCGATCATTACTTAAAAACTTGACCCTGGCTACGTTTAACGGACGCACTCTGAGGCTTGATCACCATCTAGCGCAGTTGGAAGTGGAGTTAGAGAACATTAAATGGCATGTTCTGGGGTTATGTGAAGTCCGTAGAGAGGGGGAGGACACCGTAACCTTAGACTCGGGCCATCTTCTCTACTTTCGCGAGGGTGATAAAACATCCCAGGGTGGCGTAGGCTTCCTCGTCAACAAGGCCCTCTCTAACAACGTTCAGGAAATCTCCAGTGTGTCGACCAGGGTAGCGTACCTGATCCTTCGGCTGTCCAAGCGGTACAGCTTGAAGGTAATTCAGGTTTACGCACCGACCTCGGCACACTCGGATGATGAAGTGGAGGATATGTACGAAGACATATCCAAAGCCTTACATAACACCACCAAGGCTCACTTCAACGTTGTTATGGGGGACTTTAACGGCAAGGTGGGAATCCGGACTGGCAACGAATCCCGAATAGGCTCGCATGGTTATGGAGTTAGGAATCACAGGGGGCAAATGCTTGTCAACTTCCTTGAGAAGGAGGGGCTGTTCTTAATGAACTCTTTCTTTAAGAAACCGCCCCAGAGGAAGTGGACGTGGCGAAGCCCCGACACTGTGACTAAAAATGAGATCGACTTCATCATGACGGATAGCAAGCACATATTCAGAGATGTCTCAGTGATCAACAGGTTTAATACCGGATCTGATCACCGACTGCTCCGAGGCTCTCTGAATATCAACTTAAAGCTTGAAAGAAACCGTCTGATGAAGTCCACGCTCCGACCTAATCCAATCCAGATCATGGCGGGCACCGAGAAGTTCCAGCAGCTTCTCGGGAATAGATTCATTGCCTTGGATCCCACTGATGACGCTGACGAGACCCTACACAATCTGGTCGAAACGTTGAGGAACGAGGGCATCAGATTCTGCCAAAAGCAGCGTACTGGCAAGAAATCCAAACTCTCGGATGAGACTCTCGGGCTGATGGCAAAACGACGGGAAACCACCCAAGCGACTTCTTCAGACAGGTCAGACCTGAACAAGCGAATTGCGAAGATGGTACGGCGCGACCTTCGGAGCTCCAACACACGCCTCATTGAAGAGGCAATAGAGCGAAACCGAGGGTCCAAAGTATTCACTCAGCAGCTTGGCAGGAGCCACCTGACGAAGCTTAAAACGCACGATGGGAGGACCGTTTTGTCGAAGCTGGAGATATCCGCCGAGATAGAGGATTTCTATGGCCGATTATACGCTGCACATGCCCCTCGTCTCCAACGAGTCGACCACGATTCAAGAGCCACCCTGACACGCCACTATACCGACGAACTGCCAGACATCAGTCAAGACGAGATTGTGCTAGCTCTGAGGCAGCTTAGAAATGGAAAAGCCCCCGGTGAGGACGGCATAACATCAGAGCTTTTAAAAGCCGGAGGAGCCCCTGTTATACAGGAACTACAGAAACTCTTCAACGCCGTCTTTCACAGTGGGAGAACTCCAAAGGCGTGGAGCGGGAGTTTGGTGGTGCTCTTTTTTAAGAAGGGAGATAAAACCCTCCTTAAAAACTACAGACCCATCTCACTCCTGAGCCACGTCTATAAGCTGTTCTCACGAGTGATCACGAACCGTCTCGCCAGGAGACTCGACGAGTTCCAGCCACCGGAACAGGCCGGGTTTCGCGGAGGATATGGCACCATAGACCACATACACACAGTGAGGCAGATTATACAGAAGTCCGAAGAGTATAATCAGCCCCTGTGTCTGGCCTTTGTGGACTATGAGAAGGCCTTTGACTCTGTCGAAACCTGGGCTGTTCTGGAATCCTTACAGCGATGCCAAGTAGACTATCGTTATATCGAGGTGCTGAGATGTCTCTACGACGCCGCGACCATGAGTGTCCAAGTACAGGACCAGCAGTCCAAACCCATCCAACTGCGCAGAGGAGTGAGGCAGGGGGATGTTATATCCCCGAAACTGTTCACGAGCGCCTTGGAAGATATGTTTAAGACACTGGACTGGAAAGGTAAGGGCATCAACATAAACGGCGATTACATCTCACACCTTCGATTCGCTGATGACATAGTCGTAATGGCGGAGTCGTTGGAGGAGCTAAACCGGATGCTGGACGGCCTAGCTTTAGCCTCACGATGCATCGGTCTCGGCATGAATTTGGATAAAACCAAAATCATGATCAATGGCCTCATTGATCCGGGACCGGTCGTCGTACATGGCCACCCTCTCGAAATTGTTTCCGAGTACACTTACCTTGGGCAAATTCTGCAGTTGGATAAAAACAATTTTGAGAAGGAGGCCAAGAGGAGGATTCAGCTAGGCTGGGCAGCGTTTGGAAAGCTACGTCGAGTCTTCTCGTCATCCATACCGCAATGCTTGAAAACGAAAGTTTTCAATCAGTGCGTCCTACCCGTCATGACCTACGGAGCTGAGACGTGGACACTCACGATAGGGCTGGTCCACCAGTTTAAAGTCGCTCAGCGAGCTATGGAAAGAGCTATGCTCGGAGTCTCTCTGAAGGATAGGATTCGTAACGAATACATCCGACAGAGAACCAAAGTTATCGACATAGCTCAAAGAATTAGCAAACTGAAGTGGCAGTGGGCCGGCCATATCTCGCGAAGAACCGATAACCGCTGGGGTAAACGAGTTCTTGAGTGGAGACCGCGACTCGGCAAACGTAGTGTAGGACGCCCTCCGGCCAGGTGGGATGACGATCTGCGAAAGACTGCAGGCAGATGCTGGATGCGTCAAGCTGAAGACAGGGCGCTATGGCGCTCATTAGGGGAGGCCTATGTCCAGCAGTGGACTAATATAGGCTGATGATGATGATGATGATGATGATCCAGAACGCCCTGAACAAATATTTGCAGATCGTACAAACATTTGTCCCGAGGCGGGAATCGAACCCGCAACCACCTGCGTCGCAGGCGGACCTTCGCCCACCGCGCCACAGTGGTCGTCGAATATATATACCACCTTACCTGTAGATACAAGTTCTTGAGCTCTCCATTTTCCTTCAGCGTGTCTTTAAGCTGTCCGCTGTACCGTTCCAACTCACGCAGCAAGTCCGCGTTAGCCTCCTGCACTATGGACGCGCGGGAACCTTTCTCGGATTTCAACTTATCGTGCTCCATTTCAAGCTCCGCGTATTTTAGATCTATCTGTAATTTGTATCAGAGTCAGAGTCAAATATTTTATTTCTATAGACTTAAATAATTTTTTTTTTTAAACTATAAACCGACTTCAATTTTTACAGTTTTTTCGTGAACTTTCATGGAATGATACCACTGTCAGAACTGAACAAAATTAAAATGGGACCACACGGGAAGCACCAGCTTTCATATAGAATCATGCAAATCGGACCACCCAGTCAAAAGTTCTGAGGTAACAAACATAATAATAAAAAAAAAAAAAATAATAATACAGACGAATTGAGAACCTCCTCCTTTTTTTGAAGTCGGTTAAAAATAAGCACGTAGAGAAGTCAAATTTTTACTTTTAGTTTTAAGTTTTTTTTTTTAGTTTTAAGTATTTTGGGTGCCTTATTCGCTTTAGCGAACAAACCCTTTGTAAATAAATGATTATAAAAAAAAAGTATTTTGTTTTATAATTTGTATTTCTTGTGTTATCTCTAGTTGGTTGCCCTGAATAAATATATAAATAAATAATGAAAGATACATACAGATTTCAGCTCCGCCCTAGTATCATCCACTTCCCTTCTCAGCTCCTCATTCTGTAGCTTGTAGCTCTCCATCAGGTCGCTGTCGGAGCTGCTGCCGAGCAGTTCCAGCTTGTTCTGCAGCACAGCGAGGCGGGAGTTCAGCTGCATCTCTATACCTTTCTGCTCTTCCAACTTTGTCCGGTACTCGGACTCTTGCTTGCGGTGCTGCTCTAGCTTTTTGTCTCTGTTGGTTAGAAATTACTATATATATGTTTACGCCTTTATGAAAGCGAAGAGCAATCTCGAAGACAATTGTGTGTTTAGTGCAGGCATTTGTATATTTTTTGACAGTCCATTAATTCGACTCTGACTCATGGAGCTAAACGATTGTCCATCTTAAACCCTTATTCCAAAACACTGCAAAATTAATAATAATAGTTTAGTAAAAAGTTATTAATACAAGTTATCTGATCATGTCGGGAGTTTCATTTGGGTACAGAAGTGCCTGAACAGTATAAATTAAAGTCGTTTCCTGCTGGCTGTCCCTATAATAATAATAATGCTGGACAATTCACACAGCATTATCTAGCCCCAAGCTAAGCAGAGCTTGTGTTATGGGTACTAGATAACTGATATACATAATACAATACACTACATAGATAAATATCTTTATTATACATAAGAAACATCCATAGCGCCCTGAACAAATATCTGCAGATCGTACACACATTTGTCCCGAGGCTGGACACGAACCCGCCACCTCCTGCGTCGCAGGCGGACGATCGCCCATCGCGCCACAGAGGTCGCCTATGTATGCTTAGATCTTTAAAACTATGTAATGGATTTTGATGCTGTTTTTTTTATTAGATAGATAGAGTGATTTCAGAGAAAGGTTTATATGTACAAATACATCAGCATTGCATTCGTGCGAAGCCAGGGCAGGTCGCTAGTAATGAATAATTATTTTAATACTTAATTATTAATTAAAATTGATCGGCAATAAACCTGCCAATAGAGTCAGAGTCAGAGTCAAATCGTTTATTTCTTTAGACTTACAAAATAAGTACTTAGACTAGACAAGTCAAATTTTTACTATATAAACAGCTTGATAAATAGTTATTACTATCAAACAAGAAATAAGGTGCAATTGATTCTAATTCACTTCAATTTTTTGTCCACTAGCGGAAGAAGTGAAAAAGAACTATACTATACTAATACCCCGCCCCACTCCTTCTTCCTCTTTACTTCCTCTGCAGCCTGTATTTGTCCACTGCTGGACGCAGGCCTCCCCTGATAAGCGCTTTATTGGCGTTTATCTAATGGGGGGTAATGCCCATAATCTGCACGCTGGGCATGCGGGTTGGGGATCGCAGTTCGGTGGTAGAATTGTGCTGCAGGGGACGCTGCTGCCCGCCCCCGGTGGATATCCCCTAGTCGCCTCTTACGACACCCACGGAAAGAGATGGGGTGGTGAAATTTCTAAGCCCGCACAGCTCTAATAAAACATAAAAACTTCCTCTTACTTACCGCTTGGCTATCTCATCTTGTAGTGAGGGTAGTTTCTGCAACTGTATTTTGTAGCGACTGAGGACTTCTTTCAAGGTTGTTAATTTGCCCGGCGATGGTGGTTCTCCTGGAAGATTTAAATAAAGACCGTTGTATTGGGGCATGTGTTCAAAATTATAATCCGGCAACTAACTCTGTTTCGCTTGGGGCTAGATAATGCTGTGACGATTGTCCAGCTTATAATTTCTTTTTAAATCTATTAACTTAAGAATTTTTATATTTCATTGTGAAATTATTTCGCATTGTATATTGATGGACGATTTTAAATATTTTATTAGTTTTGACATTAAGCAATTTAAAGTTATTAATTGACGATTTTTTATATTTTACTAGCTGCGCCCGGATTTATGGGTTAAAAGTAGCCTATATTCCAGGCCTAAAACAACCTGTATGCAAAATTTCAGCCCGATCCGTTCAGTAGTTTTGCGTGAAGGAGCAACAAACATACATACAGACATTTTCACAAATATTAGTAGAATTGCGTAGATACTAGTTCATATTTATATTAACTGTAGACAGAGATAGACAGAAGGATTTGACAGACAAATATAAATTAGGCTTATGATTGTTTATTGATTTTTTACACTATCGCATTATGTGCCCCTGTAAATTTTTTGGCAAACACCCCTAACACGGACGATTAAATAAATAATGCTGGATAATTCACATAGCGTTATCTAGCCCTAAACTAAGCAGCGCTTGTGTTTTGGGTACTAGATACATAACTGATATACATAATCCAATACACTACATAGACATAGCAAACATCCAGAACACCACACATGTGTGCGGGAATCGAACCCGCAACCTCCTGCGTTGCAGGCGGACCTTCGCCCACCGCGCCCACAGAGGTCGTCAAATAGTGTCGAAAAATAGGGTAAGTGAATGTGTAAGCGAATAGAAGTACCTATTAGTTTCTATAAATACATTTCCTTACCAATATAAGCACTCTCAGGCATAGTTTCCATCAGTATGTGGTGCAGCGTGGAGCGCCAGTGCTCGTACTCCTTCTGGCTCGCTCCCAGCTTGTTCCGGAATAGCACCAGCTCATGCGCCGTCACTTCGAGTTTCGACTGGAAATTATGAAAGTCTGCAGTTAGCTTCATTTCTACAATAGGGTATATGCATGGATTTTTTTTAATTTTTTTCATCGATTATTTAGGTTAATACATAAACGAAAAAATATAACATCCTTAAAAAAATAAATTATTGAGGTAAAAAAGTAAAACTACACTCAGTTTCGGCCCGAAACTGAGTGTAGTAAATTACTTTAAGTTTATGTATTAACCTAAATAATCGCTAACATGGCAGCGTTTTTATCACCCGAAACTTTCGGGTGATAAAAACGCTGCCATGTTAAACGCTGCCATGTTGCATATGTTAGTCATTGCATTTTGACGTCACGGATCAACGAGTTCCATGTAAACTCAAAGTCTACATGCCCATACAAAAATGTTCAAGTATGACGTCACGCTTCACGTGCCAATAGCGTTGCGTTTAGACATTTTGCTGTTGAGACTGAAATTATATACTTTTCAATGATTAAATTTCACAATAAAAACATCATAAAATACAAAAATAAATATACAGATATATTTCTATATCAATAGAGAATACGTAAAAAAAATATTGGCTTTTTTGAAGTCACATGCATATATCCTATTGTTAATACTAGTTTTGATTTAATTATATTATTTGATTGTAATTTTCAAATGTACGCAGTTAAATTTAATTCTAAATGATATTAGACTAATAATGATCATAACTTAAATATGCGTGTCTACCTACTGTATGTACATATCTGTAAATTATTTATTTATTTTGTGTATAATCAGTTTAAAAAGAGAAGAGTCGTGGGAATTGAGGGCGCTCGTGTGCCAATTGACAACTTTTGTTGCGTTGACAACACTGCTCTGTCATTGCAGTACGACTAAAAGTGTTAGTTCAACGAAACGCCCATGACTCTTCTCTTTTTGAAAAGACTAGGTAAGTGAATTATTTTTCCATGTATCCTAGGGGCAAATTTCATTTAAATCAAGAACTATTGAATGAGTGACATTGTTGTTTTCACTTACTCGTTTTTTCATAAAAAATGTTTTTTTTTTAATTATTGCCGAAACTTGATTGAGATTTGATTGGTACGTTACATTGGGAAAAGTGTTCCTGGTTGGAAATAGAGTTGATTAAGACCAACTTGTTTTTTTTGACAGATGTAATTTTTTGGGCAAACCGTAAATTTTTTCAAAAAACTAAAAATGTATTTTTCTTCAAAATTAAATAAAAAGTTCCTAAGAACAAAACCTTCTTGCTACAAAAGAAACGGTAGCTACCCTTAAGGGGCCAAAAATTTGCCCCACAGCTGGATATAGGCCTCTCCTAATGAGCGCCATAGCGCCGTCTTCAGCTTGACGCATCCAGCATCTGCCTTTCGCAAACGGTCATCCCACCTGGCCGGAGGGCGCCCTACACTACGTTTGCCGAGTCGCGGTCTTCACCCAAGAACTCGTTTACCCCATCGGTTGTCGGTTCTTCGCGAGATATGACCGGCCCTATTAGGCCTATTATGTGGTTAAAGATATTTATTTCTCAAAGAACATAATATACATTCACTTACAGAGAAATGTGTTTTTTCTTAGTATCTAATATACTTTTAAAACTTATTAAATTATGGTTGACATTTACAGTGCAGTTGTTATAATAAATGCTTATCTATTATTCGACAGGAATATTCTCTAATACATATTTCTTGAGTCTTTTCTTGAAAACTGTTAGGCTAGCGGATTCTTTTATGTTTTTTGGCAAGTTATTATGTAGTTTTGCTCCTTCAAATGTTATATTTTTCTTTCCATAGTTAGTTCTAGGATGGGGTAGTGGAAAGTTTTTTGAAGATCTCAGATTATATTTGTGCATTTTGCTTTTAGTTTTGAATGATAGATCCGTATGTATATCTTTTTGTATAATCTTTTGTATAAGACAGCAGGTGTTATATGTATAAATTTGCCTTAGGCTCATCAGTTTTGTTTCCTTGTAGAGAGTCTGCGTTCTTGTCATAAAGTCATAGTCAAAGAGTATCTTAACAATTTTGTTTTGTGTTATTTGAAGATCTTTTAAATTGGTTTTGGCGGCAGTTCCCCAAACCTCGATAAGGTATTCCAGGTTCGACTTTATGAGTGAGTTGTAAATTAATTGCCTAACATTTCGTGGAAAGCATCTAACGACTGGTCGAAGCATGCCCATCAAAGAAGATATTTTTGATCTTAGTTTGTCTAAATGTGGCTTCCACGTTAAGTGTTTATCTAGGACTAGCCCAAGATATTTTTCGGTGTCACATGTTTTGAGGGTTTCACCATTGAGTGTTAGTGGTGTGTAGTTATCTATTGTTTTATTTTTAGCCCTAAAAATCATGTAGGATGTCTTGGAAGCATTTACTGTGAGTAGATTCCTCTGAAACCATTGGTTTATAAGGTTGAGATCTGCCTGAGCATCGTTAATTATGTTGCCAACTGAATCACCAAAGTAAAATAGGCAGGTATCATCAGCGTACAACATTATCTGCCCCTTTAGTCCAGCTTCGTGTATGCTATTTATGTAAATGAGGAACAGGAGCGGTCCCAGGATGGATCCCTGTGGTACACCGCATGTGATTATCCTGGGGTCACTCTGATGTTCTCCTATTTTTACAATTTGCTTTCTTTTTGTTAAGTAAGATTCAAATAATTTGTACGCGGCACCTGAAATTCCAATATTTTTGAGCTTTTCCAGCAGTAAGTGATGACTCACAGTATCAAATGCTTTTTTTAAATCTATAAGGATACCGAGAGCTATGTTCCTTTTGTCAATGTTGATTTTAATCTTTGTTATTAGGTCTATTGTTGCTGAAAGGGTGTTTGATTTGGATCTAAAGCCGTATTGATATTTATAAATAAAATTTATAGATGTTAAAAAATTGTTAAGTTGGAGGTAAATTACTTTTTCATATATTTTTGAAATTATCGGAAGAACGGAAATTGGTCTATAATTGTTAGGGTCTTGTTTGTCGCCAGCTTTATAAATAGGTGTTACTTTTGCTATTTTTAAGCAATCAGGGAAGCAACCTTGTTCAAGACAGATATTAATACAATTTGTAAGACTTTCTAAAATTATTTGTTTTGTCGATTTTATTACTTTGGCGGATATACTGTCGAGACCTTTGCTGACATTTGCATCTAACTGGTCTATTATTTTAGAGATTTCGTCTTTAGTGCATGGTTTGAAGTCTTTGAAGTGATGGTCTTTTATATTCACAGGTATTGAGTTATTAAGAATAGTGTTGTTTGTTTTAGGTATCTTTTTTGTTAGTTTTGAGCCTATTGTGGAGAAGAAAGCGTTAAAACATTCACAAAGGTCATATTCGTCGGTCAATAGGTTCCCTGTGTGATCCATAATCTTTGAAGGAGCAGAACTCTTTTTTATTTTGTTTGTTGAGATTTCATTAATTAGACTCCACATTTTCTTAGGTTGTTTTGTACATTTTTGAAAGGAATTGAGATAGTATTTGCTTTTAGTAGCTTTGATATTAGCTGAGACTCGACGTCTTTCTTTTGAGAGTTGTTCCTGCAGGTCTTCGTTTGATTCATCTTTTTTGAGGTTTTGATAAATAATATTTCTAGCATTGATCCCATCAATGATTTCCTTGTTAATCCAATCTTCTTGGGGTGGGTTGAGTATTTTAGTCTTTGTTGTTGAGCTGATTTTCATTGAGTCCGTTAGCCACTGTTCAAAGTGGAGGTAGCTGTTTATCTGGGTTGGTTGCTTGATTTTCAGTGTGTTACGCAGTTTGTCGTAGTCTATAGCATCGTATTGTATTCGTTGTTTCTTAATTTTTTCTCTTTTGACAATTTCTAGAAATAGTTGCTTGTGGTCGGACATCGCTGAATTTATGACAGTCATGTGGAATCTGCTATTTCTGATGTTGGAGCAAATATGGTCCAGAATTGATTTCCTGTTAGCTTTTTCACGGGTACAGAAACTTCTGTCTATTTTGTTAAGGATAGAGAAGCCAGTTTCGTGCAGTAGTTCTTTGTATAATTTTATGCTGGAGTTCTTGCAGAGTAGATCTAAGTTAAAATCGCCAAAGACTATAGCTCTTTTTTTTCGGTACAATTGTTTTCCATATGTGTCAGTAAACTCATTATTATTGGTATCTCCTGGTTTGTAGACTACGCCTATGTCAATGTTTTGTTTATTTATGTGTATCCAAAGATAGTTATTTCCCCCTGTATACTCTTTTTCGATCAGATGGTGTGAGAGGTCATTATGTACAAAAATAGACACTCCTCCTCCTCTGGTGTCTGTTCTATAGTTATAGTAATGAGTATAATTTGTTATTTCCAGGCGTAGAGCATCTGTTTCGGATTTTATCCATGTTTCTGTTAGTAGTATGATGTGTGTGTTTATAGGTTTAGCTTTAAGTATGCATTTGAGTTCGTCTAATTTGCCAGGTGCCATTATACTTCTGGCATTGGCATAAAATAAATTCATAGAGTTTCCGTTTTTTGTGATTTTGTCATAAGTGTCTGCAATGGAGTATGTTATATCTTCTTTTTCTGTTTTTGCTATTCTGATGTTTTGCGACTGCTGTCCGACTGCAAGTTTTTTGATAGATTTTTAATGATTTTCGGTGCTACTTTTACATATTTTATGACGAGGTCAGTTTCTCCATTCTCTTGTCGTTGGTTTATTTCTTTTTTCAATTCAATCATCATATTTCTTTGTGTCGGTGTTTGGTCTGAGAATATCTTGTAGTTCCCCGTAATATTATTTCTATTTTTTAATATAATCTTGGCTGCTTCACTCGAGTCGAGCCATATTTTGAGGTTTCTATTCTTGTTAGTGGTGTATTTTCCAAGGCGTATAGTGTTGTTAGGGGTCGGGCAGTTAAAGTAAATGGATTTGATGATTTTGGTGGCCTCGTCCAGGTCGTGCTTGCGCCTCTCATCTCGGTTTTTATTTTCAGTTTCGGGTATGCCGCTTATAATTATATTTTTTTCTCGAAGTGAGCGCTCACGTAGTTCGTTGATGGCATTGTCAATTGTTTTGCTTAATTTGGTGGTAACACTGGACTGGCTTTCTTTTGCCTCATTTGATATTATGTTAATATTGTTATCCCGTGCACTATGCTCAAGATTTAAAAGCCTTGTTGATAAGTTTTTAAGTTTTTATTATACTGTAGTGTACCTAATTTATATTTTAGATAGTCTGTCTAAATACACATTAATAGGTAAAAATTAATATTTTATAAACACTATGTATAAACACTATATTAACACACCTGTATAACAGGGTGGAAAATATCTACATATGGGTCCTGGAGGGAAACTACCTTAAATCCTTTAGTTAGCTCATTTTACTGAAGGGTAATAATACTTTACCTAATACTTTATTATTAAAAAAACTGCGTTGAAAGGTCTTCTTAAAATTGCTGGCCAATGTGTCACCGATTATTATTATTATTATGGACCGCCACAATGCTGAAGTGGGTTCAGGCTATCGGCAACGCTGCGCCGCCGCCGCTGGCCTATGACCAGCATCTTCAGCAATCCTCCAACACGGACCATCCATTTGATGAACGGACGATTAAATACAGCACACATAACACACAGCATTATCTAGCTCCAAGCTAAGCAGAGCTTGTGTTATGGGTACTAGATAATTGATATACTTAAAAACCCTACATATATTTTTATGACGAACTCTGTGGCGCGGGCGAAGGTCCGAATGCGACGCATGATTTCCGCCTCGGGACAAATATTTATACGATCTGTCTGCAGACATTTGTTCAGGGTGTTCTGGATGTTTTCCATGTTTAATAAAACATATATATTTATGTTGTGTATTGTATTAAGTATATCAGTTATCTAGAACACATAAGACAAGCTCTGCTTAGCTTGGGGATGGATAATGCTGTTTGTTTGAATTGTCCAGTATTGTCTTTTATGACTTTTTTTATTATACATAGAAAACACCCAGAAAACCCTGAACAAATTATTGCAGATCGTACATACATTTGTCCCAAGGCGTGAATCGAACCTGCAACCTCCTGCATCGCCGGACCTTCGCCCACCGCGCCACAGAGGTCATTCATGTGATGCCGGCGGCATAGATCGTTCTATGCCGCCGGCATCACAAGGCACCTGTTCACTCACCCCCAACTCCTTGACCTGTTCCTTAGCCGTGTTCCTCTCAGCAGTCACCTGCGCCAGGCGTTCCTTCACCCTGGCCGCCTCCCCGTTCACCAGCCTGCTCTGAGCCGCCTCCAGCTCGCTCGCCAATCGGTTTATGGTAGCTCCTTTCTCTATGATGATGCTTTCTTTCTCTTTCTCGCGCTCCATACATCGACGTTCTAGTGCTCGTATGTCGTTGTCCTGCAAAAAAAGAATGCAACGATGAGTGGCTTAGAAATTGCACCACCCCAACTCTCCCCGTGGGGCCGTAAGGGATATTCACCGGGGGGCGGGCCCCCTGATTCTACCCCCGAACTGCGATTGAACCCGCATGCCCCACGAGGGGATTATGAGCATTACCACCTCCTTGAGATACGCCAATAAAGCGTTCTTCAGCTAATCTAAATGCTGCACTGCCCCCCCCCTTACCTTTTCGTCAAGTCTGCTTTTCGCCTTCATCAAATCGTTCTGCAGCCTATCCATTTCTTCTCTATGCCTGTCTTGCTGTTCTCTGAACAGGGCGTCCGTGTCATGTGTATGAGCCACCTGAAAGATTATTCATTATTTTATTGGCAAAAAACTTATGGCAATGATATGGTATGGTATGGTGGAAGTACTTCTATTTCCAGGGCAGAGGGCAGTGACCTGTTAAAGTTCCTACCAGGATACGCAGGTCCGTTCTATTTATGGTTTATCCATTTTGAATGAAGCATGTTAGAAAACAAAATACGACACAAATAACAAAATCTGACTTGCTTGGCGTCGAGTTTCAGATATAATTGTAAGAAATTGTAATTTTTATTGAAGGGAGGATCTAAAATCGACAAGTAATGTAAATTACGTATAAAAGGACGCGCCAACAAAGTGAATTTTAGGTTAAGTATGGGCGGTTTGTTTACGTTTATGCTTCATTCAAAATGGACACGGTATAGGTTGAGTAGGTGTTTCCTAAGCCTGGGTGAGCATGTAGTGTATGGCAATGATAACAAACATGTTTAAAAAACCGGTTAAGTGAGAGTTGGATTCGCGCAGGATGGGTTCCGTGCCATTATTTATAAAAGTGCGTCTTTAAATATTTTCATTCTGATTTTTTGTATTTCTATCTATGAAAATTTCAACGGTATAACTATCACGAGATACAGCCCGGTGACAGACAGACGGACGGACAGCGGAGTCTTAGTATTACGGTTCCCGTATTATCCTTTGGGTACGGAACCCTAAAAACTAGATTTATCTAATACCTTCAAAACTGCAGCGCTGAGTGAATAATGCACTTTTGAAAGTACCATGATATGTGGTATTTTTTTCATTTGCATGCGCAATGTTTCGCAGAACGAGACAACAAACAAAGGCAAATGCTAATAAATGTATGTTTGATCAGCCCACCTTCAGTCGCGTCCGCCCGCGGCGCGTCGGTTAGTTTCGTCATGTTGGTAGTGTAGTGATTGGTTTTGTATGTTTGATCAGCCCACCTTCAGTCGCGTCCGCCCGCGGCGCGTCGGTTAGTTTCGTCATGTTGGTAGTGTAGTGATTGGTTTTGTATGTTTGATCAGCCCACCTTCAGTCGCGTCCGCCCGCGGCGCGTCGGTTAGTTTCGTCATGTTGGTAGTGTAGTGATTGGTTTTGTATGTTTGATCAGCCCACCTTCAGTCGCGTCCGCCCGCGGCGCGTCGGTTAGTTTCGTCATGTTGGTAGTGTAGTGATTGGTTTTGTATGTTTGATCAGCCCACCTTCAGTCGCGTCCGCCCGCGGCGCGTCGGTTAGTTTCGTCATGTTGGTAGTGTAGTGATTGGTTTTGTATGTTTGATCAGCCCACCTTCAGTCGCGTCCGCCCGCGGCGCGTCGGTTAGTTTCGTCATGTTGGTAGTGTAGTGATTGGTTTTGTATGTTTGATCAGCCCACCTTCAGTCGCGTCCGCCCGCGGCGCGTCGGTTAGTTTCGTCATGTTGGTAGTGTAGTGATTGGTTTTGTATGTTTGATCAGCCCACCTTCAGTCGCGTCCGCCCGCGGCGCGTCGGTTAGTTTCGTCATGTTGGTAGTGTAGTGATTGGTTTTGTATGTTTGATCAGCCCACCTTCAGTCGCGTCCGCCCGCGGCGCGTCGGTTAGTTTCGTCATGTTGGTAGTGTAGTGATTGGTTTTGTATGTTTGATCAGCCCACCTTCAGTCGCGTCCGCCCGCGGCGCGTCGGTTAGTTTCGTCATGTTGGTAGTGTAGTGATTGGTTTTGTATGTTTGATCAGCCCACCTTCAGTCGCGTCCGCCCGCGGCGCGTCGGTTAGTTTCGTCATGTTGGTAGTGTAGTGATTGGTTTTGTATGTTTGATCAGCCCACCTTCAGTCGCGTCCGCCCGCGGCGCGTCGGTTAGTTTCGTCATGTTGGTAGTGTAGTGATTGGTTTTGTATGTTTGATCAGCCCACCTTCAGTCGCGTCCGCCCGCGGCGCGTCGGTTAGTTTCGTCATGTTGGTAGTGTAGTGATTGGTTTTGTATGTTTGATCAGCCCACCTTCAGTCGCGTCCGCCCGCGGCGCGTCGGTTAGTTTCGTCATGTTGGTAGTGTAGTGATTGGTTTTGTATGTTTGATCAGCCCACCTTCAGTCGCGTCCGCCCGCGGCGCGTCGGTTAGTTTCGTCATGTTGGTAGTGTAGTGATTGGTTTTGTTTGCGTCTCTTGTCTTTGCCCTGATGCTGCCAGCTCCCTTACCCGATATCTTTTTGACAGTGACAAACACTCACACAGCTGGCCAGCAATACAAAGGGTTTATTTTAGTGAAAATATTATGTATGTTATTGTATAGTAGGAAATTGATTGACTGTTTAAAAATTTGTGTTTAGATTCGATTATTAAAGTGTAAAGTTATTTTAAGTCTAGTTTATTTATTTATTTATATATTTATTTAAAGAACACAAACATCATATATGTATATGTATGTATCTAGTTTATAAGATAAAAATAAAATGTAGTCACTCCTCAAGGGCCCTGCCTGAAAACCAGCGCAGTGTTGGGCAATTGCCTGATACTGCAACATGCTGAGGCAGAGACCCATTTACCCGTTACCACCCTGTATTTAGTGTAAGTACTTAGTCAGTAAAATTATTTTAAGCTATTTACTCCATAACTGTATTGTACCTACCAATTTAAGTGTTTTTGGGTAAATAAATCATATCTCTCTCTCTCTCTCTCAGAATAACTGTGATCGCTGAGATATAGGACCTTAACAGCCTATATTGGTCTACTGCTGGATGCAGGCCTTCCCCTATAAAGGGTTATAATGGCGTATCTCTGGTGGATCAAATTAAAAACCATTGAATGAATGACATGACATGTTGTTTTCACTTACTCGTTTTTTCATAGTAATTGTATGGGAATTGTTTTTTTTTATTATTGCCAAAACTTACGATTTGATTTGGTATGTTACTTTGGGAAAAGTGTTCCTGGTTGGAAATAGAGTCGATTAAGACCACTTTGTTTTTTATAACAAATATCATTGTTTGGCCGAACCGTACTTTTTTTCAAAACACTAAAAATAGTTATACTTTTTTCTTCAAAATAAAAAAGAAGGGTCCTAATAACAAAACCTTCTTACTACAAAAAAAACGATAGCTACCCTTAAGGCGCCAAAAATTTGCCCCACCCTGTATAGTGCTCACCATCACCACAGAGAACATAATATTATGTATCTTTGAGTTAGTTTGGTTGTAAAGTTACCTGCAAGGTATGCAACCGTTGCTGCACATCCTGTAGGCTGATGTTAGCGGACCTCAGCTCCAGCTGGAGATGCTCCTTGTCCTGGTCGCTCGCCACCAGCTTGTCCGAGAGCGCGTTCACTCGCTGCTCCAACTCTATCATACTGTGCTTGCTGGATGCTGGAACCAAATACATACGTATTTTTGTACTGTACGTATTCAAACAATACATTATCTCTCTCTCTCATACCATATACCATGACCCACGGGGAAATTTCAGAAAAAAATTCCATGCCCCCTTGGGGTAGTTTCTAACCGACTTCAAAAAAGGAGGAGGTTCTCAATTTTACTGTTTTTTATATTTGTTACACACTATAATATAATAAAAGTTATATTATAAGTGATACGAAAGTTCGTATGGATGTCTGGATGGATGGATGTTTGTTACCTCTTCACGCCAAAACTACTGAACGGATCAGGCTGAAATTTTGCATACAGTTGATCCTAATCCTGGAATCAAACACAGGCATAGTCTTATTAGTAGTTTAGTTTTTATCCCATAAATTACTCCCCGATGGATATAAATCACGTTTAAACGTTTCCTTAGAATCAACGCGTGCGAAGGCGCTGGGGGGAAGCTAGTATAGAAATAATGGGTGAAAATTATTTTTTTCTATATTTCTTTCATTCTATCTCAATAAAAATTCTACTTCCTATAGGATATTAGCAAGCATGTTGTTTTACCAAGCAGGTGATGAGCTTCCTTCAAAGACAGTTCCGCTTTATCCTTGTCGTTGATAGCGGCGGCCAGACGCGCGCGGAGCCCGTCGATCTCTGAATCCAGCTTCTCCATTTGAGAAGCCAGTTGTTGGCACTCTTTCACGCGCATCTGGAATCATTACATGTTCATGGAACAGGGCTTGTACGGAGTGAGCCTAACAGCATACTCGGAAAAAGAAAATTGAGTTTTCTGATACTGAACATTATATTGAATTTGCAGATATTATGAACTTTTTTATAAAAGTAAATTTAAATTAGGCATTGATTTCTACAGTGGGATAACATGGGCTGAAATAAATAATGGATCTTTAGCCACTTGGGGGACAGAGTAAAGATTATTTAACTTCAGCTCGATTCATGTAGTAGTTATGGTGGGAAGAAATAGTGTCTTAACAGCAAGACTTTCCCATTCATAATTGCTATATCATAAAACAGTCGAGTAAAGTTTACTTACCTCATACATTACTTTTAACTGTTCATTGTTCATGTATTCTTGTCGGGCTTCATAGCTATTTATGCCATTCATGTGTCCTAAAATCAAAACAATATTATGACTGTATATGCAATAATATGCATACTACGAGTACAAGTAAAAATATAATAATAAACGTAAGATTATATCTAATTGTTACACTATTGTAAATCTTTGTTCCTAAGACATTTTTGAATAAATTATTATTATTATACTGCATAGTAATAATGGTTTTACTCTAGGTGACTTCATTGACAAGACCCTTCTTGCTCAGTCATCAATCCATGCTTGAGTAACACTTTTCTATGACATAAGCTTCACTCAAGCAACTATGACTGAGCAAGCTTTTTAAATATGGGCCTCAGTGTCATAGTCAAGTATTGTGGTGAATGATGATGATTATTGGAGAGATAAATCTCATTGACTAACTTTGATAGATATCCAGTGTAGTTGATAATTTTACTTTATAAAAGCTACATTCTTACAGATGTAATGTTAAACTCAGAAAAAATAGTACAGTACCTCTAAGTTCTTGTTGGAAATAGTTATTCTGTCCATCACCATCTCCGTAAGGGCTGAACTGCAATTTGACTGGCTCCTCTTGGTGTCGCCCATAACTATGCGGTATGTGGCTCTTCGGAGTCTCGCAGTATGCTTTAGGAGTCTCTGCACCTTGGTCTTTGAGGTGGTTCAAGGATTCTATGTATGTTGGGGGACACCCAGTCCTTTGAGGGCCTGTGGGCATCAAAAATACCAGTAATACTATAGCCTCTTGTACAAGACTAAGGTTTTATTATGAGTTCTTGACATACCATTATGTTGGGTGTTGTCTAAAGTAAAGTTGCCGCTGCTGTTCACAGAACTAGCTTCATCATCATCCAACAGGTCGTCAAAGGCATTGGCCAACTTGTGCTTCAACTAGAACATAAGAAGGAAGACTTAGTATTTAAAATATTATTTAATTGAAGAGGCCAACTTGGTTTTTTGTTCTGGTTATTAAATTGCAAACGGCATAGCGACCAAGAAAAACTTTCTAAGCTATGTTAAATACCTACTTTAGTTTTTGTAGCGGTTTCAGCTTAGAATAGAACCTGTTAGCGTAACACGTAGGCTAAGAATTGAGTTTATAAATTTACTAGAACTTTAGCCCAAGCTTTAGGGTCCGGAATAAATATGTAGGTAACGAACTAAATAGAGAGCTTTCTATCTTAATTTTGAGGATAGGAACTTAATCTCTGTACCTCTTCGTTTCGCCGTTTCTGATCTTCAATTTCCTCTTGTTCTTCAAGTCTATCTTGTGCACTGTTATTAATGTGGATGCTTGCAGCACCTTGAAACAAACTCATACCAGGCCCTTCCATACTAAAACTATTAGCAGCGGGCGTCCTGCGCCAAAATTGATAAAAATGTAAAGTTTTTGAACAAAAATACACACAAGATCACAACACAAAATCACAAACAACAAAACCAAAGATAATACAATTCCACCACCAAAACAAAGTTTTGAATGAATGTATGAACTATTCCCATAGACAAGAAAGCTTCATACACACGACACATTTTTGGGACTGCGTTCTGATTGCTTACAGTTCTCACGCACTGCACGAGGTATGCGCGTACGAAGCCGCGTTCCGTTTCTAATCTAAACGCGTTGGTGCGGTCGTTTAAATGGTACGCTCAGTGAGCGGTCGCTTGAAAAAAGAATAATACGACTACAACAATTTGAAGTTGAACCTCGCACTTAGGTATTTATTAACACTAGAGCGCACGTGCCCATTTTTTACATGAGTAAATGTTATCTCGCATGCTGTACCTTGGTAGAAAACGATATTGGAAATATTTCAAAGATGAGTGGTTATAAAATAATAAAACTGAATAATACTTTCTCATCTATAATATAAATCAACACAATTTTCATAAGAACAGAGTTATTATTTAAAGTTTAATAGTTAGGACCATTTTAAGAGATCCACGAATAAAATCAACCA
Source organism: Eupithecia tripunctaria (assembly GCA_955876795.1). Lineage (NCBI taxonomy): Eukaryota > Metazoa > Arthropoda > Insecta > Lepidoptera > Geometridae > Eupithecia > Eupithecia tripunctaria. The sequence goes on along the minus strand of OY041619.1, from coordinate 13,207,499 downwards.
TTTGGGTATTTATCTCATACATATCCAAAATGCTGATCAGCTCGAAAAAAAAAATTGTAATGACCGATGTGTCTTATTGATCACCATCCTCAAATTCGATCCAGACAACAACTTGGTGATCCTGACAAATCCACCTGTCACATCGTTTAAACCATTTTTTTGTGTAATAATTAAAACTCGCGCTTACTACAATAGTAGAAAGTGATATATGAACCTAGATTACGGGAACATGCACTCGCACTAGTCGCACTGCATGTGGGTTCAAACACACAAGGGTGGGTTCCACTTCTGAAATTTCCCGCCTAAATGACGGCGCTAAGAAAGAAGTTGAAAGAACGCACAAGCTGCCTTGTCTCGAAAGGCGAGGTAGTTCATGCGCTCTCGTGCGCTTGAGAGGCGGCGAAGTGGGCGTTGCCGTCCGGTCTGTCAGCGTGCTAAAAGTTGAAACGGAACGACTTCATGCATGCAATAGCGCTTTAAGCATATATCGGAACGCACCCTAGAAGCAGAGGTAATTTTTTAAGCTATTGCATAGCTTCTATCGCGGGCCTTGAGCGCGGGGACCGAATCCAGAAATTCCGTAACGAAAAAACCTTGACGTTTGTCTCTTTAGTTCAGCAACTCGCCTCTAGATGGCATTGCAATAGCTGTACCGCGGCAGTCCCCGAGTGCCACACGTCTATTTTTTTTGTTTACCAAAAGAACAAAGATCATTCATTTGCTGTGGTCCGTTTAAAAACAAAAAGATTTGAGTGCTCACAAAAGTGCTGTGTATATCCGTTTTTGCGTCTACAGTTGATACCGAAACGTCATAACCGGTTACATCTTTGCGATCAAAACGCCCATGCTACGGAGTATGGTCGGAGTGAACGTTGTGAACGATCTATCATATTGACATATTGCCCGTTATCTGTAATTATCGCGCTCAAAATATACGGAACGACACGGAAAGCCGTGCTTTTGCGCTGATAGTTTTGTGAACTAATAACGGACCGCAGCAATTGTGTCCTCGAGAGTACCGATTTGTCACAGTTATGTAAAATAATTTGTTCAATTAGACGCAGAAGCCACACACAAGAAGTTGAAGTTGAAGTTGAGTTCATTCATTCACTTAATGAATTTTATCATTCAGTCAGCTGTGCCAAGTTATTGTAATTGTATGTATTCTCTTTGGTATTCTCTTTGGCTGTGCCCTCGGGATTTTGGTTTGTTTTGTGCATTTTGAAAATAATTTGTATTTGCTACGCCAATTCTGAACTCTCATTGGGAATTTAACAATGGAATTCAAACCTGTAACACACGTCCTATTTGATATGGATGGTCTCATTCTGAGTAAGTTTTATCAGTAAATATTGCATCATGTTTTCTTAACAAATATGTATCATTGTCGTACTTGTATTTAATTCCTTACGTTTCCTCATTCATAATTTACATTCATTCATTAGAAGTGTCAGCAGGATAGCCAATTAGCCATAAATGCTTGGGGCTGGGGTATAGAGACTTATTACAGGGTAACCCCGCCGCCCGCCGCGCCGCCGGCCGGCAACCTGTCGCGGGGCCGCCTAGTATTTATGTTCCTTGCGCGGGGCGTTCACATCACAGGGCGTAGTCTTATCGATGAACGAAATTAAATTACTACTATCCTGATCAGGAAGCTTGTTTGAACTTATTATTGTGTCATTTTATTTTGTACCTGAAGTGTAAAATTGTGTTGAATATGGCACAACATCTGAAATAAACGATTTTTTTGAACTAAAATAGTAAAAATAATATAAATATAATAAATATAGTATGTATAAATAAATTATAAATCATCGCACACATTTTTCTGGGGTCTCAAGTAGTTTTTTTAAGCTGTACATAAAAATTTTGGAAGATTACAGACAACTTGTAAAATAAAACTGGTATTTCTCTTTCAGACACAGAAGACCTTTACACACAAGTTTTCCAAATGATTCTTTCAAGGTTTGGAAAAACATATGAATGGGAGTTGAAGATGAAACTAATGGGTTCTCATGCCCACGAGACAGCCAGAATGATTGTGGATGAACTAGATCTTCCCATGACCATTGATGAATTTCTTGTGGAGAGCAAGCAGCTTATGGAAGCTATTTTCCCAGACACTAAAGTGTTACCAGGTACAGAAAATAATTCATTTAGTCCCACTGATTAGGCAAAGGCGTCCCCAAGAATAAATTATAAAATATTAGGCACAATCCAACTAGCAGCTCTTGTAAATGAAACAAAAATGATGATGCTCTGGCTTCATAATAGTTTCTCTAAATGACTACCTCCGTGATCTGCAGAAATTTGTTCAGGGTGTCTGAGTGTTTTCTATTAAAAATAATATCTATCCAAATACAGTGTATAATACATATTGTAAGCACCTATAACACAAGTTCTGCTCTGCCTAGCTTAGAGTTACATAATTTAAAATTATCCAAAATTATGAAAAAATATATAATATAAGAAAAACAATGTTACAGGTGCAAAAAGACTAATAGAACACCTACACAAGCACAATATACCCATAGGGCTTGCAACAAGCTCAAGCCAAGACTCCTATGAACTGAAAACCAACAAACATCACCAGGAGCTGTTCTCCCTGTTTCCCTACAAGACCTTCGGCTCATCAGACCCTGAAGTGAAGAGAGGGAAACCCTACCCTGATATATTCATAGTTGCTGCTAATAAATTCCCTGAGAAACCATCATCGGATGAGGTACAACCAATTAAATACTCTGTCCATTATACATCTATTTTCTTCTATTATATTCTGATCATTAAAGAGGTATTATTTACTTTCATCCTTGCTACTCATAGTGAAGATTGAAAGGTAAATAATAGCTTGTTTGGTTTAAATTATATCACTTTGTAGGTAAGTACATAGTTTGTCAAACTTTAATAATATAGTGTGTAAGCCCTAACACTCTGGGTAATTTCTAAAATCCAAAAATATTCGACATCCCCCTACTGAGGGGAGGATTTCTCAGATACTTTATAAGTTGGCAATAAGAGTAATTTTTTTTATGATAAAATCTTCTATATATATAAAAGAAAGTCGTGTTTGTTACAACACTTATAACTCAAGAACGGCTGAAGCGACTTGGCTGAAAATTGGTCGGGAGGTAGCTTAAAACCAGGAGACTGACATAGGATACTTTTTATCCCGTTCCCGTGGGATGTGAGATAAATTCCACGGGGGCGAAGCCGCGGGGTGCAGCTAGTATTACATACAATGAAAATAATATTTTTTGCTCGTATTGTAAAATTTTACAAATTTCGTGCGTATGTAGATTTTTTGTTATGATTAAGTTTAAAAGAAGTTGTGGAATGTTCACACTTGGGTACTAGGGTATGGACTGCACGGGAGAGTGTTTGTATGAGTCCAGTCTCCCAATGCATAGTGTTGACAAGGAAACTATTGTTCTCCATTGTATCTTAGCATTCTTTGATGCTCAATTGGTTCTTGAGCTGACAAGAAACAAACGAGCATCATTTGTAGGGCGCGCTTTGTACCAATTTCAACCTACGAAAAAAGGAGGTTCTCATGTCGACGCGTTTATTTTATATAACTACTATTCAAAATACTTAAGTAATCTGTAGGTACGTATTTTGAAAAAAAAAATTAGATTAATACTATTCGATTACAAATAATACAATAGTATAGTGGAAATGTGGTCGGATTAGAAATAATTTTGGTATTACGTTTGCATGGGCAATTCATACTCCGCTGGCCTCTTAAGGTGGAATTAGTCTCTAATTTTTTCATACAAACGTGGAAGTGTAACTACAAGGCTGTTTGATGTTGACCATCCAAAACTAAGGATAAACTCAATTTATACCGTCATAAACTATAGTTTGTATACAACTAAAACAGTAAAAAAGAATACGTTTGAAAAATACAAGCTTCTAAACTTTCGTATTTCAACAGAGAAATTTAGCTTAACTTTGGGCTTAAATAAATAACACACGGGGAAAGAACACTCTAAAATGAAGGGTTTACCGACATACTTTAGTTATTAATAAGTTAAAATAAATGTATTTTGAAGAGATACATTCTATAGTTTTTCTATGTGCTAAAGTCGGTAGCATAAATCATTGTGCATTTCATTCTATCGCGCGGGTATGTCTATAATGACAGGTGAGATAGCATAGCATGCATTTAGGCCGCGCCAGGGGGTATCAACTCGCTATGATTGGCTGGCGGCACAACAGGGTCACAAGTAATGCTGCCATTCACAGTAAACAATATTTATAATTCATTTTATGAAATGGCAACACATCTCGTACAACAACTTTTTATATGTCTACACGTAGGTACACCCATGGAATATGACATCCTTCTATAGATAATGTCTTGGTCTACCTGCAAAAATTTAAAAGTGACCGCTTTACCGTTGATTTGCATTGTAATTTCGATTGCAATACAATTTGTGTTTATTGTGAGATTTGAAATGAAAGACACACCAAGAAGCTGTGCAAAATGCGGAAAATCGACGGCGAAACATTTAAATCTCTCTATGAGTTGTTTTCCAAAACCTGGAAGCTGGAACGTTCGCCGGTATGTTTTGGTTTCTTTTTTCCGAAGTGCTGCAAATGCTTTCACTCCATTCATTAGAATTATCTTATTTGCTTATGATATTTGGCATCCTCAAGGAACTACTGACTGATGTTATTTATTTCAGTGTCGAAGAATGGGCTAAATTTATTCAGCCTAGTGGAAACTGGAGGAGCAATGATACCAAAAACTATACAGAAGTCACAAAATGCTATGTGTCAGATCATTTTAAAAAGAGTTCCTTCAAAAAAACTGCATAGATATGCCCTCATGATGATGTTGATCACAATCTAGCGACAATAGCATCCACAGCTGTAAGTATTATTTATTTATTTCATATAATAAATAGCTGGGCAGCCTATGAATGAGAGTTTTAAGTTTAGTCATCACTTTTTTAAACTTCAGGAAGGAGGTTCTATATTCTCCTGTACCTATGTATTTTTTGAATGTATTATCGAATTCAAAGAGAATACAATAACTTCCTAAGAATCTAATTCTCCATCAATTATGAACCGATTTTGATATTTTTTTCTCTATTGTGTAGAAAATAATCCTGAGTTGGTCAATAGAATCAAATTGCTTGGTAGGTACTAAATTATATTCATATTAAATTTCAGGCAGCATCAAGTTCCATCGAACATGAGGTCCTCGAGGCTCGCAACGAGAATCCTGCTGAGGTGCTTCAACCTTCGATTTCTGTAAGTTCCTACCAATACTTAAATCACACTAATATTATAAATGCGAAAGTTTTTATGGATGTATGGATGGATGTTTGTTACCTCTTCACGCCAAAACTACTAAACGGATCGGGCTGAAATTTTGCATACAGCTAATTCTAATCCTGGAATCAAACATATCAACATACTTTTTATCCCATAAATCAGTTCCATGGGGATAGAAATCACCTTTAAACGTTTCCATATATGATCGACGCGTGTGAAGCAGCGGGGCGCAGCTAGTCAATTATATAACTTTCTAACCTTACTTATAAGTAAATAATAAAGGTTCACATTAAGTTACCAGCTACACAAGAAATAAACATTCACTAATAAATAAATATTGCTGGAAAATTCACGCAGCTTTATCTCGCCCAAGGTAGGCATAGCTTGTGATAAGGGTACTAGATAACTAATATACGCACTTAATACAATACACTACATAGATAGATAAATTTTATAAAACTAGAAAACAATCCTGAATTGGCCCACAAAAATTCAAGAGAATCAAATTGCTTGGTAGGTACTAAATTATATTCATTTATAATTTCAGGCAGCATCAAGTTCCATCGAACACAAGGTCCTCAAGGCGCACAACAAGAATTCTGCTAAGGTGCCTCAATTAATGTGATATGGGCTGATGATGTTACAACAAGTTACCACACTTAAAAACACTAAGTTACCAAAGAGGCTGCTAACAGTAGTATATTTAAGTGCCACCTAAAACGCTGCTATATCAAACTTCTTATAGCTATAATAGTTCAAAGGTTATATATAAGGAATAAGTACCTATCATTGTAACTAACATACAATAAAGGAATCTAGTAACAAACTATGGATCAAGCTATCTAAAAATAATAGATTTTAATTTAATAAATAGGCTCAAAATAGCATATACATATATTGAATTATAAATTGTATTAAATGAATGTTTAATAATTAGTATCATCACTTGTGTAAATCATAGAGATATATTTTTATGGTATTTTAGTATGTATTTGCTTCAAATATATAACTACACATTATTTGATATTAATATTGTAATATTTAGTTAACTTTGTATGTAACACTATTTATTATTATTACTCATAAGTGCGAAAGTTTGGATGGATGGATGTTTGTTACCTCTTCACGCCAAAATTACTCAATGAATTGGGCTGAAATTTTGCATACAGGTAATTATACTCCTGAAAACATAAGGTACTTTTATCTGTTCCCATGAGATAGATATCACCTTAAAACGATTCCATAGAAACGTGTGCGAAGCTGCGGACAGAAACTAGTTTTATAGCAATTTACATTGTTTAAAATTTGACTTGTTTTTATGAGCGTATTTTGTAAGCCTAGAGTAATAAGTTTTTACCAATTAAAATGTGTTGAATTGATTTTGATGAATTGTTTCCTTATTATAATTTAGGTGGCGTGGGCTACAAACTTTCGTGTTTCTGGTCCATTCTAGGGTCAGAAATACGTAAGAACGTCGTTCTTCATTCCATAATAGTCCTGTAGGTACCTAGGTATAGAAATTATTCAAATATCCCGCCATTTGCTCCACCTGTCCAAAAGTTTACAAGAGGGTTACACTGGCGACGCTAGTGTAGTAATTCAACTTCTTTTGCGAACCACTCTTGCGGTATGACGTTGGACTTCTTCGCCTAGTATTTATGTTCCTTGGGCCGCGCTCACTGATGACAAACAGTGTACTTTTAAGATTTCCTTTATTTCTGAGTATTCTTGACCATCCACCGTCCAACAATATCAGACATTTCCTATTTTACCAAATGTAGTTGTTTGTTAGAAGTTAAATTAAACTTTACGTTCCAGTGCCTGGTGTTCGAAGATGCAGTGAATGGTGTGAAAGCAGCGAGGGCTGCCGGCATGCAAGTTGTCATGGTTCCTGACACGAGAGTGGAAAAGTCCCTGACAGAGGAGGCCACTCTAGTGCTCTCCAGCTTAGAAGAGTTCCAACCTGAGGCCTTTGGTCTACCACCTTTTGCGGAGTAGTGCATTAACTAGTGAATCTATATCTCTTAGGCCCGTATTATAAAAGCTTGCTCAGTCAACATTCTATGTTTGAGTAACGGTTTTCTATGACAAAAGCGTTACTCAAGCAAGATGGTTTCATAATATGGGCCTTAGGCCCGTATTATGAAAGCTTGCTCAGTCATAGAGCTATGCTTGAGTGATGTTTATGCCATAGAAAAGCGTTGCTCAAGCATAGTGTGATGACTGAGCAAGCTTTCATAATACGGGCCTTAGAGACTCAAATAAATTTAGAAATTCCTTATTTGTATAATAGGATCTCTTTGCCAGCAGGGTGTACCTTAATAATACATAGAATAACATGAAAATACTGAAAATGTTATTTAATAACATTGATTATTACAATATGATATTCTATATGTGTGTGTAGGTAATATCACAATATGATTATTGTAACATGTGACGCTATAGTAGATAAAACATATTAATTACGTAATTCCTGACTTAGTGAGATTGGATAATAGATAATTTTATTACAATAATATAATTTAAATGGATAGAGAAACAGAGCTTTTTTTTGTCGACTTCTTATAATAATTAGCTTATGTCTATTCAATACTTGCATAGTAAGATACATTATATTAATTTCATTAGATCTAACGCGCTTATTGATTGTTTTTATTATAAATAGTTCTTACAAGATTGAGTGTACAAAATAAACTTAAATTAGCGTAATTAAAAAAAACGTACCTACTTGTGTTTTCTGTTCGATTCTGACTCAATACAGCGAAATCTGAGAGGTAGATATGCGGGAATCCTAGCTAGAGCATTATCCACAGAATACTAAATATATTATTTAGAATTCTGTGGTATTCTCACTAAAATACTTACCGAAACCATAGCGAAACTTAGCACTACTACTACTTCTAGTGCCGTTCAACGACCAAGTTTAGCTAATGTAGCTTAACTTCATAAGGCCTCATACAGAAAGAAAGCTGAAAACTTATAAGCGCTTACCGGCGCTTGACAGCGCTGGTAAGCCGCGAAGGAAAATATATGAACGGTCCAAACTCGCTGGTTTAAATTTAGATAATCCTTACGTTTAGTTTACCGGTAGTTTAAAGTAGGACGCCCGTGCGTTCAGGTAGCTGCCTTCACGCCGGACTGTAGCAGTTTAACTAGCGGAAATGCTATTAATAGCGGTGAATGACGCATTCCCATCATAGTTCATTATTGACACTAAATAGAACACACTGTGCCATTTAGCTTGATATCATGTGCCTCAGTCAGTGTTTGTTTAGTGTGGGTGATACGACGATCTAATTTTTCCTTGTGTATATAGGTACTGTACTGTGTACATAATATTTTAAAACAGATGTGATCGAAACGAATTTATCATTTTGTAAAATCCAGTCTTGTTGTTCCAACACGCAGTCTTGTTCTAATTTTATTAGACTTATTTATTTATTTATGTAATTCGGATTGCCATCAGCTTTACTAATTAGTAATTACGATTGCATTTTAATAATAGGCATTTGCTAATAGAAGCATAATAAACTACCTAAGTGTACACAAAATTTTTTGTCACTCACGTTACCATTTATTGGAAGTATTATTTAAGCAATATTATTATGAATCTTATTAAACTTCATGGTTGTTACAGCCAGCGTTTTGTTATTACATAAACAATGCAAGGTTGTTTGCGGAAGAAGTGACTATTTCAGTTAGTAGCTATAAAAAGTATACGTTAACACAGTGACATAAGATTCATAATGAATGACAATTAGCGTGATATAGATCCCGTAATATGTTTGCTGTTGATAAGATATAGGTGATCTCCGGTGATGTAACCTCTGAAATTGATAAACAAATGGTTTTGTAGATCATTCAGCTGACAATCTCTGTATGAGTACAAAAACTGTGTTCTGCTGCAATAAAAATGGGGTTTAAAAAAGTTACTCATGTTTTATTTGATATGGATGGATTGATACTGAGTAAGTTGATTGTTTAATAAATTACTAATGTTATGATAACATTAATTGTTCATGTTATTAAGTTACCGATAAATTGCGTTGTTCCGTGGATTCATTGCCCTTGTACTATTATTTACAAACTCGGGTTTCCGGGTAAGGGAGGTGTATAATTGCATATCTGGGGCCTAGATGGCGTTGCTAAAATGTTAACAATATTCATGTGGGGTACAAATACAAGTTTAAAGGCTTCTGTTTTTTCTCTCAGACATACATAAATAGGTACGACTAAAAGTGTTAGTCCATCATAACGCCACGACTCTTCTCTTTTTGAACATCTCTAGTTGAAACGTTGGTCTGAAAAATCATAAGTAGGTATAAGTTTACTTATTTTAACTTATATTTTCAGACACAGAAGACCTCTACTCAATAGGCTTTCAAAAGATAGTCTCTCGCTACGGCAAAGAGTTTAATTTCTCGTTAAAATGCAAGATAATGGGGCAGAAAAGCCGGGAGTTTTCACAGACCATCATAGACGACTTGGAGTTGCCTCTGACTGTAGATGAGTTTATAGCGGAGTCGAAGGATGTATTCGCTGATTTGTTCCCTACTTGCACGGTTCTTTCGGGTAAGGAATACCTATATTTTAAAGATAGTCAAATAATTTATAAAAAAAAGACATTGACGAGACTCGAACTCGTGTCTCGTCTCGACCACGAACCACGAAGCCAAGTGTCGTAGATGTCGAAAATCTTTGGGACTTTATTTACGGAATCTATATAGCGCCGTTTTTGACTTTAGGAGTTTTTTATGTTTGTTGGTATTGGTACCTACCTCAAGAACTGGGTGATCCGATTTTGATGATTCTTTTTTTATTTGAAATCTGGTGCTTCCCGTGTGATACCGTTGTTGGTCGAGTTCTGACATGAGAAAACCATAAAATTGAAGTCAGTTTATAGTTTTTAACCGACTTCAAAAAATTAGGAGGTTCTCATTTTGACAGTACTTTTTGTTTGTTAGCTCAGAACTTTTGACTGGGTGGTCCGATTTTCAGGATTCTTATATGAAAGTTGGTACTTCCCGTGTTCCCATTTTAATTTGGTTCAGTTCTGACTATGGGATCCATGAAAATTCATGAAAAAATTATAAAATTGGAGTCGGTTTTTTAATTATTTTAAAACAAAACCAATTATTTTAATTCAGCTTATTAAGTATATCTACCCACTTCTGTGTTAAGACCTAAATCCTCCTAAATTCTTCACCTGGTTCACCAGAATTACGCGCGGCTTAATGATGTATGATGTGATTGATGACTAAAATACTTAGACACTCTTGAAATAATTAGGTACCTTATCGTATCCATTTTGAAGAACAAACCGCCTTCACTTTGTTGGCGCGTCCTTTTATACGTAATTTACATAACTTGTCGATTTTAGATCCTCTTCAATAAAAATTGCTTACAATTATATCTGAAACTCGACGCCAAGCAAGTGAGATTTTGCTATTTGTGTCGTTCTTTGTTTACTAACATGCTTCATTCAAAATGGATAAACCATAGATGCGGCTTCTGGCCAGCATAGGTATATAAAATACCTAATCAATCAACCATGTTTACCTACAGGAGTGAGGAAACTAATCGAGCACCTACACGGAAACAACGTACCTTTCGGACTAGCTACAAGCAGTAGTCTAGAGAGCTATGCTGTTAAATCGAAGAACCATCAAGATCTATTCGACCTCTTTCCGTATAAAACTTGGGGCTCATCGGATCCGGAAGTGAAAAAAGGGAAGCCACATCCGGATGTGTTTATTGTAGCGGCGAATAAGTTTCCGGAGCGACCTACTCCTGATCAGGTTAGTCTAATCATCATCATAAGTAGCATCAGCCTCTAACCTCTATTTGATTTATTGAGATTCAGATTGAGATTACCTACATTAGATAATCATATTGATTCAGTACAAAAAGAGTAAAAAAAGAACCTACCGTTACGTAGGTAAACATACAAAGTTATCGACATACTTAACTCAAGTGAAGTGGCAGTGTGCCGGCCATATCTCGTGAGTGGATACCGCAACTCGGCAAACGTATTGTAGGACGCCTTCCAGTCAGTATGATGGGATGGCGACCTGCGAAATACTGCAGGCATGTGCTGGATGCGGCTAGCTGAAGACGGCGCTCATTAGGGGAGGCCTATGTCCAGCAGTGGACAAAGGCTGATGAGATGATGATGTTTTAGAATCGTAGTACCTACGTGTATTCAAGACGTGCAGTCATTGAATTACTACTACTAGCTTATTACAACTCACTGCGTGCAGTCCAATTCTGCCACCGAAATGCGATCCCAAACCAGCATGCCCAGCGTGGGGATTATGGGTATAACCCCCATGAGGTACGCCAATAAGCACTCTTCAAGGGAAGGCCTGCGTTCAGCAGTGGACCATTATGGGGTGTTGATGAGGTTAAGGCGTGCCCTCATACTTTTAATACCCTTTCAATAAACTTATTTTTAATTCCAGTGCCTCGTCTTCGAAGACTCTATCAACGGCGTCCACGCCGCGCGCGCCGCTGGTATGCAAGTCGTGATGGTACCGGATCCACGGCTAGACAAGTCCTTCACGCATCATGCTACCCTGGTACTGAACTCCATGGAGGAGTTTCAACCGGAGTTGTTTGGGTTACCACCTTATACTAACTAAATGTATTTAGAATAAGTTGATTTAAATTGATTGAGAATAATTAATTTTGTTTTAAAAAACTATAAACCGACTTCAACTTTTACAGTTTTTTCATGAATTTTCATGGATCTCATTGTCAGAACTGAACAAAATTAAAATGGGGCCACAGGGGAAGCACCAGCTTTCATATAAAAAAAGAATCATGCAAATCGGACCACCCAGTCAAAAGTTCTGAGGTAACAAATCTAAAAAAAAAATACAGACGAATTGAGAACCTCCTCCTTTTTTTGAAGTCGGTTAAAAAGGGGTGATCTTGGTCTCCCTTTCTATACTGATTAAACCTTTTTGGGTTTTTGGGTTCCATACCCAAAGGTTAAAACGTGACCATATTACAAAGACTCCGCTGGCCGTCCGTCTGTCTGTCCGTTAGACAGTTGAAATTTTCACAAATGATTTATTTCAGTTGCCGCTATAATGACAAATAGTAATAAAAAACAATAAAATAAATATTTAACGCTCCCATACAACGGATCAAATTTTTTGCCGTTTTTATAGATATGTTATGGTATACGAAACATTCGTGCGCGATCCGAATCGCACTTGGCCGGTTTTAATATACCTAGATGGCACGGAACCCTTCATGCCGGTACATGCTCGTACTTGGCGGTTTTATTTGGGTTGACCTGCCCTGGGGTATATGCATCGATTTTTTTTATTGTTTTAATCGATTCTTTAGGCCATTATTTAACCGAGAAATGATAAGACGCTCACTGAATTTCGCATTAACAAGGTAAAAAAAACAAATCAAAACTAAAATCATTTTTGGGTGATAAAAACGCTGCCATATTGGCGCCATGTTTATTTGACGTCGACGTTCACACTTGATTAAAACCTTTTGTGACGACCTCGGTAGTGATCATCTCAGGAAAGAGGTTTTAAGAAAAAACTGAAAATAATCGACAATACGAAATGTCAAGTGGGCAGAATAGTGTCATATCATGGTGCAGCAAGCAGAATAAAAAAAGAAGAAATGTGTACAGTGATGTCACGTCCGCTCTAGTCAATGGCGTAGCGTTTTGAAATTTAGCGATTGAGATTTAAAATATCTATTTTTCAATGGTTAAATTCTACAATAAAAACATCTCAAAATGCAAAAATAAATGTGTAGATATGTTTCTATATCAAATTATCAATAGAGAATACGTATATATTTTTTTAGCCATTTTGAAATCACATGCATATACCCTATTGCAACACTCACGCGTATCTGGCGCGTCGCAGCGCATCATCATTGCCATACAATAGAGCAATGCAGCCAGCCTTTGACCCAATAAGTTGATTTTTTGCAACAGTCTGTCAGTTAGCTCAACTGTTGATATTGCAATTTGTTTTAGAAGTAATTTCTAGAATAGTATTTAAAATTGACTGTAAGTACATATTTAAGGTAATTAAGTGTTAAGACAAGTAAACAATTCTGAAGTAACAATAAGAATAAATGACTAGTGTTTATTGAGGCAGTTTTTTTTATACAGTTTCTCAAACAGGCATGGATTACAAACTTAACAGATTAGGTGTAACAATAGGATGAAAAGGCCTTACAAAATATTAAGTACAATAATAATAAGTAGAAAATGCAAAAATATTAAAAACGTAAAAGTGTGCTCTTATGGACACTACACCCTATTTACCTATGTTCATATTTTTCTTCTTCTATAGACATACATAATTTACAGTCAGTATATTTTGTTAATGATTTATAGTAACTGTAACTTATAATATATAGTATCATGTCATTGTAATATACATAGTATACATACCTATTTAGAAGGTTACTTTCACTGTCTCACTTATTAAGATCTTCTGTTTCACTTGGTTCTTAAAACAACTTCTATATTCCATAGTCAGCCCAGACCATTAAACTTAGATCTTCTATTCTTCATCATAAGGAGGTAGCCCAAACAGCTCAGGTTGGAATTCATCCAATGAATTCAGCACAAGTGTGGGATTGTTAAGTTGATCTTTCTGAATGCGAGGGTCGGGAACCATGACAACTTGCATATTAATTGCATTTGCTGCCTTGACCCCATTCGCTGCATCTTCAAATACCAAGCACTGAAAAATAGGTAAAAATACTGATGTTATATCTGATGACATTTTAAAAAATCGTTATAATGCAGTGCTCAGTTTTCAGTTCAGTTACTTTTAATAGTGTATTAATATAAAATGGATTGGATGGAATGGTTGAATCGCTCGCATCTATCTATTATTTTGAGAAAAACAATTTGTCGTTGTTGTTGAATGTTCAGACATTACAAATCTCAAATGATAAAAAATCTTTTGTCTATTTACACATCTATTTAAAATTCTAAACTAAGCGAAGTTAGTAGTAGTAGTTAGTAGTATTATTTTGTTGTCTTACATTTTCTGGGTTTGGGTTATCAGGGAAGCGCGATGCACAGACCGAAAATATCATAGGATCTGGCTTTCCTCTTGTGACTTCCGGATCTGAGCCCGTTACCAGATGGTCAAATAATTTAAGAAATTCTTGGTGATCTTGCATTTTCTTCGCAACACTGTCTTGACTTGAGCTTGTGGCAATTGCTATTGGGACTCCCTTCTTTTTCAAATGCCGTACAATTTTTTGTGCTCCTGGAAAAGAAAGGTTACATTGTAGAACAACCTAGATATTGCCTCATCTATATCTATCCCGGGACATCAAAAGACCTATACCTATTCACCTTGCCAGCATATATTGGTCTTCCCCTTGATAAGCACCTTAATGGCTTTTATCTAATTGAAGTAAAGTCCATAATCCCCTTGCTGGGCATTGGGGTTGAGAATCGCAGTTTGGTGGTAGAATTGTACTGCAGGGGCTGCTGCTGCCCACCCCCCAGGGGATATCCCTCACTCATCTCTTATGACACTCATGGGAAGAGTTTGGGTGGTGGAAATTCTAAGCTGGCACCACACTGGGACCTACTAAGACCTACTAACTTAAAAAATAATCATGTTCTAAATTCAGACATAAGTTAAGGGGAACAGACTAATCAGCATGTAATAGTCCATTGAGCATCTATAGAATTAAGGTAAGGTACAACCTGTTTTGGTAGAAGTATTATTCATGTTAATATTTATTTTAGTAAAGATAGGTTTTCCAAATGAGGAAGAAGTCACTGTCATTGTAATACAAAGTTAAGGACATGGAGGAAATTACATAATTACACCGACAAGAGCTTGACTCTTTTTAATAACATTTATAGTACCTGGCATCAACTTAATAGAGGGGAACAGCTCAGCGTAAACCTTTTGACAATCCGATAGGAATTCTTCTACCGACACTGGCAAGTCAAGCTCCTTTATTATTTTATGAGCACACTCGTGCCCTTGAAAGCCTAGCAGGCTCGCTTTCAACTCCCATGTGAATTGTTTCCCGTGCTGGGCACTCACTCTTGTAAAAGCTTCGGTGTACACACCTTCTGAGTCTGAAGAATCATTGAAAAACATGTAAATAATTATTAGGAAAAAAATCTAAATATTATGTAATGGTTTGGAACGGCCAATGGTACTCACTAATTAGTAATCCATCCAGATCGAACAAAACATGTGTAACTTTATTGAAAGATATGCCATTCATCTTAATTCTAGAAAATGATCACAACACTACAAAAATCAATCCAAACAAAACACAAAAATTGCATAACAACTTCAACTTCTTGTTTTATGGCGCCCACCCCACCCACTCACGTTAGGTTAGGACTATAGGTACGGAAGGGAGGCAATAATGTAAGACAAAATATTGTACGGCGCAATAATTGGTGATCAAATTTGTATAGCCTAATAATTCAAGTACATGGCTTCCGATTATCGTGGCTTACATTATAACGAACACCCATTCTTCATAGGTACCTAGGTACAGTCAGCGTCAAATTGATATGCATATACACGGTGTAACATAATGTATGTAGTACCCCGAAAGGGGAGGTTTCAGACCATCATGGTGAACAGTTGTGGGGGGGAGATATTAAAAAATTCCTATTTTCAGTTTTCCATACAAAAAGTTTTAATTTCCTAGTGCATAAATAAAGTGACAACCCTATCCGGGCAACCTATACCTACTAACCTCTGCAGGTATGTAGGTTTATCTTCGTAGATTTCAGCTATGGCGGGAGATTACTAGACGATTTAGTAAATGCGTAATAATTATAAGATGCAAGTAGGTAGGAAGGTACCTACTAGCTACTATTGAGAAAATTTTAAAATGCTATTTTAACACCTACCTCATATTTTCTCGTTTGTCAGCTGTCTAGACGGCTTCTTTCGAACGGATTTAACCGTATGTTTTCGGAAAATTGTATGAATAAGTAGGTATTTCACAACTACACATACATACATACACTTTGCGTGAATTCAGGTAGTATTTATACCTATACCTACTACAAAATCCTGCATCTTTGACGGTGACTCATGTTTAATTAAAACGTACATGTACCTACTTTGTCACAACAATTCACGATTTTTCTTATTTTAACATCTGTTCAAAAAGTAAAAAACGGAAAGTATTAAGCTATGCTTTTGAAAGAACGAATTTAAAAAAAAAATGGTATTTAAAAAAAGTTGCGGAACCCGTGGTCAAAAAAGTATGCTACGTACGCTTGACATAAAACGCGCGTTTTGTTAGATAGATGCCGTCAGCCAATTAGCGAAAGGGGGTGTTTCATAAAGGGACAATCTGTTCTATGATTGGCGATTAAAAACTGTTTAACAAAGTCCGAGCCAATCAAGGCGCTTAGGCGCATGCCTTTGACTAAATGCACGTGTCAGAGATTTCTGGACAGACAGAACAGACTAACTACCGATATTGAATAACGGAAAGAATCATTTAGTAAAGTTTTAGGTAAGTTAGCTGTAGTGGTCGCGGCTTAAGAATCGACCCCTGCAACTCAGCCCGTGGATGTTTCAATGAGATAAATACACAAGAAATAACAAACAGTTTGAAAATTACATGACTGTGTTATCAAACAAAGAGCGTACAGTTTATTTCGTATTTTTAACTTCACGTAACTTCAACCTTCAAATTGAAATGTTATCCTAGCCCATAATTCTGTGACATAACTCACGACAATTTGTCTCTATGATGCTGTAGGCGTTTTTCTCTTTACGAACTTTGAACCTGTCACTCCATCTGTGACCATACTGAGGTCATTGTCCCAAGTGCAAGAAACAGCTGACTTTAGGGTTGTCGCTTCGTACAAAATCAGCTATCCATGTTGAAACTTTGTTGCAGTTTTTTTCAGAGATTTAAATCGAAATTCGAAAAGTCGTTGAACAAAAGTTGTTCCCCGGAGGGTGGACAATCGCCCCCTTTTCGGATAGTACCCATATATTGTTACACGTTGTATAGTAGTCAAAATTATCTAAAAAAAAAGAAAGCAATTTGATATACACAGTTCGAATCATCATATTGTTTTGAGCACCCAAGGTGTTCAATAGTACATTGTTAACCAAGGGATGAAAGTAACTCATTTAGCCCCGAGACGGGGTTTGGCGCCGGAGCGTAGCGAGGGCGCTAATAGTTCGAGGGACTAAATTTTACTTTCACCCGAGGTAAACACTGTGCTTTTTATTACGAATACAAGGAAAGTAAAAATAGAAATATGAATGAGCTAACGAAAAAAAAGCTATTTTACATAAATCAACAGCTTAAGTCAGGTATTTATTTAAAGTCTATGGTAAAATTAGAGCAATTATTAGTTATAGATAGTGAAAGGTTTTTTCCAGGTACCACTCGTGAAGTGAAAACTTTGTTTTTTTTTAAATCCATCATTTTGCCTTTTGATAAACGATGTTAGTCTCTTGAAATCCTTTAAACGTACATTGTGTTTAGTATCTAATGTTGTCGCTAACATAGAATACACGCTCCATAATGTTGAAGGTTTGCAAGACTTTGAGAATTCGTTAAAATATATTAACAAAACGTTTTCTTATAAGGATTTCACTATTTTCTCTGCGCGCCATTTCATAAAATCGTTGTACGATTTTAGGTACCTTCATTTTGATTTAGGTGGAAAAAGATTTTCTACTACTGCTTTAGCCTCTTCTTTTATAAAATCTGACGTTAAATTTATGTCTATAAAAATGTCTGAACTCATTGTAATAATTGGCTGTGTGGTGCCGGCCTAGAATAGCACCACCCCATTTCTTCCCGTGGGTGTCGTAAGAGGCGACTAAGGGACATAAACCGGAGGGCGGGCAGCAGCGCCTCCCGTAGACCGATAATATCACCGAACTGCGATCCCCAACCCGCATGCCCAGCGTGGGGATTATGGGCACTACCCCCCCAATGATTGCACACGCCAAAAAGTGGCCCCTAGTTCCCGGCCGCCTCGCTATTCCTGGCCATGGTAGCGGCCATGGTAACGGCGGGGCATGGGGTGCTAAGAATCCCCGGGCTACGGCAGGCTACCGATCATTACTTAAAAACTTGACCCTGGCTACGTTTAACGGACGCACTCTGAGGCTTGATCACCATCTAGCGCAGTTGGAAGTGGAGTTAGAGAACATTAAATGGCATGTTCTGGGGTTATGTGAAGTCCGTAGAGAGGGGGAGGACACCGTAACCTTAGACTCGGGCCATCTTCTCTACTTTCGCGAGGGTGATAAAACATCCCAGGGTGGCGTAGGCTTCCTCGTCAACAAGGCCCTCTCTAACAACGTTCAGGAAATCTCAACCAGGGTAGCGTACCTGATCCTTCGGCTGTCCAAGCGGTACAGCTTGAAGGTAATTCAGGTTTACGCACCGACCTCGGCACACTCGGATGATGAAGTGGAGGATATTATGTACGAAGACATATCCAAAGCCTTACATAACACCACCAAGGCTCACTTCAACGTTGTTATGGGGGACTTTAACGGCAAGGTGGGAATCCGGACTGGCAACGAATCCCGAATAGGCTCGCATGGTTATGGAGTTAGGAAAAACAGGGGGCAAATGCTTGTCAACTTCCTTGAGAAGGAGGGGCTGTTCTTAATGAACTCTTTCTTTAAGAAACTGCCCCAGAGGAAGTGGACGTGGCGAAGCCCCGACACTGTGACTAAAAATGAGATCGACTTCATCATGACGGATAGCAAGCACATATTCAGAGATGTCTCAGTGATCAACAGGTTTAATACCGGATCTGATCACCGACTGCTCCGAGGCTCTCTGAATATCAACTTAAAGCTTGAAAGAAACCGTCTGATGAAGTCCACGCTCCGACCTAACCCAATCCAGATCATGGCGGGCACCGAGAAGTTCCAGCAGCTTCTCGGGAATAGATTCATTGCCTTGGATCCCACTGATGACGCTGACGAGACCCTACACAATCTGGTCGAAACGTTGAGGAACGAGGGCATCAGATTCTGCCAAAAGCAGCGTACTGGCAAGAAATCCAAACTCTCGGATGAGACTCTCGGGCTGATGGCAAAAAGACGGGAAACCACCCAAGCGACTTCTTCAGAGAGGTCAGACCTGAACAAGCGAATTGCGAAGATGGTACGGCGCGACCTTCGGAGCTCCAACACACGCCTCATTAAAGAGGCAATAGAGTGAAACCGAGGGTCCAAAGTATTCACTCAGCAGCTTGGCAGGAGCCACCTGACGAAGCTTAAAACGCACGATGGGAGGACCGTTTTGTCGAAGCTGGAGATATCCGCCGAGATAGAGGATTTCTATGGCCGATTATACGCTGCACATGCCCCTCGTCCCCAACGAGTCGACCACGATTCAAGAGCCACCCCGACACGCCACTATACCGACGAACTGCCAGACATCAGTCAAGACGAGATTGTGCTAGCTCTGAGGCAGCTTAGAAATGGAAAAGCCCCCGGTGAGGACGGTATAACATCAGAGCTTTTAAAAGCCGGAGGAGCCCCTGTTATACAGGAACTACAGAAACTCTTCAACGCCGTCTTTCACAGTGGGAGAACTCCAAAGGCGTGGAGCGGGAGTTTGGTGGTGCTCTTTTTTAAGAAGGGAGATAAAACCCTCCTTAAAAACTACAGACCCATCTCACTCCTGAGCCACGTCTATAAGCTGTTCTCACGAGTGATCACAAACCGTCTCGCCAGGAGACTCGACGAGTTCCAGTCACCGGAACAGGCCGGGTTTCGCGGAGGATATGGCACCATAGACCACATACACAAAGTGAGGCAGATTATACAGAAGTCCGAAGAGTATAATCAGCCCCTGTGTCTGGCCTTTGTGGACTATGAGAAGGGCTTTGACTGTGTCGAAACCTGGGCTGTTCTGGAATCCTTACAGCGATGCCAAGTAGACTATCGTTATATCGAGGTGCTGAGATGTCTCTACGACGCCGCGACCATGAGTGTCCAAGTACAGGACCAGCAGTCCAAACCCATCCAACTGCGCAGAGGAGTGAGGCAGGGGGATGTTATATCCCCGAAACTGTTCACGAGCGCCTTGGAAGATATGTTTAAGACACTGGACTGGAAAGGTAAGGGCATCAACATAAACGGCGATTACATCTCACACCTTCGATTCGCTGATGACATAGTCGTAATGGCGGAGTCGTTGGAGGAGCTAAACCGGATGCTGGACGGCCTAGCTTTAGCCTCACGATGCATCGGTCTCGGCATGAATTTGGATAAAACCAAAATCATGATCAATGGCCTCATTGATCCGGGACCGGTCGTCGTACATGGCCACCCTCTCGAAATTGTTTCCGAGTACACTTACCTTGGACAAATTCTGCAGTTGGGTAAAAACAATTTTGAGAAGGAGGCCAAGAGGAGGATTCAGCTAGGCTGGGCAGCGTTTGGAAAGCTACGTCGAGTCTTCTCGTCATCCATACCGCAATGCTTGAAATCGAAAGTTTTCAATCAGTGCGTCCTACCCGTCATGACCTACGGAGCTGAGACGTGGACACTCACGATAGGGCTGGTCCACCAGTTTAAAGTCGCTCAGCGAGCTATGGAAAGAGCTATGCTCGGAGTCTCTCTGAAGGATAGGATTCGTAACGAATACATCCGACAGAGAACCAAAGTTATCGACATAGCTCAAAGAATTAGCAAACTGAAGTGGCAGTGGGCCGGCCATATCTCGCGAAGAACCGATAACCGCTGGGGTAAACGAGTTCTTGAGTGGAGACCGCGACTCGGCAAACGTAGTGTAGGACGCCCTCCGGCCAGGTGGGATGACGATCTGCGAAAGACTGCAGGCAGATGCTGGATGAGTCAAGCTGAAGACAGGGCGCTATGGCGCTCATTAGGGGAGGCCTATGTCCAGCAGTGGACTAATATAGGCTGATGATGATGATGATGATGATGATTGTAATAATCACACAAAACTCTACAACTCGAAAAATCAAATGGAGATAGCATTGAATTTTATCCGCTTTTTTCTTAGGCAAAGTAAATCCTCTTTATATAATAGATATATAGGCAGAATATAGCCCTGGAATAATACCGAGAACTATTCTACCATTAATTTTTATCATTAAAAAATGCTAAATATTTTGCCGAAATCTATGTTATTTTAAAGAAATTGTTGAAAGTCACACTAATATTATAAAGGCGAAAGTTTGTATGGATGTATGGATGAATGGATGTATGGATGGATGTTTGTTACTTCTTCACGCCAAAACTACTGGGCGGATCAGGCTGAAATTTTGCATATAGGTAATCCTAATCTTGGAATCAAATAAGCTACTTTTTATCCCATAAATCAGTTCCCGTGGGATGAAAATCACCTTTAAACGTTTCCAAAAAAATAACGCGTACGAAGCCGCGGGGCGCAGCTAGTAAATTATAATAATATGGTATTTAAACTCTAATTTATTTAAATTTTACATTACGCTGTAATTGCATAGCCCCGTATGAATAGCGTCAAACCAGACGCAAAAGCCATCTCACAAGAAGTTGAAGTTGAGTGGCTGTCTATAAAGGTAGAATGCATGGTTCATGCGCACGTGCTTATGGAGCACGATGTCCAGGACGTCGGCGGCGTGTCGGGTGGCGGTCGGAATGTGCGTGGGGGCATCAGGTCCCACCACGGTGAAGCCGGTTGCATCGCTATCGTTCAGCAGTTTGCGACCGGCAGGGTTGATGACGCGGGAGCCCCAGGCTGGGTGCTTGGCGTTTAGGTCGCCAGCGAGCAGCGTGGGGGTGCGCGTGTTAAAGATGGCCGCGGTGTCTGAGGCTGCGTACCGGGGGGTCAGCGGGCGGTAGCCGGCGAAGATTCTGAGTTCCTCGCCCGCCGCTCTCACCAGCACCCCGGTAGTTCTCAGTTCCTTAAACGGGGGGTGCTCCAACTCTTCATGGACAAGGTCGCGTCTCACCAGGGCGGCCGTCCCTCTGTAGGCCTGCCCCGATGCGGGCGACACTTCGTCTCGGCGGTAGGTGTGAAAGTTGGGCACGTTCAGGTCATGGGAGGGCAGCAGTTTCGTCTCGCCCAGGAGGATTATGTGGATATCCTGCGACTGGGCGAGTAGGCGGAGAGGCTGGAGATGTTGCCGTACCCCTCCGGGATTCCAGTATAGAAGGCGTAAGGAGGCTCTATCCATACTGGATCCCTCGAAGTACGGCAAGTCCCCGCACCGCCGCGCTTTGAAGGTCTACTCCCGCGGCGATGGCGACCATGAACTCCGTGAGGATCCCCAACAGAACTTCTGTAGGGTTTCCCACCGGCCTGGTCGTGTTGGTCCCGGCTGCTGGCGCTGTGGGCGCGCCTGCGCCTTGGACAGTCTCAGTGTGTGTGAGGGTGGCGGCGGGGCGCTGGCGGCCATGAGTGGCCCCGCGCTCACGCTGTGCAGTGGGTGGAGCCACGGCAGGGACGGTCGGGGCGACGCCGGATGGCCGATTGACCATAGGCATGGGCGGGCGGTAGCTGGGTGCCGTTGCTCGGCTTCCTGGGCGGGGGGCCGGTGAGGGTGCCCGCTCGGTTGCCGTCATGGGGTTGTTGGAGGCAGGTGGGGGTATGGTGATACCCCTTTTCCTCGCCTCGCGCCGGAGCACTGGGCAAACACGGCTGTTTGCCGTATGCTCACGGCCGCAGTTGGCGCAGGTGGGTTTTTCCAGGATGGGGCGAGGGCAGTCGACGGCAGCGTGTTAAGCGCCGCACCGGACGCAGCGCATCGGGCGGTGGCAATGAGCCGAGGCATGGCCGAACGCCTGGCACCGGTGGCACTGCGCCACTCTGTTCGCCGCGCCGCGCCAGTGTTCCACGCACACGCCGGGCATGAAGAGGAGCTCCGTGATGCCGTAAAGGCGCACGAGCTCTCCCTCGGGCAGGCGGTCTAGTTGCGCGTGGAAGAGGCAGCCAGCGCGGCCCTGCTTTGGTCGGATCTGCTTGATGAACTGGACTGGGAAGCCCAGTTCATTCAGGGCTGCTGTGATGTCATCAGTGGCGGTGTCAGCGGGGAGGCCGCTGATGGCCACCTTGGTAGGCAACTCGGCAGACACCGCGTAGCTGTACCAGCTGATCGCTGGGTTGTCCGCCAGCGCTCACGAGGTGGCGCTGGATGACCCGGTATTCCTCCGGGGAACGGGATGTAAAGCGCACCCCTTGGGCCAGGGGGCGCGCATTGGGGGCGAAGCCTAGTTCCGCCCTCAGCGTGGCGAAGTGTGTGGCCCAGTTGGGCAAACACTCCACCACGATGGGCGGGTAGGTCCGCTGGCCTCTCGTTGTATCTTGCGGAGGGGTGGGCGGGCGGTGCTGCGCCTCGCGCACCGCACCTGCCACACCGGCGTCGCGGGGGTCTTCGACCACCAGCTGAGCGGGAGCAGCCTGGGCAGCTTGTGGTGGGCGGGGAGGTTGCTCCGGTAGGGCGGGAGCAGATTGGGCGGGGGCGGTCTGGGCAACATAAGCCTGTGCGACTGGGCGGACTGGGCGGGTGGATGGCAAAGGCTGGGACTCCAACTGCGGCCTGCGGGGGTCGGCGGTGGATGGCCCCGGTTGGGGCTCCGATTGCTGTCTGCAAGGGCGGGAAGTCGGCGGCCCGGAAGTTACCCTAAACGTAACTTTTGGAGGTGGGCGGGTGGAGGGCGCTACCCCGAGGAGCCTCATTCCCTGACCCCTATCCAGGGGGTCGGGCTGGTCCATACCGGCGGGGGCATGGAGAACGTTGCCGGTAGCTCTAGATGGCTGGTGTCCGGGGATGAAGAGCGTGGGGTGGAGGCTGGACTGGAAGCAGTTGCTTCCTTCGCGCCCTCCCTAGGCGGCGAGGGCGACTGGCGCCCGCGTGCTGCGGCCTTGGGCCTCGATGTGCAGGGGGTCTCCTGCAGCGGCGGCGAGTCGCGAGTGGGCGAGTGGGCGGAGAGGAGGCGCTGCCTCTTCTCTTCCGGGCTTTCTTCGGGCGAAGACATTGCCCTTAGTCCCGTTGCACCGGGCTGGGGGCGGGGCGGAAACTCAGTTCCACGTGCGCCCATAGCGGACGGGCCTGCGGGGGGCTGGGGGGGGCCGGCGGTCACCTTTATGGGCAGGTACCGTATCGGGCCAGGTCTCAAAGTTTTGGGTTTTTCGACACTCGGTCGGTCCAGTACGGAACTCTTCTCCGGGGGTTCCCGCGGAGGGGGATTTTCCTCGTCGGACATGGGGCCAGATGATGGGGTAGGGGGATGATCGGATGGGAAACACTCAGGGGGTGCTTTCAGATGTCTAGCAGGGCGGAGAACCCAGCCAGGTGAGATCCCGAGGGAAGGCTTAGCTTAGGTAATCCAGCGACACTCAGCTAGTCACTGTCGGCTGCGAGCGGGTAGGGGGTAGGAAATGTTCGTTACTGCGCTGGATGTTTTATTACAAAACACCAGTCAGTAACGCACACCGGACGGGATACGTGAGTGTATCAGGAGAGACGGTCCCGCGGGTGTGTAGACGCACTAGGTACTCACCGCGAGCGAGAGGTAAGGGTCCAAACACTGCGATCCGAGGTGCCTACGCGTCTATGCGGGGTTCACTGTACACTGCACTAGAGTCACTATCTCGACAAACATACACAATAACACTGTTGTTAGGCAGTATTAACCGCGATACGCGAGCCGCGACCCGAGGTCTCAATGACTGCCAGCGGCGGGGTGAACCACGCGGCGTCAGAGTTCCACGGGGGGGGCTACGAGCGTGGTGCGGGGGTGAACGGCGGCGGGACGAAGCGACGCGTGCGCACTGTACTGGCGAGAGCGGCGAACTGAATGCATGGTTCTCGACGTCGAGAAGGCCTTCGACCGTGTCTGGCACCCCGGCGTTCTGTATAAGCTCCTGCAGACGTCGACACCTCCAGCTCTTATCAGGATAGTGGCATCCTTCCTCGACGACCGGCGGTTCTTCGTCGCGGTTGAGGGTGCCACTTCCACCTCTCGGACCATCTCAGCTGGTGTACCACAGGGCAGCTGCCTGTCGCCCGCGCTGTACGCGCTCTACACCGACGACATCCCCACCCTGGCGGGCCACCTAAGCCCCGGGGAAAGGGATGTGTCGCTAGCGCTGTTCGCGGACGACAGCGCCTACTTCGCGTCCTCCACCAGCCCCACCATCGCAGCCAGCAGGATGCAGCGGCTGCTGAACATCCTGCCGCCATGGCTAGACAAATGGCGCATGGCCGTCAATGTGGGAAAGACGGCCGCGCTATTTGTCTCCCGCCGCACCCGACACCCTCCACTCCTGACGCTTCGGGGCCAGAACGTGGCATGGAGCCCGCACACTAGGTACCTCGGCATAGAGATCGACAGGTCGTTGAGGATGCAGCCGCAAGTCGACCGCGCGCTACACCAAGCGCGCGTCGCCCGCGCGCTCCTCCCACCTGTCCTGGGATCTCGCCTGCCTCTGAGGACCAAAGTGCGGGTCTACAAAAGCTACGTCCGGTCCCGACTCACTTATGCAGCGCCGGCCTGGTACGCCCTCATCTCGAGGACCAACAGGGACCGGCTCCAGGCGCTGCAGAACGTCGCGCTGAGGATCTGCACGGGCGCGGGCCGATACGTCAGGAACGACGTCATCGCCCGCGACTTGCAGATCGAATCCACGACCGCCCGTGGCGACCTCTCCCGCGGGACCTTACCCCGCCGGAACCACCATGAGTCCTTGGGTTGAATATAGTAAAAAAAAAAAAAAAAAAACTATTGAAACCAAAAAAAAATAATATATATATGCAGCCAAAAAAAAAAAGTAATAATAATATAGGCAAAAAGAGCGTTTTTGCCTCAACCCAAGGACCGAGGGGTCGTCACCCATCGAGTTGAAGCCGGGGTAAAGAGGCCAAGCCTCGAGGCCCCCCTCCGTGCTCCCACAAGGGCCGGAAAGAAGAAGTTGTTGTGCATGGTTCAAGAGAATAGTGAGGTGACAGCTGTCATTTGTTTCGTCCCTAGGGACGAAAAGTAATGACTTTCATCCCACTGCGCAGGCAACTTCCGACCTACTTTCAGAGTATGAGTAATGAAAAATATCATACCGCTCATTGTTTCATATTTATATGAGCAGCCAGGGTGTTCAAAATTATCTTAGTGAACAAGAAAAATGCGTTTATTAAATTGATTTTTTATTTTTCAGATCATTTTGACTACTCTAGACGCCTAGATTTGAAGACTCCAACCAAGATGTACTCTAATGGAAAAGTAGACGCAGGAACTCTTTGGCTGTGGATATTACCTATGATAATCATGTTGCCGCGTGATTCAAATACTGGTTAGTAGTGTTACGTTCTTTTCTGTTTTTTTATCCACGATTTAACCAACTTCGATTTAATTTGCAAATTAAGCATTAGGGAAAATGTTGATTTTAAGTCTATCTTCGTATGTAAGTACTTAGATCTAGATACATACCTACCTAATATTTAAGCTGTGTGGTACTGGCTTGGAATTTGTACCACCCCAACTCCTCCCGTAGGAGTAGTAAAAGGCGACTAAGGGATATTCACCGGGGGGGCGGGCAGCAGCGCCCCCTGCAAAACAATTCTACCACCAAACTGCGATCCCCAACCCGCACACCCAGCGTGGGGATTATGGACACTACCCCCCATGATATATATAAAAAAATCAGAAAAAAAAGATTTTCATACCAAATCAACACTCCACACTTTTCGCCATAAACTCGTTTTGCATGGCAATTAAGATATTCAATATGTTACCAATAGAATTTAAGGACTTGCCAATGACATTATTTAAAAAAGACAATAAATGGTTATTGACTCATTGTTTTTATAGCGTAAAGGAATATTTTAATTTTAAACAGACAAGACATATCGTTATTATTATGTTAGTAGGTAGGT
This sequence comes from Eupithecia tripunctaria, assembly GCA_955876795.1. Lineage (NCBI taxonomy): Eukaryota > Metazoa > Arthropoda > Insecta > Lepidoptera > Geometridae > Eupithecia > Eupithecia tripunctaria. The sequence continues at coordinate 13,180,339 of OY041619.1, read as the reverse complement.
TTTTTTAAATTCACACACCAGTCCATAACTACTAGTAGTATTACATTGATACCACTCATACAACAACAGCATTGTAATATTTGACATGTTTTCTGTGAATAAATGATTCTATTCTATTCTATTCTATAGATGCTAATAAGGCGCTTAACAGGGGGAGGCTTTCGTCCTACAGTGGACCAATACAGGCTGTTGAGGTCGAGGTCGAGGTAATATTTTGGTAGGTGGGAGTAGGTAACTACTTATTGCAATAGGTACTACCTACAGGCAGAGAATAATTAGAAGGGCCGTTTTCCATTAGCCGAGCAGGTGCCGTTGAAGCAAAAATGTATGTTTTTCACGTTTTATAGGCAGCGACCATCGATCAAAAATTCAGTGCAAAAGCAGATTGCTTACGCGCTTCCTGAATTCATATTCACCTCCTATCCTACGTAGGTAAACGTGGTTTATTCATCGGCTAAGGCAGTTGTAGAAAACTTTCCTGTCGATCGCAGTTCTCAAATGCATAACCCTGGTAATATAAGTATGATAAATAATATATGTATAAGTACCTTTATGTACCTATTTCCAATTTAATGGAACTGCTCTTTTGAAACGCCATGTAGTTGATGCATTCTTAAATTTTGCATAGATGTAGGACTAGACCTGAATTATGTCTAATCTGATTAAAAATAAAAAAAATACAGGTAAGTAAGTAAGTGCTTATAATACCTACCTCAACCTCAACCTCAACAGCCTATATTGGTCCACTGCTGGACGCAGGCCTCCCCATGATACGCGCCTTATTGGCGTTTATTTAATAGGGGGTTATGCCTGTAATCCCTGGTGGTATAATTGTTGTGCGGGGGGCGCTGCTGCCCCCCCAAAGGGACACCTCTTAGTCGCCTCTTACGACACTCGCGGGAAGAGTTGGGGTGGTGCAAATTCTAATTCCCATAATCCCCACGCTAGGAATGCGGGTTGGAGATCGCAGTTCGGTGGTAGAATTATTACGCAGGGGGCGCAGCTGCCCGCCCCCCCGGTGGATATCCCTTAGTCGCCTTTTACGACACCTATGGAAAGAGTTGGGGTGGTACAAATTCTAAGCCTGCACCACACAGCTATACCTACCTACCGATGTATAATAATTCATTCATCGGACTCTATGGACTAATCTACCTTACGAGTAACTCACATGATACTTCTTCATCCCTTTTCGAGGTAGCCTAACGCGTCTCGATGTAGCCGGTTAGCCTTTGTCTCAAGTTACTGGGATTTTAAATAACCCTTTTCAAGGTCTAGACACGCGTCTTCCGTTGTGTCTGACCTTCCGTCTGACCGCGATGCCCTCGCTAAATTCTAAGGCCAAGCAAGCCTGCCAAGCCTGGATTGCCTATCCATGGACTATCATATTTATTTTTATTTTATTGAGAGGCCATCATAAATATAAAACAAAGTAGCTTCCCGCTGTCTGTCTGTCCCTATGTATGCTTAGATCTTTAAAACAACGAACGGATTTTGATGCGGTTTTTTAAATAGAGTGAGACCTATGCTTTGCACCCGGTCAAAGCCGGGGCGGATCGCTAGTAAAATAATAAAAATAAAATATATAATTTATTTCTGTAACAGTTTTACAATAATTATAGCCGTTATACTTGTGTTAGAACTTAGAAGGTCTCGCTCTTCTATAACAGATATTCCAGACTATTTATTTAAGTCTTTAACAGAAATATAAAGGAAAGTTTTGTTTATAATCAAGTTCTAGTCTAGCTTCAAATCTAACCTCTTGTTTATTTATATAAATAAGTAACGGAAAGTGCGATTTTGTAGTATTAGTGTACGTGGTGTCCTGGGTCCCCTGAGAACACCAGTCTCATGAGAGTCTGGGTAACATGGAACCCAGATTTAATAACACATTTTCTCGTAAATAACAAACAATATAATAAAACTTCTAGGTAGCTATGATGAACAATTACTTATTCGATATAGTGGTGTGTGAGTGCGTGTGTATAATTATAATTATATGGATATATATTTAAGTTAATAATGTACGAAAGACGGGTCCAATGAGGACACCAGTCTCATAAGAGTCTGGGCAACGGAGGACCCAATTTACAACTCTCATGAGCGCTTCCACTTCTTCGTAAGTTTTTGTGAACAATTTTAGGGGATAGATATTTAGCTGTTTATTAATATGGTTATAAAGATAGGCTGATTGTGCTGTAAACTGTCTTCGGGCGAAAGAGGTCTTACAAGTTCTATTTATAGTATACAAAGGATTATAGGTTAAGGTTTTGTGAAGTCTCAAAATATCTTGTTGTAGCGTATACAGTTCCCTGACTGATAGTGATAGGTACCTAGTCCTCAATAAAGTTAAAATAAATTATATATTTATAATTTTGTCAATATTTATCTAAGATATGAATGAACATTATTTGGTACACCCCTGCCTTTCCTAGATTCATAAAATACTATCCATCTCAAGGTCGCCTGGAAGAGATCGCGTCTAAGCGATAAGGCCGCCCATTGTACTTCATTTTCTTTTGTACTGCATTTTTTTGGTGTGCAATACAATATTTTGTATTAGTGTAAAACTAGCTTCTGTTTGCGGCTTCTCTCGTATTTTCCAGGATGAAGAGTAGCCTAGACGTATTTTTATTTCAGATCCAGAAATGCCTACATGTATGTAATATTCATATTTCATTTATGTATTTACACCTACCTACCTAGTTCAGTAGGCTATTCCTACTTCCTTTTGGCGTGAAGTAGTTACACACACCGATTTTACATTTTCTTCATTACTCATACTCTGAAAGTAGATCGGAAGTTGCCTGCGAAGCGGGATGAGAGTTATACTTTTCGTCCCAAGGAACGAAAAGTAATGACAAGTAGTGACAGCTGTCACCTCACTATTTTTAACTATGTATTCTACCTTTATATACAGCCTCTCAACCTCAACTTCTTGTGAGATGGCTTTTGCGACAAAATTATTCATCTATCATTTACATTTATTTATATTATGTTAGCTCTGATCTAGGTTTTTCTATATTTTATAGTTTTAGGGTTGATGTTGGGTATCGTAGTTACCTACTCGCTTTCTTTATCGTTATCTTAAAATTTTAAAATAAACAAAAGAAAAATCGAAGGCGTAGACTGGGTAACTGATTCTACTCATACATTACATACTGACTAAATACGATTACGTCGGTTACCGAAAAAAACAGAAAATAATAATTCCAAACAAGCAAAACAAGTCTGAAAAACATGGTGGTCTCTTTAAATCATCTCTCAAAATGGTTTTATCCTTCTAGGTAGGTACATAATAATTTAATGTATTATGATTATGTACCTAGTAAGACTCGAACCTAGTGGATTTGTTAAAAAAAAAGTCGTGTGGCACTCGGGGACTGCCGCGGTAAAGCTATTACATAGCATAAGTAAGTCATTAAAAGTTCTGCTATTCATCGATAGATGGCAAAACTAAAAAGTATCACCACTGTGCCGGTCGGAGTGGGGGGTGTTAGGTTATTTTCGTTACGGAATATCTGGATTCAGTCTCCAGCGTGGAGACCGAATCCAGAAATTCCGGCCCGTGATAGAACCGTGAATCACGGGATCCCCATGGTAAAATACAAGAATTACATAAAGTTCAAAATTTTTACTTCGCTTAAAAACAAGATTCATTAAAAAAATTACGATAAGAAAACATGAAAGTGCGAAGTGCACTTTCATCTTTTCTTATCGTAATTTTTTTAATTTGGTCTAGATCTCTGGAACCCCGCAGTCTATAGAAAATAATTTTGTTTTGATTCGTATGTCATTACTAATTCTTTGGTTCCTCGGTTGGGTTTTTTCATAAGTGCTGTACTTTTCTTGTAAATAAACAAAAAGATCACTTTTACGCCTACGCTGTTCCAAAAACGTATGCTCTGTCTCGCTCCTATGAACGCCAAATCCTATGACTATCCTTTTCACAAAATGGCGCGCAATGTGCCCTCTTAATTATTGTCACATGCCACGAGATAAATCCTAGCGGATGAATAAATTTACATGGCAACCGATTTGAAAATCATCATAATTATCAGCCCTTTTTGACCCAGTGCTGGGCATATCCCTCTCTATGTTTAGATTACCTACACCATTCACCATGTTTTGAAAATACCTACCCAATAAAAAAATCCGGCACTTATTAAATCAAGATTAACTGGGCCCTTAGAAAAAAAGACTACAATTGCATTCGATTGAAAAAACATTAAAATCTCACCTTCGACTATTTGGAGCCCTTGGGTTACTTTATTTATTGGGTCAAGTATCTATCAATAACGCAGCCGAGAAAGCCGGACATCACTTCGCTAGAGATTAACTTCATAGTAGGTACAAATACTCACCCAGAAGACTCGATTCAATATCCACGGTGCAGTATATTAATACGTGCATGTAGAGCGTGAAATGAAGTATTCAGCTAAAGCAAAAAGTAAGTAGGTATATAGGGGCGCAACATGCTGTGGCTACTCAGTGCTAAGCGAAATGCTGAGCGCGCCAGGCAACCGGCCTGCTGTCGCCCTATCAATCGACTAACTTTGGGAGTTTATAAAATTAAATGTGATGTTGGTAAACAAAAAGTGTTTATAAGAACCGACGCTGGTTCCCGTTGCCAGTTCAGTTGTGGACCTAATTCGGTCAACATGTCGCTTCCGGGAGCTTTTCTATTTTCTCATTATGTAGAAAGCTTTTGGGTGAGTACTTAATTATATTTATTTTAAAAGTTTTGCTTAGAAGTTCTAATCTTTGACTTTTGCGTTTGATATTCTTACAATCGACATGATTAAATAACCTACGTAAAATACAACTTTTCGTTTAAATATAAACATAAATAGCGCAAGAAAGTTTAATAAATATTTGAAATTAATTCTAAAATAGTGAGATGAGTTCTAAAGAAAAGGCCCAGATGTGTTTACTAAATAAGTAGGTAGCTTTTTAAATACATCGAATAAAACTTATTTTACACAGACAATTAATCGGCCGTGTTATTCGCACAATTCACACTACACACACTAACCTAATATTTTTTTTATTAAACCTTGATTTTCGAATCCGGCTGCATTATGTTGATGATGACCGAGTTAAATCATTACAAGTGTGAAATAAAAACTTTGCCATGTAACACTGGACAGACTTAGAAACCGTGTTAGATGTGAGTTACGCCTGCAAGCCTGCAACTTGCAAGAAAATACATTATTCAAATACACTTCTTGCGAACTCTGCTTCACTCGGCTTGCGTGTTTTTGAAAAGTTAATTTAAAGATCTTGCATTGCGAACGACGTGAAAAAGTTTTAATTTGATGTATAAGCCTGACCTTATTAAAAAGGGTGTGGAGTTGGAATAAAATGAATGACCGTGAGCCTATAATTATCTATATAGATTAATTAAGGGTGTAGGTAGGGTCACATACAGTTGTCCTAGAAATACTTAGTGAATATTTTTACGGAGCTGTATCTAGTATCAATTAAGTAAACTCGGCAAGTCATCCGTAACGTAATGGTTGAATTGTTTTCTTAAAGTTCACAACTTCCTTCACACCCAACCTACGCGCCGCCGCCGGGCTGTAGGTTGTTAGGTCTGACCTTTACCTACCTGCGTCCGACATCCCTAGGCGATGGAAATGAATATGAAGACCTTGTTAGCCCACATTTTCATTTAGTTTTTCTAGTTTCGTTGTTTATGTTACTCATTCATACATAATGTAAGAATAGGAATCTAATTAATTTTAGAAGAGGTTCGTTACAATTGTTCAATGTAGTTTGGTAGGTACGTAAAACCTAAGGTTAGGTACACTGATTGTTTATAGAACCTTCGTAAGATTTTTATAGCTCTATATATTTCTTAAATACCACGGAGTTATGTGTTTTTTTACTCTTGAAATTGACAATGAGTTTAAATGTTACGATCATTATGACGCGCTTTTTAAGCTGGCATCGTCAAGGGATTTTTATTAAAGCCTTAGTTTATTTAAATTAGACTAAAAACTCGAATTTCTTGTGTTACTTTTAATTAAGAGATTAAATGATTTTTTTTTACAGAACATTTAGGTTGTAGTACTTATACGTAAGTACCTACCCAGGTTTTTTTATCTATAAGTGTGTATTTTTACTTAATTTTAGCCTAAACCTACTAATTTTATAATTTTTGTGAGCGACTACTATGAAATCTCGAAACCGATTGCCAGATACATTATGTAGATTGGTAAAGCTATTTAGTTTTAGGGCTAAGTAAATTACAAAAGTTATCAGTAAGGTTGTCGTAATTAAAATATACGCACACATTACATTTTATCGAAGAAACCCAGCTATTTACAAATTACTAACTTCCTGATTACCTACCGATTTCTTTCAAGTCATAGGTACAATAAAGTTACATCTACTCCAGTTTGTACACTAAAAAGGTTTGCTGTTGCACCAGTGTGGGTACCTAATAGTTGCTGAAGCCACGAAAAAAAGAAGAAGAAGTGGGTAATCATACCAACAGTTCTAAGAGATGCGTGAGAGTGCTTGACCGAGACGATGAATATACAACATTCTGCAACCATTCTATATTTATGAATATTCATCTATTGGTCGCTAACTCCACTCCATCTGATTCAAGGTTAACTTTTTGCACTGTTTAGTAATAAAATGTACCATAATACCAAGTTATAAAGCGTTAGTCAGAGAATTGGAGTAGATTTTTTATCTATGAATACCTACCTACATCGTTCACATTATAATTGAGACGCCAGTATAGAGCACTGACATGGGTGAATTTTTGAAGTTAGTTATTACCAAACTCTTGTCTTTGCTAAGGTCTGAAATGGGTTCGTCTTCAAGTCTCAGGCACTGCGACCAAATTAACCCATGATCACTGACCAGCTTCCGTGGTGCGACTTGCCGTAGCTGCCTCACGGTGCTGGACATGTGCTTGGGCTGTGAAAGTGTTAAGCACAGGTGTTATTGTACCACACTTTGATTCTGTTCTGATATAAGCCCCATACGATAGACGTACGCAAAGCGTGATCATTGCTCATAGTGATTTCACGGGCAAAATTATTATGTAATTACTGAGATATTAGATTAACTTCATCTTCATACTGGGCCGAATTCCACTTAATTAATCGCTTTGCCGCCGTTACAATAATGTTATCAAATGACACACCGCACACTTTGGCATTTTACCTTTGCTAAAAGAAACTACAGATGGTCAAAACTTTCAAGGTTGAAATCATTCAACTCCGAGCAAATAGCACACCACGCAATATGTAGAGTTTTTTTTTAAATATGGACGATTCTGCGATGATAACAAACATTACCATAGTAAAGTAATTAGTTACCAGAATTCGGTCTCTGACCATATGTAGAGCTAATCAAATATAGAGTCCAATCATCACTCTATTCAATCTGTCATCAGCTGAAAACAGAAATAAACACATGTAGGAAGTTAACTTCATTCACAAAACCTGAATAGTCGAGACCGTTGTGAAAAAAATCTAAGACCGCGGTGAAACCGCGACGCGCAAGTAAACAGTAAAGCTCTGCGCACATTAATTTAATACTTGAATTTCAAGTCCTTCTATTAGCTGTGTGGTAGCTAATCTTGAACAGCTTAAATTTTACACTGATGGCTGCTAAACCTTTTAAAACGTCAGGAAAAATTGGTAAATAAACGCGATAATAATAATACATATATTATATTGTTCAAATAAAGGTGGCAACCCTATTACAGCCCACCATAAGGCAGGTGTCCCTTATGTTATATCTCTACAGGTATTGTAAAGATAAATCTACTGTACACAGATTCTGTGTGAATTGTCCAGCTTATAATTTTTATTTATCTCAATTTCAAAAGATCCTTTACAATCAGTTTAATATTCACTAGTAAAGTTAGCCCCTTTGCAGACAAGGGGCAAGGGCAGTGGCGGATTAACCACATGGCAGGAGTACCGAATGCTCTGGGCCCCCCGCGCTTAGCGGGACCCCGCGCTTATGTCCACCAGAAGACTTTTGTCTTGAGTTTGATCCTGTTTGAGTTCTATCTACCTACCACAAAAATGTACTAGAAAACTAGAACAAAAGTATATAGCTTCGCTTGTCACCAGAAATTGACCCTGGTTTAACCTGTCTGGGATTACTTCGACGATAGCCTATTTATTCTAGATTCTAAAACAGAAAATATCATGAAAATAGACGCAGTAATTCTTGAGATAAAAGCATTTTAGTGCTCTAGGTCGTAAATATCGTCTGCCCCTCCCCTCGCCATGATCCTTGAAGTAGGTATAGGTTTATAAAACCGAGCCTTGACAGGTTAAGGTGTCTTAACCGTATACCGCACAAATTCAATCTTTTCTTGAATTTACCTTCATCCCAAATTTGAAACGGTATTACTGTTTAAAATTTTGGGTGAAGGTAAAGTTGGTAGTACTTTGACCAACTTTACCTTCACCTAAAATTTTAGGTATTCAAGGGCCCCCAGTTTACATTTGCCAAGGGCCCCGCGTTGGCTAAATACACCCCTGGGCAAGGGTATGAAACAAGTTATATTGGATTTTGTAACCCTATGTCTGTCTGCCTACATTGATTTTGTGAATGAATCAGCCCCAGACATCTTGTGAACGTCTGTCTACTTTATGAAGTTAATCTAGCATCTGCCCGTGGCTTTACCTTTTTTATGTGTACATTTATTGTATTAAAGGAAATATGGATATTTGGAGTTTCTGATTTTAGCGCGTCGATACAAAATCGGGTTTCAAAATATCTTTTACAGGATGATAATAATTACGCTCACCGTTTTATCTTTACATATTCTCTTCAATACCTACTCCTTTATACCTACTATTTGTGTTTTAATTAGCCATCCTCTAATATAATAATATTTACATTATTTTCTAGGTTTAGCCATCAGTTGTCCTAAAATAAATTAATAAATTTATTTTGGAGTATATTCATATAAAATAAAATATATATTTTATGTATATATGTATAGAGCTATATATGGATGTTTATAGTAGTATAGTACCTATATTGGGACATGAATCCTGAAAACAGCTACACTCCTTCAAGGGTCCATAGGAAATATGACTAAATAATTAAATTTAAAAAGAAGATTAAAGAAACTCATATATTATGCGAGTTTATTCCACCGTATCTCAGAACGTTTTAAATGCCTGAACAGATTTGGATGTATTAAACCAATATTTTATTCCGTTCAAAATCAGTTATTCCGTGATCATGGCGCATGAAACTGTGCCGAAATATTGGATAACTCTAAACTCAAATCATGGTAAATAACGTTAGTATTATTAGAATCGTTATTATAATAACTAGATTTTTTTACTAAAGCAAGCAAGTGTGATTTAAAAAAAAAAACAGACCTGCACAGCTTTTATGTCAAAATTTACCATAAATCGGTTTAGCGTGAAATGATACTAACATTGAGTTTTGTTTTCCATTAAAATTTTCGTAGAGAGAGATAGATACCTACCCTAGTAATAAGGAAGTTCACATACTATTAAAACCAAGACCATCTGGAACTAATTACCGATAAAAATGCAGAGTATTTTATAGTTCCTCCTAAATTGGTTGATTGATACCTATATTTTTTATACTCAGTTATTGACTGATCATCGTAACTGGTCAATAAAGTTAAAAACCACTACTTATTGGTGTCGATTCTGTTATTTTAGGATTCCTAACCTAAATTTTAAGATTCCTAAATTTTCTATGCTAGGTAGACCAAAAAATTATGGTATTCTCTATAAAGGTCCTTCAAATACCTATATTAGAACGTTTTTCAAAATTGCAAAACCTCTCTGAGTTGAGTGGTTAGGATTTTGCCGTGAGCTTAATATGTTTTTTTCTAAAATGTTTTTTCAAAATACTTCTTTACATGGGTCAAACAGCTCATCCATTTGTTTGAGAAATCGTTTAGAAATCCAAATCGATACCAGTTTAAAATCGATAAATTTTAATCATGACCTAATTAGATGCCTGCTAAAATTAGGTAGACGTTTCTAACCATAGCTAAAATGTAATGCAAAGAATAGGGTTAAAGCTTCTTATAACTAATTTAAGTTGTTTTAGATCTATTAATCTAATTTTAGAGCTGTTATCCTAATTTTAAACATGTTAATTTAATTTTTCAAACAACTAAAATGTTACGCAAGGAATATGGTTTTAGCCATTTTAACTAAATTGAGTTGTTTTAGGTCTGTCAGCTTAATTTTAGTGCTGTCATCGTAATTTTAAACGTGTCAGTAAAAATTTTCAACCATAGAATCGTTTTTATCTATTTGAAATAACGAAACCCTAATTTTAGCTAATCCTAAAACAACAGAATCGACACCATTAAGTTTTATTATGTTGTTTAATGGAGTTGTTTTGATCGGACGACAGGAAAGCTTAAGTAATTAGTGCAACAGTGAACCATCCTATCAACATTTGATTAGTTTTTTTTTTTTTGTATCGAACGATAAATCCAAGACCATGGCAAGGTAGAACCTTGCCATGGTCCTGCCAAACTTATGGATATACGGACCGAAACTGCAACACAGACTCTCAGTTCAGTTTATTGATAACGTTTAAAAGTTACAAGCTTCGACGTTGATTAAAAAAGGGTTTATGTGCTTCGATCAGGTATTTCGGGGCCGGCGAAAACTTTGATCGATGATAAAATAGTATAAATATGGGAATAAAATAAAATCGATTCATATCATAATTAAAAAAATAACTTCTTAATTAATTAAAAATAGTAAATGTTAAACAGTTCATTGAATATAAAGTGACATTGCTCAATAAGCCAGAACTTTAGTTTCTCGTTTCCACTCTCGAGTGACTCAAGCAAGACTGACTCTACGAATCCAATCCTGGTGGTATACTTTCACCCTTCTGGAACATGCCATGTCACATCACATCATGGACTTCGTTGCCGGGCTGCTCCTCCAAAGCTCGGTGTTACTCTCTGCCCCCCATTCCATAGCCAATATGCGCCTTCCTTAGTGCGACCAATTCTGAGTCAGAGTCAAATCGTTTATTTCTTTAGACTTACCTACAAAATAAGCACTTAGACAAGTATTTTTTTTACTATATAAACAGCAAAAATAAGGTGCAATTGACTCTAATTCACTTCAATTTTTTGTGCACTAGTGGAAGAAGTGAAAAAGAAACCACTAGCAAGTTTATCAGTTATCAACTAACAATTCAGAGGGCCTAATGTAACAATCAATGTCGAAAGCGATAGTAGAAAAGTTCAAAAATGTATGGGTTTGATATATGCCATAGACATGTCACGTTTTTCAGCGTTTTTCCCTACGAATCTGTCAATTGTTTTTGAATCGCTTCATAGCGAACGCCCTCTGTTGTCCACGAAAAGTGAAAACATCGAACTCGCTGCCACCGGTGTATTGGTATGGTACCAAATTTCAATAAATATTGCAGGTCGACGACAGTGTCGGGTAACAGTAGTAGTAGAATTCTATACGCTGTAGGTATGTACATATAATATTTTATATTTTTTATAGTATCGTAGGGCAATGCTGATGCGGGTGAGGGTACGTGTCGCCCGAATCTAAAACTCGTCGTCAAAGAAATTCGGGTGAAATGTTCCTCATTTCGCCCAAATCTAAAATATCTTGGTTTTAATTTGGACGAGTGTATAGGTGGGTTAGGGTACGTTTCGCCGAAATCTTTTCGTTACTTCTCAAGGGTCTCTTCTATATCATATACAGCCAGCCAGCCACAAATGCTGCCAAATTTCCAAATGTAAATTATAGTCGAGATGATCACGGGAAATGTAGATCTCGACGAGTACTATAGTACTCGTCGAGATCTACATTTCCCGTGACAGCTGTCAAACTTCAAACCTTGATAATCTCGGAAACTGACCATCCCAGAGCACTAGCATGCGTTAGATACCTACCTACTCACCAGCTCGCAGGTAGGATTAGAACGGAACTACTTATTAACCGACTTCAAAAAAAGGAGGAGGTTCTCAATTCGAAAACAAACTTACTCGTCGACTGTTTCATTTCAAACGAACTTTGGGAGTTTTCAAGGTTTTCTCCGTTCTGTGAATCAAAGTTGTTCTAAAAATACCTAGTCTGAAGCATTGTCAGGGTTAGGAAATTTATGGCGTATCGGCACCAGTTCAGTTTCATTTCAAAGAAAAAGAACTAAGTTACGAACAAGTTTAAGAATTTTCTACAATATTTTTTTCTATGGTATTTTTAGTTGTGTTCACATTTTCCACGTCATGTGACTTTCTGAAGTGGAACACAAACCTAATTAAAGTATTTCATAAGTAGGTAACATTTTTGTTTGTGGGTTGTAGGTACAGTCAGCGTCAAATTGATATGAGCGTCTAGAGTAGTCAAAATGATCTAAAAAACATGAAAGCAATTTGATATACGCACGCAGTTCGAATCATCGTATTGTTTATTTATTTATTCAGCGCAACCAACTAGAGATAACACTAGGAATACAAATTATAAAATAAAATACTTAACACTAGTGCTCTCTAAATTACAGGTTAGCCACAACATGCTTAAATAAGAAGGCAACTCAACTAAACATATTATTATGCTAAAGTAAACTTAAGGTAACATAATGTTTTATTTGTTTTAAGCACCCAAGGTGTTAAAAATATCTTACCATTCATTGTTTCATATTTATATTATATAAGCAGCCAGGGTGCTCAAAATTATCTTAGCAAACAATGCTCTTAAATAACATTGCAAGTATTCACTCGATAGAGTTTGCATACGACCTTTGAGAGCTTTGTTTGCTAAATTAATTTTGAACGCTTTGACTGCTAATATAAATGTGAAAAAATGTGTAGTAAGATATTTTGAGCACCTTGGGTGTTTACAACAATATGATGATTCGAATCGAACTGCGTTTATCAAATTTTCAGATCATTTTGACTACTCTAGACGCTCAAATCAATTTGACGCTGACTGTACATTAGGTTTTGATTATTATTTAGGTATTTATCGCGTACCTTTTGTTATTATGTCTCCAAAACGCTTCTCCGTAAACACACTCCACCAACGTTTTGCGATAATGTTTGTGTTTACGCGTGCGATGACGGGGTCTCTGCACGCGCCACTGTACGCCCCGCGTCGCCGTAAATACACTCTACCAACGCCATATGTTTGAATTCAGTGCGAGCCGCACCACTGCACGCCCTGTATACAAGGCCTTATACGTTTTGGAGAAATACGCGCACCTCTTGGTAGATTTTTTCCTCCTCGGTTAATTTCTATCGTAGATAAGATAGGTACCTCCTCATACTCTTTTTTTCATTCTTTAAATACCTACTTACACATTAATTTGGTTTCTATTTATAGTGATGCATGTTATCATAACTATGCTAAAGTGTATTCATAAATACAATAATGAGCTGTTGTTGTATTTTGTGTAAACAAACAACAACGGAAACGGCTCTACTTTGTCCTCGGCTCTACCATTTGCTATTAGTGAGCAATTACATACCTACTTACTTTGGATTCAAAAGGAACAGAGGAAATGATAGGTACTTCGATCAGGTATTTTGCGGTCCCGGCGAAAATTGATCGATGTTCAAAGTAAATTTTATCTAGAATGTAGAAATCTAAATTAGAAGACACTGACGTCGAGTCATGAGTTGATAGGCAGGATATATCTTCATTATTTCTTGATATAATTGTGGCGTCGTCGTCGATTAAGCTTTTTCTTGCACTCGCTGTCGCCCGCGCTCTTCCCTCTATATACTTTCAATCAGTCAGGATCTGAGCAGGTTTCTTTTATTTATTCGTGACAAATCAGATCGGTTCTTTTAATTGATTTCTGAAGGGCCAGACTAAAAAACCTTGAAAAAATCTCAACTATTAACGATAAATAAATACAATTTCAGTGCCGATGCGATCCAATACTAAAATTATAAATAAATCACCTTCAAATTAATAACGAGATACATTATTATCCAAACCTTTGGGCGTACTGGACCTACCTAACCTAGGTCAAGCTGATACGAGTAGTACTAACCTAATTAATTGAGTCTGTTCAAAAAGAGAAGAGTCGTGGCGTTACGGCGAACTAACACTTTTAGTCGTACTGTAATGACAGAACAAAGTTGTCAACACAACAAAAGTTCGACTCGACTCTTGTATTTTTCAAGAAACTCTACCTATAAACAAAATACTATTCACACGAATATAGATTTATGACATAGACCAAATTAATATTAACGAATGTAGTTGAATCATTTTCCTAAACATTCCTTCAGAAGTCTTCCTCATCGAAATACGGAACTCGAGGCTAGATCAGGATCTCAATTCGGTTTCTATGGTTTGGTTCCATGGTTCCAAAACCTAGAAAAGGTTGCCATGTTTAGGTTAAAAGTCCTATGATTCTTTAATATGAAAGATTCAGTGCATTGTGTTATAGTGACACAATTCCAAAGCTAACCGGGCGGCCTTCGGAGAGCATCGAGCGTTCCTGCTAGCCTACTTATTACCAGATTTTATTACATTGTATACTTAGGGCCGAGTATTTAATAAAGAAAACACGCAAAATCAGGATGTATTCTGTTCGTAATTAAGATATTGGTAAGTCATTTAGCTCTTATTCAAATTCAATTCAAATTCAAAAATGCTTTGTTTCCATAAATACAATAAATGTAAAATAAGAAAAGGTCAAATCACATTTAAAAATACACTTACACGGAAATAAAGTGGTATTTTTTATTTCGGCTGCTTCGGTATGTAGACTAAAGTGAAGAAACGACGAATAAATATTTAGCCTGTTAGTTGTTGGAGCAAAATCCACCCCAAGCTTTTTTATCCTTTACTAGATAATCTGATATTTCATAGTAAGCCCTTTTGCATGGTAAAGTTTTGGCAGTTTGTTTGAATTTTTTTACTGATAATTTTTGTATGACGAGTGTGTGTGTCGTAGGTACTATTAACCAGAGAACTACAAAGTTAGCGTTAACCGTTGATTTATTAAAAAGGGAAGATGAGGTACTGGTTTCTCGAAAGTGGTAACCCCAAATTGTGTAAAATTGTGTGCTCACCTCAGTTACCGTCGGACCGGCGCGGCGGCGCGGCGGGCGGCGGCACGGGCGGTCGTGATTCGTGATTCTCGTGAAATATTATTGTCTCGATCTCACTTCGGTCTTAGGTACGTCTTTCCGTCTTTGGTGTTCTTTGTATTGCACAGGACTGGAAATATAACTGTGAGCGTATGTGTTTGCGTGGAGTTGTATTGTAACACATGCCAATTTTTGAGTAAGCGCTGGGAGAACGTAACCTATCTTCCCTTTTTAATTAATCAATAAGTTACTCTATGAAAATTAGACAGCGCTCCAAGCAGGCTGTTTACATAGCTCATACGCACCATAAATAACACTGGCTTTAGATTGATTAATTAATTATAATAGGTTAAACTTAGCTATTAGAATATTTATCATTAGTTCTGTCATTGTTTATATGGTATTCTAGACAATGTTTCTACTGGTTTGTGAGGAGGGCGTTGTCATTCAGCGACAGTGTTTAACTGGTTTGTGAGGAGGGCGTTGTCATTCAGCGACAGTTTAACTGGTTTGTGAGGAGGGCGTTGTCATTCAGCGACAGTGTTTAACTGTTTTGTGAGGAGGGCGTTGTCATTCAGCGACAGTGTTTAACTGGTTTGTGAGGAGGGCGTTGTCATTCAGCGACAGTGTTTAACTGGTTTGTGAGGAGGGCGTTGTCATTCAGCGACAGTGTTTAACTGGTTTGTGAGGAGGGCGTTGTCATTCAGCGACAGTGTTTAACTGGTTTGTGAGGAGGGCGTTGTCATTCAGCGACAGTGTTTAACTGGTTTGTGAGGAGGGCGTTGTCATTCAGCGACACAGTGTTTAACTTCTGCAGATGACATCGTTTTGCAAAACTATTTCTGTTTCCATGTTCTGTAATAATAATTTTTTTTTTTTAAATAATCATATTTCCAAAGAAAATAGAGTAAACAGTACGGCGGCAGTTCACACTCAACATACTGATCGTACGTAATGGAGTTATTGGTATATCTGAAACTCGACGCCAAGCAAGTGAGATTTTGTTATTTGTGTCGTATTTTGTTTAATAACATGCTTCATTCAAAATGGATAAACCATAGGTACTTATCTGACGTATTAACTACATACTTACTTAACATAATATCTTTGAAGTAAAATAATCTCAGAAAATAATGAAGAAACTTTAACTTTTTACCACTTATTAGTTTGACACAGGAAATTTCAAAAATCCATCGGACAGTTTGTGTTACCTATTCAAATTTAATAAATACTGCCTCTGTAATAGTTTTATTTTGTAAAGCTAAAGATATACGAAGTTCCCCTGTGTGGCCATCAAACTCTATGTTCGTATTTTGCCTAAACTATACATAACAAAAGTAAGCGCCACAGTCATTGATTTATTAAAAACGAAGATGAGGCACTGGTTGCTCGAAAGTGGCAACCTCAAATTGTGTAAAATTGTGTTCTCCCACAACAGTCACCGTCTGACCGGCAGCACGGGCGGTCGTGATTCGCGTGAAATATTGTTGTATCAGTCTCACTTCGGTCCTAGATACGTCTTTCCGTCTTTGTTCTTCTTTGTATTGCACAGGACTGGAAATATAACTGTGAGCGTATGTGTTTGCGTGTAGTTGTAACACATGCCCATTTTTGAGTAAGCTCTGGGAGAACGTAACCTATCTTCCCTTTTTAAATCAATGGCCACAGTAGACCATCTTTCTCGTCCTACAATGACTTCAAAAAAGTGTATTATGACAGCTAAAGTTAAATACCCCTCGACTTTCAAAAGATCATTAGTAATGCTGTGGATTCGCAGGTGTGTGTTTCCCTACTCCTGCTGATCCACTGTTTTTGCGCCAGCGAGCTTGTCACTGGGTTTCCGTCGAAGCTCTCCTTATGTTGGTACCTAGCTTTCAAGGACGATCAGTTACTACCCGGCCCGGGCATGTATCTTGTTAGATAAAATAAATAAATTATATAAATAAATAATGCTGGACAATTCACAAAGCATTATCTAGCCCCAAGCTAAGCAGAACTTGTGTTATGGGTACGATAACTGATATACATAATACAATACACTACATAGATACCTATGTTTTATTATACAGTGAATCCTGGTTAGTTGGGATCTCAAGGGACCAAGTGAGATAGTATTGACAAATAAATCATGTGCGAAAGACAATCAAATGTTTGTAAGCAAACGTGTCAAAACCTGTCCCAATCTGATTAATTTGTCTCATATATACAGGGAATTGAGCTACAGAGTCCCAATTATAGAGGTAAACATCGAATAAATCCTAGAATTCAAATCTCATTTAACCAGGTTCGAAAAGTCCAATTAATAGAGGTAATTGAAAAAGTACCGGGACCTCATTGCAACTCTCAATAATAAAGATTTCTCACTTATCCAGTCAGTATCAGTTACTTCCATAGTGTTATGTCTTATGGTATTTTGCTTTGGGGACAGGCAGCTGACATCCATTGTTATTCAGAAAAAAGGGCGGTACGCGCTATTTATAAATTAAATCCACGTGACTCGTTGAGGGAATTATTTAAAGAAATAAATATTTTAACAGTAATATCGCAATGCATCTATGAAAATCTAATGTATACACACAAAAACAGAGATAACTTTATGAAAAGGTGTGATGTTCACAATAAAAATACAAGAAACAAGAACAAATTACACATCCCATCATATAGATTACGAAAGGTAGGGAAATCATTTGTGGGCAATTGCGTAAGATTCTATTATAAGCTTCCATCTGAAGCAACTGAGCTCCCTATTCGTAAATTTAAACTGTACATAAAACGAAATCTTATCAAGAAAGCCTATTACTCCGTAGATGACTACGTCAATGGTGTTAATGCTTGGCCGGATGTCGCCCAGTTCCAAACAGACAATAGTATGTAAGACCAGTTAGACTTAGTTATCCTAAGATTGTATTAGTTGATAAGCGATAAACTTGCTAGTGGTTTCTTTTTCACTTCTTCCGCTAGTGGCCAAAAAATTGAAGTGAATTAGAGTCAATTGCACCTTATTTCTTGTTTGATAGTAATAACTATTTATCAAGCTGTTTATATAGTAAAATATTGACTTGTCTAAGTACTTATTTTGTAAGTCTAAAGAAATAAACGATTTGACTCTGACTCTCTGACTCCAGGTTTTACTGTACATGGAAAACATCCAGAACGCCCTAAACAAATATCTGTACAAATATTTTATTTGTCCCGACGCGAGAATCGAAGCCGCAATCTCTTGCGTTGCAGGCGGACCTTCGCCCACCGCAACACAGAGGTCGTCGATTACTATTATACAAACAACCTTTGAATAATACCAAACTAACAAGATACCGGCCGGGTTGCAACCATGGTAAATACTTTGACGACCTCTGTGGCGCGGTGGGCGAAGGTCCGCCTGCGACGCAGGAGGTTGCGGGTTCGATTCCCGCCTCGGGACAAATGTGTGTACGATCTGCAGATATTTGTCCAGGGCGTTCTGGATGTTTTCTATGTATAATAAAAAAATATCTATCTATGTAGTATATTGTATTATGTATATCAGTTATCTAGTACCCATAACACAAGCTCTGCTTAGCTTGGGGCTACAAATGCTGTGTGAGTTGTCAAAATAAAAAAAATAATAGTAATAATAATAAAAAAAACGATAAAGAGTAAAGATTTGTTTGTTTGTATTGAATAGGCGCCGAAACTACTGGACCGATTAAAAAAAATATTTCTTCGTTAAAAAGCTTACTTTTAATTTTTTTTATATAGGTACATTATTTAATCTTGGAATTCCTACGGGTACGGGAACTACGCGGGTGAAAGCGCGAGGCGCTGCTAGTTTATTGATATAAGAATGATACATTTTATGGAAAGTAGGGTCGATTAGGTTTATCTAAACACTAGGGTTCTCTAATATAAACTTTAAATAAGCACAGTTACACACACAGGCACAGCGGTGTCGCCGTCTTGGGTTCTAGAGTAGAGATATAATGTTTTATAAAATCGTGTGTGGAAAGGAACTCACTCCGCGGGAGTCGTAAGATGCGACTAAGGTATAACTACCGGGGTTACCTGTTACCTGAGGTACTTAAAATTATACAAATATTAAGAAACCAATTGTTTATAGTAACTAAACTTAAACTACCTTGTACCTAACTTTTGTACTTGGTAATGGCGAAAACCCAGCTGTTTGTGTAACTTATAAAATAAAATAGAACTTAATTGATCGGTTACCTACCGATCAATTAAGTTTTATTTTATTTTTATAAATAGCTAAGGCTATCAATTTAATTGCTGTCTTGTTATGAAATACGAGTTCAGATGACCACATCATCGCATAATATCGTTTCAAAGCGTTCAATTATCCCAAGAAAAAATGAAGTACTTATACCTACCAAGATTTAAATCCCTTTACGGAGTGAGATAAATAAGGGTTTTTGTCAATAAACCTAACTGTTATTATTGCTTTTTATTTTGCAACTAGCAGCGTTCCCTTTCCTGTGGGATTTCCGAGATAAAATATAGTATTTATATAATATACACTCCCTAAAAAGTAAGCTTTTTAATGGTGAAATAATTTTTATATCGGTCCAGTAGTTTCGGAGCCTGTTCAATACAAACAAACAATAAATTCTTTCCTCTTTATAATATAAACACACTTCACTGAAACACATGAACAATTAAAAAAAAACCGGTTTTGCGTTCAATATCGAGAACATAGAGTGCCCTCCAAAAATTTTAAAATATCTCCAAACTACAGAATTCAACCTGTTACAGTTTTAAATTAAGTAAGTACCTATAAATTTTAGTATCCGATTGCGTCGACACCACAGATCACAGAAACTAAGGTCGACACTGATATTGTCTTTATTGCTCGTTAACGGTTCAGATATTTTTGAAGTTATTTTAGTCTGGCCCTGCAGAAATCAATTAAAAGAACCATAAAGAAGAGATCTTGCGTCCCGAATAAAAAAGTAGGTCTCAAAGAGACTTGCTCAGATCCCGATTGCAAAAAGAAGAAAGGGTGCGGGTGACAGCGCATTAGAGCTATGCTTGAGTGACGTTTATGCCATACAAAAGCGTTGCTCAAGCATAGATCGATGAATGAACAAGCTTTCATAATACGGGCCTAAGAACGGTACGAATACCTTAGCCCTTATACAAACGTACTTTCCGCTTCATTTGGAAACTACGACCCCGATCGTATTGAAATTTTCCATATACATAAATCTGATGAAAAAAAGCTACGTTAATATAGTATTTTAGTTAAAAAAACATCATTATGATCTTTAAATGAGAGCGAAAATAATTTTCCATATTTTACCCTTCCGGACCCAAGGCACAACTACGATGCTCAACTGGTTGTGCCGCTGGTACTTTTGATTCCCTTCTACACAACTAAGGCACCAATTACTCAACCCGGACCCACGGCACAACTACTACCCAACAAACATTTCATAAGTCGCCAAAACGTGCCAGTTCTAACTTTTAGTCCCATACTCTGGTCGTAAATACGTCGCTATCACGTTATTAGGACCCAGAAAGGGCCCATCTTATATGAATCAGTGCCGTAATAGTATCGTGTAGCAGTCGTATTAATCACTCATATGGTCGTGTAGAGGTCGTATAGATGTCGAGTAATTCCCTTTTAATCGGGTAATGATGTTTATTGCCGCTGTTTTAGGACATTTTATCGAATATGTGGTGACGACGACGACTTTTTTAAGTGATTTTATTGTGAAGTGACAAGAAAGTGGAACACGTGATTGAATTTTTATCTTGTAAGGTACAGCCATTTTATTTTTTATTTACGTATTATGTACATCATCGAAATTCATGTTCAAATAAATAATTTGATTGGGAAATTAATGTTATCGGGTAATATACGCTAGTAATCTCAATATAATGCACGCGCCTTAGAAATTATTTAAATTAAAGCATTAATTCTACAGTAATTTGATGAACGTGATAAAAGCTACCTTTATACGACTAAGAGTTGTCGACACGAATATAATACAATCTCTTAACGACTTATCACTATGTGCGCTTGTTTTGTTATCAGCCATATTAACGAAATTAGGGTTCAGTTGAAAATTGAAATTTTAGTGTTTATGAAACTATTATATTTATTATTGATGATGGACGAATAATTAATTATGGCAGGAAATAGATTTCGTCTTACTAATTTATTTTTTCAGGAATTTGAACAACAATATGATCCTCAATTTCCAGAGCCCCAAACTGCCACCACTACGGAATCTATACAGGTTCCTCAACAAATTGGATATTTCATAGAAATTATGTCAAATATTCAAGAAAACCAAAAAAATCTTTTTGAAAATCAACAAAACATACTTAAGAGCCTTGCTTTAGTAAATACTAAACTAGAAGAATTCTTCACGAGGTCACAGGGACAATTTCAACAGGAACAGCATGAACAGTCATCTTGTTTTAAAATGATCACAAATATATAAGAATTTACTGACTTTGAAGAACAATTGAAAGATCCCGTAATGGAAACGAAATTTTATAGAGAATTTTCTATAATTTGTAGTAACAAAAAAACTGGACCAAATAATGCCTAAACGTGTACGCACTTCCACAACCAAAAAGAAGATAATAAAAAGTGTAACTGAAAACAAATCGCAAGATGAAAATAGTCCAGGACAGTCTAGTGCTAGTCATCCAACTCAATAAGTAAAAATAACTAGCTTTATATTAGCACAGCTTAACTAACTTCGGATGTTATCTAAAAAGGGTTGTTAAAATTTTATGATTGTTATACTATTGTAAGTATTAAGCCATGTCCCAAAGATAATTAGTCTTTTGGTTACTAACTGTGTCTTCAATGTTTAGATAGATAGATAGATAGAAAATACTATTGTTGCACACTTAAGACTAAAAAACAATTTACAAAATGAAACAATTAGTACAACATAAGTGACAAATTGGTCTTATCGCTCACGAGCGATCCCTGCCAGACAACCTGGTATGGATAGGATCGTCGGATATACAAGGGGTAAGATCTGTGTGCATTTAATATGATACTAAAAAAATAAACAATTACTAGGTACTTAAAAATAAATAATAAATGACATACCACAAAATTACAAAAATACATAGTTACATACCTAAACCTACTCCTATAAATATATAAATATAAATACACATACACCTATAATATACTTACAAATATGATATACCTACATTATATTATAGAAACAAGGGTGTGTTCAGTGAAAGCAGGACAAATAGTTGATGATGATTGTAAAAATAACTAGGTTGCCTTATATTCCACAACAACCCACTTCGGATGTTATTTATGTAAAAAGGGTTGTTAAAATTTTATGATTGTTATACTTTTGTAAGTATTAAGCCAAGTCCCAAAGATAATCTAGGTAATTAATTAAGTTTTTAAGTCTTTTGGTTACTAACTGTGCTTTTAATGATTATTATTGTAAAAATAACTAGGTTGCCTTATATTAAACAGACAACCCACGTTGGTTGTCTGTTTAATATAAAAAAGGGTCACTTTATATTGAAAGTTGATGATTGTTATACTTAATTTAGTTTAATCCATGTTACCGAGATAATCTATTTAATTAGGAAATAAGTACCTACAGTTCATGATTATGATTGATGATTACTTGTGATTAAAATTTGATTAATCAATAATAAATAAAACCAACCATAGTGATTTTTCTTTTATTTTAGAGTATGAATTAGCGGTACAAAATAAATATTTGAACCATATTCTGTAGTTACTAACTTACATTTTATGTCACTTATATTAATTGCCGTTTCCAATCTTCTAATATGGTTACAATTTATCATAAAAATATTTAAAAATGACGATCTTATCGGCGTATCAAAAACATCCTTGACATTTTGAATAATATTTCCAGTTAAACTTATACACGTCTCGTTATCTTCAATTGATATTAGTTCGAAAATATCACAATCGTTAGTCAAAACCCACTTATTTTGGTTAGCTGTGGAGAGAATAAATGATTCCAGACGAATCACTTTTATAGCAGCTTTTTTATTGAAATGAATTGCCCATTTATTTAAATTATTACGAAGTATATCATTTTTACTGGCTTCGCTTGTACTTTCATAATCGGAACTATCACCAAGGCTTAATTTATCAAATATTTCATCTACTTCTTCTTTTTCAGACTCTACTGTTATAGAACCACTAGATCTCATTTCTGTGCTTTGAGCAACATCATAACTTTTAGACCCACTTTGTACCGAACTAAAATCTCCTGAGTTCAAAATTGGATTTTGTACGGAACCAACTCCATTTTTTATATAGTTCACTTGTCGTGCATCGTGTATATTTGATGTAATTAAATTGGGACTAAGAAGCTTAATATAGTTTTTTTTTTACTTTTCTTTTAAAAGCACCACTTTTTTTTACATTTGACCAGCTTATTTTGTTCATTTTAATAACATAAATACAATTGTTTTTCGAATGACAAACATATGTTCGTATATCTAGTCGTCAAATAGTAGGATAAAAGTGTTCAAATTTACTTAAAATTGTATAAAGGTGCCAATTACCACTCTTATACTACAATCGTCACGTAAAAGTAGTTCTTGTGACTCTAACACGATTAATACGGGTGTAAAAGTCGTTTAACGTTGCTAAGATTACAGCAGTGGCTATACTACTGAAAGTTGTCTGGTGGTCGTATAAAACAGTCGTATAGAAGTGATTTTATACGACTACAAGTCGTATAAAGTTAAGTGGCACTAAGTCGTATTAAACGCAAAAATTACTTCAATGCGACGTTTATAGCGCTTTGAGTCGCGTAACTTGTACTTATACGACTGAAATGTTTGTTGGGTATGTCCACCTGGTTGAGTCGTAGGCAATTCAGAAACCACTCTCATTCCCCATAGCACAACTACCTCTATTCTCTCAAGCACTAATAGGAAACCTCTTTGTTCACGTGTTGCACTTTACGTTCGTCATCTTTTTAAAACATATATACTAACTTATATATTTATATTTATCTTTTTTATCTTATCTTTTTTATCTTTATCATTTATTTTTTTAACTTTATCATCTTAAAATAATACTACGTCACTTTGTCTGCTTTGACGTCCTGATCAGTTGAGGAAAAAAAATTACCTATGGCCCAACTGCCAAAAACTGGACACTGCTGAAGTTAATACCTACTAATAAACCCGTGAAAATAATAAAGGTATCAAACTCTAATAAAGGTAACTCAATTATTTTATTATCATTTTATCTTAATTTATCTAAGGCATGACCGAGGCTTATTTCACCGTTGACAAGTTGCATCTGGACAGATCGTATTACTATGTCATTGATGATCTGAACTCGTTTACGTTTTGCGGAAACGCCTTTTGCTAATTGCATATTAGAATTGGAGACAATTACTTTCAGAGCATTCAGTAGCCGCCAAACATTGACCGTGTTTTTGTTCAAGGCTTTATTTAAGTAAAGTAGTTATTTGTCCTGTGACGCTCCCCAAATACGGAAAGAACGGACAGCACATTACACTTTTTATAAAAAAGGTGATCTATGTACTTTGTAAATTTGAGCATTTTTAAATTATGGACTTTGACTTCCTCTTTGATATATTGCCAGCCTTCTATTATTCTTTGTTTTGGCAACAAAGGTAAAGCAGCGATAAGACCAACAATTCGTCTTTCGGCCTTTAGCTTGTGGCCTAAAAACTTGCCTTTCCGCCACATATTTTTATTCCAATGGTAGTAACAACCACGAATCGCGGCTTTTGGAAAAAACTTAGCAACAGTGTTTATTATAGCAACTTCGAAGTCGCAATGCGCTTTTGATATGGTCCATTTACAGTCGTCGTTGGTAGTAATTTGTGAAATCTGTGACTGTATAAGATGAAATATCCTTTCGTAAGTGGCTTGCTTCTTATTTGGCATTAGTGCAAACACCAGTGGTTTTACGTTCACCGTCTCTTGTGTACTGCCAAAGTCACCATGAATAGAGAGCAACTGAGTGAAGGGCTTTGGGCAGCTTTTAAATGTTGCATCAATAAAATACTCCTTAACGTTACATAGTTGTAGTCTTAATTCAGGTGAACAGAAAATTAAAATTCTATCTTCTCCATCGTTGTAGTCAGCCATGAGAAACTCTTTAAATTTTTGTGGAATTTCCACTTCTCCTAAATCCTCAAATCTGGTTTTATTAGCACCTACAGCTTTGTTTCTGGCATCATATAAAACATGTTTCATATTTTTAAATTCCGGCATTTCAGTTACAAAATTCAGGCCTTTGTCCATCAACCCGTCAATAGTCTCAGCATATAATTGCGGAATGGGGCGGTCGTCACTTTTTACCTTATTTTTTAATGCTGCTTTTTCTTTTATTATAAAATTTTTGTTAGGATCTACTTCACATGTATGTGGCTTTTCACTTATCACGCGTTCATCCTAAAAGAAATAGGTATATACACACACAAAACGTGCGCAAGAAGGAAAACATAAGGATCTAGATACACGGGCAGCTTGAAGCACTCAGGATCGACTGATTCAACCTGGCGACTGCATAGTGAACTGTTTCTGTTTACAGACATACAGAACCGCTCGAGCAGTTGCATAGTTCAACATGCAGTCGCACCTTGAAGCAGTAGATCTTGACTGCTTCAAGTTAGCCGTGTATCTAGGCTCTAAGGCCCAATTCAACTTTGTCACTGCCGGTTGCTGCCATATCAGAGTAAATCGAGGTTAAAACTGAAAATTAAAGTCACTGCTTACCTGTACCGTTATTTTTCCTGGGCACTTAGTTTTTTTATATGACGAACACCTCAGTACGGAAGAACCATTTTTATAATTGCGAATCTTGTGGTACTGGTGTTCACGATAAAGTATAATCTTGCCGCCATTAATCTATACAGCAAATACTATCGTTTTCATTCATTTTTATAAAATAAATTATAATTTGAGAAATTGTAATTACTAGGACGTCAAAGCAGACAGCAAAGTGATCTCAGTATGTTTTAAAAAGATGACGAACGTAAAGTGCAACACGTGAACAAAGAGGTTTCCTATTAGTGCTTGAGAGAATAGAGGTAGTTGTGCTATGGGGAATGAGAGTGGTTTCTGAATTGCCTACGACTCAACCAGGTGGACATAGTAGTTGTGCCGTGGGTCCGGGTTGAGTAATTGGTGCCTTAGTTGTGTAGAAGGGAATCAAAAGTACCAGCGGCACAACCAGTTGAGCATCGTAGTTGTGCCGTGGGTCCGGAAGGATATTTTACTACTTATTTACTACTGACTACCAAATCGAGTCATTTTCAACCTTTTTTTATGCATGATCATGCATCTTTATTCGAAAATCTGTCGCGCTTCAACATCCTAAATATATTCACTATTAGAAATAAACAAAAATATTTCTGGAATCAGTCGTTTAATCAAAATGAATCGAAAGTACTAAATAATATTAAAAATGCTGAAATTTCTTATAGTTTCTGCAACCGCTCGCTCACACGCGATGGGCAATGCGACACAGGGGGCAAAATTCCGAAATAAGGGGAACGCCGCCGAATGGCCAACACGATGCCATTTTACGTGAAATAACAACAGATCCGCACGGAAGACCGAATTGACGAACTTTAAAACTGACATGACCCAGATATCTAATATTTTCGCATAAAATTCTAATTAATAGCAGGTGTTCGCGACTCTACATTAAATTTTCAAAGCGTACCTGTTGATTAGTTTTACAAATCCAATTAATTTATATGTGCATATTCAAACAATTGCTTTGTCCTTGAGGTTCTATGGACAAGCTGTGAAAGATGACGTTTTAGGAGACAAGTATTGTAAATGTTTCTTTGTAGGTGTTGCCACATGCCAACTTAAGCATAATCTAGCTATTTTAAACTCAAATAATTTGTAAGGACAGCTTCGGAAAAGCTTTATTTAAAACAAGCAGACGTTTAATGTTAAAAGTTCCCCGAGTATGAATGAATACTAGGATATTGTAATAAATTCAAAAAGCTTACCTATCATTCAGCAAAGTATCTTGTTGTGACTTAATCTTAGTTAATGTCGAAATACTTTAAAAACTGTTTATAAAAAAATCAAGAGTTCAATATCAATAGGTACTTACTTATGAAATATTATGAAAACTAAAAAAAATAAGAGTGTAATACCTACTTACTTTATTGACAAAGAAACTTACAATGAAAAAAAGAAGCAAATTAATCTAGTATTTACAGTTGAAACAATTGAGCTTACTGCAGACTGCTGCAAACAATCCACAGGTAGCTCAACTGATCTGTTATCAATACCAGTCGGAAGCGTCTCCAAGAAGCTGGTTGCAATGCCCCGCGTATGGCAATGCTGATGCTTTTAGTTAAAGTTGTTTGTTTTGTTAAAATTTTATTTTGTCCGTCTCAGTATAATTTGCACGCTGTCAGAATGGAATGAAACCATATTTGTCGGACTTTTACAATATAAATAGGAAATTATGTGTGTGTGCGGTTTGTATGCGGCATGAATGTGACGTAAACTATTTACATTGACGATATTAGCTATAGGTTAATTACCTGATAGTTACAGTATACATATTTGTATAATTTGAAACTTAAATTCCTAAATTTTCCTGAAGAATTGAGCTGTATAATTTTTTCCATTGCTGGCAACACCCTCGCATGGTATATGAGCCGACGTACATTACCATGCTAATGGAATAGGTTTAGTAACCAATCTCTGCTTTGGAGGCCGACATTCGTACATTGTTACCCCAGGGATGAAAGTAACTTATTTAGTTCCGAGACGGCGCTAATAGTTCGAGGGACTACATTACATGTTACTTTCACCCGAGGTTAACACTGTGCTTTTCATTACGAATACAAGGAAAGTAAAAATATATATCTATGATATAATTACAGTAATTATTAGTTATAGATAGTGAACAGATTTTCCAGGTAGGTACCTCTTAAGAAGTGAAAACATTAGATTTCTTTTTCGTTTTAAGAAACGATGTTAGTCTTTTGAAATCCTTTAAATGTGGAATGTGTTTAGTACTTTATGCTGTCTTTAACATAGAATACACGCTCCATAATGTTGCAGATGTGTAAGTCTTTGAGAATTCGTTATAATATATTAACAAAACGTTTTCTCCTACCGATTCACTATATACTTACTATTAGTTACTCAGCGCGCCATTTCATAAAATCTTTGTACGATTTTAGGTACCTTCATTTTGATTTATGTGGTAAAAGATTTTCCACTACTGCTTTAGCCTCTTTTATAAAATCAGACGTTAAATCTATGTCTATATCAATGTCTGAACTCATTGTAATAATCACACAAAACTCTACAACTCGAAAAATCATAAGATTGACGTTTTTCCGCTTTTTTTCTTATATAGACAGAAATTTTTCCTGTCTGTATAAGAAAAAAAAGCGGAAGCGGCCATCTCTAAAGAGGATTTAATCCTCTTTAGAGATGGCAGAATAGACATGGTAGAATACCGAGAACTATTTATTCTACTATTAATTTTTATCATTTAAAAATGGTAAATATTTTGTCGAAATCTATGTTATTTTACAGAAATTGTTTAAAGTAAATTATAGTATGTATGATATTTTATTTCTAAGTTTTTTCAATTTTACATCACGCTGTAATTGAGTGGCTGTATGAATTGCGTTGCATCAAACCAGACGCAGAAGCTATCTCACAAGAAGTTGAAGTTGGTATAGAAAGTTCGAAGCATGGTTCCATAGAAATATGAGATGACAGTCATTACTCTTCATCCCCAGAGAAGAAAAATATTACTTTCATCCCGCTTCCCAGGCAACTTCCGACCTACTTTCCGAGTATGAGTAATGAATAAATACTTATATAATACCTTACTTCGGATGGATGAAATTTCTAGGCCGTAAATATAGTAATCAATCAAGCTTACATTGTATGAGATATAACCTTGATTATTCATTACTTGCGCCCCGCGGCTTCGCACGCGTTGATCCTATGGAAACGTTAAAAGTGATTTCATGATGGGTTATGTGATAAAAGTAGCCTATGTTTGATTCCAGGATTTGGATTAACTGTATGCAAAATTTCAGCCTGATCCGTTAATCCCCACTTAAAATATATATTATATATAAGAATAATGTAATATTTACTTTTGGTAAAAAATATTATTACGTACTTACTGTAAACTATTTTGTACAATAAGTTGTTTCGTATACAGGGTGTGGCAAATTTTTGGCCCCTTAAGGGTAGCTACCGTTTCTTTTGTAGTTGGAAGAAATTTTCTGTTTTATTTTGAAGAAAAAAACATTGCCAGTTTTAGTTTTTTCAAAAAATGTTCGCCCAAAAAATGACATTTGTCAAAAAAAACAAGTTGGTCTTAATCGACTCTATTTCCAACCAGGAAAACTTTTCCCAAAGGAACATACCAAATCAAATCGTAAGTTTTGGAAATAATTAAAAAAACAACATTATCTATGAAAAAACGAGTAAAGTGAAAACAACAATGTCACTCATTCAATGGTTCTTAATTTAAACTCGTATGTAACTACTTTTTTAAAATGGTAGGCTTATTTTGAAGGCATCTCAGGAATTAAAGTTTTACTTACTTTTTAATTTTTTATAAAAATCAAGTTATTTACTTACCAAACTTATTTTTTAAAATTAAATTTAATTAAAAATGACCGTTGTCAAAAAATAGTTAGGTAGGTATGTTTCTTATTTTGGTGTGAAGACATTTTTACCTATATCGTCGTTAGAGCGAACATGGCTAGGGGGCCTTCAAAATTAGCCTACTTGATTTTAAATTATTGATTAAAAAAAATCCTGAGATGCCTTCAAAATTAGCCTACCAACTTAAAAAAGTAGTTACATACGAGTTTAAATTAAGAACCAAACTTTCGCATTTATAATATTAGTGTGAAGTATTGTACTTGTGCTGAACTGAATCACATAACATTGCAGATGATATACGTTTGTCTCTTTGATAAAACAATAAATGATTAGGTAGGTACCTACCTACCTACTTGTATAAAACACAATCAAGACGCCCCGATTTATTAAGAACCAGTGAGAGAGAGAGAGAGTAGTTACAATACAGATATGTAGTAAATAACTTAAAACAATTTTACGGACTAGGTACTTACACTAAATACAAGGTGGTAAAGGGTAAATGGGTCCCTGCCTCAGCATGTTGCAGCATCAGGCATTTGCCCAACACTGCGCTGGTTTTCAGGCAGGGTCCAGTGACTTCGTACGCGTTTAAATTTAGCCTTTGTTACTTATTTATTTATTTATTTATTAATAACAAAATCCACAGCTCTTAGAAAAAAAACTTACTTAACTTATACTATCATTACCTACAGCCAATAAAGGATTTACATTTTATAAGTTTAACATGAGTAGACTATCGCTAAATCTAAAATTTTTATATGAAATTATTGATTTCTTTAAACATAGAAAAACACAAAAATAAAAAATAAGAAACACTCATTAAATTAATCTAAAAATAACCATGGAAAATACTTAGGAATACTAAGAACTTATACAATCTAATTGCTACTTATCTATAATGTAGCATTGTAAAACTTGGGACGGATTTTGCTCCAACTCGAAGAATAACAATTAACCGGCTAAGGTTTCTTCGTCGCATACCGAAGCAACAGAAACAAAAAAATATCACTTTATTCCGTATTTGTGTCAGTGTTTAATTTTATAATTTGACCTTTCCTAAGTGTGCATTTATTTTATTTATGGAAATAAAGAATTTTTGATTTGATTTAATTTGATTATCATTCTAATAATGACAGAATTTTTAAAATCGGTCCAGCCTAGTAGCTCTTTTTCACTTCTTCCGCTAGTGGACAAAAAATTGAAGTGAATTAGAGTCAATTGCACCTTATTTCTTGTTTGATAGTAATAACTATGTATTTATCAAACTGTTTATATTGTAAAAATTTGACATGTCTAAGTACTTATTTTGTAAGTCTAAAGAAATAAACGATTTGACTTGACTCTGACTTTGACTCTTGAATTTATTCGTTACAAATCCACAAAAATACAAATTTTTCCGCGTTCTCATCCGCGTTATGATATATTTTCAAACTTACGCGTTCTGAACACATTATTATTAATATTATTGAACGGTAGGTATTTATCGCGTTTATTTACCTATTTTTTCCAACGTTTCAACCGGTTTACACATTGTCGTGGACACGGGATGACTGCTGATAATAATGTAGATTAGTTAAATAAACACGAAATTCCTATAAAACCACGTTTAGTAGGTAATTTCCGGTCTAAAATTTCAATTTGTTGTGATATTCCTTCATTTTTCAATGCACGATTGGTATCAGGCGGGTAAAAGATTGGTATAAAATTTTATGACACTAAACTTTTTGGACTAACTAGCTGCGCCCCGTGGCTTTCCACGCCTGTCCCACGGGAACTGATTTATGGAGTCAAAATCTAGGTCTAGGACCTACCTGTATGCAAAATTTCAGCCAGATCCGTTCAGGTGTTTTTGCGCAAAAACTACTGAAACAGGTTTTAAACAGGTTTACATGTTTACAAACTTTCGCGTTTATAATATCAGTAGCATGGACATTATGGACTTGATTTTTCATATTTATCCCATAAATCAGTTCCTGTGGGATGAAAATCACCTTTTAACGTTTCCATAGGAACAACGCGCGCGAAACCGCGGGGCGCAGCTAGTATGAGATAATAAAATACCACTAATACCCATTTAAGAAGTATTAGGTCTCTCAGTGGACACGAATGCATAGGGTACATAATAATCCGGTAGGTACTTTTTTTGGGAAAACTGTAAAAAATCTGTACTTGGCTTGCTACCTTACATAAACGTTTAGTTCTTAAATACAGGAGTCACAATAGCTGAGGGCTGATTCGTTCTATGGACTTCCATCCATCCTCAAACGATTCATTATTCAATCCAATGTAGTATTTAATTCCATGTAGACCCCACAGATGATCAACTTGCAAAACTGCCCTCGATAAATGCGGAAGGCAGCGTGCTGAATCAAACTCTACTTGTTTATGGTTTGCGTGAAATTCGATAGGTATACCTACTGCGTGCATTGAAATATGATTTGACATTTAGGTCGTGTTTAATACGTTTCATTCACAATTTACCTACATTACTAGAAGTTTCTATTTATATACTCAGGTTTATTAGATTCTGTCCGCAGCTTCGCACGCATTTTTCAGGCTTCTTTGATACGTTGTGTGATTAGGTACGCACAAACCACCCATCGTATAATTGATATTTGAGATGATTCAATGGATATGAAATCCATTTCAATGCACAGAGGATCCTTTATGTCCATTCCATAATGTGATGCCGAAATAAAATGTCGAATCTAATCCATATATGGATAAGACTCAAGAAAATGGCGGATTTGTAATCAGTTGATTAAACACAGACATGAAAATTAATTAACGAAAGACAAGGCAGTATGGCCCTACTAATTTGTCCTAAGCGACATATTAAAATATAAATAAAAAAAACATCTATGGATAAGCTCAGTGGAAAAGAGTGGAAAGTGGCACTTGTTAGAATGTCACAAAATTTTGTAGCTAGGTTTTCTTTGTTGTTTTAGCTGACTTTGGGAGTAAATAAACTTAGTTGGTAGTTGGTAGGGTACAGAATACAGATGTAGTGGAGGGTAATTTAAGTAGCTATTCGTAATTTTGCCCCTTTACAATTTTTAATTTATTTTGGTCTGGTCACAAGATAGAGGCGTGTTGTTTTGTCCAACTGAGAAAGAATATCATTCAGAAATATTTTTACGAGTCTTTTGACCGGTGACCGAACATTAAATTTGATAATATGTCCATAAAGATAATAACTTGGTATTTTTAATAGCGCTTTTATGATAACATAATCTTATTTTTCTAGAAATATGAAAGTTTATATGTAGGGAATAATTAATGTAATACGGCTTCTATTTTATTTACTTTTGTAATGTAATATTTTGATACAACAATAGGTACTTCATGGGATGAAGACCAGACAGAAAGGCGTAAAAGGTCCAGTTTTGCTGTTCGTGGCCTGTTTTGATAACATAACATAAATAATTAATTTTGATTTTAAAAAACTATAACCGACTTCAATTTTTATAGTTTTTTCACGAATTTTCATGGATCCCGTTGACAGAACTAAATCAAATTAAAATGGGACCACACGGGAATCATGAAAATCGGAGCACCCAGTCAAAAGTTCTGTGGTTATACATACATAAAAAAAGAGAAAAAAAAGCCGAATTGAGAACATCCTCCTTTTTTTGAAGTCGGTTAAAAATCGTTTATTAGACACAATTATAATGTTTCAGTAGGTATTGATTCCGTAGGATCCCGAACTAGTCTAGGCTGTATATCAGGACCCAGGGCTTCTCATTTATAGTTTTACAATGTGCCTTCAAGCTAATACAAAGTAGGTACAAACTTAAAACGAACCAATATAAAAATTTAAGTTATAATAAAAATGAAATGCAAATAAAAAACCTACTATTCAGAGCATCTGTAAATGAAAAACCTACTCGTAAGATAGCTACAGTAACATAATTTGAAAACATCGTAACAAGGTAAATTTAACAATTTGCATTCTACTTCAGTAAAACAAATGTGAAATTAGATAGAATATTATTGTATCATTCGTCAGAATAGATATCCGAGTAATTAAATAAGACATAATAGAAAGAGAATAAACGACAAGACAATGGAACAAACTTAATTATGTACCACTGGCTGGTAGGCAGTGTGGATACATGAATCGAGGAAACTAAAATTATATAATTAATTTTGTTTTAAAAAACTATAAACCGACTTCAATTTTTATAGATTTTCATGGATACCCATTGTCGGAACTAAATCAAATTAAAATGGTACCACACAGGAAGCACCAGCTTTCTTCATATAAAAAAAGAATCATGACAATCGGACCACCCAGTCAAAAGTTCTGAGGTAACAAAAAAAAAACAAAATAAAAAAACAGTCGAATAATAATTGAGAATTCCTCCTGTTTTGAAGTCGGTTAAAAATACTTCTGTGAGTCCTTGTAAGATCTATCTAGAGGGCGCAATGCATTTTGTGAAAAGGATAGGTATAAGATTTCATGCTCACAGGAACGGGATAGAGCATAATATGCTTTTGGAACGGAGCGCGGCGTATCTAAGCGCAAAAGTCAAGTTTTTGATTATTTACAAGAAAACTACACAACTTATGAAGAAACTGGTTCAAGAAACCAAATAATGACTCTACGAATCAAAAGAAGTCATAGACCGCAGGCTCCCAGAGAAGAGATCTCGATCAAATTATGTGCGAAACAGTGCATTTTTATCTTATTTTTCTCATAATCGTGTTTTCACTTTCAAGAAACCAAAGAAAAAATGTAGAGTTTTATGTTATTCGAGCTTTTTACCAGGAGGATCTCAAGAATACTGAGATCTCGGCCGATTAGGAGGATAACTTCTAAAATTTCCTTCGCAGGGAAAATCTAAAAAAAAAAAAAAAAACGTGTGGCACTCGGGGACTGCCGCGGTAAAGCTATTGCAATGCCATCTAGAGGCGAGTTGCTGAACTAAAGAGACAAACGTCATATTTCAAAAAGTCATTAAAAGTTCTACTATTCATCGATAGATGGCAAAACTAAAAAGTATCACCGCTGTTCCGGTCGGAGTGGGGAGCGTGAGGTTTTTTCGTTACGGAATTTCTGGATTCGGTCCCCGCGCTCAAGGCCCGCGATAGAAGCCATGCAATAGCTTAAAAAACCTTTTTTTCAAAAAATTACTTCAGCGATTTTGTCCATTTTGTTTATACGATAGAAGAGATGAAGCGAGATAGTCAGCTCGTAATGTCTCTAAGTCTAGGAATTTTAATCAAGATATTATTAGGTCTGTGTAGGTTGGTTACTAAGGTAAACCTAGACCCAAATTCTCAACTAGGTCTTGTTGTTATCAGCGCGCGGTCTATCAAGCATAGAGCAGTCAAAACTGGGTTACTTGCACACATGTGCGTTGGTTCTAAGGGCACATCAACCCATTTTGTATCTAATATTACGCCTTGAGTGTTTGGGCAACACTTTGTGGTAAGTACCATTTTTTACCGATTTAAAAGGAGGAGGTTCTCAATTCGTCTGTATTTTTTTTGTTTGTTTTTTTTTTTTATATGAAAGCTGGTGTTTCCCGCGTGGACCCATTTTAATTTGGTTTAGTTCTGACAACGGGGTCTATGAAAGTCCATGAAAAAACTATAAAAATTTTAAGTCTGTTATAGTTTTTAAAACAAAATTAATTATTTATAATATAATATAATAATAATTAATTATATTGTCTTCGCATCGGCCATATCGTCGTTGCCTACCATCATCATCATCATCATCATCATCATCATCATCATCATTTTATGTCAAAGGTATTCAAGACAAAATAAAGTTCAAAGCAGAATATTGATTTTATCGAATGGGGTTTGGGAACATTAAGTTTTATTGAGCGGTCGCCTCACACACTATATAAACTCTATGCCTCACACGTTGTCGAAAAAGAACCAACTATTCAATAATGGCGACTAGCGCTTCAAAATTAATATGGGGCTAAAATTGTCTGCAATTGAATGAGACATCAAATGAGGTCACCCTTCGCCCTTGAAGGTTCATTACAAATGTAGAGCAGAGATGGGAGTGATAGAAACAGGGAGAGCGTTGTTAGCTATTTTTGTCTTATCTTATCGCAAGTATTAGAATAGACGTTTTCTTATTCCGCGGAACAAAGGGGGCAACGGGTTCAGGGTCTTAAAATATTAGCACATCCATACTTATATTATTAAAGCTATAATTATCTGTCGATTATATATCCCCATACGAGTATTTTCGGTCGCCAAATTTTCAGAGTTTTAAAGTCGCAGATTTACAACATAACGTAATAGTGTCTTAAATATTACAAAATTTCATAACGTGTTGTGTTACGGTATCAACAATTTGCTCTGAAAAATGTTACAGTAATTAGTTGTCGTCTCTTTGTCGACTAATACCGTCATATTACTTCTATAATTATTCCCGACATTTTGTTCCCTGCCATTGTGTTGACTAAACATTTATATAACAGATTTTCAAAACTACGTAACAGTACTTTTTTATAGTAACACGATTGTTGTAACGGTTACGACAAGAGCGTTTTGGATTTGACTAATCAGAAAATGTGTGTGTGTGAGATGGTGTCTACTAATCCAATTCACGAAAAAGTTAAACAAATAACTTCAAATAAAAAAATTCAAGAAGAATTAGTAACAGAAAGAACGAATTATTTATATTTACTTATTTATTCGTCGGTTTACTTTTAATATTGCTGGGAACTCGAAACGCTTTAGTGCTCCGTTACCTAAAATCGACGGGGTGGTAGGTTGGTCCTACTTATTCTAGTATTATGTACCTAATCTGCATCTATAAGTACATACCTATAATGTTCTCACGTCGCTTTTTGTATCATAATATCCACCCTTGTTCTACGATAAGACAATTCAAGGTCGGCACATGATATTTCATCTTGTGTTCCTTAATCCGCGACTTGAATGTCATAAATACATAAATAAATACCTAGTGCTGGACAATTCACACAACATTATCTCACCCCAAGCTAAGCAGAGCTTGTGTTACGGGTACTAGATAACTGATATACGTAATACAATATACTACATGGATAGATATTTTTTATTGTACATAGAAAACATCCAGAACGCCCTGAACAAATATCTGCAGACAATAATCAATCATTATTTGTTTAGACTACCCACGTCTCAAACTTCGATGCTATGCCCATTCACCTTTATCACGTACCGTCGTCGGTTTAAATCGACCTTCAACTTGCAGCGTTCAAGTTCGCCAAGCAGATGACTAGGCCAAGGAATTGTAATGTTAGCAACAGTAAAATAAATTAAAAAATCTCTACGTTCCAGCCAATAAAGGAAATTAAAAAGATGCCCGCGATGCTGTCTCTCTGTCTGCTTTGAATTGGCTAATTTTGTGCCATGTGTTTCAGTTGGGTACTCCTGAAGATGGTTTTAGAGAGTTGATTATTTATTTTACGATGCGGCAAGTCTTTGGATTTTATTCAAATACCCAATTCAGACTGACCAAGATGACTTCCTACCTAACGAGGCGGTTAAGTTACAGAACTGGTGAAATTTTGAAGAAAAGACATTCGTTTTATTTACCAACTTAAAGTAAACTTAAAAAAGGGTTAGTTAAATCATCGTCTGCCACATTGTCACTTACCAGTACCATCTGGTAATGCTTCAATTCGAAAAATAACAACTAAGTCGTTTCTTCACTTTAGTCTACATGCCGAAGCGACCGAAATCAAAAATAGCGTTTATTTCCGTGTCAGTGTAATTTTTAATATAATTTCATCTCTTCTAAGTTTACATTTATTGTATTTATGGAAATAAAACATCTTTGAGTTTTGAATTAGATTAGACAATAGTGCACTATGTTTATTTATACAGCAAGTTGGAATTAGCAAATCCGTTAAAAATACAAGAAAAAGCAACACGCAAATATCGTTGTAATTTCTCGCTTGTTAACCTGTCAATTGCAGTTAGGACGCATTGAAATTCAGTACCTACTCATTTATCGCAATCATACATTCAAAAAACTCACCTAGTTTAGTGGGTATGTACACTATGTACTCATTTAGAGTGTTGCAATGGAAAACTGGTAGGTGTCGCGCCTTTCTATTTCAAATGAACTTACTATTATTTGGTAGGTAGGTACACTAATTTACAAAAAAAATATGCGTTCCAAGAATTGTTGAAGAAGTCGTCAAGTTTATAAAATTATAACTAATACATTCATTCATTTTATGAGCATCTCTTTCGGTTTGGTTTCGAACATGTTATTTATCGAGACATTTTACGTTTTCCGGGATTTTGTTATAAATTTTGAACGCTATCGAGCCAAATTATAGCTGAGCAGCCGGTGGGTGGAGCCCAGCGTAACGCGTCTAAAATGAAGTTTCACTATTAGAAATAAACGAACGTAGTTTGACAAATGTATTCATGAAGTACGAACCTTGTTTGTATTAAATTAACAGCAACGTTTCATCCTTTAACGAGAGGTTTCTTCAGGGTGTAAGCCTGATCACTACGCAGTACCTATGTTGCGTAATGCGCTCTGCGGTGCGCCTACCTATACCTACACCTAAAAGTAGGTACATAAAGATAATAATTAAAAACGTCTAGAGTGGTCTTTCGTTTCGTCGAAGTCTGTGTCAGTCGTAAGGGACAGTACGCAGTAGGCTGGGTAACGCGTACTGAGCAGGATCATCAGTATTTTTACCTTTATACAAAACTGTAATAACTACCTACAGACCTTTGATCAAAAATTTCGCCTAGGCCGCGAAATTTTTGATCGATGCTACAGACCGAACAACAACTAAACTTTACTTTTATAAATTTACTATTCTCATGTGTCTTTTTTTTGAGAATATAATGTAAACCTTTGGCCCCTCCAAAGGTTTACATAATATATTCTCAAAAAAATTGTTTGTAAAACAATCGGTGTTACTTGCAGAAAAATAATCAGGGTGCTACAGAAAGTTTTTTTATTCATATTTGAGGGTAACTTATTTGCTAGTAAGTATTCTTTATATTATAATAAAACATTTGAAATTTTAATGGATATAATATGTTTCTTGTTATCTATTGCAAAAATAAAAATCTAGAATTCACGGATTCATAAACTAAATCGAGCTCTCCCATATTATTTGCGATAAACAAATGATTCGATACGATTATGTTATCAAAAGTTGTGCAGTAGGTAACAAAGCCTTTCAAAAGTTCCAGGCAATAAATAACCCCAAATATTCAATTTTGTTTCTTTTTATGCAACACGATACCGGAAAAACCGATGTTTTACCGGTTTCATCGTGGTAAATTCAAGTTTGAATGTTAAACCATGGCCTTACAAACGGAGAACTGTCGGCAAACAAAAGAACATCATCAGGGTTAAATTTATAAAATGCGAGAACAATTATTTTTGTATGGATTGCTTGTACCGATTTGGATGAAATTTGGTGTGTGTGGAATAGTGGATTTTGGGTTAGTTTTAGTTCTAGATCTAGAATAACACATCGTTTGGTTCCGGATATATCGCAAGCGTTTGGTAGAAGCTACGTGGTTAGAATTTTCACCACCCCAACTCTTCCCGTGAGTGTCGCAAGAGGGATATCCACCGGGGGCGGGCAGCAACGCCCCCTGCAGTACTATTCTACCACCTACTATCGTCGTTAGAGAGAACATAGGTAGGGCCGGATAAGCCTTCAAAATTAGCCTACCAACTCAAAAAAGTAGTTACATACGAATTTCAATTGAGAACCATTGAATGAGTGACATTGTTGTTTTCACTTACCTACTCATTTTTTCCTTGAAAATGTATGGGAGTAGTTTTTTTTTAATAATTGCCAAAACGATTTGATTTGGTATGTTACTTTCGGAAAAGTGTTCCTGGTTGGTAATAGAGTCGATTAAGACCAATTTTTTTTTTTACATAATGTGATTTTTGGGCGAACTGTACGTTATTTTTCAAAAAACTAAAAATAGAAATATATTTTTTCTTTAAAATAAAATAGAAGGTTTCTAAGAAAAAAACAAACTACAAAAGAAACGGTAGCTACCCTTAAAAGGGCCAAAATTTACCCCAACCAGTATATGGTTACATAGGACCTAGCTCCATTTGAACGGGTAAAATCAAGGGTGAAACCTTTTCAAAGGAATCTAAAAAGGAATTTAAAATGAAACAGTTTCAACAAATTCGTTTTTCCTACGGACCATATACAGAAAGAAAGCTGGAAACTTATAAGCGCTTACCGGCCGGCCGGCGGCGCTTGACAGCGCTGGTCCGTTCTACACAAAGGAAGCTGGTTGTTGCAGTTGTTTATTAATTTTAGATGGCAGCACCCAGCGCTGACCAGCACGTGTTGAAGCTTGTCGGCACTTGTCGGCACCGATCAGTGCTTATCGGCGTGCGTTCATATATTTTCCTGCGCGGCTTACCAGCGCTGTCAAGTGCCGGTAAGCGCTTATAAGTTTCCAGCGTTCTTTCTGTATACGGAATTACGGACGAAGGCTGTGGGTACGCGCAGTCATGCGCTTGCATCTTCCCTCGTTCTTTCGTTACGTAACTCTTACAACTTCAATGTCAAGACCGCACCGCCTACCACTCGAAACGCAAGTCAACGACCGATTACCAAATAAAAATAAAACTTATAAAGTTACGACTGATATCGTTGATCAAACATGGCGAGCTGGTCGTCTGATTTTTGTTTATTATGTCAATAAGAGGGTCGGTGAACTGTTACAGACATAACCGTTTTATTTACTGATGAAACAAAGAGATGTCATAAGATAGTATATCCTAAAATGTAGGTATCATGTGACTACTTCATAATGCGTAGGTAAAATAAATACTAATTCTACTAATTTGGTAGAGTTTGTTTAAAAAGAGAAGCGTCGTCGTTGCGTTACGGTGAACTAACAGTTTTAGTCGTAGGTACCTCCTAGGTACTGCAATGACAGAGCAGTGTTGTCAACGCAACGAAAGATGTAAATTGGCACACGTGCGCCCTCAATTCCCAGGACTCTCTCTTTTAAAACAGACACTACTAGTTGCATACTTTTGTTTTTTGGGTTATTAAAAGATTTCCTATTCGACTCTACCAATATTTGATTTTGTTATGTAGTACCCGCATACGTGACTTATTTTACCTGGCTCGTGGCTGCAATGTTGACGTGACAAGAAACTCATACTTCCGAGATATATGATAAATTGATAAACGAACAGTAGACCTCACCCAACTTTTTTTCAGGTATAAATAAAATTAGAGTTATTTATTTAAACACTAGGTACACAAGTAAAATAAAAGCCTAGGTACTTAGGACGGATACACGGACAGCAAGTTGCCGACTGAAGGCAACTTGGCGTCCGGCGTCCGTGTATTTGAGACGTGCAGACCGTAGTTTGTGTACTTTAGTGAGCTCTTACTAACGCGTACTCACACAAAAAAAAACTAAATCAGATGTCTCAATGCGGAGATTTTAAATCCCCGTTTGGCCTTTTCTTGGGGGAAGTATACGCCTTTAATCAAAAAACTCGACGACAAAAAAATCTATAAAATAGTTGAATCTGCACACGAGATTTCGTAACGATCGGATTCGGATTCGGAACGTTTGTAAAATTTATACGATCTGTAGAGGTACTCCTCTGGTACGGACACACTGACAAAATAGAAAAAATCTCTACTTGTTGAAGCAGGAAACCTTATTCACTCCGTTCATTCGGTCAACTAGAATGCTAGCTACTTTACTCTTAATTACCCTTATCTTGTCATACTGCTCCGTTGATATGGCGCATAACATAAACAAAAATTCACTAAGTCTTCACTTAACATCAAATGCCTTTATTGAAAAAGTCAAAATCACAATCCAATAATAGAAATAAATTATTAAATGTAATGATGTATTTCTATTTCCTTTAAATTTTAATTCCTGAATATTGAAACAGTTTTTTAAAGTTTTACTGGGTAAACAGTTAGGTAATTCTTTAGGAATAAAACTTTTATGGGACGACCTCGGGATTATTTCTCTAAGTACCTGACCATGGTAGACTAGAGATACCTTCTATAATTAGACATAAGACCAATGTCCACACTCCATTGTTGGTCTGAGTGTACACATTACCACCTAGTTTCACAGCAAAAAAAATCATTTATCATTAAAGTATACATATAAATAAAAAAGTACTAAATCATCGCATAACAATTTAGGCGAAGATATCGAAGAAACCATACCATACAAACGCACAGTCGCAACCCACGTATAGTCATGCATTTTCTCTTTGCCCACAGAACACCCCCCACCCCCTGGTGGACTGGTCGTATATGCCCACACTACTGCTGGCCGTGATCGCAGTGCTGGTATTAGCCACTGCTTTGACCACTCGCGTGCCGGATGGCAAGCAGTCACAGCGGCTTCCAGGGCCGCAGCCACTGCCTTTCATAGGAACCCGATGGCTGTTCTGGAGCCGATATAGGATGAACAAGTTGCATGAAGCTTACGAAGGTAAGTGGTAACTTTTTAAAGAGTCTTTTGCAACGACTTGGGTAAACTCTGTTCAAAAAGAGAAGAGTCGTGGCGCATGGCGTTTCGGTGAACTAATCACTTTTAGTCGTACTGCAATGACAGAGCAGTGTTGTAAACCTTTGTAAACGCAACAAAAATTGTCAAATTGGCACACGAGTGCCGTCAATTCCCACGACTCTTCTCTTTTTGAACGGACTCTATAGTACCTATAACTCTCAGATATTTAAAAAATCGCGTACAAAATCACCTCAATTTTTGAAATA
Organism: Eupithecia tripunctaria; assembly: GCA_955876795.1. Classification (NCBI taxonomy): domain Eukaryota; kingdom Metazoa; phylum Arthropoda; class Insecta; order Lepidoptera; family Geometridae; genus Eupithecia; species Eupithecia tripunctaria. The sequence continues at coordinate 13,137,892 of OY041619.1, read as the reverse complement.
ACGATATTATATTCGATGTTCCCAGCATTTGCAAACATTGCTCCACAAAAAGTCACTTGGCGTGGATGCACCATAACATTACCTTTTAATTAAGAAATATTTTGCCTTTTTCCTTAAACTTGTTATTTTAAGTTCATATCGCTTTATTTTGGAAAGGTCATGATTAATAATTTAAAAAGATAAAGAACCTATAAATAAATAAAGCGGACCACCCAGTAACGATACCTATAATTAAACATTACTAACCAACCACATAACAAATGTAAACATTTGTGACATTGATCAAGGTGACATTTTAAACTACTTATGCAACTACTGTTCCCATCACGTAGTGACCTATGGTTTATCCATTTTGAATGAAGCATGTTAGTAAACAAAGTACGACACTAAAATCTCACTTGGTTCGCGTCGAGTTTCAGATATAATTGTAAGCAATTTTTATTGAAGGGAGGATCTAAAATCGACAAGTAATGTAAATTACGTATAAGAGGACGCGCCAACAAAGTGAATCTTAGGTTAAGTATGGTTTGTTTATGTTTATGCTCCATTCAAAATGGATACGATATAAGTCTGTAGTCACAATGAGCTTTGCATGCAGACATGTTCAGGCGTTACGGGACGGTGTTCGCCGAGACGACACCAAGCGGCGCCCTGCTTGTCTCCATCGCCGACCGAGAGGCCTTGGAAACCGTCCTTCGTCTGCAATCGAAGAGGCCCTACAGGCCTCCCACGGAGATAGTACAGGTGTACAGGAGAAGTAGGCCTGACAGATACGCGTCCACCGGACTTGTTAACGAGTGAGTATTCTACCAATCTTGTTTTAAGGCCTTGTTTACGGAGATGCGTCGAGCGGAGCGTGCGCTTCCACGCGTATACACAAACATATACGTAGGATAGGCGGGCGTGAAGAGTGACAAACGCACGTAAAAACGCTTCTCCGTAAATACACTCTGCCAAAGCCATATGTTTGAATTTAGTACGCGCCGCCCCGCGCCGCCGCACGCCCCTCGTCTCCGTAAACAAACAGCAAAGGCCTTAGGGTTTTAAAATATTGTGTCAGTTAATGAGACATGTATAGATAATTTTCTAAGTTATCTTATTTATACATTGGTTCGTTTTAAATACGGTCGCTTATAACATGATGACTTCCTTTATGGCGCGGTGGGCGTAGTTCCGCCTGCGACGCAAGAGGTTGCGGGTTCAATTCCCCCCTCGGGTCAAATGTTTGTACAGAATGTTCTGGATGTTTTTCTAGGTATTATAATAAATATCTATTTATGTATATTGTATTACGTAAATATCAGTTATCTTAATCTAGTACCATCCCATAACAAGCTCTGCTTAGCTTGGGGCTAGATGATGTTGTGTAAACTGTCGCACATTTTTTTTAACATTCACAACCGCGCCCCTTCTGATATACTTTCTGAACAGATTTATTTATTTAAAAACAATATGATAAAATCACTAAGTACATTGACGCTACCATAATTTACAAAAGAGAATCCTTGAAAAAAATATACATAGGTACTTATTTACATACATACTTATTTGTCTGGAGGAATATGATCTCATTTAAAAATTGCTAAATTTAGAATTGGCGAAAAAATAAGCACCTTACTCTGCAGGCAGGACAAAAAACCTCTGATCTGATAATTCTTTAATGTAGTCAATGTAATTGTAGTGAGCTTCTATTGTAGTTTATTCTTAGTGGTGCAACCTTGAGACTCAAGGAAAATAGATATAGCTCTATAAGTACAACACAGCATAGATATACACACATATATTGGTGTCAATTCTGGTGTTTTAGAATGAGCTAAAATTAGGATTTCGGAATGTCAAATTGACGTTCGCTGTACATTTAATTTATTTATGCTCAAACAAAAAATATACTGTATAATAATATTAGCATAAAGCGATATTGTAGTTCAGGGATTTGACCATTTGAGGAAGGTGGCTAATGGAAAGTGGCCATTCAAGACACTGTGGCCGTAGCTGACCGAATCTAATCAGATTGAAAAGCTTTCCTCTATTTGACATCAAAGTCTGAAAGTAGCTTCTACCCATTTTGCAACTCTGGTATCTCTCTTTTCCTGTTTTTTTCTGTATTTTCTTGGTGTGCAAAGTGTAATGTATTGTATCAAAATAAGATTTAGGAATCATAAGGTCAAAAAAGGCAAATCAAAACGTATAGTTTGACATTCCTATATCCTAATTTTAGCAAATTTTAAAACAACAGAATCGACACCTTTGTATATGTAAGCGTATACATTATGAACAATATGAAGCGATTTTTGACAAGGTCTTTAATTTCCTAGTCACGTAGAGTAGACAATTCTAGTTTTTATAGAGCTGCAAATAATCTTCAACTTGGCGCCTGTTTCCTGTCTGACTGTTATTTGTCTTTAATGTCTGAGAAATGTTCATGTATTTGGGACTAGCAGCGCTTCGCGGCTTCGCACACCTCCCACGGGAACTGATTTATGGGATAAAAAGTAGCCTATGTGTTATTCCAGCCCGAGAACTACCTGTATGCGAAATTTCAGCCCGATCCGTTCAGTAGTTTATGCGTGAAAGAGCAACAAACATGCAAACATGTTGACAAACTTTCTCGTTTATAATACTAGGAGGATTTTAATATTTTTTCAGGTGCTCTGACTTCAACTCATCGCACTCGTTTTTTCGAGATGAAAGTACCTTAGAATTTATTAAATAAATAATGCTGAAGAATTCACAAATCGTTTAGTCCAAGCTAAGCAGAGCTTATGTTATGGGTGTTATGGTGACTGATATGGATAATACAGGGTGACGCGGGAAGAATGTATTTAGCAGAAAGGGGACCCTGAAAAGGGACTTGTAAATAACGATTTTTTAAGTTGTTGTAAGTCAACTGAGGGTTATTTAATCCTTGTTTGTAAATCATATTGATTCGCACGATACAGGCCCAGCCTAGTGTGGGTGGGAATCGTTGTCACCTGAGTCCGAAAATCCTCTCTTCTTACTCAGTAATAATTTTAAATAAATGTGTTAATTTTAATTGTGTTGTTTAAGTAGCAATAGACATATTTTACTTTATTTTTTCTTTCTTAAGTTACGTTTCGGTTTTCAATAACATTATCATATTGTGTCCCGTACGTACTCTGGCGATATTATTAAATATTGCAAGAGTACTTGTAAACATGCAAGAGTACGTATTACAAAATATTTCACTTTTGATTATTGCTTGTTTAGTTAAAAAAAAAAAAAAAATTCAAAACAATAATAATAATGTAAGAGAACAGAAATATAAAGAAAAACTTTAGTTTCTTAAAAAACTAAAAAAAAATGCGTTATTAAAAAACTTTTAGATCAAACGTTAACCTGTCAATATCCAGAAACATCCCCTTTTGGCAGAGTGAACCCTCTCCGTGGGATCCTGCATTATATTAGGTAAAAAAAATAACAAAAAAAAAATACCCAGAACAACGAAATTCTACGTTCTTCTTGATACGACAACCGTCTTGCCAAATTTTATAGTCAGAGTACCTTTATGAATCATCGATATTTTAATATAAGTTATCTTTTAATCTGTAGCCATAATTTGGAATATTTATGGCTCAAAGGAGCCGTGATATAGACATTTCAACACGTTGTTGTAAGGCAATCATGGAGAGCGTTTTTACTAGATTACGGAATTAAAACCTGCTCAGGAAATACATTTCCAGCAGATTCTTTGCCAGTGTCTGTTGATATGAATTCCGATATTCAATGTATATTTAATTATAATATAATTTTACTATCAGACTATACCTACCCCTAGTTATATACCATTATGGCACACGGTTTGGCGAACGCCCTGTAGAGTTATTAGCTCGTCGAAATTGTGCATTATTTTGGTGTTTTATTGGAATTTTTAAAACTTTAAGATAAGTAAGGTAATTTATTGCATAAACAAGTTTTTAATTAGTAGTATCAAATTGATTTGTAGAGAGACAAAGTTCAATCCATAATCTATGCAGTTTGTTTTATTAGGGTTCCATATCCAAAGGGTGAAAACGGGACCGTGTTACTAAGCCTCAGCTATAAGTCTGTATCTCATGAACCGTACAGTAAAATTTTCTACAAAGTGTTTTATATGTGTGTAATATGTGTAAACTAAACACTTTATAAAACGTTAAACGGACTTGGAGAGATGGATGACTGCCTCCGTCATGTTGGTTTTTGACGATCCATCAAAAAGCTGTTTTTAGGCTGTCTCTTGTTTCTTTTGCGAAAGTTGGTACCTATATTATAAGTAATGGTACGGAACCCTGCGTGTACGAGTCGACTCGAACTTGACCGGTTTATTATGTTTAAAAGCGATTTGCTTTGTTGACACTGATTTTATTGTTTCTGTACAAACATTATTTATTGGTGTGGCAACCTTTATCTATTTATTCGAGAATATTTTTAATTAGCTAATGTTACAGAGATAGGACATTAAAATGGAACTGCGGCATATCAAACATATAGATAATTTAATCACTATCAAAAATTCTTTATTTCTTTAAATACATTAAATGTACACTTATAAAAGGTCAAGTTATAAAATTAAACGCTAACAAGGAAATAAAGTGATATTTTTTTTTACTGTCGTTTCCTTGAAGAACATAGAATTTAGTTGTTCTGGGTATTTTTACAAGTAGGTTTAGGTATTTCGTAGAAATTCATTCGGTATGACGTACCTAACCTACTACGAGGAATCGACAGAAATAAAAAATATGACTTTATTTCCTTGAAGATGAAAATCTAAAATTATACACTGACGCGAGTGTATAATTTTATATTTTGACCTTTTTTTTAAGTGTACCTACCTCTCGTACATTTATTGTATTTATGAAAAAAAGGGTTTTTGATTTGTCTTGAGTATTCTTTGTCAGAATGAAATTCAACCAGCATTATTTAGCTACCAAAAAAGCTTTTAAAAAAGCTCGTGGAATCTAATTTATATAGATTTTTTAGCCATCGTCTAGACCTTCGTGATACATCGTCGGCCGCATCTTTGCTTTCTGTCAGGTGAGATTGCGGTCAAACAAAATTAATAGGGTATATGCATCGATTTTTTTATTGTTTTAATCGATTCTTTAGGTCATTATTTAACCGAAAAATGATAAGACACTCACTGAATTTCGCAATAATAAGGTAAAAAAAACAAATCAAAACTACAATCATTTTCGGGTGATAAAAACGCTGCCATATTAGCGCCATGTTTATATGACGTCCACTATCACACTCGATTAAAACCTTTTGTGACGACCTCAGTAGTGATCATCTCAGAAAAGACGTTTTCCGATAAATCTGAAAATAACCGACAATACGAAATGTGAAGTGGGCAGAATAGTTCAAATCATGGTGTAGCAAGCAAAATAAAAAAAGAAGAAATGTGAACAGCGATGTCACGTCCGCTCTAGTCAATGGCGTAGCGTTTTGAAATTTTGCGATTGAGATTTAAAATAACAATTTTTCAATGGTAAAATTCTACGAAAAAAAATCTCAAAATTCTAAAATAAATATGTAGATATGTTTCTATATCAATAGAGAATACGTAAATATATATACCCTATTATACATATAATTAAATCAACAAAACCTTAAGAATGCTTAGCTTTAGGACTAGCTAATTATAGGTAAAAATACCTACTCATGAAAGTTCACATAAAATAACAAAACTACATATTCTTACCACCTACCAACATTGCATGGTGTATAATTTCACTAATCAATTATTTGATGTGTGCGACTGTACCACAGTGCATTTGTTCCTAGCACTTCACATCAACTTTTTATATTGTTGCAGTACGAATTTTCATAAACTATGACTACTGGCAGAAGCGGCATTTCATACTCTATTTATACATAATATAACATTTATAATAATAAAAGCTTGCCATCTGTAGGAAGTATTTCGATTTTTAATGGGTACGCTGGCATAACGTTTGGTTGGAATGTATTCTAAGGTCTTGTTCAATATCTCAGTTCTTATAAGAGCAATCATTGTGAAATTTTGCATACCTCGTACCGCGTACGGTATGGTTACTCTATTTATGTGTATAAATTTTGTTCCTATAGTATTAGTAGTTTTCGAGCATGGTCATGTGTACGCCAGCTTGACGTCAAGCTAGCATACACACTAACCCCCTTATTCATAATGGTCCGCTAACTTAAAACGCTTGCTAAGTCACGTTGATTCTCACTCCGACCTATGCCATTAGAAGAAGACAGAGCGAGAGATAGCAGTGCGCTAAGTTAGCAGACTAATATGAATAAGGGGGTAAGTATGGTAATTATTTCTTAAACCAAAGAGGCGCTATTTTTTTAACTTTTTGCTCTGTTTTACTCTAGCATATCAATAAACGTAATATCGCTTATGTGTAAGCTACCTTGACGGACACTAAGTTACGTTCCCGTAAGATAAAATCACATTTAAACATTTCCCTAGAATCAAAGCGTGCGAAACAAATCTTCCACCAAACTGCGATCCCCAACCCGCATGCCCAGCGTGGGGATTATGTGCACTACCCCCCCATGAGTTAAACACAAAAAATGCGTTTATCAGGGGGAGGCCTGCGTCCAGCAGTGGACCGATACAGGCTGTGGATGGATGGATGGAAAGCGTGCGAAGCTGCGGGGCGCAGCTAGTTTATAATATTAGTGTGTTTTTTTTACGGTAAATATACCTTTGTTTGACCGCAATCTCACCTGATGGAAAGCGAAGATGCGGCCGACGGTGTATCACGAAGGTTTAAAAGATACCTATTTAATTCCAGGCAAGGCGAGAAATGGTTCCACCTCCGCCGCCACCTGACCTCTGAGCTCACGAGCCCTCAGACCATGCAGGGCTTCTTGCCCGAGCTGAACCACATCTGTGATGACTTCCTGGACCTGCTGCAGGCTTCGAGGAGACCTGATGGCACCGTCCATGGCTTCGACCAGCTCACCAACAGGGCTGGCCTTGAATGTAAGTTAGAAAGGCTACTAATTATGGGTGTGGTTACTCCAGGCCTGAATGTAAGTCAGAAAGTAAGTTATTCCGCTAGTGGACAAAAAATTTAAGTGAATTAGAACCAATTGCACCTTTAACAGCCGTTTATTTCGCACGCTTATTATTTTGACAAATTGTTGACAATTTGTCCGGCTGTACACGCACTGCTTTAATTACTCGCGTGGTTTTTTTACAGAATTCTGTAACTTAATGGAAGTTCACTAGCGGAAAAATATGAATGTTTGGAGCACTATAAAGTTGTAGGTAGCTAAAATAGCAAGGAATTTTATTCGTCGTACGTGTAAGTTAAGTTATTTAACCTCAACAGCCAGTATTGGTCCACAGCTGGACGCAGGCCTTCCCTTGATAAGTGTCTCATGGGGGGTAATGCCCATAACCACCACGCTGGGCTTGCGGTTTGGGGATCGCAGTTTGGTGGTATAATTGTTCTGCAGAGGGCTGCTGCCCGCCCCACGGTGGAAACCCGCCGGAAGGGTTGGGGTGGTGCTAAACCAGCCCCTCACTGTTAGAGCGTACATGGTCGTTCGAGGTACCGCTGGAGCGACGAAGTTGATAAAGATCTGCAGGAACTTCGTCCCGTCGACTGGACTGAAACGGTAAGGGACCGGGACAACTGAAGATCTCTAGTGTCGGAGGCCAATCCACTTTGGGTCAAAGCACCAGTCCGTATAAAGTCTCAGAGATTTTCGACTCCTACGTCACTTAACTTCGTGGTGTAGTTGGTTATCACATTTTCGTACTGAGGAAAGGACGCAGGTTCAAGGCCCATCGAAGTCGACATTTAGGGGACATTGATTGATTTCAATGCATTTGTAATCAAATCACATTGATATCATTTACCTCAAAACATTTATATTTCCGCTTTAAAAACATATGAACTTTTTCTACATTCGTGATTTGATTGACAACAGACTAATCCGCAATTCCGCAAGTAGGAAAAATAACAAGAGAGGTTGGCAAAGATTTAAATCGTTAAAACTGTGGGTGTATTATCTTTCGAAACGCGCCGGCCGACACACGCACACTGAGTACCTAAATCAAATTAGTGTTTTTGTCAATAAACCTATCTAATCCACCACTGTGCTGCGTTAGTTAAGTGCGAGCCAGAAGGTGGAATGAGCTTGTACTTCCAAAAATTCAACAACGGAACTTCCGTACCACGATCAGTTTAACACAACTTGAGATATTTTGACTGTTCGTGAACTCGTTCAGTACCGTAAGTTCTCGTCAGCCAGCGCGATGATCTAGAGCTCAGTCACGCTCACTAGCGACATCTAGTTATAATTTTGTGCTACTTTTCACCGTCCGACATGTATTGTTATTGTTGCATAGAAGAAGAAGGCTATCTATGTAATATTGCCATTTAATGTTTTGTATTGCACGAACTTTTTAACCGACTTCAAAAAAGGAGAAGGTTCTCAATTCGACTGTTTTGGTTACCTACCTCAGAACTTTTGAATGCGTGGTCCGATTCTCCTGATTCTTTTTTATTTGAAAGCTGGTGCTTCTCGTGTGTTCCCATTTTGGTCCAGTTCTGACAGCGGAATCCATGAAAAAACTATCATACTTAATTGAAGTCGGTTTATAAAGTGTAATCTCACTAATCCGGCACTATTAAAAACCGGAGGGTGCCGGATTATTGGAATGTTCGGATTACTGGGTTATACTGAAAAAGTCATAGGTAATAAATGAAATAAAGCATTTCATAGAGAGAATAAATGTATGTAATGTATTATGGAACAATTGAATTAACATGTAGGTCATATGTAATTAACTAGTTTTGAAATAATCCTTAATTGAGGTCTGCTTTTGTGCAACTTGTAGTCCTTGCTTAAAAACCTTTTCTCGCATATTAGCACGTGATAAGTTTTGAGGTTAGACTGCTAGTCGATGACGCAGCGACCAAAGCGCACACGTATAGAGGGGTAAGGGAGGCGTGGGCGGATGGTGCCGGATTATTGGACGTGCCGATCTATCGAAGTGCCGGATTAGTGAGATTATACTGTAGTTTTTTAAAACAAAATCAATTATTCAATGACGAAAATGAAAATTAACGGCAGAATAGCCATGGTAGAATAGCAAGACCTATTCTACCATCATGGCTATTCTGCTATCTCTAGAGACGAGAGCTATTCTACCATTCGGCAGAGTACCTACCTACTGCCTACGAAAAAAAATAAAGCAGGAAAGCGGCAATCCTGCCTGCATCATTAAAAATTCCTGAAGATCTAATGAAAACCGTCGGCATCAGCTTTCGGTAATATTCAAATAATGAAAAAACAAAATTACATCAATAGTTATTTTTATCTTCCCTATCAATCAGTCTTATTGATTTTCCTTCTATTCTGGATACAATATACAATAAGAAGTAATAATAGATGATCATTAAATGAATATTATCAACTGCGTGTGCGAGTAGCAACTTCAAATTCAACTTCATACGAGAAGATAAGGAATTCCATAAATTAGATGTCACGACGACAGTTGCAAGTGTTGCAACGCAACGCATGCCGGATGTCAGACACTTGAGATTCTCTAAATGTGCAGTATGACATGATAATGAATATGACGTCAAGATAGTAAATAATGTAAACATTATACCTAGTAATGTAGGTCAGATATGTCGGAATAACGTTAGAGCGTTGAACGCGTATGAAATGCATCCGGAATGTACAACATTAGAACTGCATTATGTAACATTGATTTATTAAAAACGAAGATGAGGCACTGGTTGCTCGAAAGTGGCAACCTCAAATTGTGTAAAATTGTGTTCTCCCACATCAGTCACCATCTCACCGGCGGCACGGGCGGTCGTGATTCGCGTGAAATATTGTTGTCTCAGTCTCACTTCGGTCCTATGTAGTTGTAACACATGCCAATTTTTGAGTAAGCGCTGGGAGAACGTAACCTATCTTCCCTTTTTAAATCAATGTTATGTAATGGTAGAATAGGGTATATGCATCGATTTTTTTTATTGTTTTAATCGATTCTTTAGGTTATTATTTAACCGAGAAATGTTAAGACGCTCACTGAATTTCGCATTAACAAGGTAAAAAAAACAAATCAAAACTACGATCATTGTCGGTCGATAAAAACGCTGCCATATTGGCGCCATGTTTATTTGACGTCGACGTTCACACTCGATTAAAACCTTTTGTGACGACCTCGGTAGTGATCTGAATCTCAGGAAAGATGTTTTCCGAAAAAGCTGAAAATAAACGACAATACGAAATGTGAAGTGGGCAGAATAGTGTCAAATCATGGTGCAGCAAGCAGAATAAAAAAAGAAAAAATGTGAACAGTGATCTCACGTCCGCTCTAGTCAATGGCGTAGCGTTTTGAAATTTTGCGATTGAGATTTAAAATATCAATTTTGTATATATCAATGTTTTTATGGTAGAATTTAACCATTGTGGTTAAATTCTACCATAAAAACATCTCAAAATGCTAAAATAAATATGTAGATATGTTTCTTTATCAACAGAGAATACGTATATATTTTTTTATCCATTTTGAAATCACATGCATATACCCTATTACTATACCTACTCGATGGCATATTTTATGTTTGGAAGTTACAACTAAAGGTGACACAGTAAATCTGATATTAGTTAAAACTTAGAAGTTTTATGGATTTATATGATTAAATTCGAAGTTATGTGGAGTATGATACTACTTGATGGCAATATTATGGTCGTAGGTATATGTAATACATTTACCTACGACCATACCTCCACGGAAAACTTACGAATCTGCTGTTTTTGTAATAGGAGATTCGTAAGTTTTCCATGGAGGTGACGATAGTATGTGCTCGGTATTATGTGTTCATCTGATTTGATTCGAAGTTATGTTATGAGGCACTCCTCATAACTTACTCCACTGAGTATGATACCTGATGAGTGATGACATATTATATTCTTATGTGCTCTTATTTTATAGGTTTATATAAATTTGATTCGAAATTATGTGGAGAATGATATGATACTACTTGATGACATATTATGTTCGCATAAGTATATGCTCTGTTTTATGGGTTCATCTGATTTGATTCGAAGTTATGTGGAGGATTAAAAGAACACCTACTTATCTGAATATTTCGGATTTTCGTGTGCACGAAAATCCGAAATAAAAATTTTAATTTTTTAGCACATATCCTTTCACAACCGGCAAATTGCTTTTGACCAGCAGTGGGGCGAACAAGGATAAAAAAAATCTTGAATATACCTAAGCCCCATAACACAAGCACATAATACATACCGACTCGAAAGAATTCAAAAAAATATTTGTTGATTTCCGTGTCAGTGTATAATTTAACAATTTGACTTTTTTTATAGAGAGTATTAAAAGAAATAAATAACATATTTATTATAAAAAAAACGGAGTTAGGAATTTTATGTACGCGTTAACATGAGAACCTCCTCAGTTTTTTCGTCGGTTTAATAGAAACTTCAATCAAATAATACCAGGAATTAAATTAGAACTAGGTAGTTTAAATAATAAATCGCACAATAATACTATTAAAAATGCGAAAGTGTGGATGGATGCATGGATGTTTGTGAGGTAACAAACACATCAAAACTACTACACGGATCGGGCTGAAATTTTCCATACTAGGTATTTCTAATCCTGGAATCAAACACAGGCAACTTTTTGTACCATAAATCAGTTTCCGTGTTTCCATAGGAACAACGCATGCGAAGCCGCGTGGCGCAGCTAGTAAAAAATAAAGAAACTTAGATTTTACTATAGACACTTTCGTAGTTTGACGAATTCATTATGAATGTAAGCGGGTTAACTACGACTAAACTTAGATTAAACTTAGATTTGATTCAAGTGCTCAGTTTGGAAAAAGATAATGCTCTGTCTATATCCTCAAGTGTTTTTTTTTTTCTCTCATCACGACGCTATTTCATACCCAGAAAGAAAGAAAAGAAGTGAATCTGAACTAAAAAAATATAATAAACTAGCTGCGTCCTGCGGCTTCGCCCGCATGAAACTTATGCTTCCAACTTTCTTAGGTAATTTTTTGTTTCTTGTGAACCATCAATGACAAACACAGCAAAAAAGGATTTTACTATAGGGACTCGTAGTTTGACGAATTCAGAATGTAATCGGGTTAACTATGAACCTTGTTTGTGTTGGAAGAACACAACGTTTCATCCCTTCCCGAATATGTCCCTCGTTAAAGGATAAAACGTTGGTGTTCTTTCGACACAAACAAGGTTTGTAGTTAACCCGCTTACATTCATAATTTCTTTTTCGTTAACTTGAATTAGTGAAATCGGTCCAGCTGTTCACGCGTGATGGCGTGGCGTGAGAGTCGTGGGAATAGGGTATATGCATGTGATTTCAAAATGGCTAAAAAAATATATACGTATTCACACATAATAATATATATTTTAGCATTTTGAGATGTTTTTATTGTAGAATTTAACCATTGAAAAATTGATATTTTAAATCTCAATCGCAAAATTTCAAAACGCTACGCCGCCATTGACTAGAGCGGACGTGACATCACTGTACACATTTCTTCTTTTTTTATTCTGCTCGCTGCACCATGATTTGACACTATTCTGCCCACTTCACCTTTCGTATTGTTGGTTATTTTCAGCTTTTTCGGAAAACCTCTTTCCTGAGATGATCACTACCGAGGTCGTCACAAAAGGTTTTAATCGAGTGTGAACGTGGACGTCAAATAAACATGGCGCCAATATGGGAGCGTTTTTATCACCCGAAAATGATTGTAGTTTTGATTTGTTTTTTTTACCTTGTTATTGCGAAATTCAGTGAGCGTCTTATCATTTCTCGGTTAAATAATGACCTAAAGAATCGATTAAAACAATAAAAAAATCGATGCATATACCCTATTGATAGCGCTCGTGTGCCAATTGACAAGTTTTTTGGCATTGACAACACTGCTCTGTCATTCATTACAGTACGACTAAAGTGTTAGTTCACCGTAACGCCATGACTCTTCTCTTTTTGAACAGACTTTAGAAGATATCTGATAGAATTTGAGTTCAATTTGAGAAAATTGAACTTTGATTATTTCTGAAGGAGAAATTAATCAAAGTAAGACACAATAAGCAAGCAACATGAAATCAACAAGATATGATATAGCTGTAACTTAGCCGCGTTTATTTAATCGGTGTGTGGTGTCATGGCGTGACTGACCAGTGTCCATGCCCACAGGAAGGTAAACATATTGTGTTTCACTACAGGAGATAATACGAGTATCATTTGATAGCCTATCTCGAATAGGCTAAAAGTAGTGTTCATACTTACTTGTACTTACGTACGCTCTGCTTAGCTTGGGCCTAGATAATGCTGTGTGAATTGTCCAACATTATTTATTTATTGTTATTAGAGCCGACGACCCCAACCGTAGTTATAGCCTTCTTATTCTATGTTGCTCGACGTGTTTCAACAACAACAGCGCTGCTTACTGTAAGACCCTATTCCATAACATAATATTCTGCGTCGATATTTTGTGGTAGGTACTACCTATCTAATATCGACACAGAATATTATGTTACTATATCGTATCCATTTTGAATGGAGCATAAACGTAAACAAACCGCCCATACTTAACTTAAAATTCACTTTGTTGGCGCGTCCTTTTATACGTAATTTACATTACTTGTCGATTTTAGATTCTCCCTTCAATAAAAATTGCTTACAATTGGACACTAATACTCAAACCGGAACCAATCCACACAATGACAGTTTTGAGATAAAGGCATTTTTGTCTAAATTGTGCAAAGAAAAAAATTTACTGCCATTTTTAAAAAAGTTGGTTTACAGTACTGTACAACATACTGAGTTCTACCTATATCAATATTATTTTACTAAAAAACATTAATATTAACAAGTTTTTTTTTGATAAAACTAATTTTGTAGGGAACCAACCCACACTCATGTGTGGGTTGGTTCCTTATGAACTTATTTAATAAATTTGAATAATAGTAATTAAAATAGATAAATGCTTTTATTTCTTTCATGAATTTATTTTAAATCGAAAATGTACCTAGACTTTAATAAAAAAAACACAAAAAATGCTACAAAAGATATAATTTTTGTCGTTTACATTGATTCCTAACCTAATCTTCCTCTATTTCAAAATCAGGATGACCTGAAAAACCTTCCAGATCGTCTGCTATGGCCTCATTTCCAACAAGCCTCACGTAGAAGTCGTGTGAGTCTTCAAGAATCAAGTGTAGCTTTGCTTTTGAGGTCGATTAGCTTCACTTCAGTGACAGGTTTTCCGTTTGGCCAAAGTGGCTCCATAATTTTTTCCTTCAGACTTTCTGGACTTCCACGAGGCCTTTTTCGTATTATATATTACCTTATACTCTTCATTGAGATCAGATCTCATTATATATATTGTAATTATCACTAATTTTTAGCAATATTTCTTTTGTGTTTGGCTATGAAACTTCATCTCCTTCAGTGGTTTTCTTTCTATTCGCTATACATATATTTTTCTAAATTCAACGATGACAAGAAGTCTTCATATTTTATTCTATGTACGTGTATGGGTTTTAAGGAGGCTTTTGAGGCTTAGATAAGCCGCCAAGCTATTGCATTTGGTTCCAGCTACCCCCAGTTTTCATATGGCAAACGTTTTTCTACCGAACACCCTGTATATGTCAGTAACTTTTTGTAATCTTTTATAATGCCTATTATTAGCTTTCTGCGACAATTTAATTTCTATTGTAATTAGTTAAGCTGATGGCAATCCGAATTAAATATCGCTTTCTAGAGGTACTTTGTTACGCCCGCCATTCCCATCACGGAAATCTTTTATGTTACACCCTCGATCGAATCCAGCAAAGCGATGTGTTTATTCTGTTTGACGACGTCTGGAATGTTTTAACAAACTAATTAAACCCAGAAAAAATAACGTGCGTACGTTTGCTTCTTTGTTTTTTTTTATCTGTAGTATAGTGATGAGCCAAAGGTTTTTCGCGTATTAAAGTTGTTATAAACATATTTTGCGCATCGAACAACCCCAGAGATTAAAACTTTTCAAAGTTAGCAACCGTTTATCTGCTGGTACATTTTTGACTTGGTTCCTTAAAATTTATAAGATTTTCACTTGAGATTTTAAGGAACCAAGTGACTTGAATCTTTGTAAAAATTTAAGACTTAGCCTTTTCTATAAAGCAAACAAGAACCAACCCACAAAAGTAATGAAAAAATATTTACACAAGGGACCATGTGGTTTGGTTCCTTTTAAAAGAATTAAAATTTGATTTTTTTTTAGATTATCGGGTTACCATGAAGCATGGATCTTATTAATTTTTTGTACAACTGTTGATGTGTGGGTTAGTATCTTTGTTGACAAAATGTTTTGTTCAGTCAAAATTGCCAGATCACTGTGATCTTTACAGAGTTGATATAAGGTGTATTTTGAAAGCTTTCTGTGTACTTAACTCAATTTTGACATGAGTGTGGGTTGGTTCCGGTTCGAGTATTAGCGTCCAATTTATATCTGAAACTCGACGCGAAGCAAGTGAGATTTTGTTACATGCTTCATTCAAAATGGATAAACCATAGGTTTACCTATTTGGATAGGTCAATGATGTTTTAAGAGTTTTGAAAAACCGATAACCGCTGGTGCAGATGCTGGATGTGATGCGGCAAGCTGAAGACAGGGCGCTATGGCGCTCATGAGGGGAGGTCTATGTCCAGCAGTAGACACAGGCTGATGGTGTTTTAATCTTTCCGGATTATTATTTTTAGGTACATAAAAAATGACCAGAAAACCCTGAACACAAATCTGCAGATCGAACAAACATTTGTCCCGATTTGGGAATCGAACCCGCAACCTGTTACTACATAAAAGCATAGTATCAATCAATGGCACCGAAAATTTTCAACAAAATACCAAAGAGTTATCAGCAACTTAATGACTGTGAGTGAATTTAAAAATATAATGATAAGTTTTAACTTTTTAATGCAAATTATATAGAATTTTAAATTATTGTTATTACGTACCTACCTTATTTTATTTTTTTGACATTATAAACTTCTAATAACCTCATCATTATTTTAGCTTCTGCCTCTGTTGCATTGCATGCCATTTTTCACAACTTGTACACCGTAATCGGTAAAAATGTTGATACCTGCATACCTTTTTATAAAATCTTATATATGTATCTACACATGTTTAAGCAAATAAATTATCTTTATCTTTATCTCTTACGTCGCTAGCGTCACACACCTTCGCCTGCTGCCCACAGAGGTCGTCAAGTTTCATTCTAGAGTCTCTATTCCAGCGGTTTGCACATTGATGCTGGGGAGCCGCCTTGGGTTCCTGGAACGGTGGATGTCTGGCCGCGCCGCCGCGCTGGCGGCCGCGGTCAAAGCACACTTCAGGGCTCAGAGGGACTCTTACTACGGAGCGCCTATCTGGAAGTTTGCACCCACCACGCTTTACCGGACTTTCGCCAGGAGTGAGGAGACTATTCACACGTAGGTTTCTTTTTATTTTTAACCGACTTCAATAAAAGGGACTTCAATTTTTTTTTTTTTATGTTTGTTACCTCAGAACTTTTGACTGGGTTGTCCGATTTTCCTGATTCTTTTTTATATGAAAGCTGGTGCTTCCTGTGTGGTCCTATTTTAATTTGGGTCAGTTCTGACGACGGGATCCATGAAAATTCATGAAAAATTCTTCAACTTATAAAATTGAATAAAAATTGAAGTCGGTTTATAGTTTTTTACTAAAACAAAATTAATTATTACTTTTCTGAAGCTGGTAACATAGAATGGTATATAATAGTTTTTTTTATAGTAACATTTATTTTGATACGGAACCTTTGGCTAAAATTCATGATGATAAGCTCGGGTTATACGAGTACTTATAGGCCTAATCGATTATATTTCAGCTCCTATAAACATTTATGAGAAAACTACAAGAGTTCACAGAGATAATTGTTAGAAATATGATTTGGCAAAACAGCTCTTCCGTTGTAAAAAGGAAAATCGTGTTTTATTTTTTTATTGATGTGATGTGATGTGATTAAGCAGGAATTTTCCTTCAAATTCAAATTATTAATACACCTTGCCCTTGTCGCTCAATAGCAAAAGGGAAATAAATACCTACGTGATGCACCTACAAATGGTATTTGCATGGAATAACTAATAAAAGTTAGGTAGGTACCTACCTACCCACACCCAAAGATTTAAATCGTAAGATATCCCCTTTCCGTAGTGAGAACGCGGAGTGCTTGTTGCCAAGTCAAGTGAGTGAGCTCACTCTTTTGGAATCACTGAATTGTCAGTTTTTGTGGTGTGCTTGTTCGCAAAAGTTCGTGTTATGTGCATTGATTAATGTTATGTGATTGCACAATAAATGGCAGTAATAACAGTTCGAACGATAAGATAGTAATTTAAATTTAATTATTAAGGCCTCTGATCGAGTGAAGGCCTCCTCCATTTTACTCTATGCTTATAAATATTTTCAGTACCTACTTATTTGTTGTTATTACATTAAAAAAGTTACTAATTTATATAAAGTTCCATGTGTGTACCTACCTGGTTCAAGAGATAGGTACTGTGTGCGTCAAGTTAGCAGCCCCACCATGGAATTTCGTGGTTTCAACTATGCCAATAAATGTGTGCCATAAAATAGAGCTTCCCGGTGCCTAAGTAAAATAAATAGTGCCCCAGTACTTTAGGATATAATACAATACAATACAATACAAAAATTCTTTATTGAACACCATAAAAATAACACGTACTAATTCTAATTCTAATTCTAAGTGGGGGAACTAAGATCTCCACGGACGTCTCGCATAGGAGTGTATTGTGCATTATCCCCCTGCCTAAGCAGGCCCTAACCAGCCCAGCTCCTTGAAGTATCGGAGCAGGACTTTAGGTGACTGACAGCTTCGTTTCAGCTTTTCTGTGGGTGTGGATGGGGTTGATTCCTCAATGAGGCACTTCAGCCCTGTTTTGAGTCTGGCCTCCTCTGTGGCCGTGCAGTGTACCACGACGTGTTCCACAGTCTCTTCTTCTTGAAAGCAGCCACGACATAGGCTGCTGTCTGTGGCTCCGGTCTTGAAAAGATGGTGGTTCAATTCACAGTGTCCTGTGATGATGCCCACCATCGTTCTGAGGTCCTCCCGGCTCATCTTGAGCATCGTGTTGGTGGTTTTCCTGTCTTTGGAAGGGAATATTGATTTGGTATGCTTGCAGTCTGTCCGACGCTCCCATAGCTTTTGGTGTTCTTTTTCAGAGTTAAGTTTTAGTCTGTTTTTGACTTCCGCTGTGGGCGGGTTCGAGAGACTTACATCTTGTTGTGTTGGAGTTAGTTTCGCTCCTTCCTTTGCTAGTCTGTCTGCATTAATGTTGCCTGGGCAGGATCTACTCTCTGTCCATTCTATGCAGACCTTACTGTGTTGAGAAAGATCTTGTAGACTCTTATGACATTCTACAATAGCTTTTGATCTTGTGTCTGTCCGTTTGAGTGCGTTTATTAGTGCAGCGCTGTCTGTTTTGAAGACCAGCTGCATCTGTCTGGCAATATCTTTATTGGTCGTTTCCAGAAGCATGTCGTCTGCCGCTAGTTTGAGTCCCAGTGTTTCCGCCTGCAAGGCTGTTGTGGCCGGGTTTAGTGGTTGGGCTTTTGAGAGTCCAGTTTCAGGACAGGAATAGCCGCATCCAGCTCCTGTTCTGTTCTTGGCCCCATCAGTGTATATGTGATATGTAGTAACGTCATGTGCGGTGATAGCTGATGCGTTCTCTTCATGTGTTATTTCATAGTTCTTACCAGCTAAGTAGGTAGACGCTATTCTGTCAGTGCCATTCGCCGCTTCTGGAAATGCAGCAATTGCTTTGTCTAGTATTCTACTATGGTTTGTGAGGCCTGTCTCGCCTTTCCACTGGTTCGTTGATTTTATTCTCAGAGACGCCGCCATCGCTTCTTGTTGAATGTGAACATGCAGGGGCGTTAGCCCTAGAATTATGTCCAGTGCTGCGGATGGGGTTGATTTCCTACATCCGCAAATAAGTGTGCAGGCTAGTCTTTGCACTTGCTGAAGTTTGTTAATGGTGGTGACTAAGTTTGTTCTCGGCCACCATACTATTGCACCGTAGGTTAGCACTGGGCGTACCATGACTGTGTACAGCCATAGACACAGCTTGGGCTTCAGGCCCCAGTCCTTGCCTACCGCTCGGGTGCATTGCCATAGGACGTTTGTGGCTTTTGTTGTAACATGGTCTAGATGTTTGCCCCACAGTAGTTTGCTGTCTAGCCATATGCCGAGGTATTTAACCTCCTTGCTTAGTGTCAGTGTTGTACCTAGCAGTGAGGGTAGTTCTAGTCTTGGAAGTTTGGTTTTACGAGTGAAGAGTACTAGTTCTGTTTTGTTCGGGTTAACTGACAGACTGTGTTTGGTGCACCATGTTTCCACAATCCGTAGTGCCTTCTGCATCTTTTCGCAAAGAGTCGTTTCGAAAAGCCCCGATATCATGATTGTCAGGTCATCTGCATATGCGATAGTAAGAATACCATCCTTGTTCAGTGAGTCCAGGAGTTCGTTCGCGACCATTACCCACAGGAGCGGTGAAAGGACCCCGCCCTGTGGACAGCCCCGTGTCACCCTGCAATGGGTTGTCTGTCCCAGGGATTCTGAGCCCTCGATTTTGGTAGCTCTGCTGGATAGCATTTCGGTTATCCACTGATTTAGGTTCTCGTCAACTCCCTGTTTTCGCAGGGCATTCTCTATTGATGGGAACGTTGTTTTGTCGAAGGCACCTTCTATATCTATGAAGGTGACTAAGCAAGATTGCTTGATTTCAAGCGCGCTCTCAATCTTGTGAACTACTTGGTGCAGGGCTGTTTCAGTAGATTTACCTGACTGATAGGCGTGCTGGTTTTTGTTAACTGGGTTTCTGAGTAGCGGCCCGCTTCTGATGTACTTGTCGCATAGTCTTTCTAGTGTCTTCAGTAGGAACGAGCTTAGGCTTATTGGTCTGAATGACTTTGGCTGGGTGTAATCTGTTTTGTCAGGTTTCGGTAGGAAAATTACTTTAACTTGCCTCCATGCCCGTGGGATGTATTTCCATGCTATACAGCTTCTGAATATGGAGGCTAACGTTGGTGTTATTCTTATTAGATTCCACTGAAGAAGTGCGGGGAAGACACCGTCGGGGCCAGCGGCTTTGTACGGCTTAAAACTCATCACCGCCCAGTCCAGTGCTTCTTCTGTTACTATCTGGTTTGCAAGTTCCCAGTCGTTGTTTTGGGGTTGGTGATGGTTTCGTGCCTCCCATTCCGTGTTTTCCTCTATTTTGCAGTCCGGAAAATGTGTTCAACAGTAACTCGAGCTTTTCCTGTTCTGTTTTTGTATGTGATCCATCTGGCTTTTTTAATGAGCCTAGCTTATTGGACGTATCCTTAGATAGAATTTTGTTGAGGCGAGCTGTTTCACTCTGGGTGGCTATGGAGTTGCTGTAGCGTTTCCATGAGTTCTTACGGCTGCTCTGAATCTCTTGTTTGTATTCTTGTCTAACTTTCCTGTAGTTAGACCAGTCTTGTTCATCTTTAGTGTTCATCGCTCTATTAAAGTGATGACGTGCTTTTTTTCTGAGTTTGGTCAGTTCTTTGTTCCACCATTTGTCTTTGCGATGAGCAATCTTATTGCTTTCGGTTATCAAGGGGCTCGCTTCTTCGTAACTGGTGGTTATATGTACCGTTAGTTCGGTCAGCGCGTGCTCAATATCCTCTGGAGTTAGCTGAGGCCCGGGATCAGGTCTCGCCAGAGCGTCTAGTTTACTGTTAAGGGTTTCCTTAAATACGCCGGTGTCAGTTATTTTAGGATTTCTGTATGTGCGGGGAGGGATTTCTCCTGTCATCAGTTGAAATCTTATCCTCCTGTGGTCTGCGCACGATGCTTCCTGTGTCGCGACGTGCCAGTTTTGTATGTGTTCTGCGATGGCATTGGTGGCCATTGTTAGATCTATGATAGTCTGAGCCCAGGATGTTACGAACGTCGGTTCAGAGCCTCTGTTTATAATGTTAAGGTTGTATCGTAGTACAAAGTCTAGGATGTCCTTACCTCTGTCGTTTGTATCCGGGGAACCCCATACTGTGCTGTGCGCGTTAGCGTCACAGCCCATTATGCATTCCATACCTTGAGTGTTGCAGTATTGGAGCAGTACCTCTAGTTCTTCTGGTGGTGCCTCCACAGTGCTGTCTAGATATGCCGAGGCAATTAAAATGGTTTTGAGCTCACCTTCAAGTCCAGTTTCCAGTTGCACCACGGTGAGATCACCCGTGCACAGGTGCGTAACTAGTGAAGCCTTCATGTTTTTAGGTACGTAAATTAGCGTTCTTATCTTATTGTTAGTTTGTGGGGTAAATACAGTGCCCGGCAGGGACGTGAAACATACCCGTTTCCGGACGATATAGGGTTCCTGGACCAGTGCAATGGTGTGTGGTTGCTCTTCTAGGGTTCTTCTCAACGAGGCAAACCCTGTGACGCTGTGTTGGATGTTAGCTTGGACTACTGAGATTGTGTTAATTTCGCCTAAGCTAGTGAGAGTGATCGGATCATCGTTTTTGTATTGAGAGATGCGATTATAGTTAGTGTATGTCCCAGATGTGGGATTGTGGGGAGTTTGTTTAGTTACCTAATAACACGTACATGGATACAACATTAAAATGAGTACAATGGGCGGCCTTATCGCTTAAAAGCGATCTCTTCCAGACAACCTTTGGATGGATAGAATTATTCGAAATTTAAGAAAGGCAGGGGGTGTACCAAAGACTATAAGTAAAATAGATTATATATACAATTTTATACACATAAAAAGAAGAAATAACATATAAAAAAATAACATAACATTCTATATACAGATATATATAATACGTAAACAAATAGTAAGTACCAATATTCACTTCTCTGACAGGTAAAACTCCTTGACACGAGCTTTGAAAACTGGCAAAGATACTGCTTTTTTAATTGACTCTGGTAGTGCATTCCACAACCTTATGGCCTGGATGGAGAAGGATTTGTCGTAGAAACTGGTTTTGTGAGGTGGCATATTTAGAACCAAATTTTCTGACGACCGGAGGACACGGAAGGATGTGGATGGGAATTGTGGAGGAACTCAAAACGTTCCTTTAAATAGCAGGGAGTGACAGGCTTAAAGAGAATGTTATAAAGAAGGGAAAGGATATGGGAATTTCGGCGAAGACGGACAGGAAGCCATTTCAGTTTTGTGCGGAACTCAGAAATATGGTCAAATTTTCGAAGACCAAACACAAAACGTATACATACGTTTTGGAGCCGTTCAACCTTATTAAGCTGCTCCTCGGTTAAGTCAAGGTAGCAGACATCAGCATAATCAAGGATTGGAAGCATCAGAGATTGAGCGAGCACAATTTTAGTGGCCGTGGGCAAGAAGTTACGAAGTCTTCTCAATGAAGCAGCGGAGGCGAAAATTTATATATATTTAGGTCTTTCACTGTGGCTGCTACCTTGACGTCAAGCTGGATTTCGACGAAACTATAGCGAGATAAGAATCGTGAACCATACATACTACCTATATAGTTTTAATTATAACAACAAATTATTATATTATTGTTTGATGGGATAAGATTTTACAAAGAACTTTTTAGACTAGTTGAATTATTGACGGGTAGCGTTTTAGACTGTGGTTTAAGACCAGTTGCGTTTTAGGCGAGATGAGTTTTAGACCATCTGTCAGATGCGTTTTAGACCACTTGTTCAGTAGACCAGCTGCTTTGTAGACAAGATGATACTAACTTACATAATGGTGAGATACCATGGTACCTATGTACTAAATATCTACCTTGAACTTCGTTGAGCTAAACATGATTGCAAGTAACATGCAATTACATGACAGATTTTGAGCAAACAAATACCTAAGTGCTATTTTTGGCAGCATAGTATCGGACTTGATGGAGGAAGCCAAGTTGCGGAGCAAGGGAACAGCGCAGGATGACAGCGTTAGAGAGATCTTCCTGAAGATACTTGACAACCCAGCGTTGGACATGAGGGACAAGAAGGCAGCTATTATTGACTTTATCACTGCTGGGATTGAGACAGTGAGTTTTTTTTATAGTTTATTTATCATCATCATAATTCTGAGTACCGACGTTGCACACGCCAACTCCCTGCTGCCACTCACTCTCAACTCTCAACTCTCTCAACAAGCTGCATACATGTAAAGCCCCCAATGTAATTATGTTGGCCGAGCTAAGACCAACACGAACGTAGGCCAACATGTATTGGGGACTTATAGCCTCCAATACATGTTGGCCCAACGTTGCTGAGTGAAAGCCAATACCAACGTGTAGACGGCACGTTTGCATTGCCTTTGCCATCGCTCGGTATCGCTCGCCAAGCTAGCCGAGTGAATAAACAAGCGCCAACCTGTATAGAGGTCATTTGCATTGACTTGTCACCGCTCGCGGCCACTCGCCTCTCTTCGGAGACGTTTTTCAGCACCAATCAAAGCCTGCGCTTGGCCAATCGTGTCCACATGTTTGTGGTGCAATAGTTTGCGTAGACTTGCCAAACGTCTAGACGGTGGCACTTGCCTTTTTTTGATTTGTCTACGCTCGCGCTGGCCTTAGCTCGGACAACATATATTGGGTGGGGGCTTAATATTTGATGATGAATACTCATACTCATTTATTCGCCGTAGGAGCACAAGGCACACTTGGAGACGTCCATTTAAATACACTTATGGGTTACAATACTGTGATGCTAAAATTATAATTTAAAACCATAAGACAAAACAGACCAGACAGAAAAATAAACAAATAGGTAGGTACCAAGTAGGGCTTGGAACTCGGACAAATTTTCAGCTCCGGAGTTGAGTTTCGATGTTCATCATTTCAACTCCGGAATTCCGGAACTCCGGAGTTGAAACGCTGAAAAGTTAAAATTTTATGAATTCATTGTAAAAAGAGTTGTATAGATAGTGAATTTAATTTGATTATTTGTATCGAAATTAATGTTGTAGTTTGTTATGTAGGAAATAGAACTAACCAAATAGAAAAATAAAATGTTTTTAACTTTTTTGGTTTGGAGAAAAGTTAACGCATCAAGGCTGTCGTCACACACGTTCTCACGCGATTGCGTAATATGCAGGGTGTAACATAAGAGGTGGATCATCGGTGGCTGGGGGGTGGGGGACCTCAGTACCTATCGATTTAACCCCCATGTATGTTCTGCGATATTCACTGGTTCGAAAGCTATTTTGACTTTTGTAAAATTTTGTTCAAAATCAGATTTCAGACTGAATTTCGCAACTGCAGCCAAAACAAAATATTACGTCTGCGACCCTGTCTTTTTATGTTTAACAAGGTCGATGGTGGGCTTTTGGTACCCCTTTACGAATCAGAGTCTAAGCTTTATAAAAAAACCAAAAAAGAAAATTATAGAATATTATAATTATAGATGAGCCCTGCGGCTTCGCACGCGTTGTTCCTATGGAAACATTAAAAGGTGATTTTCATCCCACGAGAACAGATTTATGGGATAAAAAATAGACTATGTTTTATTCCAGGATTAGAATTACCTGTATGCAAATTTCAGCCAGATCTGTCCAGTAGTTTTGGCGTGAAGAAGTAACAAACATCCATCCATACATCCATACAAACTTTCGTCTTTATAATATTATAGTCTTCACATATACAGCGTGTAACATAAGGGGTGGATCAGCGGTGGGTGGGGACCGGACCCCCAAACGAACTGCCAGACATCAGCCAAGACGAGATCGTGTTAGCTCTGAGGCAGCTTGAAAATGGAAAAATCCCGTGGGGGACGGCGGAATAACATCAGAGCTTTTGAAAGCCGGAGGAGCTCCTCTTATACAGGAACTACAGAACCTCTTCAACGTTGTCCTTCACAGTGGGAGAACTCCAAAGGCGTGAAGCGGGAGTTTGGTGGTGCTCTTTTTTAAGAAGGGAAATAAAACCCTCCTTAAAAACTACAGACCCATCTTACTCCTGAGCCACATCTATAAGCTGTTCTCACGAGTGGTCACGAACCGTCTCGCCAGAAGACTTGACGAGTTCCAGCCAACAGAACAGGCCGGGTTCCGCGGAGGTAATGGCACCATAGACTACATACACATAGTGAGGCAGATTATACAAAAGTACGAAGAGTATAGAGCCGCTGTGTCAGGCCTTTGTGGACTATGAGAAGGCCTTTGACTTTGTCAAAACCTGGGCTGTTCTGGAATCCTTACAGCGATGCCAAGTAGACTGTCGTTGTATCGAGGTGCTGAGATGTCTTTACGAGAGAATGAGAAGATATGTTGAAGACGCTGGACCGGAAGGGCAAGGGCATTAGCATAAACGGCGATTACATCTCATCTCACACCTGCGATTCGCTGATGACATAGTCTTAATGGCGGAGTCGCTGAAGGAGCTGAACCGGATGCTGGACGGCCTAGCCTCTTGACGCATCGGTCTTGGCATGAATTTAGATAAACTATTTATCAAGCTGTTTATATATAGTAAAAATTTGACTTGTCTAAGTACTTATTTTGTAAGTCTAAAGAAATAAACGATTTGACTTTGACTTTGACTTTGACTTTGAAACCGAAGTCACTCTCTCGAAATTGTTTCCGAGTACACTTACCTTGGGCAAAGTCTGAAGTTAGGTAAAAACTATTTTGAGAAGGAGGCCAAGAGGAGGATTCAGATAGGCTGGGCAGCGTTTTGGAAACTACGTCGAGTTTTCTCGTCATCCATACCGCAATGCTTGAAAACCAAAGTTTTAAATCAACCTACGGAGCTGAGACGTGGACACTCACGATAGGGTTGGTTCATCAATTCAAAGTCGCTCAGCGAGCTATGGAAAGAGCTATGCTCGGAGTCTCTCCGAAGGATAGGATTCGTAACGAACACACCCGGCAGAGAACGAAAGTTATTGACATAGCTCAAAGAATTAGCAAACTGAGAGTGGCAGTGGGCCGGCCATATCTCGCGCTCTCTTGCAGAACCGACAACCGATGATGGGGTAAACGAGTTCCATGGTGGAGACTGCGACTCGGTAAACGTAGTGTAGAGCGCCCTCCGGCCAGGTGGGATGACGATCTGCGAAAGACTGCAGGCAGATGCTGGATGCGTCAAGCTGAAGACAGTGCGCTATGGTGCTCATTAGGGGAGGCCTATGTCCAGCCGTGGACTAATTATAGGTTGATGATGATGATAAAGCTTACGATGTCCAATATTCTAAAAGATCTGAGAATGCGTCGCGCTTCAGGCAGATTACATTTGAATATTCATTCCAAAATCAATGCGCGGCGCGGATTTTGTTCTGAAAATCGAAACTCCGGTTTTAGTTCCGATAACTCCGGTTTTACAAACGATGCTGAAATCTTTTGAAACTCCGGAGTTACACCAAAACCGGAGTTCCGGAGTCCAAGCCCTAGTACCAAGGTAACTTAGAAATTTATGTACATACCTAAACAAAAGGCACCTACCTAAATTAATAAATAGATCAGCTGTAAATGGAAGGATTAGCGAAGGCATGAGATTTTGTGAGATTGGCGGATGAGATTACGGCGGTAGGTAGGTACCTACCTAAGTACATTATGGTTGCAATGCTATATATAAATTGAATTGAATTGAATAGGATTAATTTCGCTGTGTTTTTATATTATTTACACAGCCAAATCTCATCCGTCACATTAACTTCGTGAAATTAATTATTATAAGTAGGTACCTACCTAAGTAGGTACTTAGTAATTATTTTTATTAAGAATTTGACATTATTTATTGTACTTACTTATTACCTTAATAAAATTGTTTATATTTTGCATTTTTACTTAAAAAATAATTTATAATTGTTGGCAGGTAATGTTGGTAAGTATTATTTGTTAACTTTTATTAGAAATTTGTTATTTTTATTAGTCAATTTAATCCAGATTGTACCTAGTTACCTACACTTATTATGTGAAATTTGTATTGTTATTGTAGGTACTATTTAATTTTAATTAGTTATTGTAAGTGGTTTTATATGACCGTTCTAATTATAAATACATTAAAATAGTAACATAACCATAGAACATAGAAGTACAGAACAGAATAGTACCTATCAAGAAGAAAGTAAGTCATTACAATATATAAAGTTAAAACTCTAATAAAAATAATAATAATAATAGGTAGAAATAAGGACGAATACAAGAGAGAAAAATGCACAAAATATAAAATAACACTAAATAAGTTAGACACAGTAAAAAAAAAAAATAATGAAGAGCCCAGAATCAGGTTTTTCTAGGTAGGTAGGTATTTAAGGAGAAGAATATTTATAACTGTTTATTAAGATGAGTCCCAAAACCCTCGTTATAACCGTACGTTAAATAAATTTTAGGCAAAAAGACTTTGAATTTTTTATATTATTTTAATTGCCATTAATAGTTAAGGGTTTTGGTTCGTTAGGTTTGAGAGGCGAAATGATGATGGACTAAACTTGACTCGATAGAAAAAAATAGCAAAGTTATCTCTAAATCTTAACTTTTACACAGAATATGATATTACGGAAAAAGCAGTAATTTTTTTTTTAAAAAACACTTTTACAGACGCAAGAAAATAGCTTATAATAGGTATCACAAACTGTACGATGGATTTTTGAAAAGATAAAATAGGTGGTGGCGTCACTTTGACTCGGGCTAAGGTGGGTAAACCTAATTGCAGGACACCTCTGCTTTCCATTTCACAAAGCTTACACCTCATCTTTTGTGAGATTGGCCTACTTTTTACCTAAATCGATGGATAAACCACGTTTTTTTTACCCCAGCTAGCAAACAGCTTAGTCTTCCTTCTATACCTACTAAGCAGCCGTCCAGACTGGCAGAGACGGATCCACAACGAAATACCCGCAACCACAACTCTTACTGCGGAAGAGATGGCTGCAGCGCCCTCTGTGCGCGCCGCCGCAAATGAGGCCTTCCGACTGCTGCCCACTGCACCATTTCTAGCCAGGCTGCTGGAGACGCCGATGGTTATTGATGGATATAAAATGCCGGCTGGGGTAAGTAAATTGTTTTCCTCTCCCCCGTAGACCGAGACACGTTCTCGGTGACCCCGTTGACACACTCACCACCGCTAACTCGGAGGCGACGACGTCAACCGATTCTTTACCGCACACTACACAGACGACGCGCGGTCGAAGAATTCTCCGTTTCTGGCTTTATGCCAGTCTGACGACGATGATGTATGAATAAAATGTCAGCGGTACGAGGTAAGTAAATTGTTTTCAACAAAGCAAGCAAATAATCTGACGCAAATATATGTTTTTTTTTCTTATTCAAACAAAATACTTGTTTTCAACGCTTATTGGTTAAAAACCGGTGCTTCTCACTTGTTTATGTTTGTTTGTTTTAAGCAGCCTTTATTGTCGTGCTTTTCTGTTTTGTTTTTACTTTCCCTCAGTGTTACTTGTGTGTGCTTAATAAATTTTCATTGTATTGTATTCTAATGCTCTATTTAATTTCCCTCGACAGACGTTCGTGCTAGCCCACACCGGGGCAGCTTGCAGAAGAGAAGAGAACTTCTGGCGAGCCCAGGAGTACTGCCCCGAGCGATGGCTGGAGATCAGAGAGCCCCACGCAGCGTCACTGGTGGCGCCTTTTGGGAGGGGACGGAGAATGTGCCCTGGAAAGAGATTCGTTGAACTTGAGCTCAATGTTTTGCTGGCAAAGGTATGATTTCACTTCTTATGGTATTGGTCCACAGCTGGACGCAAGCCTCCCCTGTGAAGCACCTTAACGCAAAACATTTTAATTATATTTAAATTTACAGAGTGTAAAGAAAAGTTCATGGTACGATTTGCGGAACACGGATAATGCTTCTAATATCGCGCGCCAGGAAAAAAATTTAATAATGTTACCCATAGGTTGAAACTGTTGAAAGTAACTTATCGGGGTTAATATTATTTTAACTTTTCTACGAGTACATTTATTGTATTTATGGAGCTAATGAATTTTTGACTTTGACTTTCGATTTCGACCGAGCTTAGCGAGGGCGCTGGGCGCTCATCTTTTGAGAGACTAAATAAGTTACTTTTATTTATCCGAGATAAACAATGTGCTTTTCATTACGAATACAAGGAAAGTAAAAATAAATAACGAATAAATAATAATATAAAGGTAATTAAAAAAACTGATTTATATCAATATCAGTAGGAAGCGTAAACAATCTACAGGTAGCTCAACTGATGCATATCAATCAATACCAGTCGGGAGCGTAAACAATCCACAGGCAGCTCAGCTGATCCATATCAATCACAATTTAACAGTTAATTAACGTTTGAAGTTTAAACCTTTCATTTAGAATAAAGGATGAAAAGTATTAGGTACCTACCTACTTTCAATCATCCCGCTTTTCAGGCAACTTCAGACCTACTTTCCGAGTATGAGTGATGAAAAAAGATTTCTTTCATTCAGTTTATTATTTTATTTTGTTTCAGATAATGCAAAGATGGCGTATAGAGTTCGACGGAGAGCTGGACGTCCAGTTCGATTTCTTATTGTCTCCGAAAACCCCGGTTGGATTACGTCTAGTCGAGTGGTAGCAACAAACGAATAAGCACTTTACTTCTATTACCAAACGACATAAACCGCATGTGCTTCATGACGGGTAGGTACAGACCAATCGAGAACAAGCGTAGGCTAACGAACGAACGTGAAAGAACCAGTGTGGACGTCTTTGCGAAAGCAAGCGTTCCCATAGAAGGACGTGTAGATGTCTCGCTTACAGAGTCTAGCCTACAAAGCCTCGATCACAGGCGGCGCGTTGCCAGACTGTCAGTGTTCTACAAGTACCACTTTGGTGCGCAAGCATTGCACGACCTTATCCCGTCTTCTGCCTTCCATCGTAGGACCAGCAGACGCACAAAATCATACCACTCATTCCTGGTCGACACACCACAGTGTCGAACCAAAAAATTCTGCTCTACTTTCATAATATCCACCGCCAAAGAGTGGAATGACCTTCTTGCGTCTATCTTCCCATTAGAGTACAATCTTCGAGTCTTCAAATCTAGGCTAAATAAGTAACTTCTAGAATAGCCTGCTCCATCATAGGCTACATCTTCGCTTTCTTAAAGTGAGTTGGTAGCCAAACGCTAATCCATCAGCAATAAAAAAGGACCTTCGTTTGCCTTCGGCCGTGCTCCGGCGACTGTCGCACCTAAAAAAAGAATGATGGAACGTACCGATCGATCGTCGAATAGGTACCAACTCGTTTGCATTCGCTCGTTCTCGCTCGTTTGTTCTGTACCATCACATTTCACACACCAATTTAAAAATCGTCAAGATTTTCAGTTTGTCTGACCCAAATGTTTTGGATAATAAAAATTATGCGCGCAGAGTCGTGCTCTGAGGAGCGAGTCTATTTAACGTACCTAGTACTTACGAGACTTGATCGATCGAACGTCTCCTTTTAGTATTTGCGTAGACCGTACGATAGAGGCGTGCTGTACCAAATTGTGTGGATAAAGCAGACTTCACGATCATGTCTCGTTACCCCTAACGTCGAATATACACACACCTCTGATTCTAGTTTTTAATAAATCGCTTGACTGATTATCATTAGTAAAATAAGGAAAGAGATATACCTCCGAATACTAAACCGTTATAAATAACGAGATTTTGACAGATTTCCATGAAAACCTATCAAAAATTTCCGAGTTTCAGTATTCGGGGATAGGGTCTCCAATAGGTTAATAAGGTTACAAGAAATTTGTTGTGAGTACAGCTTTATTCACTCTAAAGATAATAATTTTTGTTTACTTATTTTTTAAAACTGTATCTTCACTAAAAGGTTGCAGTAGAAAAAAGTCTAAAAAGTCTTGCTGAGATGCAATTAAAATGATCCTGTGTCAAATCTTTAAAATATTGGTAATTTCATCTCTTTCACCTTTTATTAAGTTTATATTTTAAGTAAAGGTCAACTATACACTCAATAAACGTACGTTTGTTGTATAAAATATAGTAATCTCTAGTTTAAGCTACTAAACATGGCTGTGTTATATCAAAAACGTATTTATATACCTGAACCAAATGTTTAAACCGAAAATACCTCTTTACAAGACTGCATAGGGTTTATTCCCGGGAATTCCCGTTCCCGTAATTCTTACTGATTTAAGAACCGGGAAAACTAAATACAATTCCCGGGATATTTCGGGAATTTCTGGAAACATTTAACTTTTATACCAATAGGTACTTTGGTACCAATAGGTATTTAAATATCATACCTACCTAACTTAATAGGTTTATAACATGTTTATAACACTTCTTTTAGCATTCGAAATATATCAGGTACCTGGTCTACGCGGTATTAGGCAGGGTTGACAAGATTCATAAATTCATATCAATTGATTTAAAACAATTACTATTTTCCCTGCAATGAAAACAGTTAAAAATATTCAAGAGAGTGCCCAAATTAAGCTTCCCTGTACACAGGCACAATATAAGTATATAAGTACCAGCCTTTTTGAAGAAAAAAAAACTTGTAGGTACCGATGTCTGGACAGAAATGAAAAGGTTTCTATCTTTGTGTCTTCACTTTGTGCTAGTACTTCGTGTGAAACTGGTCTGTTAAACCTTTAACTCACCATTAAACTGGATAGACCAAAGCGATTGTTATAAAAAAACTGATTTAAATAGGATTAAGTCGATCATTTTTTTATAAAATTAAACCTTTATAAAAAATGACAAAATTTCTTTTTAATCATGATTTTTATCTACCCTGGTATTAGACATGTAAGCTTTATTACTTTAGACATTCTTAGTTAGGTCCATATGTTGTTCCCTTGTTCAGGCATGAAAGTCGACATTTTGGAAAAGAAGATTAATGTCTATGAAAGCCCGATTTCAATCCACCGTGTGCCAGGCCAGCTAGAAAGTATCAATGTAAAGCATTGCTGCAATATATTATGATTATTATCCCCTTTCTGCTTGTCATTCAGACCAGTTCTGACTTCCGAATTTTTCGCCTGCGTATAAGGTATTTTTAGGTAGGTACTATGTTGAGCACGTGGCAGTAACAGAGTGTGTAGAGCTGACATGACACCAGTGATGACTCTATCTATAGCAAAAAAAACCTTGAGGCTTCATGTTGAACGAGGGGAAAAAATATAATATATAGAACTAAAAATTTCATATTCATTTTAACAGATCTAAAGAAATCCAGCTTTATACCGCAATGGACCTGATATAAGCTGCCTTTAGAGGAAGTGAAGTATATTAAATTAAGTCATTTCGGTAGTGGTATAAATGTTTTCCCGCATTTCCCGAAATTTCCGGGTAATTCTCGGTTACCAGCATTTCTCTTCGTTATTATTTCTTAAAACTGCTTTATTATGATTATAAGTTGACATGTCGCTGATGTTGGCTGTGATGTTATGTATGTAGGTAAGACAAGCGAAACTATGTAGCTATGGCCCAATCACGACATCACATATTTTTTTACTAACACTAAAACCGGCCTTTAAATTTCTGTATAGGTACCTATTTATAATTGAATAGTTTCTTCAACCAAAGTTAGTTACTCTGCATACAATCTGCACAGCATCATATGAGAAAAAAGCTTAGCTTACCTATTTTAAACACTACCCTATAGTGCCACCATGCAGATAATTTCGTCACTTAATGCGACACTGTATTCGATATTTCGATTTTGATTCCTGCCTAAAAAATTAAAAAACTTCTCCTTTACTTCAAGTTAACTTTCTTGTTGACGATTTTTAAACACAAAGGCAAGTACCAGTAATTACTTGCTGATTTTATATCCTTTCTTTAATGAATATTGCTCAGATATACTTAAGTATCTCTTTATCTCGACTCCAAGCATGTAAATTTTAATTTACCTGTGTTATTGGGATCTGTTGACACAATTTGCACCTACTTATATGAGAAATATATCAAAGGTGTTTCAGTGACTTCATAGTAAAAATATAATTAGTTTTATAGTGTTGGAATAAAAACGTGATTGGGCTTTATGTAATTTTAGAACAATTTTATAAATATTTGCTGTAAATATAGGTACCTGTACCTACCTATTATTTTGATATTATATCTCTAGGTTACGATCATTCCATTGTATAAATAAACCTACCGAAGGCTTATTTCGACCTAGATACTTTCATAAGATATACCTACCTTAAGAATAGAGGTTTCCATTCTTATGGTATCTACCTACGTAGGTACTACTTCTCAGAGAGAGCAGCGGTCGTACAGTAGGCTCATTCTATAAACTCATTTCGAACCTCACTCAGCTGAATCCGCGGTGAGATATTAGTTTTGTATTCTGTAAAACTCGATAATGCATGTTGCGCCTTAGTGACGAGCGTGGTAATTTAATTAACTAAGTTGAGTGAGATTTTAATTTGTAGACTTCGACTTTTTATAGACAAAATATTACGAAATACATTAATTTTCTTTCGTTTTATTGTATAAAACCCAAAAAAGATAAATCGATTTGTCGATTATAGCTGTAACGCGTAGCTTCAATTTCAATCCCAAACTCATTTCCATACTCACTTCACTTCACTTGTTCTTCTAAATTAACACAGAATACCATTTCCAGGTGAAGTGATTTTGGGTTCGAAGTGAGTTAGGTCACTTGAGTGAATTCGAGTTCGAATTCGAGATTTTTACAGAATGAGTCTGCAGGTCTGAATGGGCCTTTAGTAAGTACCTAGGCTTTATTATGTCTGCTCAACGTCGTTATGTGGCCATTTCCTATGATTATTTTAGTTTTAATTTAATTTTAAAAATAAACTGCTGTTTTTGTTTATTATGTAATCATCATTCAATATTATTTTGTTTTGTATTATCTACCTACTTACATGATTTATATGTAACTGTGAATATCTATTTAAAATATATGATTATTTTGAGAGGTTCTTCTTTTATTTAACTTTAGGTGGTTACTATAATTTTCGACAACATAGGTACCTACCTACTGCTTAGAACAACACTAAGCAAGGGAAAACCAAAATATTAGGTCCTTACATATGAAATTGGCGTTTTGTATGGGAGGAACAAAAAGTCGAATATTTTTTAATATAATATATTTAATTAATCAAAGTATGAACCATTATTTTCTATGCACTTTTGCCATCTTAAAGGTAGTTCATTGATCCCTTTACTAAAAAAACCAGTCGGACGGGAATCAATAAAATCTTTGAAGGCGATTTGGACTGCCCCATCGGAGTTGAATTTTTTCCCTTGCAAGAAGTTATCCAAATTTCGAAAAAAATGGTAATCTGTTGGAGCAAGGTCCGGGGAGTACGGAGGATGTCTTAGACTTTCCAATTGAAGCTCTTCTAATTTAGTAGCCGTCTGTTGCGCAGTGTGTGGTCTAGCGTTGTCGTGAAGCAGCACTGGCGTGGAGCGATTGACCAGCCTAGGTTGTTTAGCCGCTAGCTTTTCCATCATGGTTTGCAATTGCTGACAATAGACATCAGCCGTAATAGTCTGGCCAGATTTGAGAAAACTGTAATGAACAATACCGGCACTAGTCCACCAAACGCTTACAAGTAACTTTTTTGGGGTTAATTTTCGCTTGGGGCAGGATTTGGCTGGCTGGCCAGGATCCAACCATTGCGCTGAGCGCTTCCGATTATCGTAAAGAACCCATTTTTCATCACAGGTAATGATTCGGTTTAAAATACCTTCATTATTGTGCCGGTTTAGTAATGTAACGCAGCAGTCGACGCGCGTTTGCCGGTTTGCTTCAGTCAATTCGTGAGGTACCCACCTTTCAAGCTTTTTAATCTTCCCAATTTGCTTCAAGTGAATTAAAACAGTTTTATCACTAACATCGCAGCCTGCAGCTAACTCGGACGTGGTTTGCGATGGATCCGCTTCCACAATAGCCTTCAACTCTTCATTATCAACTTGAGTCTCAGGTCGTCCACGGGGCTTGTTCTGCAGGTCGAAATTTCCAGAACGAAAACGTTGACACCAAAAACGAACTGTGTTTTCTTTTGCAACACGACCGCCATACACATCATTCACCCTTCGAGTTGTTTCCGCAGCACTAGTGCCACGGCGGAACTCGTACTCGTAAATAATGCGATATTTTAAGTTTTCCATTTTGTAAAATGAGTGACGCAAACAGAAAAAAACAGAAGAAAAAAAACAAATGAATGACGATCATCGAAGCACAAATACATGAGTCTATAGCTGTACAAATTTGAATTTGGAATTCCTTACCAAAGAGGAGAAATTTGTGATTAAAGTGGCCAGTACGAAAAACGCCAATTTCATATGTAAGGACCTAATATATGGAAAGCCATATCATGCAATTTACTAAGAAACTCGGAAAATATCAATGAAAGTTTGAGATTTAATTATAGATTAGATATCTATATTTTATCATTAGAGGAGCTAAACCGGATGCTGGACGGCCTAGCTTTAGCCTCACGATGCATCGGTCTCGGCATGAATTTGGATAAAACCAAAATCATGATCAATGGCCTCATTGATCCGGGACCGGTCGTCGTACATGGCCACCCTCTCGAAATTGTTTCCGAGTACACTTACCTTGGACAAATTCTGCAGTTGGGTAAAAACAATTTTGAGAAGGAGGCCAAGAGGAGGATTCAGCTAGGCTGGGCAGCGTTTGGAAAGCTACGTCGAGTCTTCTCGTCATCCATACCGCAATGCTTGAAAACTAAAGTTTTCAATCAGTGCGTCCTACCCGTCATGACCTACGGAGCTGAGACGTGGACACTCACGATAGGGCTGGTCCACCAGTTTAAAGTCGCTCAGCGAGCTATGGAAAGAGCTATGCTCGGAGTCTCTCTGAAGGATAGGATTCGTAACGAATACATCCGACAGAGAACCAAAGTTATCGACATAGCTCAGAGAATTAGCAAGCTGAAGTGGCAGTGGGCCGGCCATATTTCGCGAAGAACTGACAACCGATGGGGTAAACGAGTTCTTGAGTGGAGACCGCGACTCGGCAAACGTAGTGTAGGGCGCCCTCCGGCCACGTGGGATGACGATCTGCGAAAGACTGCAGGCAGATGCTGGATGCGTAAAGCTGAAGACAGGGCGCTATGGCGCTCATTAGGGGAGGCCTATGTCCAGCTGTGGACTAATATAGGCTGATGATTATGATGATGATGATTTTATCATAAATAAATCACCTCTACTATGTACTCGTTCGTGGTTATTTATCTTTGCAATTTGCATATTTTGCATGTCCTTGACTTGACTGGCGACGTTACGTTCCAATACCACCAAAGTTTTAAGGTTCATAAATAAAAAATAATTTCTCAAGATAACCAAACCAACTAGTGTTCAAAAATTAAATCTAGTGATTTTATTGAGATAAAAAATATGGTGATTTTGCATAAAAAAACAGTAAGTTTTTTTAATTTAAGTTGAATGAAGAGCTCCTGTTGTTTCCATTATTATGGTATATGCATGTGACTTCAAAATGGCTAAAAAAATATACACGTATCTCTATTGATATAGAAACATATTGTTATTGCGAAATTCAGTGAGCGTCTTATCATATTTCGGTTAAATAATGACCTAAAGAATCAATTAAAACAATAAAAAAAATCGATGCATATAGGTACCCTATTGCCGAGTTTGTTTCAAATTAAATTCATCTTTTAGTTTAAAAATTACACATTAAATTATATGTATAATATTTATTACACTATGTAGAAAAAAAAAGAAGTGTGGCACTCGGGGACTGCCGCGGTAAAGCTATTGCAATGCCATCTAGAGGCGAGTTGCTGAACTAAAGAGACAAACGTCAAGGTTTTTTCGTTACGGAATTTCTGGATTCGGTCCCCGCGCTCAAGGCCCGCGATAGAAGCTATGCAATAGCTTAAAACGATTTCATATACAGACTAAATCTCCGAAGAGAGATAATTTTTCTGAGGATCTAAAAAAGTGGAACGTTATCTTTCTGCCATAACGGTAGGTCAGCTGACGCGAGTATCGGAACGTAATGTCGACTAACCTCTTTGTTCTTTTTCTATTTACTATTTTTGTTGTTGTCTTTCCGGCTAGTTGCGGGCAGGCAAAAACAATGAAGTTTTGTGCTAATATTTCTTTTATGTTCGCTGAAGCTTCGTCGATTTTAGAAAGATATTCTTTAGCTAAAGCAGCTGGATTTAAAGCTATTGAATCGGGGTTCCCTTTAGGATTTACACTTGAACAAGTGAAAGAGGCTAAGGAAAAGGCCGGCATTGATCAAGTTTTGATTAATTTGAGAACTGGTAAGTACGTTTATCATAGATTTTTAAAAGCTGGTGTGCCATGTGCGTGCGTGTGCCTGTTTTTTGTTTTTGATACAATTATCCATCATTGCAATTATCCAAGCTTAGGTCAAATATCCAAGCGTCGTCGTAGGTCAATGATGTTTTAATAAATCATTGTCGTAGGTACAATAATTATCCAAAAAACAAAAGGGGAGCGCGCTAGCTTTTCAAATCTAGGTTAATTACTACCTTAAGCAAAAGGAATTTATGTACCTATTTATATCATAGGTAGTTACATAATAATTACCTATTGAAATAACTAGTACAGTACCTACTTACCTACTGAGCGATTTTACATAAGTAGGTATAAATATAAATAGTCGTCATCTCATCATAAAAGTAAATCAGACTAGGTAAATATTTATTTTATGAAGTTGTTTGTTATCTAATTGATGATAATAGGTTCAAGTTTTCATTTGATAACAGAATTACTCAATTTGTTCTGAGTAGGTTAATAATTAAACGCAGTTCTTGGTTATTATCTGGTAAATTTCATCTTGTCTCAAGTATTTTTGACAGAATCTAAACAACTGACCGACACACTTTACAATAAAACTTTATAAACTTCCGCGGTTGGTTAACATAATTAATTTTATCATGTATTTATAGTGTAGGTAGGTACCTTCTACAGCCGCCCCTTGACCACGATCACTGTAACGCGTTAGAAACGTGCGGGAAAATCATTAGCTAAGTTCACAAGCCTTTGTAAACACAACAGGCCTTTCAACTGACTTCACAAACGTAGTACCTACCTATGTTGGATAAGCACCAAATTGTTACCCGATTTTGATGATTCTTTCGATTTTGCATAGGTAATGATCCCGATGGCGCATACGTGAGTGAAAGTGGCGCCGCCACCTAGGAAATTTTAAAATCTTTTGTGCCTGCCAATGACTCTTTTATAGTTTTGTTTTGTAAAGCATATGCAGAGATACGAAGTTGCCCTTTTTGGCCACCAAACTATTGTCGCATCTCTGCCTCAACTGTACAAGATAAAACTATTAGAGGTATTAAAAAAATTGCTTACTTATAACTATGATATAATAGATACCACAAACTGTGCGATGGATTTTTAAAATTTCCTCTGTTTAATCTAATACTGTGATAAAATAGGTGGCGCTGTCGTATTTGATCGGGTATTAATTCCTAATGAAATGTTTGTGCTGTAAAACTTCAAAAGAATATAAAAGTTAAGGAATGTCAAGTTAATTTTAATTTTTGTATCATCAAATTAACTGATTATTATTAAGTATGAGTCCTAAGAATTTCTACTATAAATTTCAGGAGACGTTTCAAAGGGCGAGCTAGGCGTAACCGCTGTGCCCGGCAAGGAAAATGAATTTAAAGATGATTTCAACACAACAGTCCAATACGCCAAAGCAGTCAACGCGAAGAAAATACACATCATGGCGGGGAAACTGGCACATTCCTCCCAGGACAACTGGGACACATATGAGAGCAACTTGAAGTATGCAGCGGATGTACTGAAGACTGAAAACCTATTAGGAGTGATCGAGCCAATAAATCAGTACTCGGTGCCGCAGTACTTTTTGAGTGATTTTAAAAAAGGTGAACTATGTGTAATCATAATCACAAATTTTATTTCTATAATCAAATTCAGAAACCTAGATAGAGAACCAAATTTTTGTAAACAAAGGTGTTACCATATCAAAATAATTGTTTCGAAATAGAATTTGATAGAAGATTACACCATTTTTCTAAATGCTTATGGTAGGGTTTACTTTCTAATCAATATCCATAGTATGAAAAATAGCAATGGTTTTTGTTTACATAAATTATCTAGGTTTCTGAATTCGAGTATAGCATTGTTATTCAATGCTACATTGCTATACGGGTAGAACAGCGTGTGTCGCAGGCTTTCTTTGCTCGAAGGATGGGCTTAAGATTGGCGTTGGCGCAAAAATTGAAGTCGATTTATAGTTTTTTAAAACAATATTATTTTTTGTCGGTTCTTTCGGCAGATCGGCTACCTAATGCCGCGGACACATCTACGTACCGCACCTGCAATGTAACATGCAATGCAAGGCAATTCGTGCAAGGCGTACGTAGGTGGTACATGCATACGAATTGACTTGCATTGCATGTTACATTGCTGGCGCGGTTCGTAGATGTGTACGGGGGCATTATCGCCATACGTAATGCCTATCCAGTTTGAAACTATATTGCTTTGCGTTAAAAACAAAAGATATCGAGCAAGCCGGGGTTGGCAACTATTCACTTCACAGAAAAATCTCCCTAGTGGCGGTAAGGCGCATTTTTTGCTGACTATACGCTCATACATCAACATCTGCTATCGCAGAATAAAAACGGTCCTGTAAAAATACTGCTGTATGGACATATTGGACATACACTAACTAAGGTAAAGATAAACCATTCTTAAAATGAACGCTTCTCCATAGAATAATATCAGTTCATTAGGTAGGTACTCATTTGTGAGCAAAATTCCGACATTTTCACTTTAGAAAAGTTCAGACTTTCTGGGATTCTACCAAAGCGAGCAGACTTTTTAAAAGTTAGCTATATTACTGTACTAGCTGCGCCCCACGGCTTCGCACGCGTTTTTCCTATGGAAACTTTTAGAGGTGATTTATATCCCACGGGAACTGATTTATGGGTTAAAAAGTAGCCTATGTTTGATTCTAGGATTATAATTAATTGTGTGTCTAATTTTAGCCCGATCCGTTTCAGTAGTTTTGGCGTGAAGAGGTAACAAATATCCATCCATACAAACTTTCGCATTTATAATATTAGTGTGATTAACGTAATAAACTGTGCAAAATTCGGTGGAGACACGTTCATTTTCAGAATGGTTTATCTCTACCTATATTTGAAGGATCCTGCCGGTTTTTGTTCCAGCTGTGGACATCATAAAACGCATAGACAGCCCCCACCTAAAGCTGATGCTGGACGTGTTCCACTTGCAGCAGATCAGCGGCGATATCTCGCACACCATCGAGAAGTTGATGCCATATGTTGGACATGTGCAGGTATGCGTTTGATATTACACAAACCTCAACAGCCTGTATTGGTCCACTGCTGGACGCAGGCCTCCCCCTGATAAACGAATTATTGGCATTTGTCTCCCATAATGCCCATAATCTCCACGCTAGCATGCGGGTTGGGGATCGCAGTTCGGGTGGTAGAATTGGCGCTGCTGCCCGCCCCCGATATATATCTATATTTATAAAAGAAAGTCGTGTTAGTTACACTATTTATAACTCAAGAACGGCTGAACCGATTTGGCTGAAAATAAGCGGGGAGGTAGCTTAGAACCAGGAGACGGACATAGGACCTGACATGAAAAAAATCCATGGGGGCGAAGCCGCAGGGCGCAGCTAGTCCTTTATATCCCTTAGTCGCCTCTTACGACACCCACGGGAAGAGTAGAGGTGGTGTATATTCTAAGCCAGCACCACACAGCACAGCAGGTAGGTACCTACTTCCAAAGAAAATCATTACCGCTACAGTAGTGATTGTTTTATTTAGATATAAGTTATTTTGTTTTTTTATGTACAATAAAAGTGTTCATTCATTCAGTGCTAACTACAACATCATGCGCGAGGCCGTAGGCAATGAAAGTGCTAAGAGTGTACAATACGTAATTTAGTAGTTCCGTGAAAGCTTCGATCTTTTATCGATCGATCTTTAATGACATGTAAATTGGTTTTATCAATAAAATGTATTTCTGTATTTCTATCGTTACGTGTTTTAAAAACACGATTGGTGAAAATTTCGAAAATTTTTTTAAGAACCTTGTTTTGCACCTTTTTTACTATTTATTTCAGGAACAGCACGCTGTTTTCTTCCATTCTTGTTTCGTTTTGATAAGAAACATAAAAGTATTTCTTTAGTTACTATCTTTTACCACAAGCTCTGCTTAGCTTTGGGCTAGATAATGCTGTCCGAGTTGTCCGACAATATTTATTTATTATTTTATTTTTTTGATTAGTTGTTTCACTATCTTGTAATTCGGTACACAGTTTTGTCGTACATTGCACGTCTCTGCTCTGTAGGTACTTCTTACTCACGAGAAAACCAATCTTGTCATCCCGCTCGAAATCCTTCTGTAGCGGCGTTATGGCACACTCTTAACCTGTCTAGGCTAGATTTTATGAACCTATACCTACTTCAAGGATCATGGCGGGGGGAGGGGATATTTACGACCTTGAGCACTAAAATGCTTTTATCATAAGAATTATCTGCGTTCCAGATAGCCCAAGTACCTCACCGCAACGAGCCGAACACCCCCGGAGAGATAAACTACGAGTACGTTCTCCAACAGATCGCGAACGCTGGGTACAGCGACTGGGTGGGCCTGGAGTACAAGCCAGCGGGGAAGACCAGCGAGGGGTTGGACTGGATCAAGGAATATGGATATAGTTTATGAAGTCTGAGATTTCTCCGCAAATTAATACCTACCGAAAAGTGGTAAAGACATGAATTGTTATTTGGTATTAATATATTTCTTGATTTTCTGTAAATTTTGTTATCAAGCTAACTACCTACTGAATTCTTGTCCACACTACCCAAAGGTTAGCAGGTAGAGAATGCTGTCTAGCATTATGCTCGCCCATGTACAAATTTTGTGTGCAATAAAGTATATTCTATCTATCTTTTCTAAAATTATATTTTAAGCCTCTGCAAGACCTACAAAACGAAGCAAGTTCCTCCCGTTTGAATTCGATTCTCTAAAAAACTTCCTGAAAAAATATACTTGAATAGAAGCGCCTCGCGGTTTCACCCGTATAGTTCCCGTTCCCGTGGCCATTCCGGGATAAAATATAGCCTATGTCACTCCCTGAAAAGTAAGCTTTTTAATTATGAAAGATTTTTTTAATCGGTCCAGTAGTTTCGGAGCCTATTTCAATACAAACGAACAATCTATCTTTCCTATTTATAATAGGTATTATTTTAAATAAATATACTAAGCAGATAAGTATCAATTGTTGTTGATGGAGCTAAATGTTTATCATAATAGTTAATTTTATTCTTAGAAGACCTCGATTTTTGTACATTTTGATATTGTTTGTTTCATAAGTTATATTATGTATAATATGACAGAATTATATTAGTGTTATAATATGAGATTATTTTATTTTGTTAGTTCTCAATTAATACTTACATTTCATATAACTATACAATTAATATTGCCGTGACTGGTTTAGAATATGCACCACCCCAACTCTTTCCACGGGGGTCGTAAGAGGTACGTTGTGATATCCACCGGGCGGGCAGCACTGCAGAACAATTCTACGATTCCTAGCCCACATGCCCATCGTGGGGATTATGGGCATTATAAGGTGTTTATCAGGGAGAGACTGTAGAGGAAAGAAGTATAAAAGCCATGCTAAATTCTAAAAAAAGAATAGTTAACTAAAAATGAACACATTTATTACATACTGTGATTTAATTAATAATTACATAGGTACTAACTAATTCATAAATATATCATCAATTCATCAGTCATCTAGTACCCACACAAGCTCTGCTTAGCTTGGGGCTAGATAATACTTTGAGGATTATCCATATTTTACTATAAAAAAAAAACACAAATAAGTTTCGTAGTTAACCTACTTACATCCATAATGAGTTCATCCAACATTATTCATGAAAATAATACTTGACGATTCACATCATCAAACCCCAAGCTAAGCTGAGCTTTTGTTAAATATTTGCAGATTAGTTACTACTTATAACAACAAATATTTGCAGTCTACTAATTAAATTACTAACAAGAAATTGTCTCAAGGCGGCAATCGAACCTGCGTCGCAAGTGGTCCATCGCCCGCTGCGACAGAGGTGAATGAAATTATATAATGACATAAGGGGGGACGTCCACTGCACAGGGCGAGGCGGAGGTACTAAAGCGTGCCTCCTCTATAAGCATGCGGGCCCATATGTGCCCATATGCCCATATTATGCCACGCACACTCCGAGAGACGTGGCCCGGGCGCGGCGGAGGCGCGATGTGCGCTCTTTACTGTTAGTACTATACTTACTTATACTATTCTTCCTTTCTCAGTAATAATTCGGTTATATACATATTATTTGTTTATGGTAGATAGGTACCTACTAACCACATTATTCATAGTAGTCTGCTAACTTATCAAGTTATCACACTGCTTAATTTCGCTCTGTCTTTTTCTATTGACATAAGTCAGACTGAGAAATAACACTACTTAGCAGCTGCTTTACGTTAGCAGACCATTATAAGGGGGTAAGTATTTTTGTACGTAGTATTTAAATATATATAGCCAGGTAGAGAATACTATCTATGGTTTATCCATCCAGCATGGAGCATGTTAGTAAATAAACCACGATACAAATAACAAAAACTCACTTGCTTGGCGTCGAGTTTCAGATATAATTGTAAGCAATTTTTATTGAAGGGAGGATCTAAAATCGACAAGTAATGTAAATTACGTATAAAAGGACGCGCCAACAAAGTGAATTTTACGTTAAGTATGGGCGGTTTGTATACGTTTATGCCTCATTCAAAATGGACACGGTATAGTATTAGGTTCGCTTATGTATAACTTTTGTGCAATGAAGCATATTCTATCCATCTATTTAATTTATTATAGTTATACTTTCATCATATGACAACTATCTACTTTTAAGTCGTATATTTAGACTTAGATATGCAAAGATTGTATTAGTTGATATAATAAGCGATAAACTTGCTAGTGGTTTCTTTTTTCACTTCTTCCGCTAGTAAACAAAAAAATTTAGTGAATTAGAGTAATTACACCTTATTTCTTATTTGATAGTAATAAATATTTATCAAGCTGTTTATATAGTAAAAAAAATATTTGTCTAAGTGCTTATTTTGTATGTCTAAAGAAATAAACGATTTGACTCTGACTCTGATCAGTTTTGTATTGGATAATCCGCGTCTCTTACGCACCACGCCGCCGC
The DNA here is from genome assembly GCA_955876795.1 of Eupithecia tripunctaria. Lineage (NCBI taxonomy): Eukaryota > Metazoa > Arthropoda > Insecta > Lepidoptera > Geometridae > Eupithecia > Eupithecia tripunctaria. The sequence goes on along the minus strand of OY041619.1, from coordinate 13,093,645 downwards.
CCCGTCTCTTGCAGTGAGAGGAGTCCCTAGAGCGGATGTAGAGGGCGGGTTGTAGAGACTCCCCTACAACCCGCCCTCTACACCGCCTTGCAGACGGCAACTTGCGCCTTCCGTGTATTTGAGACGTGGAGTCCGTGTATAAGAGCACCACGCCACCGCCCCGCCTTGCAGTGAGAGGAGTCCCTTAGGCGGGGGTAGGGCGCGGGCTGTAGAGCGACTCTACCCAGTAGTGTTTCTTGACAGCGGACAGGGACAGACGCTCTTTACTGGATTGACGGAGAAGCTGAAAATAGAAACAATTATTTACTAAAAGCTGTGTGGTGCCGGCTTAGAATTTGTACAACCCGAGGTCTTCCCGCGGGTGTCGTTAGAGGCGACTTAGTGATATCCACCGGATTGGGCAACCATGCAGAACATTTACGCCCTCATTAGATAAACGCCAACAAGGCGCTTATCAAGGGGAGGCCTGCGTCCAGCAGTCATTCAATACAGGCTGTTAAGATTGAGGTTGAGGCTGTTAAATTGATTTGTTTATTTCACCTTTGAAATGAGATCTTTAGCTCCCTCAGGCACATAGCTCGGATAAACCATGTCCAAAGAGAGGATCCTTGCATACGTCTTGTCCTGCCCTTCACTCTCAAATGGTGGTTTCCCCACGAGGAACTCGTACAGTAGGACTCCAATACACCAGTTATCAACGAAGACGTCATACACTTCACGTTTGATCATCTCTGGGGGTAGGTAGTCAAGGGTTCCACACATAGTTTTGCGTCTGCAAATAGAAAAAGAGTATAACCTCAAATCTCAACTTCAATACTAAGCAGGTAATATTAATATTTATCGTATTTCTATACTAATATTATAAAGAGGAATGATTGTTTGTTTGTTTGTTTGTATTGAATAGGCTCCGAAACTACTGGACCGATTTAAATAAAATCTTTCATCATTAAACAACAACGGCAGAGTCCCACCAGAGATGTTGTCACTTCGAGCTACTTGGCACGCGGAGCTCGAAGTGACAACATCTCTGGTGGGACTCTGCCGTTGTTGTTTGGCGCTCTCAGTGTCAAGATCGAGTGGTGTGGTGTCCTGATGATGTCTCGTGGAGAGACGAAACTAGTTGACGACTTGCTTTGATAAATGTTCTTTCATTTTGTATAAATGTACAATTTGTTAGATTTTATCGCAGAAGGTTTTTTCGCGGAATTGTTACTAAATATTTTTCATTCTTATATTTACGCGGGTGAAACCGCGAGGTGCTGCTAATCTTTTTATGTATACAGGGTGGGGCAAATTTTTGGCCCCTTCAGGGTAGCTACCGTTTCTTTGGTAGTTAGAAGGTTTCGTTCTTAGGAACCTTCTGTTTCAAAAGAAACGGTAGCTACCATGAAGGGGCCAAAAATTTGCCCCACCCTGTATAAAAGAAAGTTGTGGTAGTTACACTATTTATAACTCAAGAACGGATGAACCAATTTGGCTGAAAATTGGTGGGGAGGTAGCTTAGAACCAGGAGACGGACATGGGATAGTTTTTATTTCGTTCCCGGCTGAACGAATCTTTATGAAATTTGACAGGGAGATAAACGGTATCCCGGGAACGGGCATAGGCTACTTGAATAGAGCGTGCGAAGCCGCGGGCAAAAGCTAGTTATGTATAAAACAATGGCTGCCTACCTTTCAGAAGGTGCATGAACAGACCAGCCGAAGTCAGCCAGCTTGAGGTCTCCGTTGTATGCAACCAGGATGTTCTCCGGCTTTATGTCTCTGTGGATGACATGTCGCATGTGGCAGTACTCTACTGCATCTGCTACCTGGAAAGTACATTCTTAAATAAGTATCTTTGACCTCAACAGCCTATATTGGTCCACTGCTGGATGCAGGCCTCCCCGTGATAGTGCTTCATTGGCGTTTATCTCATGGGGTGGTTAATGCCCATAATCCTAACTCTGGGCATGTGGGTTGGGGATCGCAGTTCGGTGCTAGAATTGTTCTGGAGGAGGCGCTGCTGCCCGTCCCTTGGTGGATATCCCTAAGTCGCCTGTTACGACACCCATGGGAAGAATCGGGGTGGTGCAAATTCTAAGTCAGCACCACACAACTTAAATAAGTATGTTTAGTAAGTATGTTAAATAGGATTATGAAAAAAGTTTCGGAGAGCTCAATAGACTTCTTATTTCTTGCTTGCACAAACAAAAAACTTTAATGAGAACTGCAGAGAACTCTTACAAAATTAAATAAAGTTTAGTCCAAGTTCAAATATCTAGGACATATAGTTGCCGACGACCTTAAAGATGATGAAGATATAGAGAGGGAGCGTAGGGCTCTATCGGTCCGAGGTAACATGCTGGCTCGCAGATTTTCCCGTTGTACTGAAGAAGTCAAAGTCACACTTTTCAAAGCATACTGTCAGAGTTTTTACACGGGAAGTCTGTGAATCCGGCACACCAAAAGATCGATGGATGCCCTACGCATCCAATATAATAATATATTTCGGATGATGCTGCGATTGCCCCGATTCTGTAGTGCATCGGGAATGTTTACGCAGTACCACACGGATGGTTATGCCATCGTACGCAAGAAAACTGCGTCCCTGATGCGCAGAATACGGGACAGTCGCAACAGCATCCTGAGGACTGTGGCAGAGGGACTATCATCTCCACTCTGGAGGTACTTTGTGGTGAGGGTGATCAATGAAGGAAAATACTTCCCGCATTGATTGTCCTTATCACAGCACAGTTGCCTGTCACGGTTCTCTATTATGTTTACTTTACTTTTCTGTAATTTTCTCTTTTTGTATTTTTTTGTGGTTGTGTGTGTCAAACGTGTTTTTGATGTATATTTTTGTCGTAAACCTATGGACTGAAATTGTCTGAAATAAAACGTTTTTATTTTATTTTATTTAGTTACATCATCCACATAGGTTTAATATGCTCATGGATCTATCATGGATCTTATGAGAAATAAAGTTCTCGATAGATCCCTCATGCATCTAGTCAATGGATCTAATGGGAATCATCCAAATAAACTCATGCACAATAAGTAGTCAAATAATTGGGGTATTGTTTAACTGCGTGTCAGCATCATTCATTAGTCATGGCAGATTGGCTCCTATGAGGTCCAGCATGGATCAGTATGGGTTGTTACACCACACAACACACATCATTTGATCTCTTAAACTCAAAAATAGACCAAAATATTTTGTTGGTAATAGATATGCAGTTTTTGGCTGATATGCCTATATCACAGTGTTGAATTGAGATTGATTGATATAAAGATAGAAAATACTTTTATTGCACACTTAAAACTAATAAACAATTTACAAATGAAATAATTAAAACTAAATGACAATTGGCGGTCTTATCGCTCAAGAGATCTCGATCTCTGCCAGATAACCTGGTATGGATAAAAACGATGTTGAGAAGCCAGCAAGGCTCTCTGAGCGACAGCACATGACTCGAAAAGCTTTTCTCGGCACCCGGAAAAAAGGACTATAGTTGGTTTCCTGCCTGCATCTGACAATATAGTCGAATTTCATTTCATTTATTCCACCATAGGTACATTCATATTTACACTTGATATCGTTATAATCTAATTTTAAACATAATAAATAATAATTATTTTATTGTAAGAATACAAAACAAACAAAATATTTTTGGAAACACCTTAAGGGATTTTACGCAGGAGAGAGTAATATACATATAGAATAAAATATAAAAACAGACAGACGGTAATTTTGCATACATAAACATCTAATTATAAATTATAAATGGTTGGCTGTAAAGGGCCTAAAATAATAATAATAATGTCAGTTAAACAATAATCAAAATTAAATTTTTACATATTAAGAATAAGATTCATGTCAACAAATGTCAAAAGAGCAGCTGTATATAGGCTTTGTCAAAGTAAACTAAAATAAAATATGAATGAAATATGAATGTTGAAAACCACTGATCAATCCTTTTTTAGTTTGTTTTTGTTGTCTCTTAACCAGTTATCAAGTTTATTCTTGAAGGTGTTTATTGATGCACATGCAATAGCTTAACACTTTCATTGTCATTGATGGACATTTGCATGCCTGGCGTACACCTGCAAGTTGCACAACAGAGGCTTTGCAGTGAATGGCCTGTGTATTACGAATAATACTCGACCACTGGTTACAAAGACACAATCTGACTATAATAGACAAACTTTAGTGAAGCTTAGAAAAAAGCACTATGATATAGCATACCAGCTCTCAGCCGATTGTCTATTATTCTTGTTTTTTAAGTGTACCTGCAGAAACTTGTAATTAGCTGTCAAAAAACATGTACTGATATTTCTAGGCATCTTTTACATTTTTCATAAAAAAATATTGTAAACCTAGCTATACGTTTCTCCAAAATTTGGATAATAAAATAAATAATGTGTTTTATCAAGAAGAGATTTAAGATACATACCTGGTAAATGTATTTGGCAGCTTTAGCCTCAGGAAAGCGACCCTTAGGCGAGTTGGTGAGGTGTTTGTAGAGCTCTCCACCTGCGGCAAACTCCACCACGAGGTAGATACGTCTCTCATCATGAAACCAGGTCAGCAAACGGAGGATGTTAGGATGTCTGCAATACAGAGTATAGTTCTTTAAAATTTTGTAAAGTTTAGTAAGTATGTCTGTAAAGTCACGTAAAATTTCCAAAGTAATTTATATATAAATAAATTACTATGTAAATATAGTAATTTATTTATAAAGCCTATCTACACAGCATTAACAGTACAAAAAGTACTTGTGTTCCGACGCTAGAGGCAGCCACATTTATTTTAGAACATAATGCATACAAACATTACTCGTAGACTAGCAGATTGTGTTTGTCTACTGAGTAGTTTTTGATGTAAAATAGGTGTAAAAGGTATAAGGTTATAGAAAAGAGTTAACTTACTGCACATGAGACTGAATTTCAATTTCTCGTAGAACTTGACGCTCGCATTTGGACTTTTGAATCTGAGACTTGAACAAGGTTTTTATTGCTACAAGATAACCAGTTTTCTTCTCTCTGGCAACGTTGACATGACCGAATTTGCCTTGGCCAAGGTTAGAGCCTAGTTCAAAGTCTCGGGGAGACCATTTGTATCTGAAAAGAAAAGGTTTTTGAGTAGACTAATCTCATGCTTCTTACGAATGTTTATATAATATTTTATCCAGATTCTCACGAGCTATTGTAGGCTGGATGGTTTATAATCTTAGTTTCTAAGTCGAGCACTTCACTTTGCATGGCTGAAACAGTATTATTCCGCTTGATAATGTAAATTTTAGACCAAATTACAATAGCCGTTAAAATGTATCATCCGATTTGATTTGAAATCTTTTGTTTGACAGTTGTGTTGTGATGTCAAAAGTTGTAAACAAGTTAGTTTTATCATGTTGTACTGCATGTCGTTATGTCAAAAAAGTCAAACCCTTTTGCTGAGAGATGGCTACATGACATCATAGCTGGTTCTAACCTCGGAACAATAAAGCCCTCCGCAGACAGACGCTAATTAGTAAGCGCGTCTTGTGAAGCGCGATTTTCTAGCGCGACACACAGCGGCTTAAACCCTCATAGGTGAATAGGTACCTATTTGTTTACGTACGCTAGTGTGCATTGTGCAACCTACCTACCCAGGTAATTGTTTAGTAGGTAGATATAAGGGTATTACTAAGTAGGTAAGTAAAAGTAAAGTAAAAAAAGTAGGTAGTTATGTACAAAGGTAGATTATAGAGTAAGTTTAGTAATCAATAATAATATTGACTCTCAGACATCAAGAAGTAAGCCTTTTTATTATAAATTTATAAGGCTTACTTCATGATGTTACTTCGTGTTTAAATTGAAGAGATCTACGTTTTAACACCTAACTCTATAAAACCTTGTGTGAAAACTTCTAAGAGGTTACCCTCTTTAGAAGTTTTCATACAAGTTTTTTTTGGAGGCGGCGAGACAGTAGTTAAGTACCTACTGTCCCGGACCGCTGCTGCCCGCAAGAAGCAAGACCCAAGACCACGCAGCTTCAAAAGAAGCAAAATCGCAGAACGCGGAAACGTCTCGGACAAGCCGAATCGCAAAATCTCGCGACACAGGACGCGCTTAAAAATTAGCGCCGATATGAGTAGGGCTTTACAGGGCATGGAACTCGGAACGTTCTAACCCACAGACATCCGAGCTGTGCGCTGACAAATTGGAACACAGCGTGGCGCGGCGCTGCTGGGCGCTGTGTTAAAATAACCATGTTCTAACCATATTTGGTATTTCAACCACAGAACACTATAATCCATCCTATAAAAACTCTATGCTATACCTATTTCCATTTAAAATCAAATGAGGATGGAACATAGAGTATAAATAAAACTCGATGGGATGGAAGGAATAACGCACAATTGGGTACAAAAATCTTTTTCAATTTCATTGTCTTGGTAATGGTAGAATTGTGTCAAACCATGATTCAAATCTTACCCGGGAAGATGATTTCCATCTTCCGTGATTCAAATTCAAAAATGATATATATTATTTAATAAGACTATAACATAACATGCGGATGTCTTCAAATCGTTATGCCTGGTACCTACCCCAGAAGAAATATATAGTACTCATTCATTGAATACAGATGCAGCAGAGTCAAAAATAAAAAAGAAGAAGAAGGAATAGCGGAAAACCCGGTAAAATTAAATTATTGTGAAAAAGTAAAGTGAAACTTTTATAATTTTACCCATGTACAGATTGTGATTAATCGAAGACTATAAAGTGTGGTGGTTCAAACTTAATTAAAATAATGCTGCAGCACCTAACTAGCATCAAGCTAAGTGTCATCATTCATCAAGGTAAATCGCACCTCCATTCGTAGACTGGCTCAATCCAAAATTCATGTTTTTTGGGAAACGAAGAAAACGTATTTCAGTCCAAAGAGAATACAATAACTTCGTAAGATTTCAGTCCTTGACAGTTTTTGGTTGTTTTTTTTTCATGGATTTTCATGGATCCCATTGTCAGAACTATATCAAATTACCTAGCACCAGCTTTCATAATAAAAAAGAATCATGAAAATCGGACCACCCAGTCAAAAGTTCTGAGGTACCCATCTACCTAACAGACATAAAAAAATAGATAAATACAGAATTCAGAATCTCCTCCTTTTTTGAAGTCGGCGAAAAAGCCTATAAGTAATGTAACTCCGAAACCATTGGTTGGAGTAAGGTAGGTACCACTTATGTTTTTTTTTGGTTTATCATGAACCCTGTCATCTGGTTTCGACTAGAACCACAGAATAAATTGATAGGTACGTACTTGAAGTATAGTTTCGGGACACCCTATATGGGTATATGCATAATTATAAACTAAGCTTCATGTATTTCACGAGCCGGGTTGGGGTGAGTCAGCGAACGCATTCCTATGTGCATTTTCATGCAAATCTACTGAATTAATGCATCGCGGATGGAGGGGAGACTTGTAATGAAAAGCAAAATAATCCTCTCAGAATGCTGTATTGCACCGCACTCGTATTTTTAACCGACTTTAAAAAAGGAGGAGGTTCCATGTTCGACTTACCAATTTAGATGATTCTTTTGCGACTGTACCCGTGCTTAAAGAAACAATATTTACTGAGTTTTTTTTTATAAGGGATCACCCTTATAAAAAATAAAATCTCGAGGGATTAGTATTAAACTTAAAACAGTGTAGGTAGAAATGTAAGAAGTTTGAAGTCCCTTTTTTTTCTAAACAATAAAAACGCTGTAGTTAGTTAAATAAACATAGGTACCTACCTAGTGTAGTTTTGGTGACGCTTCCGACTGGTATTGATATGGATCAGTTGAGCTACCTTTAGATTTTTTGCAACAGTCGGCAGTTAGCTCAGATGTTTAAATTGTAAATACTAGTTCTAATTTATTTCTATTACTTGCCTATTTGATTGTAATTTTATTTGTCAACAATAAAATTATAATAATACAATGCATAATATAGATAGAGGGTGCTATAAATCCATGCTGTTGGTACCTACAACTTATTAATTAGGTCCTTTTCGAGCTAAAGTCCTCAGAAGACATTTAAGTCAAACACAAGGTACCTACATACTGCCGAAGTAGTTGCCAACACCGACCTAAACCTAATTTCAATAAAGCTACAATAGGCCACTTCAAAGAAGCGGTAGAGCATTAACAGAAACAAGATCCGTCGGTCGTCTATAAATGCGTACAAACCACTGGACTATTATTTCTGTAGTACTACAAACAAAATGCGCATAACAGCGTGACCGGGAACTAGTTTTTGTGCTGCTGTTGCCAACAGGTTTAGTTTTTTTTGCTAGAACCGTGGCGAAAATGACTGGGATAGCAGAAGGATATCTACTCGTAAGTAGGTACCTATGTCGGTAATACAAAAACGCACAACGCCGACGACTGGTTTGGCTGTGAAATTAAATATAAACAAAACATAGATAGGCAAGCTAGGGTTCGGTCTTAGATAAATGTTGCTACAGCGCTCCGGGACGGGACTAAAGAAAGAGAGATCCTTTTGTAATTTTGGCTGCATCTATCCAACATTTTCTTAAGCTGGCTACACCACCCCGAACCACCCTTACCTCCTGACGCCGGTTACGGAAGAAACTCGTCCATCATCTGTGCCGGTGGCGGGAAATCGAGGGAAAACGCGCGCACTTGGGGTGGCTCGCTTCTCACTCATTCCGTAGCGAAACGCGCGGCGGCGCGCTACCAATCAATACGGCAGATTTACACACCAAAAACCATTGAAATACAAGCATACTGCAACAAAACACAGCTTACAAATGTGTAACTCTATAAATTTTAAGTTAAGTGTAGAAAACTGTGATGATTGTGCGGTAATTGCGACGCAAATCGTTTTCAGGCGCTAGGTAAGTGTATAACTAATAATTATTAGCACGTTCTGATGACCTAGTTATCGCAGAAGAATATTGTAATAGTTTAATGTGGTTAGTGGGTGAATAAGGTTTGGTATTGATTTGTTTTGCTTATACCTCAGTGGTGTTGTTGATAGATAGCTACCACATTGTATTTTTTTTTAACAAACCCTGTTGGTACAACAATCATGTAGCATAATAAGAACGTAGTAAGTCGGCAGGATTAGAAGAGCCCCAAGCAAGCCCCCATACCTAATGACCACTTATCAGTAAAAAATAAGTAATACTTTGGTAATGCCGTATTACTTAGGTAAGCTTACCAGTAAGGGTGGTACAAAATTTCCATTGCCTGAGGTGAAAACATGCTTGGGAAACCTCGTGGGCTCTACGACGACGTACCCGAACCATTTCCATGCTATGCTATGTATTTTTTTATAGTATCTGTGAAAAAAAAAGAAGGCTTAGAGGAAATACTTTGCGATTTTTTTGTATCGAGTTAGTTTTGTCAATTGTGTTTCGACTCCAATAATTTACTAACAAAATCACAATAAGTATTTGATTATCTTATCAAAAAGTTGTACAAAAATGTATGTATTTTCGCCCTAAAAATTGTTTTTCCGTACAGTCAAAACGTGAGTTTGGGACTCACTTTACTACAATACAATGTTATGTGCGTAATTTCATCCTGGTCCATTATTCGACATAAATTTTCCGCTCTTCAAAATGAGTACTAGTAAGATAGGATGCGATAGAGATAGTGGAATAGATTTTTCGATGTTTTATTGTTAGTGAGGTACCTCTTCATGCTAAAACGACAGAACGGATTGGACTGCTTTGCATAGATGTTAGTAATTTACATGGAATAACAAATAGGCTTCTGCTATGCCGGAAAGAAGGCCAGTAAGTAAAAAAAAATATTCTAAATAAAATATACAGTTTATAAAAGATATACTTTATAATTTAGATATTATTAGATTATTATTATAGAATATACTTTATTAATTACCTTAAAATAACACAATTAAACACAAAGAACAGCAATAGAACTAGAAGAGTTAAAAGCGATTATGAAAAAAAAACTAAACGCGTAATTTATAAATCATTTCTGTCTTGGAGTTGTAACAGGCACAAAACCTGTTCATAAATAATTAGCGAACACATCCGGACGAAAATGGGTCTCTCATAAAATTTTCGTATACCTAGCTAACATAATACATACCCCCATTATCATGAGAATAGGTCCAGAAGTGTCATTGACCGTGTGAAGCTACCCCAGCCCTGCTAGTGCCAAATCCGTCCGGGTAGCATCCGACTTAAATATTTATCGCCCGTTCCGGATTAAATTTACTCGTTCCGGTAAGTTTTCAAGTTATAGTAGTATGGGCTGCTAGTTGCTATAAAACATACAACTTGAATGATTAAAATACCTGGCTGTAACTATGGACGTTGCAGTAGGAAGGTAGATACTTACTGTTCTGCTGGGGTATTTTAATTCATTCGATTCGCCGAAACAAAAATGTCAGAGTCTAATATGAATTCTATTCCGACGGAACTTTAGAACGTTATTTTGATTTGTCAAAAGTTTCCGATATCGAATCCGAGGGTTTTCCGACGAATTAAAATACCCCTGCAGGATTAAGGATTAATTCTATGCACAGATCATTCTATGTACAGAGTAGTTCTGTGATTCTATTCTATGGGGTTGCTGATATTTTTACTACCTACCAAAGCCCTTATCATCACCAGCCTTCATTTATTCCACGGCTGGACATAGGCTCCCCTTATTAAGCACGATAGACTTAGTCTTAGAATCGCTTATCTTATATCTTATAGCCATAGTTTTCACCCGCATCTAGCGACTGCCTTCAGTCTTTCGCAGGGGCATCATCCCACCTGGCCGGAAGGCGTCCTGCTCTACGTTAGCCTAGTCGTGGTCTCCACCGAAGACCACGTTTACCCCAGCGGTTCTTATCTTAGAGCTATATCGATAACTTTCGTTCTAGTCTGTCGGATGTATTCGTTACGTATCCTATATCCTTCAGATAAACTCCGAGCAAAGCCCTTTCCATAGCTCGCCAACGAAAGCCCCCCAAAACCCCCAAACGTGACGAAATTACAAATATAGGTATTTAGTTTTTAACGTCCTAAGTTTTGGTCTTTCGAACAAGACTTGCTTGTTACAATAAATTGGTCGTCCGAGCCGGATAAAAGCAAGTTGAGTTTGTTACGACTTGGCTTTAGACTATGGCTCGTTAAATCATTTCTCTGGCAAAACGTGATGTGTATCTTGCAAAACACGTTCTCAAATTAAAAGGGAATTGAAAGTCATTGAAAGGCGGCGGCGGCGGTACGGCCCTTTGCTCGTGGAAAGCTGTTTGGCACGACAGCCATCGGTGACGCTGCTGTGTGACGAGGTACCTCAGAGAGAAAAGCTTCGGGGGTGACCATGATTTTGATTGCAATCACTTTTCTCGTTAAAATCTTTAAAATCGAATTCCTTAAAATCTAACGAAGTCTCGCAGAAAGGCCACAAAAATATGCTTAGGTAATGTATCTTAAAGATATATCTTTGAATTTTGGGATAACGGAAAGAAACTCTTAGCTCAAAATATGTTGTATTATTTTATTTCATAATAAAAGAAAATTTTGGTAGGTACCTGGAACCCAAATTGCAGTGCCCTACGGGCTCATGTTGAAGCTTGTACCTAATATAAGACTTTATTGTACAACATGATCGCAATAAAAATCTTGAATCTTGAACCATCTATTTTACTGAATCCATAACATTTACCGGGAGCCTATAATATTGTTGATATAGAGATATTAGGTACCTACATATTATTGTTTGGCTTCGTAACTTTTGGGAAATATAGAAGTTTGATGATTTTTTTTCCACACAAATAGCTTGCCGGAAAGCGATTTTTCTAGATGGCTTCACCTTACCATTCAAGTTATTTCAAAAACAGTATTGGTTGGCTCAAATTTAACGTCAGATTTTAGATCTTAATAACTTTATTTCTTACAAAATAAGCGCTAAGACAAATCAAATGTTATAGTTACAGCTTTAGACAGTCATGTGTATTGTTATTATAAAAAAAATAGCATTGATTTTCTCTTTCCATATTTTTTTGTCTACCTGGTTGCACGACTCTTCTCTTTTTGAACCGACCCTGTTCAAAAAGAGAAGAGTCGTGGGAATTGAAGGCGCGCGTATGCCAATTGACAACTGCGTTGTTGCGTTGACAACACTGCTCTGTCATTGCGACGACGCGACGACTAAATGTGTTAGTTCACCGTGTCGCCACGACTCTTCTCTTTTTGAACAGACTTTATTGCCAAAGAAATCATGGTGTCCCCAAAGCATCTACCTGAAGTTAGGTACCTACCTACCGCTAACCGTTCGAGGGTCACTTTCACTGGATGTCTGGCCGGCACACGCCTCGAACTGATAACTGTGTTGCTTAACCATTACTGAGTCGATGAGCATGACTTTACTTCACTGGTACTACGTAGCCTCTCGGTCTGTCGAGCTGAATTTTGTTCATGCCCAAGAATTGAGGATACTTTGGCATTTGTAACATGTGTTCTTTGATAATTGATTTTGTTTTAAAAAACTAGGTACAAACCGATTTCAATAATAACTATAGTTTTTTCATGGATCTTTCATGGATTTCAGAATGGACCAAATAAATAAAATGTGAAATAAAAAAATAATCTTGAAAATCGGACCACACAGTGTAAAGTTCTGAGGTAAAAAAATACAGTCGAATTGAGAACCTCCTCCTTTTTTTGAAGTTGGTTAAAAAGATAACCGGAATGACGTATTGACACAAGTTTTCATACAATTTTAGGAAGGTACCTACGTACCGTTATATTATAATTATTTTATTTTTCTTTAAGAACATGTTGTTGCATTGGACATTAAGATGATGAATAAATAAAAAATGTTTGATAACCAGCCGAAACTTAAGCTAAACTAAATCAACTGAAGACATTTCTATTCTATCGTTTTAGACAGCTAGTCTTAGAAATAATATTTATCATCTACGTTTCACAAAAGCTTGATATTTATTCGTAGTGCAGTATCTGGTTTATTTTGCCTGAAGGCGAGTGGAAGATCTCCTGCGTGGAGGGTGTGAGGCGAGGGTGCACCCTTATGAGATTGCATTGAGGGTTGTTTATGTGTGGGGTGCTAGGGGTTGTTTAATTTGATTACAATTTTCAAGATACTACTTCCTGTGAGGAATAAAAGCTCTGTACACGAGCAGAATATTCTAGATTCTCAAGCTTTGGAATGTATTGATGAGTCATAAAGTTAGAGAATAAATAGTTAATCTTTATTAAAAAACAAAGTTACAATCAAAGAATATAATTAAATAAAAATTTGGTTAACTGCAGACTGTTGTAATCGACCTACAGGTAAGAATAAGTAATTTCAGATTCACAACTAATGCCTATTAATCGTAGAAAGGTTTATCGAATCAATATTAAGAAAAGAAGGAAATAATAAAAGGGTTTAGACAACAACCTTAGTCTATAGTTACATACCTATAATATTATAAATCCGAAAGTCTATATATGTATCTAACTCTATCTGTCTGTCTGTACCTTGTTAACGCCAAAGCGGCTGAACGCATCATAATAAAAATTGGGAGGTATCTAAACGGTATCCCAGGGACTAACATCGACTACTTTTTGCCTCGGTAAAGTGCGGGTTAATACGCGGGCAGAAACTAGTATTTTATATTGAAAGAGCTTTAAGCTCTCCCTACTAAGAACTACGAATTACCTTCCGACCAAAGCGACAGCTTTCTCAGAAGGTCTTATAGTCCTACTAGTTTCTCCCGTGGCTTCACAGGCGTTGTTTCTATGGAAACGTACTTTAAAGGATATTTTTCTATCCTACGGGAACTAATTTAAGGGATAAAAAGTAGCCTATGTTTGATTCATGGCCTAACACCTAACTACCTTAATCTGTGTGAACAATTTCGACCCGATCCGTTCAGTAGTTTGGACGTGAAGAGATAACATTCATCCATCCATCCAAACTTTCGCATATAAAATATTAGTGTGATACTCCGTTTCGATAGTAGATTTTAGCGAATCTACGGTCACTACTCGGCTACTTACACTTAAACTTACAAGAGAAATGGAGCGCAACGGCCGCCGATGACAACCGCTACACTGCCATTGTATTATCCAAGTAACAATTGGCTTTCTTGTACGTGATTCATGATACCGATGGAGATAAGGCAAGAACACTCTAATGTCGTCTATGTAGAGGTTTTGCGCTAATAGGGTGTCGTGTAGAGCAGCTCGATAAGACGCTAGACAATTGAGGGTGTGTTGATGGCTTGATGGGATTGACATTGGGTTTGGTAGTCGTTGATAGGGGGGTAATTAATTGTAAGTGGGTAGGAGATACATTTTTCAGAGTCAGAGTCAAATTGTTTATTTAGAAGACTTACAAAATAAGCACTTAGACAAGTCAAATGTTTACTATATAAACAGCTTGATAAATAGTAACTACTATCAATTAAGACTGATGGGTTTTAACAATAAAATCATTCACAACCGGAAATTTACATATGCATAACGGATTGAAGTGGACACAACCTTCTAGAAATATCCATCAAAGGATCTTTCCAATGGAATTTAGGGAACCTAGGGTAATAAAAGATATTAAATATATAATATGGATCTATGTGCATCTAATACGAAAACTACCACTTAAACAAAAAATTGGTATTGTATATGAATCACAAATAAAGATTTTCTTCTTGTAAGAATGACTGAAATCCTGTCTTAATTTTCTCGTGGATATTCGAAATTAACAAACCGAAATATTTTCTTCAATAATGACTATAGCAACAAAGCTATAGAAAAACTAGTAAATAAATTAACGAATTAGGTACCCCTCGCACTTGGACCTTATAACGCGCTAGGTAGACCTACTTCTGAAACAAGTACTTAACTTGTAAATCTAAAGCCTACCTTGTATGAAGCTGTACGCCATTTGTGCTAACTGTATGTATGAACTACAGTGTAAAACTCTTAGCTATAAATCTATAATCCATGTGCTTGGAAAATGGCTGTAAAACGGTTCTTAAGTTTCGTATAATTTTCCGTCTAACGGGTTTGTAGAAGTTATTCCCAATGTCACACGAAACGTATTCCCAACTTGTCACGAAAATGCACCTATGGCCAACGTATTACGAATTTGAGCTTAAATAATAAAAAAAAACATTTATATCAGACCGTGTAGTCCTTATATTAAGTCAGTAGTTTAGTTTTTAAACATCATCATATCAAATTATAGGATGATATTGAGATCAGTCAATGGATCGAAGCTCTAGGTTTCTATGTATTTAATTAATGTAGCTAATTGGTTTTGATAGGTAAAGGTCTTAAAATGTAAACAATAGATAATAAACATCGATGAATCAGTGATACACGAATTCTTAATTCTTTATTGCACAAAATAATACAATATGGTAAAACATTTAAAAGAAAAATAATGGCAAAGGCGAGCTTAACCCTAATAAAAGTTCTCTTCCAGCAAACCTTATTGGGAGATGCAGACAAAGATACAAAAGTGGCTACCTATACCTACATGTGCTGAAACAGAGGATAGATTTAATGTATTTTAAAGACACAAAGATTATTTTGGTCTGTCATTGCATTGTTCAGCATTTCATTTCATTTAGTTTACATATCTTTTTTTGATGTGTCCCAAAATACAAGGAGAGATATTTATAAAGTTGATGCAAATTGAAATTGCCTACAACTATAAATAAGGTGCACTATAAAAATTATCCGCGAAATGCTCTAGGAACAAAAGCTTTTACCGAAATCATATCATTTCAAAAATAAACTTCGCCGGAACAATACTGTTATTTCGCCGCAAACATCTAACTGGAAAAGTTTGATCTCCGCTCGGAGTTTCCCAAGATATTTTTTGCGGTTTTGTTGATACGGATGGAGTAATGTAGCTGTCAGAATAGTTATGATGGAATTTGGCCTGGTACCTTTATATTCATTATCGTTGACATTTAACCGCATAGATAGGTTCAGTTCTTCTACAATGGAATCCATGAAAATCCATGAAAAAACTAATAATATTGAAGTCGGTTTGCAGTTTTTTAAAACATAATTATTTATTACTTTTTATGTGGCATGAGTCATGCCGCATGGCATGACCCAACCCCAACTCTTCCCGCGGATGTCGTAAGAAGGTGACTTAGGGATATTCACCGGGGGCGGGCAGCAGCGCCTCCTGCAGTACCATTCCACCAACCCAAATGCACAGCATGGAAATTATGGGCATTACCCCCCTGATAAAAGCCAATAAAGCACTTATCAGGCCTGCGTCCAGCTGTGGACAGGCTGTTGAGGTTGAAGATGTGGCACGCCTCCATGATACAACAGTGGCAATGTTTCTCTTGCAGATCTGCATAGCCAGCATTCATTGGCCAAGATGGCGGCCGCGCCAGCAGCGGCTGCTGCATCTTGCAACAAGAATGGCTGCGTTGTCTTCGACTGTCTTGTCCACCTGTGGGAATGGTAAGTTGCATGCAATACCTTCTGAGAAATAATAAATAATAAAATGTATATTAATAAATAATGGTGGACAATACACACAGCATTATCTAACCCCAAGCTAAGCAGAGTTCGTGTCATGGGTACTAGATAACTGATATACTTACGTAATACTATACACTACATAGATAGATATTTTTTATTATACATAGAAAACATCCAGGACGCCCTGAACAAATATGTGCAGATCGTACACATATTCAATTATGGCTAGACATTTTTTTGTACTTATGAATCAGTGCCTAGTCCAAAAATTTAAGGTAGAGAGATAAAGTCAGTAATTTCAATTCTGTAATGTTTATTTATTTATTTATTTACTTATAAAAATGTACATCTATCCTTACGGGCACACCCAATGCAATAGAGTACCGTTTTAATCTATTCTTGTCCTTATATTCAAATTATATAATAATTAAAATAATCCAAAATACTTATGACAACATTAATATTAATTGCACAATAAAAAGGGTCTCAATGTCAATAACTAATCCTAATGATACTTAAATCTATATTAATTACACAGTAAAATCCCAATAAAAAGTCACAATGTCAATAATTAATTCTAAAGAAATCAAAAAACTACATTAAATACACAATAAAATACAATTTAAATGTCCCAATATCAATAAAATTAATAGTAAATAATTCTAAAAAATTACTTGCTATAACATAAAATAAAAAACAAAGCCTTTTGGAATTCGCTCACGGAACAGTAAAATAGATCGATTCTCTCGGCAATCTGATTAAGCGTGCGTATGCTGCGCGTCAGAGGTGCTTTGTGCAGCAGGTTGGTTCGCGCTTTTGGTACTGCCAATAGGGCGGGACGCCTTCGTCTGTGCACAAAGTCGGTAGGCACATTCAGCCGTATTTCCACTAAAATACCTGGATGGGCGATCATCCCTCTCAACACCTTGAACAAATGCAGAGCAAGCGCTGCATCCCTCCTTACTTCTAACTCTCTCTCTTCTTTGTTGTTACAAATGGGTCTTATTTTAGATCACTATAGATACTGTATGATATTCTCTATACTGAGTGTGAACCGCTAAACTGTTTTCTATAAAGTTCCGTTTCCTTTATTTACTACGAAAATGTCAAAGTTGTGTAAAGTTCCCGCTTGGAGCACTGTCACAATTCTGTAGAAAATAGAGTAACGCAAATTAAAAAAAAAACACTAATGGTAGTCCACACTCAGCATACTGGTAGAGTCTGTTCAAAAAGAGACGATTCGTGGGAAGTGAGGGCGCTCGCGTGACAATTTGACAACTTTTGTTGCGTTGACAACACTGCTCTGTCATTGCAGTACGACTAAAAGTGTTAGTTCACCGTAACGCCACGACTCTTCTCTTTTAAAACTCCGAAAAGCTTTAAAAGAACCAGTACCTATATTTAAAAGTACAATCGTCTTTTCTTTTTACCTAAATAGCACTACGTACTTGCAATTCCAAGTTGAACGCCAGATCTTAATCCTTGTAAGTAACTTGGGGATTGATTTACACTTCTAGGAACCCGAGTTGGCGATATACATTCTACGAACTGCCAATATTATTGATCATGCCGAAGCACTCTTGCGAGTTCAGCAGGGGTATTTTAATCGTCGGAAAGACGGTGGATTCGATATCGGAAACTTTTGACAAATCAAAATAGCGTTCTTAAGTTCCGTCCGATTAGAATTCAAATTCGAATCTGACGTTTTCGATTCGTAGATTTAAATCTTTGATGGAATGCAAATTCTTAAACAAAACAGTAGGTAGATACCTCAGTAGCTACCGTTCAAAAATGCATAGCACTCAATAAAATATGCAAAGTGCAAGGATTACCTGCGCTTTTGCTGTTGCTTTTATCGCTAAGTTACAGCTAAGTTAGGGCTTAACATTTCTGCAGACGTACCGTAAAAGATAAAAGGCAGTAATACCGTTTTGTTTAGAACTAGAGGATAAAACATTTCTATTATGCATGGAGAGCACAATAGTGAGGATGGGTAGGTAGGTATTCAGTTTGAGAAAGGAGGCTTAAGATATTTTATTAGTTTAGAAGATTATGTTCCGTAGGTTTTATTTTTGACCGACTTCAAAAAAGGAGGAGGTTCTTAATTCGACTGTATTTTTTGTTTTTTTACCTCAGAACTTTCGACTGGGTAAACCGATTTTGATGATTTTTTTTATTTGATAGCTGGTGCTTTCCGTGTGGTTCCTTTTCATTTGGTCCAGTTCTAAGTATGGAAATTATATATGTAATTGAAATCGTTTTTTTTGCTTAATTTTATGTGTATTAGTTTTGAGAACAGAAGGTTGTTCTGTTTATTACTAAGTAGCTGCGCACCGCGGAATCGCCCCGTGGAATTTTTTTATGTCACGTCCCACGGGAACGGGATATCCTATGTCCGTCTCCTGGTTCTATCGACTATCGACTAAAGAACGGCTGAACCGAATTGGCTGAAAATTGACGTGACGCGTGACCCAAGAGTTGTCATACAGCGGCAATGCAGCCAGCGTCTGAGGGATAAGAATCAGTTGAGCCACCTGTAGATTGTTTGCAACGGTCAGCAGGTAGCTCAATTATTTCAACTGTAATTACTAGTTCTGATTTATTTCTATTATTCGATTGTAATTTTCTTTTAAATACGATATGACAGAAATATCTGTAACTTTTGCATGCCTGCTCGAAAATCAGGGATTTATTTTGAATGACCACTACAATTCCTAGTAATTGGGATAAAATTTACGATTATTTATCGATTAAATTGAATTGAATGATTCATAAATTCTTTATTGCACACAAAAAAACATACATAAAAGTTACTCGACAAGTAATAAGGCGAGCTTATTCTTAGCTGATTCTGAGTGCGGTCTAGCTAAAATAAAAAAAGCGCCTGAGTAGGCTAACTCAAAAGAGATATCTTGGAAATAAAGCACGTATGCATGCAGTGAAACGACATTGATTTCCGTCCATAAGTTTCACTACCAAAGTACGTTGGTTACTCGGTTCTTAATGATGATACTATATAGTTCAATTCACCACGGGTTCGAACAGCTAGCAGATTGTATACATACATCTTATGATAATCCTACTAAATTACTATTATACATGCGAAAGTTTGTAAACATGTATGTTTGTTGCTCTTTCACGCAAAAAATACTGAACGGATCGGGCTGAAATTTTACATACAGGTAGTTTCAAGCCTGGGATAACATAGGTACACTACTTTTTATCCCATAAATCAGTTCCCGTGAGATAACGCGTGCGAATCCACGGGCGCAGCTAGTAATTATGATGTGATTGATCTCCGTAACTAATTAAATGTAGGCAGTTAGTTCAATTGCAGAAGCAATTGAACTGCCGACATTTAAATAATTATACCTAATAGATATATAAATACTAGTTCTAATTTATTTATATTATTTGATTGTTGTTTTCTTTTTTGATAAAGTATGTTTAATTATTAAGATGAAATTGGGTATGTAGATAGTTTAGGTACTAGAATAACACATTTTAAAAATTAACCTCTGAGATAAAAAGGATGATAAAGTTTCTATGTAAAACATTGATTAATTAAAAAGGCCTTTTTAATTAATCAATGCTGTAAAATAATTATTCTTTGATTCACTAAAACTCGGTATAAATAACCTACTCGTATAAAGTTAATAATGGATCGCGTATTATTTAGTTTTACAAAACTACCTCTACTCTAACGGTTGTGCAGTAAACTGAAAACTGCAGTAGGCCGAAATCGCGGGGCGTAGCTAGAAACCTAATGTAATGATGTAGCGAAGTTAAACACGTCACATCCGTGGGTACTTATGTGAGAAAACTATGCTGATAGAAGTGAAAACGCTATAAAGTTGCGGCTACGAAAGCTGTTGCTCTAAACAACCTCATTTCTCTTTCCGTATAAAAATAAACTTGCAAAGAAAGGTAGAAAGAATAATGATTCGAAATAAATGTCCTACGTGACTGGTGTAAATAAGTCTGCAAGTTACATTAAACAGCGTTCAATTTGCTAATGTTTTTTGTAGCTGCTTAACAGCAATGCAATAATAGGATTACTACAAATTTCAGAAATTTATTGTTTCAATACTTACTTAAAATTTATCAGCTGCGACTTCCATGGCTGTTCCTATGGAGACGTATAGAAGTGATTTCTGTCCCACGGCAACTGATTTATGGGATAAAAAGTAGCAGATCCGTTCAGTAGCTTTGACGTGAAGAGATAACAAACATCCATCCATCAAAACTTTCGCATTTATAATACCTATTAGTATGATTAGTCACAACACAAGTGTATCCAGTGTTCACCAATCGCTTGTTTTCAGTAGTCGGTATTCAGCCTACTTGGTGACTGCCTCGTTGGTCTAGCGGTCAGCTTGTTCAACCGTTGATTATGAGATCCTGGGTTCGAATCCCGGGTCGGGCCAGTAGTTGATATGTGGTTTATCTAGCTGGAAAAAATCACAGTCACTGCCCGGAGTCAGGAAGTCGGCGGTGTTACACCCCCGTGCATCGGAAAGGACGAAAAGCCGTTGGTCCTGCGCCTGACCTTCTCCCCGGTCGTGTCGATCTGTCGTCCCATCGGATTATGAGAGTAAGGGAATAGAGAGTGCACCTGTGTTTGCGCGCACACTTGTGCACTATAATATGTCCTGAGCATCTGGCTAGTCTCCGATGAGACTGGTCGCCGTGGGCGAAATTCTGGAAAAGGACATTATTATTCATTATTCAGCCTACATAATACCTACGCTTGCAGTTCATAATTCCCATGTAACATTCAACTCGTTAACAACAAGCCGAACAGCTTTATATTGCTTTCATGCCTGACAGCTCTGAAGCAGCTCTAAGGCAAAGCCTGATAAGCTCCCAGCAAACTTCCAAGCTCGGACAGACATATCAGCCGGGCAGTCGCGTTGACAGCTCCAGCACTTTGTTCTATTGTTCCACACACCAGCTGTCAGAATTCTAGACACCGGGAAAGTAGACCCTACTTCATCTAGAGAAGACTTTGTTTTCAGTGGACAATGGAATAAAGAGAGTACCTAAACGTACTAGGAGAGCAGATGGGGGTATAAAGTTCTAGAAAATAATGTGGTTCTGAGTGAAACTACCAAATTCTAATTCAAATTCACTTTTATTAATCACACTAGCTGCGCCCCGCGCCTTCGCACGCGTTGTTCCTATGGAAATATTAAAAGATGATTTTCATCCCACGGGAACTGATTTATGGGATAAAAAGTAGACTATGTTTTATTCCAGACCTAGGACTATGTCTATTTAAAATTTCAGCCAGATCTGTTCAGTAGTTTTGGCATGAAGAAGTAACAAACATCCATCAATCCATCCATCCATACATCCATAGAAACTGTCGCATTTATAATATTAGTGTGAAGTGTGATTATAATATTACAGATAGCTTATTCTAATGCATTATTAATGGTACACTACTGATAGAAAAGATAAATCTAATACAATTCTGGTAGAAACTACTGAAAAATACTAAAAACACCTAGAAAAAATAATATTGTGGTAAAATCTAAAATTATATAACTTACTTAACGAAAAACAAACTTATTAAGATAAAAAAGCAAAGACAAACAACAACAACCGAAAACATAGACTATTAACAACAAAAATATAGAGGTAGGACCTATAGAATACTGCTGCGGCTCGCAATGCACTACTATGTTTTACTAAAAAAAATATCAGCAAATAAATTCAAACAACCTGTCAAAACTTTACTATGCAAAAAGGCTTACTGAAAAATATCGATTATACAGGGTGGGGAAAATTTTTGGCCCTTTAAGGGTAGCTACCGTTTCTTTTGTAGTTAGAAGGTATTGTTTTAGGAACTTTCTGTTTAATTTTGAAGAAAAAAATATTGCCATTTTTAGTTTTTTGAAAAAAATTACGGTTCGCCCAAAAAATGACATTTGTCAAAAAAAAACAAGTTGGTCTTAATCGACTCTATTTCCAACCAGGAACACTTTTCCCAAAGTAACATACCAAATCCAATCGTAAGCAAAACTGTATTCTCATCCCGGCCATAGCTTTTGCGCGAGCAAAATTCATTGCAGTATAATTAAAAATTTATTTCCCGTACGTAAAGCTTTGTCTGCTTCAGACAGCCAGCCGGCAAAAACCCGATCATAATTTCAGCATCCTATTTTCGGATTTTGTTCTGTAATACCCGCCTGGCTAAAAAGCCTTTTGATGCAGGATTTTAATCGTACAACTGGAGCATTTCAGCTTTCAGATATTTTTTTTTTAACTTTACATTAATGGAATCTCGTTATTTGAAACTTATCTACAGAAAGTTTAACAGATTGCTTCCAAGATTTTCATTTCCGCTTTGCAAGCCTTATCTGGTGTACAATAGATATACGTACCAGGCTATCTGTTCTGAGAACGGAGGCTTTCATAGCGCGTTCCATAAAAGAAACTCGACTGCAAGGTGTAATGAAAAGTCTAGACGCATTGTTGGGATGTCGTTCCTTCTGCCAAACTATGCGGTTTTATACGGAAACTTTTAGGGGGGCTACTGATGGAGCCATTTATGTTGCCTTCCATATATTATTTGTTTTTGGGATTAAATGTTGGGCGATTCATTGCAAAAAATTATTTGTGATGACAAAGAGAGCCTTAGACTCTTAGAGGGTTAGACTCGCCATGATTCGGCCAACATGACTGGACGAGTCATGTTGGCCGAATCATTGTGAGACCATCAAAGGGATATAAATCTTTAAATCCCTTTCGTGCAGAGGAAACTTTCCGTCCGTCGGGAAGCATTTAACTACTAACATGTACCTACCTAAGTAGGTAAGGTACCTAGCAAAATGTGTTACCTACAATGCATCATGGTTGAAATGCAATGCCAAATACCCTATTTCCTATAACTTACACTTTAGCCCTTATAGGTCTTGTTATGGGCGTTGAAGTAAGAGTTTAGTCGTTCGTTTAAAAACTCTTTAGGTACTTTCCACAGTTATTTTTACTGGCATTTTTCCCGTCAAACGTTTGGCAAAGTTTCAAGATCGTGCGATAACAAACACTCTGCGACATTTAGGAAATATAAATCGCCTGTAAAACATAATAAGGAATTGTTTGAGGCCACCAAGATTGCTACAACACAAATATCTTTAGGAGAACCCAAAAGGTATTTATGTTGTAGCAATTCTTTTTCCTGTTTAAGTCACTATATTTATGTTTTCATTCGTAATTTTTCATGATTGCATGACATTTTACCACTTTGATAAAGGCATATTTCAAAGTTTATCGGCAATTACTGTTACTGAAGTTATAAATTATTTCTTAAAGGAGTTGATAAAGGCAAACCTAGTTCCCAAAGACCTTGGCGTATCTGGTTCTTGGTTATTGGTAAATGAATAATTTATTTAGGTGGGAAAGCGAGTTTAGATCGCATACGACGATGCGTCAACTGCTGACGTCGTAGACGAGACGATGTCACTGAAACCCGAATTGGTACCGGATGCTTTTAAGAATTTAAATAATGTATGACGAAGATTGTATCTAGAGCTAGATCTAATAATACAAACTGTGAAATATGTCTTAATGTAAGTGCTTTCTCAAAGAACATAACAAGAAATATTTTCAGGGATAGAAACAATGGAGGAGACAAGTTTGTCTGCCGATCGTTTCATTGCTATAATCATCATTAACCTATATTAGTTTACTGATGGTCATAGTGTTGAGACTGCCGCATCCAGGGTCTGTTCTCATATTCCACCTGGCCGGAGGGCGTACGTCGATCGGTATGAAATTACATTCCGTTTTGGGGAATAAATGGATAGAATGTTCGGTACTATATATACGCCGTATGATATACGGTATTGGTTCTCAAAATAGATTTACAGATTCGCGCCTGAGATGTAATGTGGGTAGTCTCGTTAACTTGCAATCGATCGCAGGCAATCATGATCGCAACTTTGGTGGTTTTAAGATATACACTGTATTCAGGGTGCCCCGGAACCCGGAACTGTACTAAGTAGGTACGCCAAAAGGGAGTGATTCCGGATATAGATTCGTTGGTTATACGATTCTTTTAATTTCATACATTTTACACGTTACCATTATTAACTTTTTTGAAAAAAAATGGAAAGGTTTTTCTTCATTTTTGAAATTTTAACGAATGCCCAAATTATTACTTGCACACCTATTACTTGCACGCCTACATTATTATTTTTGTTTTGATATATCCAAGTATATTTTTGTAATAATTGATAATACACTGCTTTTACTGAAAAAAAGCGAAAAAGTTTGTGAAATATTTTGTACACATTTCACATTTATCGCAAATTATAGTCTAACACTGGACATGGGCTTCCCCTGCTCATCATGCTTTTATCTAGAACACGAATATTAAAATTATAAAGAATAGAATAGAAAAAAACATTTATTTGGACACAGGAACAAAAAGACTTGCGCTGCGCCCCGCGGCTTCGCACGCGTTATTTCTTTGGAATCGTTTAAAGGTGATTTTCATTCCTCGGAACTGATTTATGGGATAAAAAGTATGCCTATGTTTGATTCCAGGATTAGAATTATCTGTATGCTAAATTTCAAAACGATCCGTTCAGTAGATTTGGCGTGAAGATTTAACAAACATCCATCCATCCATCCATCCATACATCCATACATCAGAGTCAGAGTCAAAGAGTAAGAGTCAGAGTCAGAGTCAGAGTCAGAGTCAAATCGTTTATTTCTTTAGACTTAAAAAATAAGTCCTTAGACAAGTCAAATCCATACATCCATCCAAACTTTCGCATTAATAATATAAGGGGACTCATGGAGCCTTTCTCTATTTAAATTAAATGTTCATTAGGTTAGTTTGTTAGTTTATATATTCATTAGGTTAATTATTATTTTGATTTATTAAATTTTTAATTATTTGATCAAATTTTTGTTCTTTTGGTTGTATTTTACTGTGTGACTTTTAATAATTTATTAAAAAAAATAAAGAGATATATCTGAAATAATAATAACATGGAGGTATAGACTAGTATAGAGTGACATGGAAAGGTGGGTGGTAGTTAAGACAGCTTTTGCCTCTAGGAATAAAATAGCAAATGGAGACACTTCTTTTTTAAATAATTTTTTAGCATCATCGAGTTAGAATCTTAACTCGATGTCTAGGCATACATAATTTAGATATACAAAAATAACATTGCAATCTAGCCATAAATTTGGCTAAGGGATAATTTTGTTTCAACTTAATTTAAGAACGTGTCCATCAGCACTTTTTTTATTATCTCTAATGGTGTAACAATATTGTGTTCTTCAAAATTAGCACTTTATGCACTTACGCTATCACTATACTAACTCAAAAGCTTAATTCTTTTGAGCCCTATTGATGAGAAATAAAAATATTATTTTTATAAAATCCCAGCCATGTTGAATTCAAAGAAACCATAATTCCGTAAAAGCTCCTCAGTTTAAAAGTTTGAGGAAAAATGAGGAAACTTCCATTTGTTATAATTATAGCGGTGGGTAGCTAGTATCCTAGAGTCTGTAGAAGATTGCTAGAGATTAAGCAATCGCAGAGCAGTAACTGTAAGCTCCGAGGGTTCTGTCGCCGACCAGCAATTAGATATTATAGATGAGAACAGAACAGTAAACAAATATTTAATTAGCTAATCACAAAAATGTGATAGTTCGGATGGATAGGCCCGGTAGACTTAGTTCCCCAGGAGGGAAGTTTGTTTCTTCTTCATGCCATAATACTGAACAGATTGGGAATCATTTTGCACAATCGAGCTTTCGACCTGGAATAAAACATAAACATCTTTGATTAATTAAAAAGGGAAGATGAGGTACTAGTTTCTCGAAAATGGCAACCTCATATTGTGTAAAATTGTGTGCTCCCACCTCAGTCACCGTCGGACCGGCGGCACGGGCGGTCGTGATTCGCGTGAAATATTGTTGTCTCGGTCTCAACTCGGTCTTAGATACTTCTCTTCTCTCTCTGTCTTTCCATCTTTGTTCTTCTTTGTATTGCACAGGACTGGAAATATAAATGTGAGCGTATGTGTTTGCGTGTAGTTGTAAGTTGTAACACATGCCAATTTTTGAGTAAGCGCTGGGAGAACGTAACCTTCTTCATCCTTCCTTTTTAATTAATCAATGGGTATAATATCGTATCTTTGCATGCGTCTAGAACCGCATTAACCCTGAAGATGTCCCTCGTTCAGTGAAGAAACGTTGGTGTTTTTCCAACTCAAATAAGGTTCGTAATTCGTACCGCTTACATTCGCAATGAATTCGTCAAAACTACGACAGTTTTTTATAGTAAAACATCTATCAGGTATATGCTCAGTACATAGGTATAGGCTAGAAAATAATAAATAAGCGATAGAAATAACATTTGAACGTTTTCATAGAAACAACACGCTTAGAAGCTGCGGGCAAAAGTAAATTACTTAATACTAGACATTTTCAAAAAGGTATCATTTTCTGGCTTCAAAGTAAGCAGAGGGTACACTGGTAACACGAGTATTATGGGTACCTGATCTGATGATATAATAAATAGTAATAAAAAGTTGATTAAATCTATTAGACAAAGATTAAAATACACAAGCAAAAATATAAAAGTATTAAATAAACATAATGTAGGAATACCTACCCAAAAACTTAGTCTTACTTTTAATTTACATCCAGCCAGACCCTATGTCGCCAAATATTCTATACTCTGAATTATGACGAATATTATATGTAGGTATGTATGTGGTAAACATTAAAAAAGTATTTAAAGAAGTGCTGAAATTAGGTTAAGCAACAACGAGGTGGTTGTTCCACCGGTTCTAAGGTTCTAAGCCATTTGACATGATACTTAGCTGTTCTATCTGGATGTGATGACTAATTCATCGGACTGTGATGGTTGTTCCATCGGACTGTTGTTCATTGAGCTATGATGGCTGTTCCACCTGTGCTCTGGTTCAGCGAGCTATGATGGCTGTTCCACCTGTGCTCTGGTTCAGTGAGCTATGATGGCTGTTCCACCTGTGCTCTGGTTACTGATTCTTACTGTTATGGGGATAATTCCCCTTATGGCCTCCATCCTCCCCTATAGCCATCCCGTTCCTCACACTTTATCTCTGATCTACTTGTCCGCAGACAGACCAACGAATTGGTATACACACAACAATTATAATCTGAAACTGCTTCTAATATCGGTGGCAAAAGATCTCAATTGCATACAATGTAACTCAAAGTCACTCACCGATGTGTCTCGCTTGCTGTCTCGTAACAGAATGAATCGTCGGCCGTTCATCGCCGAAGGACCGCGCTGTGCGCGCGCCCGCTTCGCCTCGACCGGTTATGGCCAGTCCGCTAAAATCTTTATCAACCTACCTACAACCTAGGTAGGTACCTACTCAAAATATTTCTTCGCCTTCGCGACATTCCCCCCCTTCAAGGAAGAATGAGAAATAAAGATATTAATATCAATACTATTTATCAAACAAGGATTTGTATGTCGATCACTTAATCTGCCTTTGAACATTAACTGAATTTACTGGTGAAACAATTAATAAGTAAGTGGTCCACTCCTTGACCTTTTCTCTGACTTTAACCGCTGAAGCCCGAGCTGAAGTATGAGGCCAATCAGGCCTCATACTGATTTCTACTGTATCAGTTTTTGATTCTGGTTGCACCGCAGCATGATGTACTGACTTTATTCTATGTTCCTCAGAACCTTTAGCTCTGATCAGTGGAACTGGGTCTACATTTGAAACTACACTTTGCTCTTTGTTCAATTAATGCGCTTTACGCCAGGTGCTACAGAAGACCTGCGCTCTTCATTTTACTCTTCATCATTCTTTTTCTCTTCTTTGAGTGGCAGTCTTTTGGTCTCATACTGTATTTTATAACTGTGTATTTTCTTCTATTTATCATTATACTTTCTTGTTTTATGAGCCAATAAAAAATATATTTTACCTATTATCATTTGGGACTCAATCTGTTTAAGTAGATCTGTGTCTCTTTCAATGTCTCTTGCAACTTTTACCTGCCAATCCAAAATGTTTTCTAGTTCTGCTATTCGTCCAACCCTCCAGTGCGCCCTATTTGCCTCTGATTTTATCTGTAGATAAACCTTTCTTGTATTGATTAGTTACCATCAATCTATTCTGCAAAATCATCGACACGCAGATAATCTTGACGAGTAAACACGTACCTACTCCAGCTCAGCAACTACCGTCGTCGTAAGCGGTTGTGATCATAGCTTCAAGCTCTTTTATTTTCGTACACAACTGATTGTGTGTGTCCAATACTCTCTTCATAGTATACACCATTCCGGTCCAAACCTCCATTCAGTCCATACCATGGAGCTAATTCTAGTATACATTTCAGCGTCAATTGCTTCCTATGTGTAGCTGTAAGTTTGAATTATTTGACGTTATCCGATACAATCAACTATGGCAATTTGTTACTGCTACATAGTTCTTATGGAAAGAAAACATTCTCCGACATATAGTTCTTTTACTACTCTCTCTATGTGGCAAACCTAGCGTTGCTTCTGAGTAGTTAGCTTAGCATATTTGATTCTAATTTAATTTCATTCTTCGACAATATCTATAGTAATAGTATTCGTAAGACCCTCCTCAACCAAGGAGTTAGTCCAAAAATGTTGATGTTTGGACGCTGCAAGATTTTTGACAGAAACTCAACCTGAATTTTAACTTTAATACTTTGACTGCCCTGGGCGCTCACGATACAAGTTCGCTGCAAAGCAACGCAGCGTCGCATACCTTTACCAGTCTATTTATCTGCCTTGGTACTCAATCTATACCAGACAGATATTGTTTTGTTGGTAGGTTATTTGTAGTGACTTAAATCTGTTTCATTTTAGAAATCATTATTCGCGGCACAAATGGCAGAATTACTTTACACCGTCTCAAAACTAGATTGCTATTAGTCAAAGCAATAGTGATTTTATTTAACCGGCACGGGCGTTTAGTCACGAAGGCTCGATCGGCCCATGCATCATACAGTTGTCTTTACAAAAATAGTAACTCTGTGGGTTACTATACAAAAACTGTGACATAATTTATCAATCTACATCACAATAGAAATGAACTACCAGCAATTCTCGTCTACGAGCCGGAACGTTATTTTAGTCCCTTAAGGGCACTAATGTAGACTTGCCAATAACAAAATTAACATTAATATTAGCGTGTAAAGAACTGAGCTTATTAACAACTACAGCGTACACTTGCATTGAAGAGTCTGTACAATGCACTTACAATTACAACTTATACACACCTTAATAACTTCATTATTATTTTAGCTTCTGTCTCTGTTGCATGGCATTTTTCATAATTTGTACACCGTAATCGGTAAAACATGTTGATGCTTGCATACCTGTTTATAAAATCTTAAATCTACACATGTTTTAAGCAAATAAATGATATTTATCTTTATCTTTATCTTTATCTTTATCTTTATCTTTATCTTTATCTTTATCTTTATCTTTATCTTTATCTTTATCTTTATCTTTATCTTTATCTTTATCTTTATCTTTATCTTTATCTTTATCTTTATCTTTATCTTTATCTTTATCTTTATCTTTATCTTTATCTTTATCTTTATCTTTATCTTTATCTTTATCTTTATCTTTATCTTTATCTTTATCTTTATCTTTATCTTTATCTTTATCTTTATCTTTATCTTTATCTTTATCTTTATCTTTATCTTTATCTTTATCTTTATCTCTATTTAAGAGCGGCCAACCCGTCTTACTTTTCATACAAACGCTCTTACGTGATTATGGCGTTGTAATACATCTTTCTTTGAAACTTTTAACTAAAAGGTATATTATATTATAAACATAAATTGTATAAGTAAACACAATATTTAGGTAGAAACCTTGCAAATCTAATGGAGATTCTAAACGACACAAAGTTTCATTTCACACAAACTTGTAAGGCTTACTAAAAAACTCTTATTTCCCTGTTGCAAGTTTCATGAAATTTCTAAACACTGTTTTTCCTAGGGCCGATTACCTGCGAGTGAACTGCGAAACTAACCAAATGCCGACGAGGGATCAGGCGCTTCCTCTCTCTTGTCGCTTTGCCTCTTTCTTTTACATTGCGCTGGTTGAAATAACAAGCTTTTCAATCACGCTCTCGTTGACGATAATAGGACCGGGAAGGGCCCTTAAGTTTTGTGGATGATAGCAATAATTACATTTTAACAACTTTCGTTATTTAATTTTACATCTTTACGAACGCAAGCAGTTCCTTCTGTATGCTTTTGTGGGGTAGTCGGATTGGATACGGATGTTAGGATCCCTTTCCGTTATATGTATTACATCATTCAGGAGGGGTACTTCGTAGATAGTTAATACGCCAGTGTACTAAACTAATTACGACTCTATAATGCCACTGATTTTGCCTGACCAAATAAAAAATAATGAATACCCTTTCCCTCGAGAAAAACGAAGATAAATAATAGTCAATTCATTACTATCAATCTAATCACTGCCTGATTCATTATTTCTGCATATTACAATCTACTCGTAAAAGGCATTCAATTCATTCATTTCAGGTGGTGATTTCGCACCAAAAAGTTAATACTTATACTTATAGGTCTATTTAATCAGTAATGAACAAGCATCTTTAGGCTATAGTTATGGCTATAGGTATTTGACTCGGCAATGCTCGAACGCTAACAGCCGTAACTGAGAAATCGTAATCTTTCTCAGATCTTATTTACTATGACTAAGCAAGGTTTTTAAACAGCGTGGTGTTTATAGCCATATTCATAATTATGCTAACTCTCTGTTTTAGCTGACTTCATTTACCATCCTGTGCAATTTTTTTTTAGGACAAAATATGGCCTGGTTATACGCACCATATTCAGAGCAATACTAACACTTGCGATTATTTCTACAGGTGCTTACCCTGTGACCACAGATATCCGAAACTAAGATTGTGCCTGTGACCTTCTTGAAAGCAGTTAAAGCAACGGTTTCCTAGTTGAGCTTTCCTGTTGTGAACATTTTTGTACCTTGTACATTTGGCATTAAAATAATCTTGCTTACAACATATACATTTCTCGTAAATTTCCTCTTAGGTGGCTCTTCTGAACTTTCTGAGACATCGTTTTGTCTTTTCTTTGATTGTGTTTTACTGAATTGTCTGTTATCATTTTTGTGTTTGTCTTTTCTATTATTATTATTTATACGTGGCCTATTGTTCGTTATTTCTACAGCTTTTATATGTAATGCTCCTATTGTTATTTTTTCTGTGATGTCTTTCTCTTCTATATTTGCCGGTTCTGTAATCTTTACACCTATTGTGTCTGTCTTTAGTCTATTTGAGGTCTCTATAGCAGATATTATGTATTCTAGATATTTTCTGATACCGTCTACTTTTCTTCTTCGTCTATCATCTTCATTCTTACTTCTTAGATTAGATATTTAGAGAATTTCTCCATTGTCATCAGTCCGAGATGCTCGTGATTTACGTCTTCGCCTAGGGAGCTCAATACGAGTAGGTGTCTCTCTATTCCATTAAGTACATATCTGCATTATTTTATTTGATTTTTATTGACTGGTTTTATCCTGTATAATGCCACATAATGTGCGTCAATAATTGCCGCAGGTTTACCGAACTTTTCCTTTAGAGTTTGGACAGCTATGCTATTATTTGTGTTAGTTGTGTCTTATCTTATCCTTCTATTTCATTGATACTTCTACCGTCAGTATTTGATGACAATTGGTCCTAAATATGGTACCTGTCACTTGAGAATGTCACCATCAAAAGTAAATTCCATTCTTGTCAATTTACCAGAAATATTAAGATTTCCGCCATTTATCGTGGCTGCACTACGTTTTTCATCATTGCGCTATATACAAATATCTAATTATATTCCCAAATCTTCAGCCTGAATTTGTATAAACGTGTACTCGGTTATCTTAGCAGTGTCAGTTTCTGTAGCTTATTTACAATAGATGTGGATTTTTACCACAAACCTCTGAGTAGCACTCTTAAGTTTAGCTCCGTGGTACTCTAACTCTCTTTAGTTACCTTCACCATCAGATATTTGCTTAAGGGCACACTGGGCAGAGTTTATGCACGATTGTACTGATTCGTACAATAATTTCAAACGGGTTAGGACGATACTTATTTTGTTTATTTTAAGTACAGTTCCTCATTTGAACTGACCATGAGCGAAAGATCTTGTCCTTATGTAAAATCTACAACAACATTGTAATTTATTTAGCAACTTACTTGTATTAAGTTCTTGCCTACCTATGTTTCTTAGGTACTATAGGTAGCAATTACGAGCTATTCTCAATATCTCACACGCGGTTTTTCCCAACGTCTCATGTGAGACGCCGCCTCTTCCCAACGTCTCATCTTTTTGCATTAGGGCTGTATTTGAAGCTTTATTTTTATTTCAAGGTTGCAAGATTTTTATTTGTGACTTGCTATCTACTGTCTACGTGGGTACCAAGGAATTTAGTAGGTACATATCAACGTAAGTTTCTACTAAAACCTCTCGACATTAGGTTTATTTAGAAGGTAATTAGTGACTTTTTAACCTACTGCAACCTTATTTAGTTGTATGTCCAGCAGTGGACTAAGGTCCCCTTTCACCTGCTGTAGCAGTAAGGCACTTAATGCAAATTGACTCTCACGATCAATAAATAACACAGCATTTTTTAACAAACAGACTTTACCTGAATTTACAAAAAAATACGTTACTTTGTCATGTATTAATATACAATGCCCGAACTTGTTTGGTAAGCCTATTATATTGTATTTGTAACACATTAGGTACAGGTCAGTCACATTAGGTGTAGGTCTTTTAATAAACTCAAAGTGTCATACAGTGTAAGAACGCCCTAGATACCTACTGCGGGTCTAGTGCATAGGTAGATTTATTATCTTGCTCAAAGGTTGCCTGGAACAAATAAGGCCGCCCATTGCGCCAACGGCCTCAGTCTTTGTTTTAATTCTTTATGAGTGTGCCATAAGCAATTTACTTCAAAATTGCACTTTAAAATCGTTATTTATCTCAGAATCTGTGAAATCTACTACCTTCATATTTAATGAAATGTTACTTCGATATTTTATCTTGAATTGCGTGTTTTAAAAACACGATTGGTGAAAGTTTTCTCAATAGTTAATTATTAGGAAAAATATATGTTTTTCACACATTTTGCTATTTATCTCAGGAACAGCACACATTTCTTCTTCGGTTTTTGTTTTGCTAAAAAACCTAGTCTTATTTCTTTAGTTGTGTCTTTTAATTTTTCGATTGGTTGCTTCATCAACCCGTAATTAAGTAAAAACAGTTTTGGCAAATAGTAAATTCGGTGCACGTATGCTCTGCACTTCTCACTCACAAGAAAACCATATCTTGTGATCTCGCTCGAAATCCATCTCGTAGCGGCGTTATTGCACACTCTTAACTACCATAAGTTGTTCCTGTTGGTATTGTTTTGTACAGTTAATGTGCATAATCCTCCTTGCGAAGTCTATGAGGAAATTGTGAAAATGATCCTTAATGGGCGAATCGACACTACATCTAAATAAAAACCAACTTTTACGCCCGGGCAAAGTGTAAAATCTACACAATTCCTTTAGTGCAAGAAAGCAACGGTCATGCAGCATAATATCCTACTAATATAGTAGGTACCTGGTCTACCAAACGGTAGTAAAATGCTTGAAAATTTTGTCTACTTCGCAAATTTGCAGATAAGCAAAGTCGTAAAATATTCTACGATCTAATTATAGAATTTTACTAAGTTACTCCGTCGAACCGGGCGAACACCTTTAGTAAAACTACCCACATGACATTTTACGAAATCATGTACGGACATTGAATTACTACTACTAGCGTACTAGTGTATCTATTATAAATTTATAACTCACTGTGTTCCGATTCTTTTAGACTGTAAGGTTTGAGATAATATATCCCTGCATCTCCACCATGTCGCCAAATATTCTATACTCTGAATTATGACGAATATTATATGTAGGTATGTATGTGGTAAACATTAAAAAAGTATTTAAAGAAGTGCTGAAATTAGGTTAAGCAACAACGAGGTGGTTGTTCCACCGGTTCTAAGGTTCTAAGCCATTTGACATGATACTTAGCTGTTCTATCTGGATGTGATGACTAATTCATCGGACTGTGATGGTTGTTCCATCGGACTGTTGTTCATTGAGCTATGATGGCTGTTCCACCTGTGCTCTGGTTCAGCGAGCTATGATGGCTGTTCCACCTGTGCTCTGGTTCAGTGAGCTATGATGGCTGTTCCACCTGTGCTCTGGTTACTGATTCTTACTGTTATGGGGATAATTCCCCTTATGGCCTCCATCCTCCCCTATAGCCATCCCGTTCCTCACACTTTATCTCTGATCTACTTGTCCGCAGACAGACCAACGAATTGGTATACACACAACAATTATAATCTGAAACTGCTTCTAATATCGGTGGCAAAAGATCTCAATTGCATACAATGTAACTCAAAGTCACTCACCGATGTGTCTCGCTTGCTGTCTCGTAACAGAATGAATCGTCGGCCGTTCATCGCCGAAGGACCGCGCTGTGCGCGCGCCCGCTTCGCCTCGACCGGTTATGGCCAGTCCGCTAAAATCTTTATCAACCTACCTACAACCTAGGTAGGTACCTACTCAAAATATTTCTTCGCCTTCGCGACACCCTATATATGTATAACAATCTCAAAGCATTCCTTCGTCAACAGACCAACTGTATCGATTAATACATTAGGAGTACAAGTTCCTGGCCAGTAACCTACTCTAATGATACACCAGCACGCGTTACCCTACAAAAGCCTGATGTGCCTGTAATTGGTATGTACCGTGAACAATGACGAGGTCATTGCTATTCATCGGGCCAATCAGGTCACTTGTAGTGCCATTAAACACGATTCTGATCACGTCGTGACATTTGGAGAAAATGCGGACCGCACCCTTAGTGGTCACATCTCGGGAACAAATACCTCTATCAAAATTACTGTTAGTTTTGTTCGGTCTGGAAGCAATTACTGTTATAGTAATTATCTCTCATGATGTGAATAGCCTATCTCAACGCGTAGCTTTAGGAAATGCGATTAAACGCCTATGTCTGGAAAGTTACAAAAAAAAAAACATATATTAAGAAAAGTCTTATGCCCGTATTATGAAAGCTTGCTCGTCTTAGGCTATTACATTTTTAATAGGTACTAAAGTTATTTACAACGGGATATGTACCATGGTTTGAGTTTTGAGCTTTCCAATATTTTGGCACAAGTTACTCCGTGATCTAAGCGCAATGATACTGTGCCGAAATATTGGAAAGTTCAAAACTCAAATCATTGTAGGTACATATCCGTTATAAATAAATAATCCTCCGTTATAATACCGTTCTAAATAACTTTAGTATTATTATCCATGATGGATTAAAAAAAATGTAATATTTAGGCTTCGAAACCGTCGTTTTTAAAGATTTGAATTTTGATTTGTGTAGTACGAACTTAATAGAGCTTCGGCAAACTATCCAATGTTTCAACGCCAAGCTGTGCCTTATGGCCTTAATTTACTTCGAAACCGTCTTGGGAAAACTTGGAAAGTAGCGAGAAAAATCCATTGAAAGTTTTTAATTCGGCTACTTCAATTTTCTTATTTATTACATCCAGTATTATTTATTTTACAACTGTAAACAGAACCACCATTGTTATGTTCATTCGTGTGAGTACTTATTTAGCATCTATGTTATATCCCTTCTATACATATATCATAGCTTGTGTTTAGTTTGTCAACATCTTTGACCTACTTCACAGAGTGCCCGTTTAATATTTACCAACTCAATCTACTTACCTCGTTCATTATTTTGACTTGAGTTTGCTTTAAAACTACGACATAGTTCTTGCTAGAAAGTACGTAGAGTATATTTTACTATAAAAACTATCGTAGTTTGACGAATTCATTCGCGTCTAGAACCGCACTCGCCCTGAAGATGTCCCTCGTCAAGGGATGAAACGTTGGTGTTCTTCCAACACAAATAAGGTACCTAGAGTACTTTAAACGTCTGGAACCTTTTATCAGCGCCTTTTCGTGGTTAGAATCTCAACTCTACAAAAAAAAGCTTTCATTACAATGTGAACACTGTACGAATACGAAAGTAAACAAGCTCCGCATAAATGCATGCTTACAAAGCGCTAATTATAACAAACCTAGGCGGATACGATCTTACACGAACAACAACAAACTTTTGCGAATTATATTTGTTCGCAAAGGTGTGATAATGAGAAGTTACGTTACATTTTACGTTTACTTTGTTGTGGCTGTGTTGCTTTATGAATGAATCATTGTCGGGTCATGTTTGTTTCTTCCATTATCATCATTTGCATACGGATTTATCCACTGATTGATGAGGGTTTATTTATTATATAGGCCTCCTGGGTTGTTTGCCGTCTATCATGGTATCCTTTCTTTTATCACCATCATTTATATTTTGCATCCGTCTGTTGGGTATAGGTAGGTAGTACAGACCTCCCGAAGGTGTGTGCCATCTACCATGGTATCGGTTCCTGAAGAGTTCGTATTTTTCACTATTATTCACGTAACTTGCCCAATGTTGTTAGTGTAACCAGTCTGAATTAGATTTTCAGTTCTGCTACAATTTCAAACATTGTTAGTAGCGTGTTTGGCCTGCTTCTGCCAATTGCAGTGGAAAGCAACCATGCCGCTTTTATAGCAGCAATCAATTTCCCGAATTTCGTAACTCTGAGTCATTATGACGAAACGTCAAAGTTATTTATTATCCGCAAACCTATTTTCAGAGTCGTTATAGAAACAAAAGAAACCCACAGGTGCGTCGAAAGTGTGTCGATTAGGAAGTAAATTTTCACTTGTTTTTGGAAACAAAGCACCAGTGTTCGTTCATGCGCTGGCAAGATAATTGGTAAAAGTGAGGAGAACTGAGGTTTTTCTTTGTCTATTACAATAAGAAAGGCAAATAGACGAGTAGCCGAGATTTTTTATGGTGACTCATGAAATTTGCGCGCAACATTTTCTCTCGACTATTTTTTAAAAGTTGATTTATCTAAAGCGTACATAAAAAAATATTATCCGTATATACAATAGATAACTTACATAAACTTAGAAAAATTAAATTGTCAAAATAATATACTTGATTATTTAGATCGATTCGATATGTAGACAAAAAAAGTACAGAAGCGGCGAAGTAACCTTTAGCTTAGCTGTTAGTTATTATTTTTCAACTCAGAGTAAAAGCCGTTCCACGATTCATAACGTCTAGATATATCATCTGATATTTTGTAGTTAGTCTATTTTTACAGAGAAAGGTTTTGACAATTTATTTACTGGATGCCTTGATTGTGTATCGTACCTATTCGATAGTTAGTTAGGTAGGTAGATACTAAGTACACTGACTTAACAGCAGTGTAACCACGAACGAGTTAAAGTTCGTTAGTAATCAATTGTGATTGTGAAGGCTTGCACAACGAATTGGCTGGCGTACTTTGATTGTTCGAATTTTGGGTGTTTGTTTTCATAATCAACACTTGTTGTGTAATTTAGAAAGTTATTTGGACTTAATCTACTTCCGCTGATAGATTTTAAAGTTAAACGTAACGCGTTTTTAATAACAACTACGAGATTCATTTGTATTTCATTCATGTTTATTTTAATGATTGTAACTATACGCTTGCTAAACTATTCTTCATGCTTGAAAGCCCTACGAAACTTACCTCTTAACCGTTAACGAACCCAGTATTCAAATTTAATTTATTAACATTTTCTTTTTGAACCGCCTAACCGTTTCAACATACACATCTATAGAACCTCCAACGAAAGCCTCCGTCTTTTTCACTCTCCTGGAATTCAAATTACCTTATCGACACGCACCGAACACAGGTAAAACTAGTATAACCTTGGTAAATTTGAGATACCTAGATTTAAAGTTGTTTATTGGTTCAGGAGGACAGTTTTTATAAGTTGGTTTGTAATTTACCGGCGATGACGTTTTCTACTGTCTCTTTTTACCGTGAGTTTAATCTGTATATCGGTCGCATTCACCTCCCACTCGCTGCCGCGTCGGTGCTAGTACGTTACTACTTCAACAGTCTACGGCGGACGGCCGCTTGCGTTCCTGCTGCATAGCGGTCATAAGAAAAAACCAACCGTATAATTATTAAATAAAAGTGGAAATATAACTTAAACATAACTTATAAAAAAATCTATCACATACGTACGTTTCAACTGAAGTGCAAATCACAGCTGACAAAGTTAGCAGACAGGAAGGACAGTCAAAAAGTTTTGTGTTTTGTGTGATGGAAAAGTGGTTAAGCAACTTACAAGTGATATTAACAACGGAACTAAGTTAGATGGAACGAGATACCCTGGAGAGGATTTGATGTTGGCAACTAATAAGGTAAAGAAACCTGTATAGATGGATACTTGTCCGACTAGTTTAGATCGATCCCAAGAACCTTAATCCCAGCCTCCATCGCGGACTTACTGGGAAAGTAATTTAAAAGTTTCGCTCGTGCTAAGAGCATCCTAATTCATATACCTGAATTTCGAATGAATCTCACGCTTCACTCACGCGACGTATAAATATTTGTAGTGGAGATAAACGTAGATAAACACTGGTTTCCTGGCGTACGGCACCCTAAACTCTTGGTGCCAGGTGTGGTGTAAGGCCAACAGGTGAACGAATATACATTTTTTGTGATGTTAGTTTATAATTTGTTAAGTTTACAATTTTAGATTCTAGCGGCATTAAGGCATCCTTTGATCTTACCTGGATTGAATTGAATCTGTTCGTCGGTTATCCGCTTTATGACGCTATACAAAATTTAGACGGTTTACAAAATTTAGATTTGAGACGGATAGCAACGCAATATCATGTCTCGTTTTAACTTTGCCCTTGCTAAAGTTATTCTAGGTTGAAATCGTGACATACTTGTAGGTACCTGCAGAATGTACCAACAGGGTCTAAAGTGAATCATTATTATATATAAATGTAAGCAAAATAATGTACGCTGAAGGCTTTTTCAGATCTTTCTATCAAGATGATTTTAAATCAATTTCAAGCATGTTAAACGTTTGAAATTCATCAGCAAGGAGCAGTTTGTCTTGTACAAAAACCGGACGTAGGGGAATGGCGCAAAAAGCGTAGACTTTTTTGTTAGTCTCCAAGAATATATGATTCATTGCACAAAGGTTTTGAGGACAACCACGTATGAATTACCTTTCTAAACATGCAAATAAACCATGTTTCCCCAATTGTTTACTATGAGTCACTTCACCTGATCAGCTGCTAAAGTATTAAGATAAAACTCAAATTGACGATTTAAGCATGACGGTCATGTGTCATCGACATCAGTCTGGGCCTCTCGGGGTCGTTTCTCTGCCTTCAAGCAGGTAGCAGACCTTTTGCATGTTTTTTGCCTGTAGGTAGATTCCTTTATTCTCACGAAGTGGTTTGAAT
Source organism: Eupithecia tripunctaria (assembly GCA_955876795.1). Taxonomy (NCBI): domain Eukaryota; kingdom Metazoa; phylum Arthropoda; class Insecta; order Lepidoptera; family Geometridae; genus Eupithecia; species Eupithecia tripunctaria. Next base: position 13,053,697 of record OY041619.1, on the reverse strand, counting down.
GGCGTGCCGCCGTTCATAGTTCACAAGGGCTTTGTTTCGTGTGCACTTGTTGCTATAGAAGCTATGGTGGCTTCAATTCCGACGATTGTGATAAAGAAAGGGCTTTCTTTATTACAGTTCTTCCAAGAAGCTATTACTGATGATAGCTTATCGGATGTTTCGTAAATTACGTGGACAATCACATTCTATTTCTGGGTCTTATCGGCATTCTTATCAGATTTGATTAAATTGGTCTAGTTATATTACGTTTACACACTACCTGGTAAACTAAGCTACCACAGGGTAAATGAGAAATGGGTCATAATTATTACATGACCCATTTCTCATTTAGTATCATCAACTTTGCATCCGTTCATCAGATAATATAAATTAGTGAGTGGGTACTTCCGTACACAGCTGAGCTGTTATCCCCGCATCCCTCTTTCCTCAACACAGAATACTTCGCAGTTGCTGGCCAGACTCAGGGTGAGTGCCCGACCACACAGCTATTCTATCATCCACTCAAATCCTTTTCTTCTTTTGTTGTTTTCGTTGTAATTCCCTATCCATCTTCCGTGCACGGTTTACTATCCCCATGGAATTTGGAAGAATTAATCTGAACCGGTCCTGCAATTTGTAACACCTTTAGTCAGGGACAATTGGGCTATGTTAGGAATGCGCTTTGTTGCTTGGCCTGAGCTGAGTATTTAGAATTTAAAGGATTGCCATTAAGTTAGATTAGACACCAAAAATTCATTTTTAAGCAAAATCAATGTTTAGTTTCCAAAAGATTTAATTTGCAATGTTAGTATCATATACCAGTCCTAGTAGTAGCAAATAGCAATTCAATCGGACAATCTAACGGGATCTGCGCGCTTCCTATATTGGAAAAACATGTTACGATCGCGTTGTGAAAATACGTTTTGCGAGTTTTATACATTTTTGCCTCAGGCGTAGGACATATTATATCTAATCTATAGAACTCATATGAATTGGCGGAATGTTGGAACCTTTAGGTCATACTAAAGCAATCTCTTCATCGACATTTAACCGTTGCCTCATTGCAAAATATTGCGAAGCGTGAAAGGTACACCGGAATGCAGCGGATGTAGACAGACACTAGCTTATCCAATCTCAGAACTTTGATATAGGTATACCAACCACGAACAGGTTGTGACTTACGATCTTTTAGAAGTTCCGTGTTTTAATAATAATAGGATCGGACTAAGATTGTTTTATAAACATGGTCATAAGGATTTGAGGAGTGAAGACCGAAGTTAATCTAAATACAAAACATGTGTTGTATAAAATATGGGTAACTTTATGTTTAAAGCAGGGATCGTGATTCAATCAAAGCGTTGAATGCGTTTGAAGTTGTAACTGTAAGGACGAGCGTGCAAAGGTCCGGTCGATAGTATGCAGGCTGCGGCATTCATTGCGTCTTGCGTCACACCTGCTCCTTCCATCTACGAGCGCTTATCTTAAAGTACGCTTATAACGATTACCTTACAAAACTTAGAACAAATATTTGGGAATTTTCGAAGCACGAGGTTAAACTGTAACTGATAGCGCTTTAGGCTGTGAACGACAATCGCGGTCAGTTAGTGTAAGCCACTTATGAATTCAGCGGTGTAGTGTTTCGTGGAATGCCCGCAAGGATCGCGTTACGATACTTATTGATGAAGTTGTCAGTGCTGCAATTATAATATGAGCTTTAGAAGAATACATTCCGTTGATGACAGCTAAAATAACTTCTAATTTCCATGAAGTAAGTCAAATCTTATCGAGAGTTTCGATTCTAAGCGTATATTTGTCACCGGATTATAAAATCCAGTTAGATGTGCCACTTAAATCGGGAACAGTTTGCATCACTGGTAGTTTTGATGGAAATGGTTTTGATTGTACCAGTTTCCAGTTTATTGCTTTTTGATCGCTCGGGAGAAATATAACTTGAATACAATGTTACTATGAACTTTAAATTAGATAAGTACTTTACAGTTGGGTTGACTACATATTGAGATTTTCTAACCTTCTAATGAATATTCCAAAAAAATATATATTATCCCCAAATTTTCACTGGTATTGATATGGATCAGGTGACCTACCTGTAAGATAACAGTTTGCAGTAAGTTCAACTGTTTCAATTGTAAATACTAGTTTTTATTTGATTCGATTTGATTACAAATTTCTTTGTTAAAAAAGTATGAACTTCCTTCTTCCCAAATATTTTGACATACTGTGGTATCCATGTTGTAATTTAGTCATTACATTCGTGGCAATGCCAAGCCTCTCCACTTATTCAAACTAAGCAGTGTGACAATAACTTTCTTCTCTCACGACTGTGTCACCATCTCAGATGCTATCATCAAACGTAGAGTAAAATATTTAAATGCAATGCTTTATACGTTCTATATACCAAATTTGACTTATTGGTACTTTCGTTTAAATTAATAGTAGTATTATTTCTTAAATTATACTTGGTAAGTTCTGCAAATCTAAAGTCAAAATAGTCATTGCATAAAATATGCATTTATGCAAGTAGGTCTTTTTGTAAATTTTGAGATATATAAAAATAAGATACATATTCTCGCTCAACGGGTTATTTTTTTACGCTTTCCAATATCTTTCAATATGCGTACCTAAATAGCCATTACGGCAATTTTACGTTTACCTTTCTATTAACTATACTGTTGTACCAATTCGCCATAAAACTCAACCCAATGTAGCTGATAAAGAAAATTACCTTCCCGCAGTATAAAATTCTTAGGATTATCGCACTAAGGCCTTAATTCAGTTAGGAAAGATTAAAGAGGCCCTAGAAGTGTAAGATAATCTTTGTCACGTGGTTCGTCATCGTCATCGTTATAAATTGCGAAAACGTTACTGCCTTGTACTCAACTTAAAAGAACTACATAATATAATATCGGAAAAAAATAACTCACGAACATTTTCCCCAGCAAACGATAATGGAGAAGTTAACCATTGGTCATTTTATGTTCAAGGAATACATATAAAATTTGACGATTTGACTCTGTTCGCGACGCTAACAACTTGACCCTATAGCTACAAACTGTGTGATCCTCAAGTCCTAAAGTTAGTTATTATAAATAGATACTGATTCTATAACTACGTAAGACGCAGTTATCTATGTTTTATTTACAGTTTCGGGGCTTTGCGCCAACTGGGTTAACTATTACAAAATTTCTCGTAACTTTCACATATCATTATAAATTTTCTTTGCCAGCAAGTGTAATTGCAGGTTCTTCGTTGTTATTTACGTAAGTACGCGTATCGAATTACTTAATTCACACCTAGTTTCATTGTTATAGTGCAATAAAGTAGTAAGCATAAAAAGCTGTAATTTCCACGTTTGTAATCACTTTATCTCAATACGAAGCAATATCTTTCATGTGTTTTATAATGTTGTAAAGCTGCTTGAAGCGAAACTCGAGTGCTTTTAACCTTTAGATTTTTATCTTTCGGAATATCGTGTCCTACTTTATTTAAACTGATTTTAATTCAGTAACCTTGCCTGTTGTCAAACTGGTCCTTTTCGATCTCAGTCTTTCAGTAGTTTTCTTATCACCAAACTGCAATAAATGTTAAGACCACAGAGGTCTGATATCTGTGGTTTAGACCTACGAGTATTTTCCTTTGTCACCAAGGGTCTATCTAGGAACTGAAATAATAAGTCTAAGGTCATATTTAGATTATTTTTTTTTAAATAACATTGCACAAAAACTGTTGGGTTTCATGCAATAAAGTTCCAAGTCGATCTTCGGTTTTCGTATTATGGAAAACAAACTCGAAACAAAACAAGAGAAAAAAAAGATTACAAATAAAATTAGGTTAAAAACTAGATCAACCACAAACTTACTGTTATCTTCCAATATTGCTCCATTGTCTTTGGTTTAGTGAACTCGGATGCCTCAGTTTTTGTGTAAACTTCCGAACTGTAACGTGCGGTAGGTATTATATGTAACTCGAAACTGCGTGCCATTGCCGAGACAACAAAAACAGAAGGTATTGTAGACTCTTTGTGAACTTTTCATGGTCTGATGGCTAGTAGCTCAGACAAACTATCTGTGAAATGCTTTGCCTGTGATTCGGCGTATACTTTTTATCGAAGAGGAACCGAATCATCATCATCATCAGCCTATACTTGAGGCCTCCCTTAATGTGCGCTATATCGCCCTATCTTCAGCTTGACGCATCCAGCATCTGCCTGCAGTCTTTCGCAGATCGTCATCCCACCTGACCGGAAGTCCTCCTACACTAGTTTGCCGAGTCGCGGTCTCCACTCAAGAACTCGTTTACCCCAGAGGTTGTCGGTTCTTCGCGAGATATAGCCTATTATATTCTTGCCTTCTTAAAAAACGAATGCTATAAATGATTTGTTTGTCAACTGTTGACTACCCACTGAAAAGGGTCTCCATTTTTCACCAGAAGGGAAGTAATTAATAATTTACCTTTCCTAGCATTAGGCACTTAGTTCAGTTAAAGCTTCAAAAGGGGTGATAGCACTAATGAAACAGGTGACACCCCCAGAGGGGTCCCCCACCCTCTTCCTGCTAGTAATAGCTGGGTGGAACGGATGGTGGAACGGTAAAAGGCTGCTGCTTCGTAAATAGTGAGCTAGAGGCAGCTACTTCTGCAATACGAAAGAAAATTGCAAGAGAAAAAATATTACGATCACGAATAACAGGATATATACCAAAATGTAGAATATTAATATTCGTATCAAAAGATAGAAGACGTAGGTACGTAGAATATAATATACTCGTATATCTGACAATACATTTTTACCATGTACATAGATCTCGTTAGTGACTTAATTAATTCACTAACTGCGCCCCGTGGCTTCGCACGCAGTGTTCCTATGGAAACGTTTAAAGGTGATTTCTATCACACGGGAACTGATTTATGGGATGAAAAGTGCCTATGTTTGATATCAGAACTGTATCCGAAATTTCGGCCCGATTCGTTTTGTAGTTTTGGCGTGAAAAGGTAACAAATATCCAACCATCCATCTAAACTTTCGCATTTATAATATTAGTGTGATTCCGATATCATAGCCCATGCAACTGGCATGGGCCATGATATCGGAATCACACACTACTAAAGTATAATAGACCTCTGTTTATAATACATTATATGCCTGGGAAGCCCAGAATAAAAATAAAACTATAGCAAAGTAGATAAGCTAAGCTCGAAATGGGAACCGGACGTAAAAAATAGGATTCTAAAATTTATATTCATATATTCATGATGCGAATATTTGTCTCGTTTGTAGATCAAGCTCATAAACTTGCAAAGCTTGTCGGCGAGACAGAGTTATCGCCATTTCGTCTCAACTCTCCACTATATGTTCAAATATCATCTGAGACAACGGAGGCAACCCAGTCTCTAACGTCCCGATTGAGGGCAGCTCTGGTTAAGACCAAAGTGGTTTTACCAAATAGTTCCATTGAGATGTTGTTTACTAAGTTCATTTTCTGTAGTATTGGTTTTACTATTCGTATTCAAAGACACGATACTCTATTCAGGTTTGAGTTTACCACTGACATGTGAATTGTAAAAACACGCAAGGGTGAGAGCTGTACGATGTAGGTTTTAAAAAATGAAAACAAACTGCAGTTATTGTTAATTTTGTGGATTTGAATAGTAAGCTGAAACTTAGTTTAAGGAAGTGGTAGTAAATAATAATTATCATATAATTCACTGAAGATAAACCAGTGTTAGAAAATTTGATCGTTACAAAGTAGTTTGGTCAGTACAAAATAAGGACATTATTCGTACCAGAGGAAATAACGGGCACTCGCACGTGAGCCAAAAAATATCGATTTTCATGTTTTTCTCCATACAAATTTTAACTCGGAAAATCTTTATGTTAGGTGAAATATTACAAAAAGACTGTAACAATGATTAGTCAAAATATTATTTATGGGTCCTAATGGAATGGATAATGAGTAAAATGCAAAATAATAGCCATTGGAGTGTGTCTAAGATAGTAAAAAATAAGGTGGACATTATTCATACCAGAGGAAATAACGGGCACTTGCACGAGAGCCGCAAAACATTTTTTTCAATACTACTCAAAACAATTAGAGATGAACGGTAAGGCGATAATGAACTTATTCATCAGAGTAGCTACTTAAAGAAAATTGACAATCGTTACGCAATCAAACGACTTGCGTTTTTTCCACCTCCACGACTTCTTAGAAGTAAGAACTCTTAGAGGTTGACACTCGACCCGTACCGTTAAAAATTCATTAGCTCCTTGCAAAGTACGATTCACCATCGGAATGCAGAGGCCGGGCTGCTGAGGACCGGTCGAGACCGCAAGAAGGTTCGACCGGCGCACGAGAGGTTAACAACCGGCGCATGCGGCGTCGTCCTTGTAGCCGCGTGCTCCTTTCTACGATACAGCCACCGAGGGTTGATACGTACAACTTAATATACGAGTCTCAAACGAGTAATATGGTTTAGTGTGGGATTTTGTCGTTTTAGCGAGGCGGAAGTTTCTTTCTACGATACAGCCACCGAGGGTTGATACGTACAACTTAATATACGATTCTCAAACGAGTAATATGGTTTAGTGTGGGATTTTGTCGTTTTAGCGAGGCGGAAGTTTCTTTCTACGATACAGCCACCGAGGGTTGATACGTACAACTTAATATACGATTCTCAAACGAGTAATATGGTTTAGTGTGGGATTTTGTCGTTTTAGCGAGGCGGAAGTTTCTTTCTACGATACAGCCACCGAGGGTTGATACGTACAACTTAATATACGATTCTCAAACGAGTAATATGGTTTAGTGTGGGATTTTGTCGTTTTAGCGAGGCGGAAGTTTTTTTCGATACAGCTTCTAAAGGTTGACATACTTAATGCATTTTGTATTATTTTATCTATTTAATTGTATTAATAGGATCGTCTATAAGTAAATTATAAAGAGGAAAGATTTGATTGTTTGTTTGTATTGAATAGATACGCCCTGAAACTATTGGACCGATTTAAAAAAATCTTTCATCATGAAAAAGCTTACCTACTTTTCAGAGAGTGACATAGGCTATATTCTATCCCGAAACCACCTGTATTGGTCCACTGCCGGACACAGGCCTGCCCCTGTTATGAGCGTTATTGGCGTTTATCTCATGGGGGGTAATGCCCATAATCCCCACGCTGGGCATGGGGGTTGGGGATCGCTGTTACCGGGTAGAATAGTTCTGCAGTGCAGTCCACCCCCCCGATGAATATCCCTTAGTCGCCTCTTACGACACCCACGGGAAGAGTTGGGGTGGTACAAATTCTAAGCCAGCACCACACAGCTTCTAAGCCATTCAGTCTGTATTCACTCACCTGCCAACAATTAGTTAACTTCATAGTCGTGCATATTATATATACCAAACAGAAAATTTTATGGATGGACTATAATTATAAAATACAGCTATTATTGTACACAAGCATGGTGAAACCGTACAAATTATCAAAGGCCGCAGATTACATATTTTCCACCAATCACGGAATAATTATCACAGAAACAATATAATAATAGAAAGTTACATAACATTTAATCAGTCACAATGACAATGTAATCTCAATACTTCAGGAAGTGTCGAAAGATATTCACGTAATAGTGTCAATTACCTTATTTTTGGATAGTTGTCTGGTACTGATTTCATAACATCAAAGTGATTAATGCATGCATTGATTTATTAAAAAGGGAAGATGAGGTACTGGTTTCTCGTAAGTGGCAACCTCAAATTGTGTAAAATTGTGTGCTCGGCGTCTGACCGGTGCGGCGGCATGGGCGGTCGTACTCGCGAGAAATATTGTTGTCTCGGTCTCACTTCGGTCTTAGGTAGGTCATTCCGTCTTTGTTCTTCTTTGTATTGCACAGGACTGGAAATATAACTATGAGCGTATGTGTTTGCGAGTAGTTGTTTGTAACATATGCCAATTTTTGAGTAAGCGCTGAGAGAACGTAACCTATCTTCTCTTTTTAATAAATCAATGGATGCATGTATTGATTACGACCACGTTCTGGTAGTATAATAATAATAATAATGCCTTCCCTGCTGAATTAAGGCCACGGCAGTCTCAACGAATACTAGCCAGGTGCGGAGGACATATTATAGTGCACAAGTGTGCGCGCAAACACAAATGCACTCTCTATTCCCTCACTCTCATAATCCGATGGGATGGCAAACTGACACGACTTGGGAGAGGTTAGGCGCAGGACCAACAGCTTAACGTGCTTTCCGAGGCACGGGGGTGTAACACCGCCAACTATCTGACTCCGGGCTGCTAAACGCCCAATAAAAACTATTGGCTCGACCCGGGATTTGAACCCAGACCCTCAGACCCCATAATCAGCGTTTGAACATGATATAATAGTATATAATATACCATCAGTGGACGGTTTGATGTATCAGCACAGCACCACCACCGCATAACACAAAAATGTTTATTCAATTAAGGGCTTTAAATCCTAACATGTAAAATCATTTTAGATAGATGCATGTTATATTGACAGCATCAGATGACAAATAGCTCGCGGGCCACTCGTTTGAAGCATGTGGGAAGCTAGTTTACTATAAATGTATAGTTAGCAAAAATTGCACCTTACCACCACTAACTAGGGTGATTTTTCTGTGAAGTGAATAGTTGCCAACCCCGGCTTGCACGATATCTTTTGTTTTTAACGCTAAGCAAAATAGTTTCAAACTGGATAGGCATAACGTTTGGCGATGGCACCTATCTAAAGATAACGAGCGTAGGCCCAAGCATCCGTTTACTAGAATAGGTCCGGTAGACAAGAAAATAAGAAACTTTAAGTAATAATTATTAAGATACCTCATCATCATATCAGAACGGCATGGACTTAGGCCACACAACGAGCTGGACATAGGCCTCCCCTTAATATCGCCGCATTCCTGTGCTGCCCAGCTCCAGCAGATTCCCATCGCCTTCACCAAGTCATTGGTCCGCCGCTTTGTAGATAACAATAAATAATGCTGGACAATCCATAGATCCATAGAAAGGCTAGATGAGCATCATCATACCACAAGCTAAGCAGAGCTTGTGATATGGGTACTAGATTACTTATATGTATATATATTATATATATTTTTACTAAATATAAAAAAATACCCAGTACACCCAGAACAAATATTTGCAGATCGTACAAACATTTCTGGAATCGAATTTCATCCGCCGCGCCACATCGGTTGTTAGATAGGTACCTAAATGTATTGATTCAAATTTTGCTTGAAATAGTCGTGTGTTGTGTAATTATTCCTATGTCCTATCCTAGGAACCCGTTTCTACAATTATATCTTCGTGAGACTTGATTCGCTACCGCAGGTTCTCAGGATGTGGTTTTTTAGTGCACATTTACTGGTTTCCCACCAGTTTGCGTTTTGTTTTGCTTCGATTATTAGGGTCTTGCAAGGCCTAGGTCCTAATTATAGGTTTGGACTCAGAACGGAAACATAAACTTACTTTTGTTGCAAAAAACTTACTTAGCTGGATGATTAAGCGGCGACGGATGCAGTCAATTGCAATTCAGTGCAGTTTAGTGCAAAAAACGTGCACTAAACTGCACACAGGACTGCACAATTGGACCCTTCGACTGCAGTTGCAGTCGATGGGTCCAGTTGCCTTGCAGTCAGCTTCTTGCATTCCACGTATAAGAGCCCTAACGTGAGATAGGTAATTGATTTTAAAAAAAAACTATAAACCGACTTCAATTATATAGTTTTTTTTGAAGTCTGTTAAAAATATGCAACCCTTTCGTGTTTTCCGAACATTAGTTAGGTTGGTAAGTATTGTTCGATATGTTATCTTCTTCTATTGTTCACTAATTATCAAAGTTATTTACAAAAACGTGTCATAGAAAACAGGTAAACGAGCATATAATTGAAGAGACGTGCTTGGTTTGTTGTCATTAGTAACATAATTGTCGTGCTGCCGACGACGTACCGTAGGTAATCGTGAACGTACATTTGTACTGCTACATTTCCTGTTACCTCTACCAAAGCACCATTTGCATGCTAATAGGTATCTAATCGTTTCTGTAATTCGTCTGTGTCCTAATACTTTTGGCGTTACGTTTACCGATGAGGTAAACTAGCAAATGCTGAGCTAGGGTACCTTTTTACCAAATGTATTGTTAGATTTAAGTACCTACTGATTAGTTCTATTTATCTTGTTAATTATTGTATGTACCACTCCTCTTGTATTGGGATAAACAATTTTTTATCCTATTTATCTTATCTTAAAGCTGACTCATAAATCAAGCTAAAGCCCTTAAATCCGTCTAAGAATTTATGTCACAATATTGGAACTTAGCGGATCTATACATCTTCAAAACATATATAACTTGTTTATATTTTTACACCTGATATTACCCAGTAAAAGTAGTAAAGTTTGAAAGTAGCTTTATTCGTATTTTCTTGAGGTGGAAAGTTATGTATCGTAAAGGTGAAGTGCCTTTCCATTTACGTTATAGGCAAGTTGATGAAGGCGTCTCTTTGCGTGAGTCATTTGATTGCATCAAGTAGTGCTTTTCTCTTTTCGGAAATTGTAAATTATTTGTTTTCTTCACCGTCTTCTTTAGCATAATGTCGATTAAATCGATAACCTATTATAGTTGTTGAAGTATTTGTTTCTGTCCGCGGCTTCGCACGCGTTATTTCTATGGAAACGTTTAAAGGTTATTTCTGTCCCACGGGAACTGATTTATGGGATAAAAAGTAGTCTATGTTTTATTCCAGGATTAAAATTACCTCTATAGAAATTTAAAAGCCTGATCCGTTCAGTACCGACTTGTTGTGAAGAGTAACAAACATACATCCATACATTTTTACAAACTTTCGTATCTATAATAGTAGTAGGATATCTGTGCTTTGTAAGGTCCTTCTAAACCTTTGTTGTCGGTTAATAAAGATTTTGGTTTAATTTGATTTGAATGCCGTATTTGCTTAGTAGGCCCCCTACCTACTAAGCAAATACAAATCAACCTTAACCTCAACGGCCTGTATTGGTCCACTGATGGACGCAGGCTTTCCCCTTATAAGCGGCTTATTGGCATTTGTCTTATGGGGGTAGTGCCCAAAACCTCTACGCTGCTGGGCATGCGGGTTGGACATCGCAGTAAGGTGGTAGAAATGTTCTGCAGGGGGCGCTGCTGCCCGCCCACCGATAGATATCGCTTAATCGCCTCTTACCCACGGGAAGAGTTGGGGGTGGTGCAAATTCTAAGCCCGCACCACACAGCTTAGGTAGGGGGTTGTTGTCAGTCAACTCACTAAGCCTCGATTAAATAACAGAAAACTTTGAAGCTTTTTATAAGCAGATCTGATTTAGTAACTACAATAGGTTACTTCATTAGGTAGATCAAAGCTTACCTAATTCTAAAAGTCTTAGGCCCGTATTATGAAAGCTTCCTCAGTCATCGATATATGCTTGAGCAACACTTTTCTATAGCATAAACGTCACTCAAGCACAGCTCTATGACTGAGCAAGCTTTCATAATACGGGCCTTAGTGTTTAAGTAGGTCACCAACTAAGATTGACATTGAACGGTCACCAATCGTCTTGTCCGCGGTCTAAAAGTGTTTAACTGGCTTGTGGCCAAGTAGACCATCTGTAGTCTCATTGCGTTCATACCTAATTAGAAACAATATTTTTAAAATGCCAGACTAAACAATTTTGAATGTCTTAATCGATACCGTAAAGCGATGAAAAGAGTTATTGAACGTCCATTTTTTCAGTTCACATAAACATTTCCTCCCCAGAAAATCGTAAATTACTTAAAATGATATACAATACGCTATTTAAATTCCTATGCAGCGGTGTAAAAGCTATTGCCTGTAAGCGGCGAGCATGCCTTTGATGCCCTTGAAACTAATACCGTTGTACCAATAACTCAAGATTATTCTCTGACTTTCAAAGTTCCGGATGCAACTCAAAGCTCAGAACAATCTGCATATTGATTGACGTGACTCATTTATCTTGAGGAAGTGGCAGACAGACGGACGTGTATTGACGGCTCGGCTTAGTTAGCGCATCTTCCGGTCATTAGACAAAGCTATTATTTACTCTCGTAGCAGCGGATGCGGCGATGTGATCGATTGCTTATCATGAGCCATCTTGTTGCTGATAATAGAGGTATCTAATTGTTAGTTGGCTTAATTGTAGACTCAGTCCACCGGTAATTGGGATCTAATTGATAGTATGGATCGATTAAGAATACGTTTTCAATCGTGGTCGGTAAGAATTGATCACGACTAAAATAAATGGTGCAAAATAACGAATGTGCGATTTATCAAGAGTGACGTAGGTACTACTTTACAGCTGGCGGAAACGGGTTCGCTCGACCTCAAAGAAACATTTTTCGAGATCTGAACTACGACCACGTGCCAAATATGGAAGCAGCAATTATAGAGCCTTTTGTCGCAATGCAGCTTTCAAAATTTTATTGGTCAAGAGTGCCAAGAAATCCCTTTCAAAAAACTGGCAGCGTTCCCCTTTATTCCCCATAAATATTTTATAAATTTAGGCTTTTATTTTTCTTCATGGACTCTGCTATCAAAACGATACAATTGTTATATTAACTGGACCAGTTTTATCTTTGCAATGATTACAAATTTAATTAGGGCAGTACTACTTAGGCACTCACCTACTCACTGTAAGAGATTACAAGATTATAAATATATAGAAAGTTAATGCGTGTGTTAAATAAATACTGTTGTTACCCTACTCAGAGTAACAATATTTATTCCAACAACATTATACATATAGGAACTCAAAGGGAAGAACATCCATTTGACGAAATTATGTGAACGTGCTTCAATAAGTAAAGTTGGGTAGGTATTGTGAATAAATAAAATATGTGTCTTGAATTGAAAGGAAAGAAGTTGTGTTAAGTTTTACCTCCATTGGCAAAGTTAAGCTTGATCTACTTCTACGCACCTATTTAGATATGTTTACCTGAGTCGATAAGTGATTTGATTAAGCGACGTAAATTGAATTGCGTCGGTCTACATATCAACTAGGACACGATGAAATTACGTTTTATCATATACCTATTTACCTCAAGACATTTTTCCACAATACTCAGGTGCCTTTTCCTTGTTCCAGGCTTGACCCACCGATACCACAATCACAATACGAGATGGAGAATAAAAAGCAGCAGCCGGCAACGCAACAGCCCCTCACGCAGCAACACGTGATGGCGCATCACGTGCATCCAGATCAGTTATACCAGCAACACCCTCAGATGGCAACGCACCTCACATCCGCGCAAGCCGGCCAGCTCCAACCCAACGGCGTCATGCACCAGTTACTGCAGAGCCAGTACCACTCCAACATAACCGCGAGGTCACCGCTCCTCGAAAACAGACATGACCCATACGCCACTGGACATAATCACGAATACGCAAGACACTACGGAGCAAACGACAACTACAACTACCCACAATCACCACCGAGACCCGAACGAACGGAAATCCACACCGACCACAACGTGAACCAAGAGCTGCTCCAAAACATACCAGTAGGATATAACGCGGAGGTCTATCAAGACTACCTAAAACGAAACCCACCGAAAGATACCAACCAAATATACCAAAATCACCAAGCTACGTATAGGCCTAATGTTAATCAGTACGGTTCTAAACCATATCTCCCATACTCCAGTAGAATAGGTCCTCAAAGTAACACAGAGCTGCTGAGAAGACAGTACAGTGAACTACAGCAGATGAAGCTGCAGCAGCAAATGCATTACCAGAACCAAGCTCAGATGCATCAACAACAGAAGTTTGCTGAGCGGCAGTTACTGCAGCAACAAATCTACGGTGTTCAGCCTCCACCGAATTTACAGAACAGCATCTACTCAGACAGTTCGTATCGAGACTTAGATCGATATAGCAGTAAAGAATTCAGCCCAGAGACACCAAAGGAAGAGAGATATCCAAAAACCAATGAGTACAGAGAGATAGAGAACCAGAATCGCCATTACCAAGAACAACAGTGGCAAGCTAACCAAGCAGCGGAACTGCAAGATCATTACAGAAGATCTGAGCAAAGCCACGATAAGAGCCAATCTCCACCTTCTGATCAAAACAATTACAATCAGAAGAATAACATGGCGTCTCCGATGAAGTCTAGCGAATCAAGTTCGCCCAGCGTTAAGTCTCCGTCTTCGGAAAGTCGGAGGAGCAGCAGTGGGACGCAAGCTTTGAGATCGCCGGTGGCGCAACGAATGCCATCTGCAACGGTTGCTATGTCCGGCATTCTGCACAAGCAAGGGTCGGATGGATTGAAGGTGTGGAGAAAGAGATGGTTCGTTCTGTCGGAGTATTGCCTGTTCTATTACAAAAGTGAGTATCCATACTTTTCTTTACTATCCTCAGCGCACCTTGACGGCCTATATTGGTCTACTGCTGGGCTCGGGCCTTCGCCTTATTGGCTGTTTTCTTATGGGGGGTAGTGACCATAATCCCCAGGGTGGGTATGCGGGTTGGATTATACGAAAACTGTTGTGCCAACTTTGGCGTCGCTACCCATTTTCATCTCTGATTTAGGAAAACATTTGTATAGACCTTACCGTCATAATTTGCGTGTTGTATTTGGGAGCATAAAATGACGGCCTTACTCATTGATATTTCATCATCATCAGCTAAATCAGACCACATATGCTTTTTAAGCAAATCGGTACAAAAAATTGCATATTAGGGCCTCGTTTTCTTCCATAGGGATTTTACGTTATCTGTGATTTCTACCTTACGTGTCATTTAACACCTCCATGGCCCATGACGCAGATGTTCTACCACGTCTCCATGTAACGGCGTCGCGGTCCTGCGGGTCACACCGCCGAGACTGGGCAGTGAATGCGTTATATTATATTATACCAAACTAAACTAAACTAACACCTTCATGGCCCATGACGCAGATGTCCCACCACGTCCCCGTGTAGCGGACTGGGCAGTGAATGCGTTATTTCGGAAATATCAAGGATCGAATAATTACACCACACGACTGCAATGAACTTTATCCGGAATGCGGTCAATAGGTTTAATTAATCTCGATGGTTCTCAGACATAAAACACATAGTTGTCCAAATCACCCGTAGATACTAATAGATTGCCTCGAGTGCGGTGTGCGCATTACAAATTCACAATGTTCCTACTAACGATTTAATTCGGAAATGCAATCAAGCCTGGCCTTCAAACCAATCACTTTAATGGAAGCATTTGTTTATTTGCCACCTCATAGTTGTAGTTTATATTTGTTAGCCTCTGACTGAGGTAACAAAAAGTGAAAAAATCTACTATCATAAAAGATCAGAGTTATAATAATAGTAATAAATAATGTGGGACCATTCACACAGCACTATCTAGCCGCAAGCAGAGCTTGTGTTATGGGTAGTTACTAGATAACTTTAAATCAGTGTTTGCTTCTCGAGCAAAACTATCTTTGTGCTGCAGCACATACCGTGCCTATTTGTAAACTCTTTTAATATGTGCTATTTTTATAGGCTGTGCCTTTTGTTACATCAATTATTTGTTTTTCCTTGTTAGCTTTTTATATATTTATTTTTGTCAAATGTGTATAATTGATGATGTTCAAATGTATGTACTTACCTATAATTACCACTTAAGTACTGTGTGCTGCAGAAGCAAATGAATGTTTATCTATCTATCTATCTATCTATCTATCTAACTTACATACATAATCAAATCTGGTATAGGGTGTTGCGCACCCTATACCAGATTTGATTATGCAGCCGTAAGTACAAGTTTAACTATAGCTTTATCACATCACACTACTTAAAGTTTGATTTTGTTTGACCAGGCAGTCGACGCGTGCCTTGCTTTAATCTTAGAAAACGCGTACGAAGAGTCGAAGACGGACCAGATGTTTCCATGAAATATGAGACGATAAAACCTAATTTCAGGTCTAGGCGAAGAGAAGCTGCTAGGTTCGGTCCTGCTTCCCTCCTACAAAGTGTCTGCCTGTACATCCGAAGACAAAGTTCTCCGGAAATACGCCTTTAAACTGGAACACGCCAATATGAGGACCTATATCCTTGCCGCGCCTGATCAGGATGCTATGATGAAATGGGTGAAGGCTTTGACCATGGCGGCTCTTATGCAGAGTTCTAAGTAAGTGTTTATTTTGAAAACCGAACTTTTTTTTATTATCTTAAAAGATGTAGTAGATTTTTTTTATTTTTGTAAGATGTGGTAATTTTTTTGTAATAAAAACTATACTACGGACAACATAAAAACAAATGATATAGTGTTTGTGTATAAAATGTGCAAAGTTTTCTTGTATCATGAGAATACGTTATAGCAAGCGATGTTAGTACTAAAAGTACTAAAATCGCTTGCTATAACGGGCTTCTGCCATGATTTATGTTGTTTTGAGCCAGAAATGGGGAACGCTTTACGATTTTGTGAACAGAACTTATTGAGCAAATTTTTCTTTAGACCTTACAGGGCACGTCAGAAATTTTAAATTACATAAGGTTTGATTTAGCTTAAACTTTATCATTTGATTGAATTCTGAAATTGTTCATGGTAAATGCCCCTATAATTGATGTAACTTTAAAATATTGGTCTTCAAAAGCGGATTTCGTTTGACGGTATCTCATCATTGCAAGACACCGAATTTATACTTATGTTTGTGTTTCCATAAATGTTACCTATGACAACAGCTTGTCGTGTAAGCTGCTGCGTCCATTAGCCTAAACTGTACTTTTTGGTCCAATTTTTCGTGGTAAATGCCCCTATAATTGATGTAACTTTAAAATATTGGTCTTCAAAAGCGTATTTCGGTTGACGGTGTCTCATCAATGCAAGACACCGAATTTATACTTATGTTTGTGATTCCATAAATGTTACCAATGACAACAGCTTGTCGAGCAATCTGCGGCCATTAGCCTAAACTGTAGTTTTTGGTCCAAAGTATTTTAAAACTGTTTATTTTCAGTGAGCAGACACAATCGCAGAGCGACAGAACAGCTGCGAAAACAGAGGTGTCTATTACAGACCACGTTTGTATTCATATAACTTTGTATAGAATAAACCTTCTAGGGAATAATATTTTCAATGACCACCTGGATGAAGGCAAGCTTATAATGTTGCCACTTTGAACCTCAGAAAAATAAGCATAAGTTACTCTGAGATTTGAAATTTTTTTCAGCATCTAGGTATAGCAAGATTTGACCTCATATAAGTTGTGTGTTAGTCAAATTAGTGCATCATACTGAACGAGGTTATTCACCTGCTACCACAGATAAACATTCAGTGAACAACCCAAGTCTCAAACGATTCCTTTTTTGCAGTTTTTTAATTTCCTTACAAGCAAAACCTTCTAAGTGTTTATGTTCTTGTACTTTGAAGTTGCAGATGTAACGATCATTATGAAACATTTATTTCTTTGTTGAACGGAAGGTATAACTAAACAGGTTCCTATATATAAAACGCTATACTCTAGACTTACATACGATTTAACATTAAAGGTACAATTATAACTATAAAAAACAACATGACCAAACAGTTGATGATAATGATGATTGAAAGGAAATTCATGCTGTAACAAGCGATTCAGCATCATTGATAATATTTGATGCCTCCGTTATGGAAATCCTAGATATTATAACTACGTTGCACATGATTAACATTAGGTATTTGCCTTAATTGCGAGAAAACTTAATTTAAGGTAACGATTTTTGGATTGTCTGATATAGGTATAACATTTAAAAGACCTGGGAACATCGGGACCAACACTATCATTAGAGCAAAAATAATTTCAGTAAAAAAAAACCTATAAAATTTAAAATTATCCATGATATTTTGAATTAAATAATACCAAATGACTCTAAATAAGTAGTAATATAGTTTCAACAGAACCAACTGTTGAGTTAGAACATGGATTCTAAGCTGGACATAAAACTGTCCCCTCTCTAGAACAAACTAGTACTTTAGCACTGTACAGGTGAACAATTACGTCGGTAGAGCGGAACCAAGGACAGCTATTACACGCCGTTATAACAAATGATAGGATAGGACAGTCGTACGTGATGTATTCATACTAGCTAGACATGATTGTGGCAGGCTAGTTGATATCGGTGTAATTAAGATTAAATTAGCTCTGACAGAATATACTGAAGGCTACCCAGACTCACATTTGCGATGCTACCTATCTTAGCTTATTATTACTTATGTTAAGCATAAGTAATATATGCTGATGTTCAAAAATCTCATTATTTGCCTCTGTATTTTTCTTCGGCCGACCAAAACCTTCTTAATCCGCTGACCTTTTAAATAATAACCATAGTTTTGTTATGTAAAGTTTGGGAGGACATGTGAAAACAGAGTTTGGTGGCCAGTGACAGTTATTTCCCATCTCTACCTAAACTTTCAAAATAAATCTATTTCAAAAACAGACGCATTCAAAAATCTTATCATAGATGTTACAATCAACTCGATAGATTTTAAAAATTCGTTTGTCTTAATATTAAGGTTAATGTTAGGTAACGGCGCTAGTGTGAGTCTATTATGTTTCATTAAAGTGTGAGTCTAATATGGAGTAAGAAGTGTTGATAAGTATTGGCTAGATTTTCATTCACAGATCACCTTAGAAGGCAATTGTTACGTTAGAGATCGGCTATGATCAATAAATTTTAATAGTATAACATATTACGATTATATGACTAACACCTTAGTCATCTTAAGGAAAGTAAAGTTAAGGCATTCTGTAATAGGAAAAGTTTTCCTAAGAATACAATTCTAGTATTTCTTATGGCGTAATACAGAAGGGACCTATACGTAGCAGTGCCCATGATCTGAGTAGATAGAAGATTTAGTCTTTAAAGGATACAAATAAAATAACATTTTGGTTTTTAGGATGGAGAAGAAATTCCAACGTATGCCAATGCACCACCTAAACCAAGGCGATCTAATGAAGGCTATAATTCTCCAAGTCCAGATATGTAAGTATAATCCGATAGACTTTGATGTTTGAGTTGAAATCTTCACAGATACTGTACTTATACCACACTTCAAATGTACTTATACCTCTCTTATTCTCACAAACACAGGTACGATCCAAACTACGACTTACTCAAAAAGCCAGCATCCCACTACAGTCAAGGCACCCCTCACAGGTACCCAGAACAGGGAAACTTCCCCGCCAGCCCTAACATGGAATACTCACGCAGCCCACAATCGCCACAGACACAGTACAAACGACCATACGACACGCAACACCTCACTCTACCTCTAAACAACGATAACCAACCAAGCGCATACACAAATAATGGTCAATCACCTTACTTTGATAGGACGCGAAATCAACAAGTCCAAGAAACAAAGCA
The DNA here is from genome assembly GCA_955876795.1 of Eupithecia tripunctaria. NCBI lineage: Eukaryota > Metazoa > Arthropoda > Insecta > Lepidoptera > Geometridae > Eupithecia > Eupithecia tripunctaria. The sequence goes on along the minus strand of OY041619.1, from coordinate 13,034,327 downwards.
AGAGCTGTATGAACGGCAGATTCAAAACAAACAAGAATACGAAAGACAGCAACAAAGCAAACCAGAGCTGTATGAAAGAAAGTCGCAACGTAACCCTTTCTTACAAGACACGCCGCCTGAGAAACCTCCTACAGAACTCGAAAACGTCCAAAACCTGAATATTCATAACGACTATTTAGAAACGAGAAACGTAAATGACATAAATGCATACAATAGAGAGCCTGAACAACGGAACCCTAATGAGATTCAAGAGTATAATAGAGATGTGTATGGAGAGCTGAATGCGAGGCAAAGTCGAGCCGGTAGTACGGTTAATGACAAACTTAATGAAAGGCGAACACCTGATGCTTATGGCAGATCAACGACTATGTCACCTTACCACGCTAAAGGGAAGATTGGTGACTATGAAGACGTGTACGGGAGTTACGCGACGGAGAAGGAGTATGGGCAGACGTACGCTAAATCTCCCAATCCATCCCAGGCGAGGGATGCCATCAGTATTTTAAGTCAAGGTCATCAACAGCCCCAAGTTGAGCAGCCGAATGTTGTCAACTATGTAAGTATCAGTATCCTCAACCTGAACCTTAACAGCCTATATTGGTCAACAGCTGAGTGCTGATAAACGCCTTATCTGTTTTTGTCTTATGGGGAGTAATATCCATCATCCCTACGCTAGGCATGCGGGTTAGGCATCTCAGTTCAGTAATATAATTGTTCTGCTAGGGGCACTTCTAGCCCTTACTGTACTGGATATCCCTTAGTTGCTTCTTATAACACCCGCGAGAAGATTTGCGGTAGACCAAATTCAAAGCTGGCACTACACAGAAAGTATCAATTTAATTCAGTAGAATTTAAACTTTAATTAAATAAAAGGGTACTAAATAAACCTATATGTTTTTTGTTCTAGCCTCAAGAGAAAACGTTTTCCGGCCCATCAGTCCTGAGACGAAAGAAAATGCAGGCTAGTGGCATACAACCGCCGATGCCAAGGCCACACAGCGCTGATTTTCTCGAGTATGAAGCCAAGAACGAGAGTCTAAATAAAACTATGCCAGCACAAAGTGTATACGAGCCGCCTAGACAGCCGCAACGACCCAAATCCAGTCTAGATATAAACTCGTATTACGATCCCAGCTCAGACAGATATTACTCCGAAGAAAGCTATGCGGAAAAAATGCGGCAGTCCGCGCAATACTTACAACAGAAGGGGAGCTTAGGCCCACGCACTATAGACATTCCATTGGCCAAGTATGCCAGTGGCTTAGCGCAGAAACAATTAAGCTCAGCGTACTCACAGATCGGCAACAACAATTACGAAACAGAATTCAATGCTAGGAATAAAGATAATGTAAGTTTCAGTTCAAAGTATGGAGATTTAGAAGGCTTAAATTCAAACTGGACTTTGAAAGAGAAAAGTATGGAGAATCAAAAAGATTATATGAAAAGAAGTGGAAGTGTTATGAGTGATGGGTCCAATGTTAGTGGTTTTATGAAAGATTTGAGCAAGTACGAACCTAATTCTGATGGGTTTATGAGATCTGCGAGCGCTAGATTACCTTCTACGAACGGAGAAGGCGAGAAAAAGGTTCATCAGGTAACTTATTCAACCTAAAATAGATGTAAAACGTTGTTTTTCAACATATTTTTATCATAATGTGTAATAATTTACAGCGTGAAGAATCAATGAAGAGACTACTGGAGTGGAAGCAAAGGATGCTGCAATCACCATTGACAAGGAAAAGCACGCCTGCAACGATATCTTTAGCCAGGTCATTGAACCAGAGCCGACAGTCTTTGAGATCTGATCAGTACAAGCCGAAAACGTACTCGAATGCTACGTACAACAGCTATTCTTCTGATGATGAAGGTATGTAATTTTTTTAAATAAAGTATGATAAAAGCATGTTTAATTAAAATATTTGAAGAAAAAAATTGAAGCACGATCAACATTTTGTTGCATGAATGATTGTCACATCAGAAATAGGTTTTTAAAACAAAAAAAGCAATAAATCTTTGTTACTATTAAAACCATAATTCATGATGTTTCTTTGTTTCCATATCTTAAACTATTAGATTGACAAAGCTTTATTTCAATGACGTATTTAATTATTATATTACACTGATATTTATTTTTGTATTATCTCTATGACCATTATAAGTATTCTATTGATAAAATGCCATATTATTTATGATTATACTGTTAAGATACCAGAAATAACTGAAGTAGCAACACGATGACTTCGCTTTGCGGGGAACCTTCCTGCCTGCGGGTATATTGTGCCACTAACAGGTTGACTTGGTGCTGACCGGTGGTGGGTTTCGATTACTAGAATATAATAAACACAGTAGTTTGCATCACTATCTAACATCCAGGGCTACTAACTCAGGTGGTAGGGTATGTTGAGTAATTACTATATTTATAGTAATTATCGGTTTCACTTTTGCACCTCAGAGGAAACAACGGGCACTGATCTGCAAATACCCAGAGATATGCAGGCAGGAAGTTCTCATAAAGTGAACCTGGCTAGTCCTAACATTATGCGACCAATTACCCCGCACGCGCCCTGTGTCAATCAAGTCATCGATACCAAAGAAAATAGTGTAATCACCCCTGACACTTGCTTAGAAAATAAAGAAAGCACTTACGAAAATATATATTGTACGATCTCTGTTCCAAAAGTAAACCTGGATGATGATATTGAAGACTATATAGGATTTGAAGGAAGTAAAGAAGAAATGAATATTCAAGAAGAAGTCAAACTTGGTGCTAGCGAAGAAGGATATGAAACCCACGAGAGCGAAGGGGAATCCGAAGGAGCTGATATAGAATACACAGATAATGATTTAGATGAAGTTTTGTTGGACTCAGATATTGAAATCAAGATGACTGTAAACAGTACTCTACATAATATTACAAATCCAGAACAAGGGGAAAGTACTCAGATAAATAGTGAAGTTGAAGAGGAAAACGCGGCTCCTGAAACACCAACAATAAATGGGCAGGGTGAAGATCATTATTTGCCAATGAGTCCACGAAAAGTATCCGTAATTGAGCAAGCTCACAAAGACATAATAAAGAATCTCCGAGTATTTGATCAAACGATCCAGCACGCTACTTATGAAGATAATCCCTACGTCGAAATGAATCTGGGACTTGAGGAAGACACTCAAACTTACGAAGTAGTTTGTGTTAACAACGGAAGAGTAGAACCAGTTTATATGGAGCTGTCTGATGTTTCCGATAAAGAAAATCCTTCTCAAGAATCATCAAACGCGAAACTATCAGATACAGCTTCAAACTTTGCAGATACCAAAGAACAAACCTTGAAACGAAATTCAAAGAACGAAAATAAAGTCAGATACAAATCTGAATGCTCTGATGCTGACGATGAATCTTCAAAGGATACACTGTTAGATATGCCATTCAGTAGATTCAGTATATCAGATACATTTAGGCCAGCGTCCTACTATTTGAACGCGAGTCAAAACCATTTAGATGTTCAAGACAGTCATGATAGTGATATCTTATCTCCTCCGCCTATTCCGAACTCCTCTCTTCCTTGTGAAGATTTGTCTGATGACGCTCTATCGAAGTATATCTTAGACAAATTGGATAAATCAGACATGTCATCCGATAACTCAATACTAAAAATGTTGACATCTGAGAATCAGAAAATGAATACAGTAAAAAGAAAAACAACATCATTGATGATTTATGGAAGCCGAACATCGATTCACGATACACTCTCAAGAGGTGAAAAAATACGCAACAGCAGAGCTAGTCTCAATGAAAGAAATAGGATGTTGGAATCGTCTCCTAATTTGTTGAACATAAACTTGCCAGATCCTTACAACTCTAGCAGTGTCGAATCAGATTCATTGAAGAGTTTTAACGCAGACAGAGGATCATCCAGACTATCTCTTGATTCAGACATAAGTAGCAAATTCGATATGGTGCCTTCAAATATTTCCTCAGAAGTAACAAGCTTGAACGAAACTGATGCAGCTATAGATTTCAGGCACTCTGGTAGTAGTTACAGAGATTTGGAAATGATGATGAAAAGGCGACCGCTATCGGATGATTCAATATTCGAGTTAGCAGAATCTACATTTCCAGCAAGTGAACCTACTTCTAATGTTGATCTAGACATGTATCTTGATAACTTACAGCCAAGCACAAGCAATAATGTGAGCAGCAACTACCGCTTTAATGTTTCTACGGCTGATATTTCTACCTATAAAGATAACCTGAACCAAGTTGGCTTACAGGCAGTCTCACACACACGTTGTTCAAGTTCACCAGTAGCTGTGAAGAATAAAGCGAATACGTGCGGTAGCAGGGCTCATATGGGAATGCCGTTCAAAAATATAAGTGAACAAACTTCAGGATACATTGGTTCACACAGTTCTTGCAGTTCTGTTGGTATGCCAAAATCTCCAATTTCATATTATTGTAAAAATTATAACGAAGAGACAATACTACACAAAAACTTAAATAACGATTTATTGAACGATAAGATAAAAGAATATGAGAATGAAACGAAACTGGCTCTCAGAACAGGACATGACACTCATGCCTCTTCTTCATCAATGGGCTTTCATAGCAGGGAAAGTTCTACGGAACACAGTGCTCCATACTACTACTCTGATCTCTCATCGCAAGAACAAATTAATATTCTGCCTATATCACACTACTTGAAGAACACAAACTTATATCGTAAATTAAACAATCAAAGGAGACGAGGACCATTGCACAAGAAAAATGAGATTTCTCATATTCATAATCCCTTAAGAAATAATCAGGCTATAACGCCTGAACCCAGTTTCGAGCTAGCAGCAGCTAGAAGTGTTTCAGTTGAATTTTTGAGCGCTGCTGATAAAGATCCGGAGATTGATTTGAAAAATATTTATGAATCATCAGGCGGAAGAAACTCAAAAATACCAGAATCAATGAATTTGTCTGGCTTAGGCTGCAAGAAAAATGTTAGTAATAATAGCAACTTTGAAAATTCTTCACTGGATTCTAGTGGTCTTAGCGCGAACGCATTAATAAAACTGTCTTCAACAAGCATGTCTTCTCATTGTAGCGGAAATTCTTCAAATACTGTGTATTATGATGCTGAAGCAGAGGCTAGTGCATATGAAAACGTAATGTGTCACGGAGAAAAAATATGGGATGATGAAACATTGTGGAGGGACAACTTACGCAGAGTGTCTCATAGGCATGCTAGATCCATGGATGATTTAGACACAGTACCTGCAGATAGCTCGACTCCTAGAAGAGTGAGTTTTGAGACATGCGGTATGAATAGTATCAAACGAGTAAAAAAGGAGGCACCCAAAAAAATCACTAGAAACGCCACTTACGTTAATTGTGGCTTCCAAGGTCGAGGACTTATATGCGTGAATAGAGATAAAAACGATGCTATTGGCCAAGCAACTCAAGCTAGTTTCAGATATTTTGAAGAAGAACCAAAGATGGATGATAATGATGTTTATGTCAGTCTAGCGGAGAGTACTGAGACATCGCTGCCAATAGACGAAGGTGTCTACGAGCAGTTGAGTTTAGAATGTCCCGGAAGTTCTATGAAGATAGTTGAAACTAACTCGGTAAAAAGGAGACGGAAGTTTGAAATAGACAGAGAGAAGCTTAGGCAGTGGGATCTAATGTCAAGTGGTTTGATGAAGAGTGGGCCAGGTCGCGTGCGTGGGAACGGTGCAGGTGTGGGCTTAGGCGACGCTGTCTGTAGCACGGATACGGGGACTGACAGTGCAGGCAATGACGGTATCCTCTAACATTCTGGGTCCTGTAAGGTTCACTATGTAAGTTTCTTTTAAAATATTTCGCAAAGCAAAGTCATTATTTTGTGTACCTGTAAATAAATTGGCATTTTGTGAACTGAATGTTTAAATGTGATTAAATTGTACATAAAAATCAGCATGACATTGTAAATGTATGTAAAAAAGACAAAAAATCAATGGTGATTGATTCTCAGTCAATTTGTGACGCAATTTAAAATTAAACTGCTAAAAATAAATAACCCTGAAAATCACGAAAATAACACAGGATAATATATTCCAGCTTCGATGACACTGGCAGCAAATAACACGGAATCTGGTACAAATAATAATGCAAATCAACAACAAACATTGTCAAAGAAAGCTTTCCTCGGAAGCAACACTTCAATCGGTCGTAACAGCAATAGGGAGGGCAATATCCCTGTCAGAGCTGTAAGCCCGAGAGTACGATGGGTGGAGGATAAACCAGGGAATGATCATTATGGATCCCATAACATGTCGGCTTCACAACAAAATGTAAGTTACTACCCTCTTGTATTTTTGTATTTTGTGTCTTCGTGTACAGATGTACATTCATGATGATTAGACAAAATAAACTGTTATATTGTTTACAGTTAATGTTTGCTATTCTGGGATACGATAAGGGGACGTTATTTACGTTTACCAATAATATTAAGTCATTTGTTATCAATGAACCAAATAAGGCTATGTACATGCATTGAATAGGTAGGTACATATTTATAAGTTTATAAGCATTATTAAATACTTACTTATCATATTAAAAATGATAAGTATATTTCCTTATTTAGTGATCTCTATGCGAGTAAAGGCCTCCTCCAGTAACTTCTCTCGTCTTTGGTTAAATTTGTTTATATTTTTAACCTCTTTTCAACAGAAATCCAACTCCCTTCACAATTAGCCACACACAATTAAATATTGGCGCAGACATCTCATCAATTGTTGATACATTTTATTTGTACTTGCAGTTAAATAACCCAGAAGATTCTTGGGCAAGATCACCGTCCAGGAACTCGCAACAACCTATCAGAGCTGTTAGTCCAAGGGTGCGACGGAATACTGAAAACGATGAAATGGTACGTAATTTTCTACCAGAATGTTTAGTATTTGTGTGGGTACAATTGAGTTCAATACGCGATGTGTTTTTTGCATCTTAAACTTTTTGTTAATGATTCAGCAGACATTTTTATTTATTTCTTTAAATGTTTGAGTCCTATAAGGTAGATGAATTATTTAGTTTATTATAGGTTCCATTGCAATAGTTTGTGTATCAGCTTCTTTATGGTTATGTTGCATTTTGTCACTATTAGCAAAGGAGTCAGCAGAATTATGCTGAGTTGGTTGACATTCCCACTGCTGGGGAGCTGTTGGGTCGGACGCACGAGGAATTGGTGCTACTGTTGATTCAACTGAGAAGGCGGCACACGGCGACGTCTAGAGCTATAGAGCAATGCTGCTCTCAGATTGAGAGCATTGAGGTGTTTAGCATTTTGTTTGCATGTCTTTTGTTTCTGCATGGGTGTCGGTGACTAATTTTAAATTTTTCAGGAAAATCTGCGCAGTTTGATGAATTTTCTGTGTCTAACCAATTTACCTAGCTGTGACTACGCTTTGATTATGTTTATACTCTATCATTTCTTATTCAGAATTGAATTGTTTAATGGGGGTTTAATGCGGGTGACTGTTTAAAAGGAAGTAATAAGATAATCTTTGATTAAACTCTTATAATTGTGCCTAATTAATGTTTCTATGATTTCGCTACTAAACTATTAAAACTAAAAAAATCCCGGTAAAATCGGATGCTTTGGTTAACAATTTATTAACAAAATATTAAATGAACATTCCAATCAATTTTTAAAACTAACTGACTTTGATACTTTTCGCTAAAAAATCTTAATTTCACAAAAAGTTTTCAACCAGCTTACAGAAGTTTTCAAAAGAATATCTCTCCCAAATTACAGGAATGTCGCAACAGCTCTATCAAGGCATTGGAAAGAGAAGAGCACTTGCAAAGACTCGAACAACTGAAGATGCAGCTAATGGAGTTAGAGCAACAGTATGAAAAGAGCAAGCCATTGGTGCAGCTGGTCGATAATATGGTGAAACTGGGATCTTTGTACAACAGGCCGGGGTCTACTGTTGAACGGATGGAGAGGAATCAGAGGTTGAGGCAGAAGGTCTTAGCTGAGCATGCGTTGGAGCAGCAAAGGTAAACATCAGAATCAAAAACGTGTTTTTCCGAGACATTTTTAAATCTGTCAAACAGTTTTCTAATAGGGTTCATTCAGCAGGGACAATGCGACAATAGCGATATTTAATTTTGTTTAAAAAACTATCTATACTATAATCTATACTATATCTATACTATAACTATACTATAATCGACTTCAATTTTTATATGTTTTATATGTGTTTATGTTTTTTCGCATGGATCCCATTGTCAAAACTAGACCAAATTAATCGCAAAATCTACACAGTATGTATGCTTTCATGTTTTTTAGCATGTCCATTGTCCATTTAATATTGACTTTGATGCGGGAGATTAGAAGTTCTTCCGTTTTAGAAGAACTACGTGATGTAGGTAATAGTACCTACATCACAAAAATATACAAAAAACTATCAACACTCATTTATTTTTTAACCGACTTCAAAAAAGGAGGAGGTTCTCAATTCGACTGTACTGTATCTTTATATTTTTGATATGTGTTACCGCAGACCTTTTGACTGGGAAGTCCAAATTTCAAGATTCTTTTTTTATTTCAAAGCTTGTGCTTTTCGTGTGGTCCCGTTTTTATTTGGTTCAGTTTTGACAGTGGGATCCATGAAAAAACTATATAATTAAAGTCGGTTTATCGTTTTTTAAAACAAAATCAATTATTTGATTAAGAATAAGAATAAGAAATCTTTATTTGTAACTGTAATTACAATAGGGTATATGCATGTGATTTCAAAATGGCTATAAAAATATATACGTATTCTCTATTGATATAGAAACATATCTACATATTTATTTTTGCGTTTTGAGATGTTTTTATTGTAGAATTTAACCATTGAAAAATTGATATTTTAAATCTCAATCGCAAAATTTCGAAACGCTACTCCATTGACTAGAGCGGACGTGACATCACTGTACGCATTTCTTCTTTTTTTATTCTGCTTGCTGCACCTTGATTTGACACTATTCTGCCCACTTGACATTTCGTATTGTCGATTATTTTCAGTTTTTTCGGAAAACCTCTTTCCTGAGATGATCACTACCGAGATCGTCACCAAAGGTTTTAATCAAGTGTGTACGTCGACGTCACATAAACATGGCGCCAATATGGCAGCGTTTTTATCACCCGAAAATGATTGTAGTTTTGATTTGTTTTTTTTACCTTGTTAATGCGAAATTCAGTGAGCGTCTTATCATTCCTGGGTTAAATAAAGACCTAAAGAATCGATTAAAACAATAAAAAAAATCGATGCATATACCCTATTGTGTGTAATTACAATTTAAACTTAATTTATAGTAACTTAACTCAGGTTAACCTACGTAAAAGAGCAACGTAAAGACTTTGCTTAATTAAAAGAAAGAAAAAATATGACAAAATGGCGTCCGACTTAGCATTTTTGTTGTGATAACTCGCCGGTGGGCGTAGTTATCTCAACATTTAACATTTAGATAGTTATTAACATTGATTAATTAAAACGGAAGATGAGGCACTAGTTTCTCGAAAATGGCAACCTCATATTGTGTAAAATTGTGTGCTCCCACCTCAGTCACCGTCGGACCGGCGGCACGGGCGGTCGTGATTCGCGTGAAATATTGTTGTCTCGGTCTCACTTCGGTCTTAGATACGTCTTTCCGTCTTTGTTCTTCTTTGTATTGCACAGACTGGACATATAATTGTGAGCGTATGTGTTTGCGTGTAGTTGTAACACATGCCAATTTTTGAGTAGCCGCTGGGAGAACGTAACCTATCTTCCCTTTTTAATTAATCAATGGTTATTAACATTTTACTTGTACTTGTAGATGGCTAGAAAGCGTAGCAGCGGGCAAGCCTTTAGAAACAGAGGCGGCCAGAGCGCGTGTGGCAGAGCTATGGGCTCTCGAACAGGAGCTGGCTGATGAAGCCTCCATACTGCAGGGGATGAAAACTGACAAGGACACCATCGAATCACTGCTCACTGGTAAGGAAATATCCTAATACTAGCTGTGCCCCGCGGCTTCGCACGCGTTGTTCCTATGAAAACGTTTATAGGTGATTTATTCATATTCATTTATTGCATACATATACATTAATTTTTAATGTTTTTGCTTTGTTTAATGTTTTAGTTATACATATTTAATTTGTACTTTGTGTAAATTTGTTCAACATCTTCCATTAGCTGCACCTTTGGAGTCTGTGAGGCAGAGTAGCCCTCGCGTCTAAACACAAGTTTACTTAGTTAGAGCGAGGAGACGATGCATTTCAGCACTAAGGTTTTAGGGTAGAGTATTATACTTAAAGGTAAATTTAAGTCTATACAGTAAGATAAAACTAATTAGTTTTAAGACTCTGTTAAAACCTGTTGAAACCAATTTTGAAAATAAATACTTTTTATTATTATTATTATTAATAAATTGTTTTGGCTTAGGTGGTAAGTAGCTTAAAGGTCGGTAAGTACATATAACCCTGTAAGGGCGCAGCAATAATTGATCCTAAGATCATTAGCATTACAATAGCTGAGTATAAGTCTACTTATTTTTTAGGATTAAAGTAGTCGGTAAATACATAATTTATATCCAACGGGAACTGATTTATGGGATAAAAAGTAAGTTTTAGGCCGATCCGTTCAGTAGTTATTGCGTGAAAGAGCAACAAACATACATTCAGACATGTTTACAAACTGCGTTTATAAAATTATATTTTAGATATTATATACCTAGTCCCTACCTAGTCAGCAAATATTTATGTAAAGGTAAGAAATGATATATAATATTTGTTTTTTTCTTTTTCCTAGGTGTCCGCGGTAAACTCGCGACCGTGCACAAAACGGACCTGATGCCAGATCAGCGCCGCACGGCCGCGCCGCCCGCCGGCCTCGAGGCGGAGCTGGCGCGTGTGCACGCGATGCTGGCGCACAATTCTAAGGTTTATAAGGTTTTATATGCACCGTGCACTTTTTATTTTTATTATAGTTTTATGGTTCATTATCATTGTAATCTTCAGCTTTATTATTAATCGTATTGTTCACTGCTGGGAATTGGTCTATGATCGCTTTCTTACTTTAACTTAAGGCACTTCTAAACGGGCAATATTTTTTTGACGACATCTGTGGCGCGGTGGGCGAAGGTCTGCCTGCGACACAGGAGGTTGCGGGTTCGATTCCCGCCTCTGGACAAATGTGTGTACGATCTGCAGACATTTTTTCAGGGCGTTTCTGGATATTTATTCGTATAATAAAAAATATCTATCTATGTAGTGTATTATATTATGTATATCAGTTATCTAGTACCCGTAAAACAAGCTCTGCTTAGCTCGGGGTTAGATAATGCTGTGTGAATTATCCAGCATTATTTAATAAATTTAATTCAGATTCTAATTAATTAAATTATTCTGCAATATGTGGCTGCAATACAATGGCTGCCAATAGTGCAGCCATAAATTGCAGAAAAGTGTAGCCCGTTAAGAAGCAGCTTTACTTTACCTGCACACATGCATATTATTATTCTACTAACCACGTTTATGTAAAATTCACTGCCGTTTTGTTTTGGCGGTGTCTCGTAAGTCGTGAAAAATACGCATCTTTACTTTCATCAGGGCACAGCCTATAATCTTCACAAACTTTCACTGAATTAATATTGGTAGAATTATATCTTTATTCTTAAATTCTTTATTGCACACACACAAGTCATACATAAAAGTTACAAATACTGGACATGTACAAAAGCGAGCTTAACCCTAAAAGAGTTTTCTAACAGCAAACCTGTACGTTTTAATCCCTTACAGTCTTTACTATAGTTTTAATCCCTTCCAGTTTTGGATAAGCCTGATCGTTCACCGCTGAGAAATGGTCTTTTAGTCTTTTTAGTATTTTTCTTTGGTTTTGCCTTTCTATACGGCCGAAATTTTTTTGATCTCATCTAGTAACCTTATCCTAACCATACATTGTGGTCCTTTTCATACCACCTATTAGTAGTCAGTGTTATGATTGAAACTTTTTAAACAACTTCATTTTCGTCATTACTAACATTGCTTCTTGCATGATTTTTGATAAAGGGTTCGGGTTTCCGCTTATTAGATTAAATTACCTTGGTTTTTAGGTAACTATACCTAGCAAAACAGGTTTTAATGATTTATCTTCATAACAGTTAAAATTTTGAAAACAAGACAATGCAGTCAGAGTCTTGGTTACGCTACCGACTGGTGATTGATATGGATCAGTTGAGCTACCTGCAGATAATTTTCAACAGTCAGTGAACTAAATTGTTTCAATTGTAATTACTAGTTCTAATTTATTTCTATTATTTCATTGTAATTTTCTTGGTCAAAATAGATTTTCTAGAGAGTGTAGCAACTTTATATATAATGAGGTATCTCACTGAAGATTATACTTAACAGAAACTGGAACAAACAGTAGCAGACAACGCGAGACTGGAGCGCGAGTTGCAGCAACTACGGCGCGCGTTGCAAGCGCGCAGGGCGGCGGCGCCCGCACACCCCACCGCTATGCTGGAAGACGGTACGTTTATATACACTAGGTATATAATAATATCTTCTCTATAATATCGTCCTATACCGTAAACATATTCGTATACTCGATCAGTTTCACCTCAAATGTCTTCAAGACATCATGAACATCAGATGGTCTGACCACGTAATGAACACCAATGTCCCGAGGCGCGCAAACGTCGGAGGCATCGAGGTCTACCTAATGAGGCAACAATTGCGATGGTGCGGTCACGTGTCTGGCATGTCGGAATATTTTTTTAATTAACTAACTATAATCGATATATAGATTTATAGTAACGATAACAATAGGACCATAGATACTGAAACAGGGTACCATAGAAACTGACAAAGTGGCAGGGGACGATAGTTACTATAATATACTAACTGAGATAGGGCTCAATAGATAAGATACTGAGTTAAATGGTCCACAGATACTGAGATCACTTCCTTAAATAAAATCTAGAGCAAACAGTAGCAGAACGCGCTCGCACTTGCCAACTCTATGCTAAAAGGAGTTTTTTTTTATCTCGTTATTAGTTTTCGATATTATGACGAAAAATTGAACAAACGTACCGATCGTCGAATCCCACCCGTTTGCATTCGCTCTCGCTTAGCCTGTACCCACCATAAAGAGTACCTTTCTCCGATTACGCCTAATATGCTACCTATATTGCCTACTGAGAGGTACTTGGTACCACCTACCTACTTGTGTTAGTGTTAGCTTTCCAATAATAGGGTATATGCATGTGACTTCAAAACAGCTAATATTTTTTTTACGTATTCTCTATTGATATAGAAATATATCTGTACATTTATTTTTGTATTTTATGATGTTTTTATTGTGAAATTTAATCATTGAAAAGTAGATATTTTAAGTCTCAACAGCAAAATCTCTAAACGCAACGCTATTGACACGTGAAGCGTGACGTCATACTTGAACATTTTTGTATGGGCATGAAGACTTTGAGTTTACATTATGGGACTCGATGATCCGTGACGTCATAAAATGCAATGGCTAACATGGCAGCGTTTTTATCACCCGAAACTGAGTGTAATTTTACTTTTAGTTTTTTATCTCAATAATTTAATTTTTTTTGGGTGTTATCTTTTTTTTCGTTTATGTATTAACCTAAATAATCGATAAAAAAAATCCATGCATATACCCGTTGTTCACTGTGTTTGTTCGTACTAAGTAGCCTTTTATTTTATTTGCAGTGTAGAGTAGTGTTTAATAAATCATTTTCTTTCTTTCTTTCTCTTTCTTTAAGGCCCATACACCAGCGAATGTGGCGCCCCCAACTATTATATGTAATTATTACGTTGAACGCAGGAATTTTTAAAAATCCTACGTTCAGTTTGTGGTATCTATTATAAGCTATTGATTAATGCCTCTGTAATAGTTTCATTTTGTAAAGCTTAGGAAGAGATACGAAGTTGCGCTTTTTGGCCACCAAACTCTATTTTTGCATCTCCTCCTACACTATATGAGATAAAATGATAAAAAAGGTATTAAAAAATAGCTTAAAATAGATACCACAAACTGAACGTAGGATTTTTAAAAATTCCTATGATAAACGTAAAAATATGATAAAATAGGAATTGCTGTCGGATTGGCTCGGGTATGCGCCTTTAACTGTTGCCTTTAGTAAAATTCACTATTAAAACTCCTCTCTGTTCCAGAGGTATCGAGGGTCCAGCACCTGGTCTCCGCGTTGCAGCGGCAGAGGCAGGAGCTGAGCCGAGCGGTGCGGCATTTGACGCAGCAGTCACATGCTCTGCAGTCTACACACGACTCTATGCCCGGTAAGAAATTTATTAGCTCTGGTCTTCCAGGAGGTCTACGGCAATCAGGTTTGCAAAGCAGAAGACGGTTTGGTGTCATGGCGTCTCGCATAATCTTTACGTGAAGACAACATACGAGTACTTTAATAAACTTGACGTTATTCAGGGTTTGGTTGTTTCAATTGAAGCCTTTTCTTCAGAAGAAAATATTTACATGTTATTACTTATAAGCTGCGCCCCGCGGCTTCGCACGCGTTGATTCTATGGAAACGTGATTTATATCCTACGGGAATTGATTTATGGAATAAAAAGTAGCCTATGTTTGATTCCAGGATTAGGATTACCTGTACCTATGCAAAATTTCAGCCCGATCTGTACAGTAGTTTTGGCGTGAAGAGGTAACAAACATCCATCCATACAAACTTTCACATTTATAATATTAGTGTGATGTGATAATACTATTGTTAAAAAAAACAATTTCGTCTGTTTGCCCTCTTTTGGAAAAAGCCTCCGCCAATTCCTTAGGTACTATTTTACCCTATCTTTCGCCAACCTTGTCAATATTTTTTCCTGCTATTATGTTTTAGCTCGTCCTCTATTTGTACTTTTCCCTTTTTTCCTCTTGTTATATTTTGGAAACCTATCAGCGTTCTGCTCCATTTATTTATTTCCTCTTGCAGTATGTCCAGTACAGCTTTATTTTACAAGCTAATAAATAAAATAAATAGTGCCGAACAATTCACAGAGTTGGTATCATCTAGCCCCAATATTATGAAAATATTTAACCTCTTAGGATTCTTAAAAAACAAAAATCTGAATCGCCGCCGATTTATTAGCAGAAAAAAACTTTCACCAGGGACATATAAGATAGTTTGTTCAAAAAGAGAAGAGTCAAATGTTGTCAAATTGCACCATGAGCACTTCCCAAGACTCTTCTCTTTTTGAACAGACTCTAGAAAACTAGAATAAGAAGGATACAATATATTCGCAAGGAACTTATTGTCTAGCTCTACATATCGGCGATATTAAGTTTTTATTAATTTATAATTTCAACATTGAGAACATTCTAATTTGAACTTGATTCCAATAAATAAAATACCAATGGAAATTTTAACAATATCATCTGGCCCATTAGTAAGCAAAGTTTGTGTAACACGTAGAACCAGATTAAATACCTGCAATGAAAACAATTTGTCGGATTCCATCATCTTCTCTAATGTAGGATATTAACCCTTGTTTTCTTTCTACAGGCAAACCCCAACGCTCTCAGACCCAACGCCCCCTATCCGTCTGGTCGGAAACCAACCTCGACACTGGTCATACCATCGACCACGGCTACAGCGACTATGAATACGAAGCCAGCAGACCTATGACCACGTCGGCTCATTACAACCAGATGGACGTACCGCTGTATGTGGACACTAGAGCTGGTGACGTCACCTCGCCTTTGACCAGCGAGGACCACAATGGTGGCTTTGGTAAGTTTAATCTAGGTAGTCGTACCATCGACCACAGTTAAAGTGACTATGAATACGAAGCCTTGTGGTGCTGGCTAAGAATTTGCACCACCCCAACTCTTCCCGCGGGTGTCGTAAGTGGCGACTAGGGAATATCCATCTAGGGCGGGCATCAGCACCCCCTGCAGAACAAATATACAACCAAACTACGATCCCCAACCTGCTTGCCCAGCGTGGGGATGGGCATTACCCTCCGTAAGATAAACGCCAATAAGGCGCTTATCAGGGGGAGGCCTGCGTCCAGCAGTGGACCAATACAGGCAGGTTGAGGTTGATATACGAAGCCAGCTGACCTCTAGAGGTCTGCTAAAACAACCAGATGGACGTACCGCTGTATCTCGACACTAGGGTTGGTGACGTCACCTCGCCTTTGACCAGCGAGGACCACAATGGTGGCTTTGCTAAGTTTCATGGATAAGTCATCAGTACAAATCAGTTTATTGATGAACATATTAGGTCCTTACATATGAAATTGGCGTTTTGTATGGGAGGAACAAAAAGTCGAATATTTTTTAATATAATATATTTAATTAATCAAAGTATGAACCATTATTTTCTATACACTTTTGCCATCTTATAGGTAGTTCATTGATCCCTTTACTAAAAAAACCAGTCGGACGGGAATCAATAAAATCTTTGAAGGCGATTTGGACTGCCCCATCGGAGTTGAATTTTTTCCCTTGCAAGAAGTTATCCAAATTTCGAAAAAAATGGTAATCTGTTGGAGCAAGGTCCGGGGAGTACGGAGGATGTCTTAGACTTTCCAATTGAAGCTCTTCTAATTTAGTAGCCGTCTGTTGCGCAGTGTGTGGTCTAGCGTTGTCGTGAAGCAGCAGTGGCGTGGAGCGATTGACCAGCCTAGGTTGTTTAGCCGCTAGCTTTTCCATCATGGTTTGCAATTGCTGACAATAGACATCAGCCGTAATAGTCTGGCCAGATTTGAGAAAACTGTAATGAACAATACCGGCACTAGTCCACCAAACGCTTACAAGTAACTTTTTTGGGGTTAATTTTCGCTTGGGGCAGGATTTGGCTGGCTGGCCAGGATCCAACCATTGCGCTGAGCGCTTCCGATTATCGTAAAGAACCCATTTTTCATCACAGGTAATGATTCGGTTTAAAATACCTTCATTATTGTGCCGGTTTAGTAATGTAACGCAGCAGTCGACGCGCGTTTGCCGGTTTGCTTCAGTCAATTCGTGAGGTACCCACCTTTCAAGCTTTTTAATCTTCCCAATTTGCTTCAAGTGAATTAAAACAGTTTTATCACTAACATAGCAGCCTGCAGCTAACTCGGACGTGGTTTGCGATGGATCCGCTTCCACAATAGCCTTCAACTCTTCATTATCAACTTGAGTCTCAGGCCGTCCACGGGGCTTGTTCTGCAGGTCGAAATTTCCAGAACGAAAACGTTGGAACCAAAAACGAACTGTGTTTTCTTTTGCAACACGACCGCCATACACATCATTCACCCTTCGAGTTGTTTCCGCAGCACTAGTGCCACGGCGGAACTCGTACTCGTAAATAATGCGATATTTTAAGTTTTCCATTTTGTAAAATGAGTGACGCAAACAGAAAAAAACAGAAGAAAAAAAACAAATGAATGACGATCATCGAAGCACAAATACATGAGTCTATAGCTGTACAAATTTGAATTTGGAATTCCTTACCAAAGAGGAGAAATTTGTGATTAAAGTGGCCAGTACGAAAAACGCCAATTTCATATGTAAGGACCTAATACATCCCCAAACAAGAAAGGTTTTGCTTTAATCACTACGTGTGACAGGCAGATTGGTGTAAAGGTGTTGACAAAGGGAAACCTCTGATAAGTTCCCTTAGTCGGTCTTACAATATCCATGGGCTGAGTTGCAGTCGATTCCTAATATCCTACTCCTCGACGACCTCTGTGGCGCGGTGGGCGAAGGTCTGCCTGCGACGCAGGAGGTTGCGGGTTCGATTCCCGCCTCGGGACAAATGTGTGTACGATCTGCAGACATTTGTTCAGGGCGTTCTGGATGTTTTTCTATGTATAATAAAAAATATCTATCTATGTAGTGTACTGTATTATGTATATCAGTTATCTAGTACCCATAACACAAGCCCTGCTTAGCTTGGGGCTCGATAATGCTGTGTGAATTGTCCAGCATTATTTATTTAATTATTTATTTATTTATTTATTTACTCCACGATCGTGAATTTCTTTTAAAAGCTGTTAACTCCGCTTTTGAAACCGCTTCCGCTTCCGCCATCTACCGATTACCAGAATACCAAATATTTCGAAATTTTAGGATATGGGCGTTGATATGGGTGTTGTTTTTAGGCTGTAGCCTCAAAATGTATGAAATGTTTTGAATGAATGGAGTTACGAATGCTGGTCTTATCAGATACACCCCTACCTTCATAAGATCGGAATTTGTTTTGAAGTATTCGTATTCAAAACCCATACATTTGAATACATTAAAGTCACTCAAAATGGGAAATACAACATTCTTTTGAAACTTGAAAATTAATTGCTATTAAAACATTTTGTTCTGATAAAGTTGTAAATCACCGTCTATCCAATCCATCCCAACATTGTATGGAAGAGATTTCTTTAAACGATATGGCTGCCTTTTGTACTTCCACGATTCTCGGATCATTGTGTTGTACAGACAATTTCAACTTCAACTTCAATAGCTTATAATGGTCCACTGCTGGACGCAGGCCTCCCACTGATAAGCGCCTTTATTGGCTATTATCATATGGGGGGTAATGCCCATAATCCCCACGCTTGGCATGAGGGTTGGGGATCGCAGTTTCGTGACAGAATTGTTCAGCAGGAGGCGCTGCTGCCCGCCCCCGGTAAATATCCCTTTGTCGCCTCTTACGACACCCGCGGGAAGAATTGGGGTGGTGCATATTCTATGCCGCTGGCACCACACAGCGTACAGACAGCGACCGATAAAAACCAAGAGACTTTAGGTTCCGAAGAGATGTACGTACAACTCTAAAGTGAAGTGGACATCTCGTTCGCGGACGAGTTTTAGATTCGGACGAAATGTATCCTAAACCAAGAAATTTACGGTGGTGCAACTATGCGGAATCACTAACGTTTATTGTTTGACGTTAGACCAATTCTACGTAATGACAGAGGAGAAAAAAATTGAGAATTCAGCTAAAACCTCCTAGGTTCTTGACGTTCTTGTTCAGTTACCGTATCTGACAGTTCCAGAAATAGTAGTAATCATGTAGAAACGGTCTCGTCGATCCGTGCAGTCAGAGACCCTTAGCCTTGTGTCTGTGTTTCAAGCTATATTTTCAACTGACATAACCTATAATCGGCCACAAGTGAACAGATAAAGTACCTACTCCGTTATAATATAAATCATTTGTTACAGCCAACCTCTCAAACGTCGAAAAGCAAGAAATCAAAACAGTCCGCATAGTCAAACGTGAAAGCGAGCGCCGTCAAAGAGACAGAGATCGCTCCCTCCAACCGCTAACCGACTGGCCTTCAAACACCATCACAACCAACCTGGACCAGTTCATAGAAGACGAACTGGTCCAGTCATTCAACAACACCCGAGCATCATCACTCCCCAGAACCGATTACTACAAAACTCAACCACCAAATTATCTCCAAATCGCAGAGAAGAACTTAGAACTCAGTCCCAAATACATATCAAGTCCTTCTTTGTCTTACGACTACTCCCAAAACATGTCGTCCTTAAACAGCAGTTATAATAGAAGCTACCAAAGCTACGATAGGAATTCTCTATCCGCTCAGTACGCTATAAGTCCTACAGAAAGCTCTAGAACATTGACAAATGATCCTATGCCGATGTCGATTTCTAAAACCAGCAGTATTGCTAGCCTAACAAGGTCTAATATGGAGCTGTCGCCGATTTTTAAAAGCGAGGCTGCTAAGCAGATTATAACAGAGATGTCGGAGCCAAAGAATGGTTCGTTGCATAGAAGACAAGTCCCGAAGGAGAAGAGAAGGCATTACACGGCGCCGCATCATCTTAGTGCGAAGACCTTGAATGAGCTGCCAAAGGATGCGTATAATCAGGATGTAAGTATGAATACGTTTTAATTTATATCTTTTTTAGATATTATATTTCTGTAATTATGTAATGTAATTTTGTATAGGTAAGGTACCTATTAGCTATATAGGTACCTATACCGTGTCCATTTTGAATGAGGCATAAACGTATACAAACCGCCCTTACTTAACCTAAAATTCACTTCGTTGGCGCGTCCTTTTATACGTAATTTACATTACTTGTCGATTTTAGATCCTCCCTTCAATAAAAAATGCTTACAATTATATCTGTAACTCGACGCCAAGCAAGTGAGATTTTGTTATTTGTGTCGTATTTTGTTTACTAACATGCTTCATTCAAAATGGATAAACCATAGTGACCTACTAAGTAGGTACGTATTATTCTTTAAGTACTTACATGTCCGCATTGGTTTTTTTGTTAAACGGTAATGTTACATTATGATGATAAATAAAATAAACTATAAACTTAATGAATTTGGCTGTGAATGATATAAATTTATTTTGCTGGGTTTAAAGTCAATCTGAAGCGATTCTAGGCGGATTTACTGTTGATGGTGTAGCTAAACCAACGAACTAAAATCATTATTTCAACAAATTATAAAACATTTGTGTATAGTGTTACAATTCGAGCTACCAATCGACCGTTTTTTTGTTAGCCTGATTCGTCCCAATGCTGGGCAAATGCCGATCGACTTTAACTTATTTGAATATGTATAAAAAATACATATTAGCTAATTATAAAATCTTCAGCGTTGACTGACATATTGAAATCGACAAATACTTCAAATCAAATATCTCAATTAAACTTTTTATGAAAAAAAAAATGTCGTATAGCGGTAAACTGAAAGGCAATACACCATACACCTGGTTTTTCTGATTGTTTGAATTGTGTGAAGGTTAGGCAGATAGTTTGACTGCCTATTCCATTTATAATTTACTAGCTGCGCCCCGCGGCTTCGCACGCGTTGTTCCTATGAAAACATTAAAAGTTGATTTTCATCCCACGGGAACAGATTTATGGGATAAAAAGTAGCCTATGTTTTATTCCAGTATTAGAATTACCTGTATGCAAAATTTCAGCCAGATCCGTTTAGTAGTTTTGGCGTGAAGAGGTAACAAACATCCATACATCCATACATCCATCCAAACTTAGTGTGATGTGATGTGATGTGATAAATACGACGTGTAGGGTCTTTTTAAACGAGTTTTTATTATATATTTTTATTTTTAAGCAAAAACTTTAGATTTATACGTATTGATATTGTTACCACTAGAAACTGGGTCGTTCCCTCGACGATGCGGACATGGAGCGCGCTCTTCGCACAGCGGCCCCGGATGTCGTCCGCTCCGCCTTACCACCACAACTGCACAAGTTGGCCGACAACACCATCGACCAGTTGCTAGCAGCGCCGCAGAAGATACTGATCCCTGAGAGATATATCCCAGAGAAGGTAATGTCTCTTCTTGCATGCATGTGCTCTAGATAGATAGATAGATAGATAGATAGATAACTCTTTATTGTACCACACAAACATAAAAAAAAACAATACAGAAAGAAATGTACAGAATCATGGAAGTACAAAGGGCGGCCTTAACGCTTTGAGCGATCTCTTCCAGGCAACCTTGGGATGGACTGGAGATAAAAGAACAACATAGACGGTGCTCTATACACGTTCCTTCCTTTCTTCTTTTAATGGCGTCTACGTCTGGGTTGACATAATTTCACCAATGTCCGTAATATTAGAGTAAAATAAAAATAAAAGCAACGTTGTTCGGTAATAAAGATAGATAAAGGAAGTGAATTCTTCGATAAAATGTTAATCAAAAAGATATAAGAAAATTACAAAATTATGGGCAACGTTGTACGGTAAGGTTTGATCCGAAGATATCCTATACACGTTCGCTCTTCTTTGGTTTTTGGAGAGTCCAAATATCAATGTCAGAAGTGTCATGGTTATTGAGTTATGATTTTCTTGTTCTGTATAAGGCAAGGTGGACAATTTGAGTAAATTTTGTATTCCTTAATATATCAATTCAGAACAAAAAAACAGATAAAAGTGTTTGCTTCGTGCTACCATAAGGTAATCAAATGTTGTCGAAAATGTAAAAAAACCTACAAAAGTGCAGACACTTTTGTAGGTTTTTTTACATTTTCGAGTCTCTTCATGCAACCACAAGGTAATCAAATGTTGTCAGAAAATTAAATGCTCAAAGAATAAGCAAGCTGAAGTGATAGTAGGTTGAACATACTATATCTCGAAGAACCTACAACCCAAGGGAGTTTGAATCGAGACCGTGACTCAGCAGACGCAGTTAAGAGCAGCTGGCAGAATGATGCTGAATACGGCTGAAGATCCTGTCTTCAATCGTAGAGAAGACAAGTCTATGGCGCTTATTACGGGAGGCCACCGGATAAGTGGACTTGTACATGATGATGAATGTGGCCCCAATTTGTTCAAACAGTAAAAATAAAACCTAAAATTAGAAGAAAAATATGACATAAGATCCTTAGTTTATTTTTTTTTCCTTTGTAGCCACCAGAATTGTCTCCCGAGGAGCAACAAAAGAGACAAGAGAAAGTGGAGTCCATTAAAAAGATGCTGACGGGGACACCAGCTGATCAGGGAAAGGTAAACCACACACATAAAGTACTTTCATTGATTGGTATAATGCTATTGAATACACATAACAAATAGGTAGAGTAGACAGTAGTGAGTGAAAAAGATAATTTGATCTTTTGACATGCTAATTTTACAAAATTAGGATGAAAATTTGACCTTGAAGTTTGAAATTTTAAACCATTAGAAAGGTTAATTAATGTTTTTTTATCGCGTAAATGAGGAAATATAAAATAAGTTAAGCGATAAATAATCAACAAGTATTTTAACAAATCGCGAAAGCTTAAAAGTTTGTTTAGAAAGCTTGAACTGTATTTCTTAAAATTTATTTGAAATACATCCAGTGTAGGCACCATTAAATGAACATTTACGAAATCCAAATCGGTTTGCGCTATGTTACAGATACATAAATACATACGTCAACCTTTAGCACCCCTATGTTTTAACCGGCGGTTATAAACAAAATAAAATAAACAAAATTTGAAAAATCTTGTAATAAGTATTTTATAAATTAAATTTGTTATCGTTAGAGAGACCGATTTTTCTTTTAATTATTTTTTCTCTATATAACTTCCTCTTCTTAATCAGAGAGAAGTTCTAAATTACCTACATACTATGTTATTCAGTTACATACATTACCTAATATAGTCACATACTCGTCGGTTTCCTTAAGGGGCAGGCAAAAACAAATACGCATGGTCGAACTTATTTCCGCTCACAATGATCTATTATGATCATCTAACATCGCGTGAGAATCAGTTACCTTCTGTTGTGTAAGAAGTAACGTGCACTTGAATTTATGCTACTGTTCATTCATATCTCCGAAATTTTTTCATATTCCATAATCTTCAATTTCGTGTTTCTGTTGCAATTTCATTATGCGTATGAGTGATACCTACATATGTTCAGCATTGTACGAATGTGTGCGTACGAATAATATGATTTCTATTTTAATTCGGTGATTTGATTCCAAATGTTGATCATGATCAATTAAAAATATAACATAAGGGGAGTGTAACATAAGGGGTGAATCATCGGTGGTTGGGTGGGGGGACCTTAGTACCTATTAATTTAACCCCCATGTATGTTATTTGAACTTTCGTAAAATTTTGGTCAAAATCATATTTCAGACTGAATTTCGCAATAATAGCCTAAATATAAATTAAATCGATAGGTACTGAGGTTCCCCACCCCCAGCAACCGATGATCCACCCCTTATGTAACAACCTGTATAATTGATTGTACCTACAATATCCCTTTGCATAGTTTGTTATTCTAGTAAAGTAGTTGAGTTATATTATTAAAAATTTCACCTTCCATTGTCCTTTTATCATTCATTTATTATTTATAAAATTGATTTGATTCACTTTTCTATCTAAAATCTGCTTTCAATGTTGTTTAGAAAATGCATGATCATTTGCATCTATCCATTGTGTTTGTAGATAAAACTAGCAAAGCTATAAATAAACTATCGTAATTTTCTTACCATACCTTCTCATAAAAAAATCACATGAAACTTCTTCATAAAGTCACATCTGTTCACAAAGTCATCTACAAACACAACCCCAGAGAACGATTCAATAGCGCAGCTTCGAATGGCCTACAACATATTGTATGCTTATCGTTTAGAGTCCCGACGCGGTCGAGAAGCGGCAACGCGAGCACCTGCTCCAAATGAACCAGATATTGGCCAAACAGGTTACCGAGATGAGCAAAATTATCGCTGGTAAGATTTATGCTGATACAATACGCTAGCTGTAACAGTTTGTTTGTTTTTGAAGATCTGATTGAATTTTTGTGGAAAACAGAAATATTTTAATTAGATAAATATTTAAATTTTAATTTGATAACAAATTTTATATTTGGATATCTCAAAAAAAATTGTTTGAGGAAATATGCTTCTACATTTGTTATGATGACCTACTAGGTCACCTCATTATAAAAAAAACCCTTGCATTTGACTCACGTTTGTTTAAAATTCAGTCAGATTTTCTGTTTGTTTGTTTTGATGTTTTTATCGGCATGTTCAATGTTTATATTGATCAAATTTACGTATCTTATTGATATTACATATTCGTAGTTTTGAATTTCTATCAACCAACACTTTCAATCCACATTTTAATATCAACAATCCATATTCCTACTTTTGATACTATTTTTTTACATTTTGGTCAATATTTTGAATATGCCTTTCGTTTTGCTAATAAATTAACTAAGAAAACAGCATTCACTTTAATTAAAACTATTTAGTTGTAGATTTATGTTGTTGCACATTTTATTTGCATATTAGTTCCCATTGAATTTATCTGAAAGATCAAATCACCAAGCCTATCAAGAAAATAAGTAGCTACATTATAGAAGGATAATGATATTGCTTTGTTCTGACTTGATCTTTCCCAGAGTGTTTTTACGTGTCTAATACACGTGTGTACGACACGCATGTAACAACATTTTGCTTGATGTCGTGTTGTCCCATTTCTACAGGAACCAACCCTGACGGCCCGTCTACCCACCACTGATTCACATATCTTACTCATATCACACTTACCTTCACTGTCTTCCAACACTTACTTCTAGAGGTACACTTTACTCTTCCCAAATATACTTATTGGCTGAAACAGAACGGTCCGGATGATCCAGCGTGTTGCAGCATGGTTTCGTTTTTGCATTTTGTTGTGAGTAGTCCCTTTATTCTATAATTCTTAGGCGAATAAATATGATCCTTTTTAAGTACAAAAATTTCACGACTGTAAGAATTATTCATTTGTAATGTACCCCGCATGCATTTGAGCATATTTATTCGCACTCTCTAGTTGCCTTGGTTATTTTGCATTTCGAGTTTGATTATCAAGTTTTGATGATACGAAATGAAGGATTAGAAACTAAAGTGTTGTTTCTATGAATAGAGAAAGCAATAGAGGAGCTGCCTCGAAACATGAATGGTGAAGAGTGGGACGACCGTTCTCCGGACGTTGAGCTGCCTATATATCAACAAAGGGACAATTTTTTCTCCTAAAATACTGAACTATTTCATTCATTGATGTTTACTGACTTAGAAATGTTTGGGACTGAATGGTAGAGGTTGTTTATGTAGCTGAAATGTTAACCTTTGGTAGGATTTACAATGTTTTATTATTTATATTTATCTTTATTGCCATTATTTTCTATAATTATTTGGCGAAATGATTGACATGAAAATCAATGGAGAGAGTCAGTTAAATCTGTATAAAATCAAGTCTTGAATTGATCCGAAAAACGTTATAGATGTTGTTTTAAAGACAACAATTCACTACTTAAATTTATGTAAAGCTTGTTATTTTTATATCGATTTGTTTGCATAATTATAATAAATAACAACAGAATATTTTTATAACTTTTAAATGGGTTTATTTTATACTTTGCTCAATTTATGACTACATTCCTTAAGCCGTAACTGTTATATAAATGTAGGATTTATTGATATAATTGTAGATAACTATGTAGTTTTCTTTAAAAACTTATACAAAACCTGAATGATTATGTGTAGACTAAGATGTTTAATTAGAAATAGAGTGTTTTATAGAAATTTGTTGATGCCATCTTAAATCATAATGATTAATTCACAAAATACTTGTTTTTTATTATTGTATTAGACGAAAAACAATGCGTTTTAGTATTATTTCGTTGATTTTGAATAATGTAAATATTTGTTTGTACAAATTTTGTTGCCAGTCAGTTTTAAACACCGCGTTTGATTTTGTGAATACAATACAGTGACGTTAACATGTGTAATTTACGTAAAATGTGTTTAACTTAAAAAAAAAAGATTGTAAGCTTAATAATAAAAGCTTTAAATATAATGAAATATTTAGCTATTCTCCAATTCAATTATTATATCCTTCCAGAGCTTAATTAATGATGTAGTTTTTATCTTGTATTTATTAGGATTGTGCCATACCTAAACTACATTTCTTATTTATCTCACAGCCATTTACAATGGATACCAAATTTTAGGAGTATTATTAGCTTATCAACGATGCGTGTTTGTATATTTCACTTCTTTATTAGCAATTTAAATACTTATGTAGAATTTAAACTTCATCATTATAAAATCGTAAAGTATATTTAAAAATTATAGACTGACTTATTTTTGCCTTAGATTTCAACAATTTGTATTTATTTACTCTATAGTCAATTATATACTGTGTACTTATATACAGGGTATTCCAAAAACACGATCATACAAAGTGTGGTGGGGAAAATTGCCATTAACTATGTCTATTTTTCCCTTAAATTTTCTTAAAATACTGAGAATATCAGCTCTCACTATAAAAACAAAAAAGCCGGACTCGCGCATCCGGTTACATTGATGCAGTTTGATGCTATAGTCATTTTATTTATTTATTTGTAAAACTTTATTAACAAGTCAATATTCTTTCAGTCAATGCAATAACTCCCCCCTCATTTTGTTTTATCGTGCAGGGATGGAACGCCCTGAACATTTATGAAAAAGTAGAAGTTTAGACTGTTTACATAATAGCTTCTAATAAATATACTTAAAGTTATAGAAACCGTAAGACCTTTAAAAACCTAATAATATCTAATGCCACCAATTCTATGACTAATTAAGTCAATATTGTAGGAAATGTGTGTAGGGTTCTAAATGTATTGATGTACTGCTTATAGTAAAATTTACTGAAATTATTGTCTTGATACTTAAATTTGTAACAAAGTAACTACATCACACAGTTTTTGCTAACATAATATGAATGTATTTCTTATTATATAATAGAACATTAAGATTACCTTTGATATCTAAGGCGGCTTGACTTACCCCATATAACTTAAAAACAAGCTTATAGCATCATATCCTTGAATATAATACTTATGACTAATTATTAGTATATATATACGTTTATAGGATGGTATTATTATTATGACCCCATAGCAATTGCTGACTTTATGCCTTAACTTGTTAGGTACCTACAGGGAAACTTGCATATTGTTTTTTATTTTCTCCTATATTGTATTAACCTATCCTGTACTTATAGGGAGTATATTGTTCACATACAATAAATACTATGCTACTACATAAAACTGTTGTTTATTTCACTCCTCAATTTTTTCTGCTCTTTGAGTATTAAAAAGTAGGTGATATAAACTAAAAAATCTTATACTATTTTTCAACTTGTATATTTAAGGAGTCAAATTGATTCTATTAATAGATCTAAAAACAAAATAAAGATCTCGGGCATGACGTATTCCTTGAAGAGATAATCTGGGGATTTACTTGGAAATAAAAATCGAAGTTTCTGATTAATATTCGTACATACATACTCTTAGGTCACTTGCTTAAGATCCGTTGTATTTGCACATAACAACATACAAATCGACTCAAATTAAATCAAATCAAATCAAATTAAACCAAATCAAATCAAAAATTCTTTATTTCTATAAATACCATAAAATATGTAAGTACACTTAGAAAAGGACACATTATAAAATTAAACACTGACACAGAAATAAGGTGATATTTTTTTTTTATTTTTTCTTTCTTTTACTTTGGTATGTAGATTGAAGTAATAAACCGACGAAGAAACTTTAAGCTTGTTAGTTTAGAAGAACAGCACCCTTGATAAAGGTAGATACTTGTCAAAATAAACAGCTCTATCTCTAAAACGAGTTTTCTACAAACATCGTCAAAATTCAATGACCCAGATGATCTGTTTACGATTTCGGCAAGTAGGTGCTCGACATCGGTTATCAAGACGTCGCACCCTCCTATCCGATAAATCGACGTTTACACCGTGCATTCAATGGGGCCTCCTCATGATTGATTATGGAGTGAAAAAATATAGGGAATTTTGCGTGACATCAGAAAAGTGAAGATTCAAATCAGTGTCATCAAAGTTGACCTGGTTTTCGGTGGTTTTAAGTGGTTCACAGGTAAGGTAAATACAGCAATCTGGTAAATAGTAGGATAGGAGTTTTTTAGCCAGCCTACAAACGTCCAAAGCTGGTCATAGGCCATTAGCATCTTATCTAAATATACTCTCCGTGGAGAATCGATATTTTCTAGTAGGCAAGTCCAATAAGTCGAAGTCTAAGCATAAGTACCTACGTACTTATGCTTAGACCATTTAATAAAGTCTTGTTACAAACTACTTTTGTGTTTATCCTCATGGAATTAAAGAATTAATATATCTGTCGGCGCTATCTCTTTGTTTGATTTTGTAAAGCGCCTGCACCGGTCGAACGACGCTTCGACCCGCCCGAAGTGGGCGGCACCTACCTGGAAAGCGCGCCACTGATTACCTGCGGACCGCTGCGCGCGTATTTAAGGCGCGCGCTCGGCAGGAATGGACATTCTAGCTTCGGAGCTCGCTCAGTGCACACGCTATCGTAGTGCTCAGGCCTTACTTGTTGTACAAAATTGCTAATTATTGTTAATGAGATTATTTCGATTGTGATTGTGATTATGATATAAATTATCGAGACTATAAATCCGAGTTTTTCTCACGATGTCTGAGCTACCTCCTACATCAGAAGTGGGATTGGACACCATTGTCCAGTCTATGCTCTGGCCTACAGCGCAAATAGTTTTGCATTATGTAAATCATTGCCAAAAATTCTACACCTTGTGGAAGAGGTGGAACAAGGCAACAAACTAACACCGAAACTAATGAACTTCGTGAGTTTCTAGGTACGATTCTGGCGCGTTTTAGCGCGCTGGAACATGCTGGTCCACCCTCGATGAGTACCATGTCATTGCTGCCGATGGCGCTGGTCGAGCGCACCATGGCGCTACCCAGTCCCACCGCTACCTGCTAGCCGCACTCGCAGTCCGCGGTGCCGTGCTGCTGCGCCCAGGGAGAGAGGTATCTGTGCCGGCATGCATTGCCAGCACCACGGGCAAGTCCACGACGAAAGTTTTGTCGTCACCAGGTGCCACTGAACATCTTAGTGTTCAGCGCGTTAAGCAAGGTTTGATCCATCCATTACTAATTTCGATTCAAGTTCACATAAGTTTGATTCTTGGTGCAAGGAAGTAGAGAGAGCTAGTTGTTGGGATGACAGCGAGTGCTTATGTCCGACAGCGAGCTGCCTGAAGAGATAAGAAAGCGAAAAAAAATAGTCGCTTAAATCTGAGCCAGTTATAGACTGAAGAGATAAGAAGGCGAAAAAAAATAGTCGCTTAAATCCGAGCCAGTTATAGACTGAAGAGATAACAAGGCGAAAAAAAAATAGTCGCTTAAATCTGAGCCAGTTATAGACTGAAGAGTTAAGAAGGCGAAAAAAAATAGTCGCTTAAATCCGAGCCAGTTATAGACTGAATGGATAACAAGGCGAAAAGAAAAAGTCGCATAAATCCAGGCCAGTTGTATACTGAAGGGATTCTAAGTTGAGTAATCAGGATAGATTTGTCCAAACTAGTGAATTCGGGGCTATACAGTGTGTAAGGTTTGGTTGAACTAGTGATTAGAACATAGCTGAAAGTTTTGTAAAAGCTTAAGGGGACTAGGCAGCAATAAGATATGTTTTGTCAGGATAGACGAGCAATAACATTGTCATTTACTCTTTCTCAGATGATGTCCTGTAAGCCTACGCGAACGAGGACGTTCGCACGTCAGCATGGCCGTGTCGGCGCTATCTCTTTGTTTGATTTTGTAAAGCGCCTGCACCGGTCGAACGACGCTTCGACCCGCCCGAAGTGGGCGGCACCTACCTGGAAAGCGCGCCACTGATTACCTGCGGACCGCTGCGCGCGTATTTAAGGCGCGCGCTCGGCAGGAATGGACATTCTAGCTTCGGAGCTCGCTCAGTGCACACGCTATCGTAGTGCTCAGGCCTTACTTGTTGTACAAAATTGCTAATTATTGTTAATGAGATTATTTCGATTGTGATTGTGATTATGATATAAATTATCGAGACTATAAATCCGAGTTTTTCTCACGATGTCTGAGCTACCTCCTACATATCTTTATTTCAAATAACATAGGGTACCAGTCCATATTACAAAACATTTGACATACAATTCAGAAAAATAAATAGGTACTAACAAAAACTTTAGCATTACCTTAGCAGGTCCTTACAAATTATAATATAAATCTATAGGTATAACGTTAACATGACTAATATGAACTTTGTTTTCATTATATTGTGCTAAAATAGACTGTGACTTTACATTTATTAAATTCTAACTTAGTTTTAATCCAATAATGTATAATGTTGGAATCAAACGTTGAACTCATTTGTTTTATTTGGTCTCCAGATACTCCATACACAATGTAACTATATCGTATCCATTTTAAATGGAGCATAAAAATAAACAAACCGCCCATACTTAACCTAAAATTCACTTTGTTGGCGCGTCCTTTTATACGTAATTTACATTACTTGAAAGAAGGTATTCCCAAACACTTCGTATGCCAAAAATAAACTGTCGTTCATTTTGTTAATTAATGTTTTAAATACTTAAGTACTTTAATATTTTGTTCCGCAAGTTATTTTATTTATTTATTTATTATTATTGTCCTATTTCGTTTATTGTTTAAGAATTCATAAACACCTAGGTACTTTACTACACAAACACAATAACTTTCACTATTACTACACAACCACAATAATTCTCTGCTAGGTACCTTATACACGTTGTCTGTTTGTACTCGTTCTGCTTGCTCTCTATCAGGTTTTGGCTGAAAATCAGCGTTTTTGCTTTTAAGCAAAAAATTTCGCTGAGCCATGGCCTATTTGATGTGCTGCAACACACACAAACTTTTCTACACTTAGAACTTACTTACCTACTTTAAAATTGCTTGTCTGAATTATTAAACCTGATGTACTTTTGTTTGTATTGTATTTCTATGTGTGTGTGTGTGTCTGTAGTACCAAATAAATTTTTTATCTCTCTATCTATCTACTTGTCGATTTTAGATCCTCCCTTCAATAAAAATTGCTTACAATATCTGAAACTCGACGCCAAGCAAGTGAGATTTTGTTATTTGTGTCGTACTTTGTTTACTAACATGCTTCATTCAAAATGGATAAACCATAGGTACCTACTAATGGCCAAGACATTATCCATGAAGTTCTATCACATCCACCTAGCATTAGATACTGGGTTATCCCAGTATCTAATGCTAGGTGGATGTGACAAAGACTTGTTTTTATCTTATATCCCAACGGTTTTCCGTTGGGATATATAAGATATAAGATACAAACAAGCCTTTGTCTTAAGACAAACCAGCAATTAGAATGCGAAGAGCGCACTCCCTACGTGTCAGTTCAATGTCGGAAGATGGTACTTCCTTCCGTTATTTTTAAGAGTTATCGACCGACCTAGTAAGAATTAGCTAGAGACTAGCAGCTACCACGTGAGAGCTTCATATTCGTAGTTGATTAAATCATAGTAATCTCTAGAACCAAAGCTTTTATGCTTACATAATGTGACGAGGCGTGGTTCCAAACGCTAATAAACGAATGCCCACCGCTGACCACCAAGGCGCAGGGATGCCAATACTGAGACTGTACCAGTATATAGGCCTCACAAGTTACCTAGGTAAGTGTCGAAACACGAACACTACATAAACCATCCTACGTGGATTTAAAGGCCATTGATGATGATGAGACCAAAATTTGCCTGCACGGAAAAAATTGCACCAACGCAACGTCCCATCATAAAATCAGCTCACTACGTCCACTGACAATAAGCTGAACATAGGTCTCCAAACAAGTGAGTGTTTGTCATAATAACCATTGATTAATTAAAAAGGGAAGATAGGTTACATTCTCCCAGCGCTTACTCAAAAATTGGCATGTGTTACAACTTCACGCAAACACATACGCTCACAGTAATATTTCCAGTCATGTGCAATACAAAGAAGAACAAAGACGGAAAGACGTACCTAAGACCGAAGTGAGACCGAGACAACAATATCTCGCTAGTACGACCGCCCATGCCGCCGGTCAGACGGTGACCGAGGTGAGAGCACACAATTTTACACAATTTGAGGTTGCCACTTTCGAGAAACCAGTACCTCATCTTCCCTTTTTAATAAATCAATGATAATAACCACGCTTTTCTGCCGGATTGGTGATCGAATAAGAATTCATTTGTGCAAACAGACCCACAACCTTTCTCCAGTTTTAGTTTTTCTACTTCAAAATTTCAGTCTGAAGACACATATGGTCTCTGGATGGGTTCGTTGCTAGCAAGCTAGCAGAAACATGTTCTAACTAAACCGTTCTATTAAAGTAGTTACGGTTATCCGGCATATTGACAGCAAGTCTATAATCTCAGTCATCTAGGAGGATCCCAATAGCAACTTTGTCCCGACCCGGGATTTGAACCCGGGAACGCATTACCAGCGGTTGAACAACCACAACTAGACCAACCATAGAATAACGAGGCAGTCAGAGAGATACTAGCGACAAAGGTGGGCAGATCGATGATCTAAATCCATAATTACTTTCACTTGTACCAATTTATGGCCGCCGACATTGTTTTGACAAACGCTAATGAGAAAATTGATTTAAAGAGGTACCGAATTGACTGACCTACCTATTAACCTAATGCCTTATCAATGTAGGTTAATATAAAGCCTTAATATTTTATTGATTACTCACGCCCTTTGTTTAATACGGAATTGTTTTGTGGGAAGGCGAATTTATGTACATTTTGGGGGACAGTATCGCTCACGTCCGTAGGTGTTGACCCTCTGATACCCTACACGTGTCCTCTGCGTGGTGTTAAGAGCGGTACCCTCTGGTGGTAGGCTTCGGCCGTGGCTTGTCACCACCCTCCGGACTGGGCCAGTCCGTGAAGCAACTCAGTTGTGTTTCGGAATGTTGTCCGGAGTAGCCATCTTCTAGACCTTCGTGATACATCGTCGGCCGTCGGATAAAAAAAAAACATGCGTCATGGAGCAGAATTTCATTTTGAAAATACCTAGCTTTTCACTACTATGTAGTTTAGTATTCTACCAAAATTCTCCTATGTCAGGGTTTCAAAGCGAGTCTGGTAACGATGTTGTATCCGGTCACGCTAAACCAGTGACTTTAATCATGTCATAAAATTTTAGAGATAAAATACTGTCAAAAGGGATTTGGTGCTAGTTTGACAGTATTTTGTGTACAACAACTGTATTTTTTGTAATAAATAATAAAATCGATCTGATATATTGTAAATAATTGTTAGACAATTTAATACATTTGTGATTGATTGATTTTGTTTTAAAAATGTACGGCCTTCAATTATACATAACAGCAGCGTGCCTATAATCCCCACGCTGGGCATGCGGGTTGGGGATCGCAGTTTGGTGGAAGATTTGTTCTGCAGGAGGCGCTGCTGCCCGCCCCCCAGAAGATATCCCTTAGTCGCCTCTTACGACACCCACGGGAAGAATTGGGGTGGTGCAAATGCTATGCCGCCGGCACCACACGGTGGGCTAGTAATTAATAGAACAAAAATAGAATTTCATATTGCAAGGATTCAGCTGTCAAACTGTTCAGATATTTTTACATAGAAAACGACCAGAACATCCTGAAATATCTGCAGATTGTACAAATATTTGTTCCGAGTCGAGGAATCGAAACCGCAACCTCCAGCGTCGCAGGCGGATCTTCACCCGCTGCGCCACAGAAATATGACAGCAGAATTAAAAAGGGGCTGTCCTCAGCATAACGATTATAATTAATTTTGTTTTAAAAAACTATAAACCGACTTAAATTTTTACAGTTTTTTCATGAATTTTCATGGATCTGAACAAAATTAAAATGGGACCACAAAGGAAACACCAGCTTTCATATAAAAAAAGAATCATGCAAGCCGGACCAACCAGTCAAAAATTCTGAGGTAACAATCATAAAAAAAACAGACGAATTGAGGCGACGCCTTTTTTGAAGTCGGTTAAAAATAAAAGAGGTGGCACTATTTTAGTGTCCTCAGATCAAAAGATATAATTTTTTTACGACATCTAGATTCCATTGTCAAATACTTCGATTGAAGTTTCGTGATCCTAACTTCAAAAAGCGTAATTCTAACTTCAAAATTTACTACATCTAGGCTATCTGCTTGCATCCAAATTTTGGTGGATAAGTTTTTTGGTATTTATATTTATCGTTTTTTAACCAGTGCCTTGATAAGTTTAAGACTGACCGAGTACAGAAAGGCTCAACGATTCAACACGCACAGATTTCTGAAATTTTCAAAATACGATCACAACAGGGTTGTTACTGATTTTGAGAACCCTTTCCCCCGTAATCGAATGAAATCGCAAGCTGGCAAGCTAGTCAAATATATTTGATTTTAGGAGCTGACCTAGCTTGCCCACATAGCTACCTAATTATTACCCAAGCTTCTGACATAATTATGCAAATCCCTTTAGGTAGTTATGTTAATTAGGGATTACAGGATCATCATCACGTAGTAAACAGCAATTCATTTGGGCAAAATTAAATTGAACTTACAAGAGTAATTACAAGATTTAATATCCTAATTTTATGGGATCCCGGCGCCATTATGACCTGGGGTAGAGTGATGAATGGGGATCTAAGAATATTAGAAACATAAAGTATTGCTGAATGAGAAAGGTCTTTTTTGAGAGTTTCTGAGAGGTAAGCAGGTTTCTATAGAAGTACCGGTGGTCTATTCTATTTTTCTACTTTCGAATAACGTAGCTTTTAACGCTTTTTAGTGATCTATTTCGTCGATTTCAGTGGCGCTATACCTCAAACTCAACAGCCTATATTGGTTCACTGCTGAACGCAAGCCTTCTTCCTGATAAGCGCCTTGTTGGCGTTTATGTAATGAGAGGTAATGCCCATAATCCCCACGCCCGCATACCCATGCGGGCTTGGGATCGCAGTTCAGTGGTAGAATTGTTCTGCAGGGGGCGCTGCTGCCCACTCTGGTGGATCCCTTAGTCGCCTCTTACTACTTCCACGGGAAGAGATAGGTTGGTTCAAATTCTAAGCCAACACCACACAGCTGGCGGTATAGTGTCACGAAATCAGAGCTTCACCTATTGGCGAAGTTCCACCTGTGACGCAGAAGACTACGAAACGTTAAATCACCCTCTGGCCACGTGGTCCTACTGCCTTTGTCCTACCGATCCCGATCACATGTTCTCTTTCCTATTAGTTCGATTAATTGGATTATAAGGATTTGTAATTCCGCTTCGTCCTACCGACTTTACAAGTAGGTACCTAACTATACAGGTCTACACGGTTCGAATGGTCTTAAAATTGCGCGGAAACTTTGCTGGTAGAATTTACTATTTTGACGAGAAGTGAATAAGAATAGAATAATAATAAATTAATAAGAATAAAATATATTTTTTAATGTGCATTGTGATCCCTCCACGATGCACATCATTACGATTGTGATATAAAACTCAAGCCATAAAAGCTCGCTTATGGTGCATGGTGGCCATAACAAACCAATAAAGTGCAAACCGCTGAGTCCAACTGTACATTTTGACGATATCGTGGGCAACTCCAAACCAACCTCGCTTTAATTCAGTTACTAATGGTGCTTTTTAACGTAGAGTTAGGAAGAGTATAAATAACTTGCCTAAACGAACACTTTTATGGCCCAAGACAAATATTCCTTATACATCCAGCCCCAGCCAGCGGGTCGTACCGCCGAGGCTGGGCAGCGAATGCGTTAGCTTGAGTTTAATCGAAAATAATTTTAATTCATTACATATGGGTAATTAAGCTGATAAGTAAATAAATAAACGTTCAATCTGCGCTAAAACACAGTTGCGTATCGAAAGGGCATTTAAGCAGAACGCCCTATTAACAGAACGTCTTAAAAGCAAAACGGTATATAAGCATAACGTCCTATTCGCAGCATGACCTAGTAGCAAATAGGACTAATATCAAAATGACATATACCGTCTTGCTAATTGTGCATGTTTAAAAATGTAGAGCAGATAAATTGATCAAAACGTATTATTTTCTAGAGCTTATTTATTGAAATGTGCACCATACTACCAGGCTTGCAGTAAGCTTAAGAATATACCCGAAAATTCACCACGCAGTAATTCAAGTACACAGGAGTTTATTGCGGCTCGAAATTTTTATCATTGGACCATTATACAAGATTCAGGACTGGTTGTACCGTTGGTTGGCCCAGCACCCACCACTGATCTCATTGTCTGATACATTGCACTTTTCGGCGGCTGTCATCTCTTACAATCTTTGTTGTCAGTGTCTACAGGGTGTTCACTATCTCAGAAAGAACCTTTGGTTCATACATTGTATGTAAATTCATTCTGCAGTTTTTGAAAAAAAAATTGCCAATATTCATTCGGAATACGATCTTTTTGTCAATTAAAATTTTCCTTTCAGCCGCTTTACTTTTAAATTATAAAGATACTAGCAGCGCCTCGCGATTACATCCGCGTAGTTCCCGTTCCCGTGGGAATTCTGGGATAAAATATAGCCTATGTCACGACCTGAAAAGTATGCTTTTTGATGATGAAAGATTGTTTTCAATCGGTTTAGTAGTTTTGGAACCTATTCAATACAAACAAATAAAAAATCAATTCTTTTCTCTCATAATATTATTAGTATAGGCATATATTTAGCTTCGCAAGAACAGCGCAGAAATATAATCATATATTATATACAATCATATATTGTATAACAAATTAGGTAAGTACAGGTTAATTGAATGGGTGGTAGTGTAGTTTCTACGTAGTGAGAAAGATATCATATGCAAAAAGTTGATGAAATATAGGTAGAGCGAGAGAAAGAGATTAGAACCATCCAAAACTAATGAAGAAAAAAGTTGAACAGAACAATAATTTTAAATTTACATAGCTGGGAATCATATTTATTATCTTATTAACTGTATAGGTACCTACTACTAATAAAATTATGATGTACTCATTAAAAGCTGTAATGAGCAAAGGAAGAGCGCTACTTGTCTAAATACAATTTTGTACAAACTTAACTTGGCAATGTGGGTCACAGTATTGTACATAATTAAAATAAATAATTTATTTTTTAGATTTAGACGAACTCTGTGGCGCGGTGGGCGTAGGTCCGCCTGCGACGCGGGAGGTTGCGGGTTCGATTCCCGCCTCGGGACAAATGTGTGTACGATCTGCAGACCTTTGTTCAGGGCATTCTGGATGTTTTCTATTTATAATAAAAAAGATCTATCTGTGTAGTGTATTGTATTAAGTACCTATATCAGTTATCTAGTACTTACCAAAAACACAAGCTCTGCTTAGCTCGGGGCTAGATAATACTGTGTTAATTGTCCAGAATCATTTATTTATAATTTATTAAAGAATCATTTATTTTTATTGGTATAATAGTTATCTACTTGTTGATTTTCGTGCTGTTCCTACCATCTTCGACTGACGTAGTAGATTATCTTACAATACTTATTTGAATAAACAATAGTTTATTGACATCCACACAAATATTCCTAAAATGTAGCAGGAAAGTCATCAATATGTCGGTCACAGCGCGCATAACATCGCACCCTGTGCATATCTGCGCGCACGCATAAAACAGCCGTACATTACTCGCACCGCTCAATCGCACGCCAGCCGCTGTGGACGCTCTACGGAACCGTAAGTACCAATACCAACACATGTGCATGTAAAATTGTAAACAAACAAATCGTTATGGATCAGTTGAGCTACCTGGATATTGGTTGAAACAGTATGCAGTTAACTCAATTGTTATAATTGTATATACTTGTTTTGATTTGTTTCTACGTACGTGATACGTTACGTGATTTGATTTTTTTGTTATTAAAGGTGATAAAATAGAAATATATAGAAAAAAATAGAATAAACTAAAATGTATTAATTCGATATGGCACTTACTAGGTTCCTAAACAAATTCAGTGATAAAGGCACCCTATGCTAATAAGTGAAAAAATTTGCTGGAATATTTGGATCGACCAGAAAGTTATACTTTATTATATTATATTATACACGGCTTAATTATACCTTAGGTACGAAATAGTCGAAGATAATAAAAAAAACTTATGAAAATCAAATCACCAGTTGATTTATTAATGTTTACTAGAAAAACATTAGACTTTGAAATTTTAATGAAATAATAATTTTCTATTTAGTAGCTCTACTTCTGCATTATAAATATTTATAACATCCTCCATTTCTATTCGAACTTGACTAATTCTATCAGTGAAAGTAATTACTAATGTGAAATTTATTAAAATTATATTGACTAACTCTAGATTTCATATACCTCTCTTTTTGCTTGATGTTACTACGAGTACAATGCGGTCTTATTCATTAACTATGGTTAGGACCATGGGATAAAATACAGTTACACAGTACAGTACATTAATCATTAGCTTACAAACAAATTGAAAACGTATAGGAGATAAAAATGGGAGATTCCTTACTTTGTCTGTTATTTACCAAGCGAACTGCCTGAGACTATTATAAATAGATATTTTCATTAAACGAATTCCCCCTTCGTAAAGTCAAAGTCAAAGTCAAAGTCAAAATCATTTATTGCCAGTATGTACATTGATAGGTAGCTTAAGTTCTAATTACAGCTAAAGTTGGAACATACACCATGTTAGATTGGTATAGCAATGTCTTAGTGTCTATCATCTTACACTATATATGTCTTAGTGTCTGTAATCTTACACTATAATAATATCTTACTATATAGCAATTTATTACGAACACTTTTAACAGTTTTAAGAAAATCAGTCGTTGTAAATACTAATTTATTTTCAGTCTTCATGCTGTTATTTCCTTTATATAAATTATATAAAAATAGGTTTGCTAGTTATTAATAATTATATTTAAACAATTCTTGAGATAATTAATCCAACAATGTTAGTTTACAAGTTCATTTATATTATAATATTGTTTGCTTTGTAGCCATAGTCGTAGCTCTTTTGTAAATTTTGTCAGCGGAAGGCTAAACAAACAATAATTATTCATCCTACTAAATACCAAACGTATTAACGGGTTCGTAAGCGGTTTTTTCAGTGAACTAGACTGTCACGCACAAATCTCACGCAACCGTATCGATTCACTAAAAACGCAAAGTGGTAACTACCGGTGTCTTCCAATGTTAGTAATTCTTAAAAATCCGGTTCGCTTCTATAAAAATTAGTATTCTGTTCCATACAAAAAATATTTCTAGAAATACTGATTCCAATTTGACAGATCAAAGAGTCTAAACAATGTAACAATCGATGTCGAAAGCGATAGTAGATTAGTCCAAAAATGTATGGGTTTGACATATACGAGTATATGTCACGTGATCTGTTCCAAATTTTTCCCTATGAATCTTTCAATAGGGTATGCATGTGATTTCAAAATGGCTAAAAATATATATACGTATTCTCTATTGAGATAGAAACATATCTACATATTTATTTTAGCATTTTGATTTGTTTTTTTTACCTTGTTATTGCGAAATTCAGTGGGCGTCTTATCATTTCTCGGTTAAATAATGACCTAAATAATCTATAAAAACAATAAAAAAAATCGATGCATATACCCTATTGTTTTCGATTCGCTTCATAGCGAATGCCGGTTGGCTAGGCCGTCTGTACGCTTGGTATGAGCAGAGAATATATAAAAATACTACGTATGAGTTAAACAAAATAGAAAAAGTTCGGGAACCATTGACGTGTTTGGCTTTGGGGTTGATTAAATTAGTTAAGTCGGATTAAGTTGTGCTGGCTTAGAATTTGCACCACCCCAACTCTTCCCGTAGGCGTCAGAGGCGACTAAGGCTTATTCCAGTTTTCCCCCTGAGGAAATAGGCTTTAGATAGGAACCCCGTAGTTTTCAAATTTGGTGCAGATTTTAATGATTATAACAGTACGCTGTTGTAACAATGATATTTTTCTTGAGAATGTTTATGTTGTTTAAACATTGATTTGTAGCAACTGTTTGCCAGTTGAAATTGATACAAATATAATCAACACATTCTTGTAGATTTGGCTCTTTGTAATTAATTGTTCTGGCTAACAAATCTAGTTTAAACTACAAGGTGCCGATATTTAGACGATGGACAATTAAACCTTCATTAATATTAAAATAAACAAGATAAACTGATAGACGACATGCCAGGAAGCACAGAAGTCGTGATAATTATTATTACAAGTTCTATGCTAGAAAGTCTTCTTTTATAGGCTCAAATCTCCCAATGATTTTATCGACAAGCAATCAACACCATCCTTTTTCCAATTAAATTTAAAATAATTAATTTTGTTTTAAAAACTATAACCGACT
Organism: Eupithecia tripunctaria; assembly: GCA_955876795.1. NCBI lineage: Eukaryota > Metazoa > Arthropoda > Insecta > Lepidoptera > Geometridae > Eupithecia > Eupithecia tripunctaria. The sequence continues at coordinate 12,993,614 of OY041619.1, read as the reverse complement.
TCAATTTTTATAGTTTCCTCATGAATTTTCATGGATCCCAGTGTCAGAACTGAACCAAATTAAAATCGGAACACCCAGTCAAAAGTTCCGAGGAAACAAACATAAAAAAATACAGTCGAATTGAGAACCTCCTCCTTTCTTTGAAGTCGGATCCATCGAATAGCGGCGTTATTGCACACTCTTAATTTAATGGGACAAAGGCAACAGTGACAAAGTTTTCACTTTTGGCCGGTGACCTTAGTTTCCTGGAGGCCTGCAGAAGGCGATGAACTCATCAAATCATCAGTATGCTGCTTGCGTCTGCATATAAGCAGTGTACTCTTTATTAAATCTGAAGATAGGTATGCGGAATTTATAGTATGATGAATAATATAAACAAATAAAATAAAAATACATTTATTAATGCACATAACAAAAATATCCATAGATTAGTGTATGTAGGACAGTTGATCATCATCATCGTCAACCTATACTAGTCCACAGATGGACATAGGCCTGCTCTAATAGCGCCCTGTCTTCAGCATGACGCATCCAGCATCTGCCTGCAGTCTTTCGCAGATCGTCATCCCACCTGGCCGGGGAGGGCGACTTACACTATTTTACCGAGTCGCGCTCTCCACTCAAGAACACTTTACCCCAGCGGTTGTCGGTTCTTCGAGAGATATGGCCGGCCGCTGAAGGCAGTGCCTTCGCTTGCAAATTCTTTGAGCTATCTCGATAACTTTGGTTCTCTGTCGGATGTATTCGTTACGAATCCTATCCTTCAGAGAGACTCCGAGCATAGCCCTTTCCATAGCTCGCTGACCGACTTTGAACTATTCTATCTATTATTAACTACCTACTTACTTAGAAATATTAGAAAGTACCAACTTAGAATGCGAAGATAAATGCGAAATGTATTGAGCTCATTTTTACATAGATGTAGTTTTAGAACTGGATTTACACACCAGGCTTCTTTTTATCCTGAAAAATAGCAGGCAGACTAGCTCTGAGTCATAAACGGTTTTTTAAGCTCCTTCCCAAACGACTATTTTGCTCTTTTTAATCGACTTAATATTAAGGAGGAGGTTCTCAATTCGACGGTTTTTTTATTTACTTATTTTTTATGTTTGTTACCTCAGAACTTTTGACTGGGTGACCCGATTTTGATGATTATTTTTTTATTTGAAAGCTGGTCCTTCTCGTGTGGTTCCATTTCAATCAATCAAATTGGTCCAGTTTTGACAATGGCATCCATGAGAAAACCATATAATTGAAGTCGGTTTATAGTTAAAAACAAACTCAATTACATATTTGATACAAAGACTTAAAACTCTCTAAATGACAGGTAAGCCAAATTAAATAATAAAAAGCCGCGAAAGTTTTTATGGATTTATATAGATGTTTGTTACTCTTTCACGCAGGTGGATCAGTGCGTTCTGGATGTTTTATATGTATGATAAAAAATATGTATGTCATCTAGTACCCATAACACAAGCTCTGTTTAGCTTGGGGCTAGATAATGCTGTGTGAATTGTCCAACATTATTTATTATTATTATTCATCCAAATAAGCTCAATAATTTTGGAAGAATACACCGGCGGAATAAAATAAACTTGGTTCAATTAACATAATCCGGTTTTTAGCGTATTTGGGACATCATTGACCATCAATAGTTAAATTTTTGTATAAAGGATACCTACATTAGTTTCTTTCCTCGTGTAAGTTTATTTATATATGGCAACCAACTACGGACAACGGATATCAAAGTGTTTTTTTACGGTTCAAGCCCACAGAACGGCAGTTTGCGTTTCCCCAGAGATTTACCCCACATTCCTGTTCCTGTTCCTCAAGTCTTTGCCATTTATTTGCTTTGAAAGTTCTGTGCGACCTCAGTACGGAATAAAACAGCCTTTTTACCAGATAATTGGGTTTGTTTTAATAAACTATAAACCGACTTCAATAATATGGTTTTCTTATGGAGAGGAGGAGGTTTTCTCGCTCAGAGACCATTTTGTGCCGCCGGACTTAATTTTTTAAGTAGAAATTATATCGCTCAAAAGTGTAAAAGGGTCTGTTGTTGGTACAAACAAATAATTTTTATTCTATTCTTTTATTGGATCGATGCCATTGTCAGAACTGGACCCAATTGAAATGGGAAACAAGGGAAGCGATTCAAATAAAAAATAATCATCAAAATCAGTTCACCCAATCGAAAGTTCTGAGGAACCTAACCTCAGAACTTTCGACTGGACACTCGACAAACATAAAAATACAGTCTAATTGAAAACCACCTCCTCTTTTGAAGTCAGTTAAAAATATTCATCGATGTTGTTGAGTCGATATAACTTTGTATTTGATGGATGTAAAGAATTTTACGGAAGATATTTTACGTAATTTATGATGAATGGCTGTTTACTGTGGTTGAGGGTGGTATATCTTTCTGTTAAGTTAGTAATTGAACGCGAATTGTATTACATCATCATCATCATCAGCCTATACTAGTCCACAGCTGGACATAGGACTTCCGTAATGCATCCAGCATCCATTGCTCAGGTCACGTAAAGTATAAACAAGACAATCTGCAGTCTTTCGCAGATCGTCAGTCCACCTGGCCGGAGGGCGTCCTACACTAAGTATGCCGAGTCGCGGTCTCCACTCAAGAACTCGTTTACCCCAGCGGTTGCCGGTTCTTTGCGAGAATGTCCGGCCCACTGCCACTTCAGTTTGCTAATTCTTTGAGCTATGTCGATAACTTTGGTTCTCTGTCGGATGTATTCGTTACGAATTCTATCTTTCAGAGAGACTCCGAGTAGGTATAGCTCTTTTTGTAGATTGGCAACTACTACGGTCATTTTGAAAAATATTTATATTCCAACTAGAATATTCATTATTACTCAGAATAATAACATACTCTTTCGATTTTGTGGGTAGCATAATATGGTTCCGTTTTACCCTTTGGATACGGAACCCTAACAACGTCGAAAATACGTATACATCTTTCCAATTATATCTTGTAAAAGTTCCAAACATTTGTCTTTGTGAGAAGACAGGACTCTATTAGCATACATTTGCATGGAAAGCCGTGGACCGGTTCCTTTGTGGTTCATATGTAAACATTTTAGGTATGTGTCACAAACAACCTCTCTAAAGACACGGAGACTTCAGAACTGTTTGTTGCTGGAGGAATCTTATCAATCTAGTGCCCGCATGTAAAACCTTACCAAGAATTTAGAAAATTTAGGTCAATGGAAATAAATATTTCGAGATTCTTATTCATATTTTGTAATTATTACTAGATTTGTGTTTATCTTGTTTAATCAACTCTTTCTATTTTTCAAAAACAAATATTAAACTTGTTTAATAAATATAATATTTTATAAATATTTAAAATTAGGAATGTATAAATACGTGCTTCATTATTTGAGTGTTATTTCCTAGTTTAACCGATTTCAAAAAAGGAGGAGGTTATCAATTCGACTGTTTTTTTACCGACTTCAAAAAAAGGAGGAGGATCTCAATTCGTCTTTTTTTTTACGTCGATACCACAGAACTTTTGACTGGGTGGTCCGATTTGCATGATTCTTCTTTCATTTGAAAGCTGGTGCTTCCCATTTGATTTGGTCCAGTTATGAAAATGCCTGGCCTACCTATAATAATAAGTACTTAACCAATTTCATAAGTAGATTTGACGTAAAGACGTTCGAACAACTATTCATACATCTATCCATCCTTTGACTTTATAAAATACTAGCAGCACGTCGCAGTTTCACCCGCGTAGTTTCCGTTCCCGTGAGAATTCTGGGATAAAATATAGCCTATGTCACGACCTGAAAAGTAAGCTTTGTAATAGTGAAAGATTTCATTAAATCGGTCCAGTAGTTTCGGAGCCTATTCAATACAAACAAACAAACAATGAAATCTTTTCTCTTTATAACATTATATAGTAATAGTATAGATTCCCCAACAGCCTATATAATGTTCCTCTGCTAGAATCAGGTCTGCTCCTGATAAACTCCTTATTGGCTTTTATTCCGGGGCTATTATCTCTCCCATAATCTCAACGCTGGGCATACGGGTTGGGCATTGCAACCTGGTGGTAGAATTGTTCTCCAGGAGGCACTGCAGCCCGCCCCCCTTTGGATATTCCTTCGCCTCTTACGACACCTGCGAGAAGAGTTAGGGTGGCGCAAATTCTAAGTCAGCACCACACGGCAAACGGCTGTGCAATACTTTTGTTAGAGTCAGAGTCAGAGTCAAATCGTTTATTTCCTTAGACTTACAATATAAGCACTTAGATTAGTCTAATTTTTACTATATAAACAGCTTGATAAATAGTAATAATTATGTTTTGATGACATCTTAATTATAAATTAATAATGTTGGACAATTCACACAGCATTATCTAGCACGAAATTAAGCAGAGCTTGAGTTATGAGTACTAGATACTTGGCCATTTATTTGCCACAATAATGATGAATACTCTTAAATATATGTTATAGTCATACTCATATTTTAGGTATTGTAATTTCACCTTTGTATCAGTATTCAGCTTTAGCTCTAAGTGGTTTAATTTTTAATGTTTGGTTTTGTAGTGGTCAAGAAATAAATAAATTTTATTTCATTTCATTTCATTAGATAACTGATAATTCATACCGTCCTTTTCATTTATCTTGAAAACCTCATTATCTAACTAGAATCGTGTGCCATGTAAAACACTATAACACCATAATTTCGTCCCGTCAAGTCCTTATCTAAAATTAAGTATTTTGCCATTTTGCAAATGCCTCAACTCACAAATTAAATGTACCTAAAGAGTTAAATGCGATACTCGTGCCTCTCGAAGCAATTGTTAAACTTCACGAAAATACAAAGTTCATTTCGTAATGAGGGGAAGGCCGCTATTGATTGCTATTCGTACGATATTCGAATGCCAGGGAAATAAAGGGAAACTTGGGATAACATTGACTTTGACGGCTTCCGTGGCCGAGTGACTCGAAAGCAGGTGATGGGTTTGATTCTCGCAGCAGGACATATATTTGCTGAGCCTGTGGGTCAAAATCTGGTATTCAAAGTAAGTAGGGTTTGCAGCGGGTCTACAAGGGCAAATGATGATGATGGCTGGTTTTAGTTTAGGGTACAAATTAGTTTACGCTATCAATGAAAGAGAGAGAGAGATAAAAAGAGAGAGAAATATTTTTTTTACCCAAAAACACTTAAATTGGTAGGTTCAATAGATAGTGGGTAAGAGTCAAATCGTTTATTTCATTTATATTCACCCTAGCCTGACGGGCTGTGAATGCTAGAAGATAATAAAGATGGCGTTCTCGAGTACTAGTACGAGTATTATTAGTACTCGAGAACGCCATCTTTTTTATAATTGGATTTATTACAAAAAAACTATAATTCGACTTAATATTATAATTTTTTAGTTTTTTCGTGGATGACATTGTCAGAACTAGACCAAATTTAAATGGGACCACACGGGAAGCACCAGTTTTTAAAAAATAATGATCAAAATATTATTCCCACCTCACCCAGTGAAAAGTTCTGAACACAATAAAAAAAACAACGGGTTGCACTCCGGAAGTGTCAGCAGAAGTAAAAACTACACGCACACTCTTCCGATGTACCATGCATTGCCCATGCCAAAACAACTGCAAAATGCAGCTAAAGAAGTTTTCACTTTAAAAAAAACCATCGAATAGAGAACCTCCACCTTTTTTGAAGTCGGTTAAAGCCTGCACAACGCAGCTAAAGAAGTTTTCACTTCACAAAAAACCATCGCATTGAGAACCTCCACATTTTTTGAAGTCGGTTAAAGCTGTCTTATTGGCTGATCTCTATGGCGCTTTATAGGTAGAATACAATAATCGGCTACAGGTGCTGCTGATAATGCAGATGACAGAAGACTTGGAATTCAACACTTTCATTGATTCAGATTCTTTATTTATAACGCTTGTTACATGTCATAAAACAAATGAATTGAATTATAAAAAAACTAGCAGTGCCTCGCGGTTTCATCCGCGTAGTTCCCGTTCCCGTGGGAATTCTGAGATAAAATACAGCCTATATCACTTTCTGAAAAGTAAGGTTTTATGATGAAATAATTTTTTGAATCGGGCCAGTAGCTTCGGAGCCTATTTCATACAAACAATCAAATCTTTTCTCTTTATAATATTATTATTAGTATCGATAAAAAAAAATTGGTCATCGATCATGATCATCATCATCATCATCAGCCTATACTAGTCCACTGCTGGACATAGGCCTCCCCTAATGAGCGCCATAGCGCCCAATCATAATCACAAATAGTAAATTGTACAATACAATAAAAATAAAATATACATAATAATAATTTAAAATAAACAATAAGGTGTACATGTCACACCGTAAGATCCTTTTCATCAAAGAATTCGTCAACTCTTTAAAAAGCTTGCTCGATAATCCAGTTCTTCAGCTTTTTTTTAACCGACTTTAAAAAAGGAGGTTTTCAATTCAACTGTTTTTTTTTCTTCGATGGTTCCGGGAGCGTGAAGGGCGATGTCAGGTTTTTTTTATTTTTGACTGGGTGATCCGATTTAGAAGATTCTTTTTTATTTGAATGGCGCTTCCCGTCGTCCCATTTTAATTTGGTTCAGTTTTGACAATGGGATCCATGAAAAACTATATGCATTGATATCGGTTTAAAGTTTTTAAAACAAAATCAATCATTAAAGTATTGCGTTGATCGGGCCGCGGTATATAATAAATAATCTTCGGAAGGCGACACTGATAAGAAGTATCAGCTTATTGTCGATTCGCAAGAAGGCGTGCTACACTGGCAATAGGTTACCAGGTCTATGAGTTGACAGATGTGGAACATCCCGTTACAACTGATCAACAACTAATGCCGTTAAGATTCTCTATTAGTTTAATAGGTAGTTGTACAGGGTGTTTCAAGACTACTGACAAAAGGTGAAATGAAATCGGACCATGTTTTTGAAAAAAAACATCGCAAAAATATTTTTAAAAATATTTTGACCCATCAATGGTCTTTTGAATTTTTTTCTAGGTAGGTACATGGCCAGTACGTACATATACATATCAGCACATAATATCTATCATAGTTGCAAGTTAGTTACTAGTTTCCGCTCGCGGCTTCGCACGCGTATCTATGTATATGCGAAACATAGTTTATAGGATGAAACGAGTTTTATTACAGGCAACTTTGCATGGATTTAACTATATAAAGCTACATAGCTTACATACATTGCATACTAGCAAGCATTTAAGCTGAGTTAGGGCTTTTTTATAACAACTTTTATATAACTACATCTACTTACTCATAGTTGTAGGATGCAATATTCGTATACTAAGTTTCTTTGTTGTTATAAATAAATGTATTTCTTTTTTCTTTCTTTCTTCTTTCTACATCCATGCAAAAATTGAGCAAGATCGGTTCCATAGTTATGGCGTAAGGAGGTAACAAATATCCATTTAAACATCAAACTTTCGTAATTATAATCATATAGTAAATAGTGTAATGGCAATAGAATATACACTACTCATTACACACACACACACACACACAAAAATAAAACAAGGCACACAGCGGCCCCTCAATATCAGCTAGCACTTTTCCCCTCTAATTTCCGAGCCCTTAATGCCTACATAACCTTCAAAATGGACAGTTGAGAAGATCAGAAGAAAATCTTCGCATATTTATTAAATTATTTTCATAATTTGACGAGAGTGACAAACGAGTGTTGGTTGGAAATCAGCCTTTTCGTCGGGCATGGAAATACTTTGAGTTGTATACGCTATTGTTGTGAGATACATATTTTTGGACATGAAAAATGCCGGCTTTTAATTTTCCGGTGCGGATTTTTGAGGATTTTTTCGGTGCTTATTTGATGTTGTTTTTGGTATGAAATAGCATTTTTAGATTCTATTTGAAACATTCCTAACACGGGGATTGATGTCTAGAATAGAAAGAAATTACGTAACTTTGGCATAATCCCCATGCTGGGCTTGCGGGTTGGGGATCGCAGTTTGGTGGTAAAATTGTTATGCACGAGGCGCTCCTCCGCCCCCAATAATTAATTAATTAATTAGTTAATCAGTCCGAGTGTAAGTAAACCAAGCGCTTCTGTTACGGCTGAAAGTACAATCGTAGGAGTTCAAAATATATTAATATCTAGCATCGTTTCCGAGGGCAATTCTATTTTATTCTCACAATGAAAAATAAGACATCGCAATGAACAAGTTTTTTATGGTTATTCGTTGTTGTCTACAAACCACAATCTCAAGTAATGGTAAGTGACGATGTGGACGACGATGTATCTCGAAGGTCTAAAAGATACCTTATTTACTCTCTTACTCTAGTCTTGAAAATACAGGTTTTAGATATACCGGGTTATTAGTAATTTAGTGATACTGTGAATTGCCGTTCTACCCATCTCATCACTAACACGTTTATAAAGACGAACGTCTCTATAGTAATTATTAAACTTGGTACTGGTAGTAGGTACCTACCCATTTTTTATATGATTCAATAATGATTGAGTTTTTATTTGGCACTAAACTTAAAAACCGCTCTGTCTTGAAACAGTAGGCGTGAAGTAAGAGAAAATGTTTTAGTAATGTACCAAAAAACAAATGAGCTGGTCATGACCTGAACAGTTTTTTTTAGAAGAGGATTTGTAAACTAAATCATGAAGCTTAATACAACATGCAAAAAAGGACACCTCAATACTTAGAGAATTAAGCCAACCCTCAATACAAAACAAGTTACAGATCGAAAATAAAATAAACATCAGATTTTTTCGCAATTTTATAAAGCATAATTTTGTTACTGGGGCTTATGTTTGATATTGTATTTTAAATTTATTTTTTTAGCTAGGTAAACTATCTAGCTTTCTAATAAGACTACTTTAAATAAAATAAATTGCTTACTTAAAAAGGAACGAAGAAAGAACCAGGTGAAGAAGTTTCCATATAAAAAAAACGGCTTTGATTTTGAGATAGTTAACATGCTTTTTTTTTCTGATTCTTATCATTAAATATATGTCGTATACGCACATCTCTTTTGATCGAGGTTCAACATACATATTATATAAATAAGTAGACACGACACCCATTCTCTAACAAAATAATTTACCCTGATGACCCGTTACTCGTATCAGTATCCAACACAGCGATTATCCAGGGACGTTAATAACAGTACGTGGCATATTATGCAATTAAAATGACGTCACTGCAAGTGTAGACTTATTTATCGACTCGGTCAAGTGTAAGTTGACCCGCAAAAGAAGGGTTCCATACTATAAGACAAAAACGCAAGAAAAAATTCACGTGACTAGCGTAGCTTCTGAGTTTTTATTTTATATTTATGTTATAGCGGCAATAAAAAAAAATGTCTACCTGTAGCGCTCCCTGAGATACAGCTAGTCTTTCTAGAAAAGATCCACTTATGCCACCTCTGCACTTACATAAAGTGAGTTGGTGGTCAGACGTTTAACCATCATCAAAACAAAAGAAGTTGTTGGACAGTTCGATAGGCAGAGGCTTCGATACTTTCCTCTGCTGTCCGTCCAACTGTCATTTCGTCCCGCTGGTTCCCTTTAAGTAAACGGAACCCTGAAAGCATTCGTTTATTATCCTTGACAACAAAGAATTTCAAGTGGAGCGAAGCTAGTGCTCATTATAAAGGACACACTTGGCATTCTTCACATGAGATGTTAATAATGGCGCCGTCATGATACAGGCGTAGAGTAATGAATGACTCAGATTGCATTACAAAGCATTTAGGCCTATACTCCACCGAAGGGAAGATTTCGTTTACTCCCACTTCGGCCCTAGATACGTCTTTCCGTCTTTGTTCTTCTTTGTATTGCACATGACCGGAAATATAACTGTGCGCGTATGTGTTTGCGTGTAGTTGTAACACATGCCAATTTTTGAGTAAGCGCTGGGAGAACGTAACCTATCTTCCCTTTTTAAATCAATGCATACACCAAATAGATTACAATCGTCGCATAGCTATTTTCTGGCAGCTATTATAACTTATTTGGGTCACAATAAATATTAAAAACTAGAAAAAAATGGCCTTTAGGCGGCCCTTTCCGGTCCTACTATCGTCAAGGTGAGCGTAATTGAAAAGCTTGTTGTTTCATCCAGCGTAATGTTAGAAAAAGAGAGAGAAAGCGCCTGATCGCTCGGTTGGCATTCGGTTACTTTCGTCGCTCACTCGAGGGTAGTCGGCAATAGGAAGAATAGTGTGTGGAAATTTCAAAAAACTTGTACCAGGAGATCGTGTTTCTCAGTAAGCCTTACAAGTTCGTGAAGTAAAACTTTGTCGTTTAGAACACTATAACATTTGCAAGGTTTCTATTCAAATATTTTTTAAGCTATTGCATAGCTTCTATCGCGGGCCTTGAGCGCGGGGACCGAATCCAGAAATTCCGTAACGAAAAAACCTTGACGTTTGTCTCTTTAGTTCAGCAACTCGCCTCTAGATGGCATTGCAATTGCTTTACCGCGGCAGTCCCCGAGTGCCACACGTCTTTTTTATTTCTTTTATATTTTCTATATTGATATTTTCGGGTTGGCCGGTTTTAAGGATGTATTTTGTTTACAGGTGCAAGATGAGAGCTCTACTAGCGACGTTGGCCGTCCTGGCAGTCTTCACAACTGCTGTCGAATGTGAGTACCTTTATGTTATAAATGTATAGTTATTGAGATATTCCTCAATTCCCATTGTAGTGAGGTTTTAAACTAAAGTTTCTGTTTTGCGAAATTATACAAAAGGTAGTTTATTACTTTTTAATGCGATTAATGCATAAGTACGAAAGTGAGCTCGCAGTTGTTTGTGTTATTCGTTGAATTTTCCGTTGGAAAGCAGTTACAAAGAAAGTTTATAGAAAATTCACTGCATTCACGAAACCACTCAGCGTTATTGCAGCTGTAGTGGCAAGCATCGCATCAATATATAAAGGTACCGCTATTTATTTTACTATCTTACAAGAATTCTTATTTATTCATTTTATTATACAGGGTTATTGTTATTGGTAAGTCACTGACATTACGTGAACTGCATGTTTTGTCCAACATCACGAATACGACGCCAGTTTATAATACTTATTTTTTTTGTAAATTATCTCAGCTAAATCTTAAAAAATAGATGTGTCCGGAACCCAATTAGTTACTAAACCGATCACAGTGGCTGTTGGAGTAAAAACTCCAACACCAAAATACAATACAAATGAAATTAGATAAGATACAAGTATAGTGGGCGGCCTTGTTATCGCTTAAAAGCGATCTCTTCCAGGCAACCTATGGATAGAAAATTCTTTCTATCCATAGGTTGCCTAATTACATTTAATTCAATTAATTCTAATTGAATTAAATACATCTACACAAAATTACATAATCCATACAAAATTTATCGCTTTACCCAATAGAAAAATATTTTCAGAGATGTCAAATGATTGGATACAAATGGTTTCACCTATAAACTGAGATAATTTCGGCTGTCGAAAAAAATGTGTTATAATTTCTCATACGAATCACACGTTTTTACGAAGACTAACTTGATCGATGAAAGAAGCAATTTTGGAAATAAAAATACCAAAATTGTGTTTACATTTTTCCAACTTTTGATAAATGGAGATCGGCGATGTTTGCTGAAAAGTTTTAACACGATAAGCCTGAGAGGGCCTGTAGCTATTAATCATAGAAACTGGGATTTCAAGAACAAAAACATACCTATACCTAAAGCCTTATGCTAGGCGAAATACGTCTGGGCTCTTTTTGGGAGTCCAACGTCTCACGTGAAAAATGCTCATTCCAAAAGACTCACGAAAACGCATCAACGTCTCACGAATCTCAGAGCATCGTGATTTACAATATATGTACATAATTGATGATTTGTCTTTTTCAATTTTGCCTATTTTACGATTTTCAGTCAAATTGACAGCTGTCAAAATGACGGTTTCTGAATGACAGTTACTGTCACTAATGACAGTAACTGTCATTAATGACAGTAACTGTCACAAACGCTTCTAACTTAAGGGAAAAAAACTACAGTCGGATATTACAGTATTTTTGTGTACTTGTGTATAGACTTGAGTGGTATGTGTACTTTTATACACATTCAATGATGTTAAATAGAAAAAAAAAATATATATTTGTTACAACTTAAACTTATACAACTAAGCAGGTAATGTTTGCACTAATATTTTGACCCCTTAATAAATATTATATTGTGTTAGGTATACAAAAGTGAATTTTTGAGATATTCATAATTTTTTATTGGGAAAACCCCGTGTTATGTCCTACGAATAAGAATAGTCAGGAAGTCTAATTCAGAACAAACTTCAAACAAAAAGTGGGCCTAGCTCAAACCAAAATGACGTATAAATCAAAAAACGAATCATAGCCAAAGTTCCAATTAGACATTGCTTCGTGATTAGTTGAATTCAGAACAGCAGGGATTGGTTGGCGCTTGCTAAATGAAAGCGGTGATTGGTTCGCGTGCGTACTGCAATGTCTGCTATGACAGCTGAAACAAGGCGGCGTGGATGATGTTATGCAATAAGTAGAGCGAACCAAGTTATTAATAAAATAATATAATGGTTAACAATGTTTTTTTATTAATTTGTTTTTGTTACTTTGTACACATCAATGAAATATATGTTCCGCGAAATATGATTAATTTATTAAATTTTACAAAAAACGAAGTCAAAAATTTACTGACTTCATATTGCATAGTATTGAACATTTCATTTTGATGACGTATTTGAACATCTATGAATGTAATTATAATTTAGCTACTACTTACTAGTGAAAAGTGATTCCTAGGCATTTTAATCTTGTATGGCTCCTGCACCACTTCACAACACATGTTGGCATGATGATTCACAGCTATTTCACAAAGATACTAAAGAAAACGTCTGCGCAGACTGGACGTGTGTTCGCTTGCAAGATAAATATCCGACTGATGGCGCGCTGAGCCCGACTTTTAAGCCCCGCCTACTTTAGCACAACTTTGGTTGGGGCATTTTTTTAAAGCAGTTACTGTTCCTTACTATTCTTATTCGTAGGTTATGTCTTCAATAATTAATTTAACAAAATGTGATCAACCTATTGAAATTTTATTGGCGGGTTTAGATGGGTTATTCCAGTTTTCCCCCTAGAAATCGCCCATAAGGGGAAAAACTGGATTTCATAATTGACACAGAAATAACTCAAAAACAGTTTTCCGCCTTGACGATCCCGTTTTGGAGGAAAAGATAGTCTGATTATAATCATTACAAGAATAGCTTGAATCAGTATCCTTAGACAAGCTAAAGGATATCTTTTGAAGGGTTTTAAACTCCGAAATTTTGGGTTATTCGGGATTTGACAAGGGGGAAAACTGGAATAACCCAAAACTTCGGCGTTTGAAAACCTTCTAACACGTAGGGGAAAACTGGATTTTATTTTTTTGAAGTCAGTTCTCGACCTTGAGAGTAAAACGTCAAGGGGGAAAACTGGCATAACCCGAAATTGTGATCCTGTTTTTAGTTTTTGTAAAACATTAAGTTATTTTAAAGCTCATTTTCCCTTGCAGCAGCAGAGGACAGCAAAGCTCGCATAGTCTGCTACTTCAGCAACTGGGCGGTGTACCGGCCCGGGGTGGGCAGGTACGGTATCGAGGACATCCCCGTGGATCTCTGCACGCATATCATCTACTCCTTCATCGGTGTCACTGAGAAGTCAAACGAAGTTCTTATTATTGACCCTGAGGTAAGGAGCCAACCGGCATTCGCTATGAAGCGAATCGAAAACAATTGAAAGATTCTTTCTTCTTTCTTTTCTTCTTTTAATGGCATCTACGTCTGGGTTGACATAATTTTGCCAATGGTGTCTATTCAGATGTTTCCAAAACTAACCTAAACTAATTTGACAAAACTTTAAAAAGATGTCAACCATAGATTTAAATCGTTAGATACGCCCTGACCACCAAAAGCTGTAGCAATGTTTTGAAATGTGTCTCATCATGTCCAAAACCTGTGCAATCAACACAAACAAAACAAGCGTACTGAGAAAATAGTGTCATCTCTTTTTCTCACACATTAGTTGCAAACACTACTTTCTCTTTCGTGAACTCGCCATTTAAATTTGTTATTATAGTCATTTTTGACAATGCGGACGATAAAAAAAAAGTTATTTTATTAACTCGCAATACCTAAGAGTGAAATGTTACACCTCTGGCTTTGTTTGTGTTTCTAGAATTGTTGTTGCGCTTTCTAGGGCATATCTAACGATTTAAATCTATGATGTCAACCCTATTATTTTCATCGTTATGACAGGGACGGCGACATTTTTAGTCCTGTCAAATTAGTTAAGTTTAGTTTTGGCGGCATCTGAAAAGACACCAATGTCCGTGATATTAGAGTAAAATAAAAATAAAAGCAACGTTGTTCGGTAATAAAGATAGATAAAGGAAGTGAATTCTTATATTGATAAAATGTTAAAGAAAATTACAAAATTATAGGCGACGTTTCATCAAACCTTACCGTACAGGTAAGGTTTGATGACATCAGCCCAATTGAATGATTCGTAGGGAAAAAATCTAAACTAATCACGTGACATATCTAAGGCATACGTCAAACCCATTGTTGGAGTTTTCTAATATCGCTTTCGACACCGATTGTCACATTGTCTAGTCCCTCTGATTACTTTATTTCGTAGTTTTACTAATAGTAATTTGATTTTCGTGACGAGTCCAGACTGTCAGGGGTATTTTAATTCGTCGGAAAGGCCGTCACAGATTTAATATCGGAAACTTTTGACAAATCAAATAGCGTTCTAAAGTTCCGTCGGAAAAGAATTCAAATTTGAATCTGACGTTTTTGCTACGTAATGAATTAAAATACCTACCCCTGGAAAAGTCCTTTAAATATTTACCGACTAAATGAAGCGAACCAAAGAGATCACTTTATTTCCTTGTTTACTTATGTAATTTGAATTTTATGCCATATTCTAGCGTCCGGTAAAGTTTAAAGGAAATAAAGCACTTTGATAGTTCAATGCTTTTCAAGATGCGTCCAAATCGAGACTACTTTTTGTAGATATTGCAAATTTTGATTTTGCAATCGACTGAAAATAAAACTAACCGACGGAATATTTAAGAAGACACTTAGCAATAACTATACCTATTTCTCATCTACGTGGTCCATTATCAACAATATATTTTTAAGAAAAAAAAACATATTTTTTAAGCTAGTGCATAGCTTCTATCGCGGGCCTTGAGCGCGGGGACCGAATCCAGAAATTCCGTAACGAAAAAACCTTGACGTTTGTCTCTTTAGTTCAGCAACTCGCCTCTAGATGGCATTGCAATAGCTTTACCGCGGCAGTCCCCGAGTGCCACACGTCTTTTTTATTTTAAATAAAAGCGTTTGCAAAACTACGATCGTAAGATTATCTCGGGCACTAATCCCTTGATTAGATATTTATTATCTGATCTTATAATGGCTATTCTCATAGTTTACCAGCACCACTTATTTTCCAGCTCGACGTAGACCAAGGAGGCTTCAGCAACTTCACATCTCTACGCTCCAAACACCCAGATGTTAAGTTCATGGTGGCAGTGGGAGGTTGGGCCGAAGGCGGCTCCAAGTATTCCCACATGGTGGCGCAGAAGAACACGAGGATGGCCTTCGTCAGGAGTGTTGTTGGTGAGTCTCATACTGATCGATGGTCTGGGGTTGACACTAGAGTCAGAGTCAGAGTCAAATCGTTTATTTCTTTAGACTTGACTACAAATTTTTACTAAATAAACAGCTTGATAAACAGTTATTACTATTAAACAAGAAATAAGGTGCAATTGACTCTAATTCACTTCAATTTTTTGTCCACTAGCGGAAGAAGTGAAAAAGAAACCACTAGCAAGTTTATCGCTTATCAACTAATACAATCTTAGGATAACTAAGTCTAACTGGTCTTACATACTATTGTCTGTGAGGAACTGGGCGACATCCGGACATCCGGCCAAGCATTAACATCATTGACGTAGCCATCCACGGAGTAATAGGCTTTCTTGATAAGATTTCGTTTTATGTACAGTTTAAATTTACGAATAGGGAGCTCAGTTGCTTCAGATGGAAGCTAGGGCACCCCCGGACGGGTATATTGAAATGATACTGCAGTACGTATCCGCCGGCTTCAGTACGTCACCGCCAAGACAATCTCACGTGACCTTTTTTGGGCCGATGCTCCCCGATGGCTCCGGGTGCAGTTATAAAATACACACCAATTTCAGTAAAAGAGTCGCCACGAAAATTCCTTAAATCAATTGATATAGCCCAAATACGTTTGCACTGAACTATAATCTCATCTTTGTTGACTTAGGATATGTATATCGATTTTTTTACCAAAAACAACGCGTGTGTAACCGCGGGCAGAAACTAGTCACACTAATATTAAAAATACGAAAGTTTGGATATTTAGATGCATGGATGTTTATTTATATGGATGGATGTTTGTTTATTACTACTTAGCTAAACTACTGAACATAATGAGCTAAATTTTTGCACATATATGTAGCTCTAAACCAAGAGTCAAACAGAGGCTACTTACTCATTATTAATTATTCATCCCATCAACCAAGGGATAAAAATAACCTCTAAAAGTTTATAAAAACAACGTGTGCAAAGCCGCAGGTAGATACTAGTATCTTTGTAATCCTTTCACTCTAAGCAAGCTAAAACAATGTGAAGATAAAGTAAAGTATGCCATGTTCTTACGATAGCGGCATGGATGATATGTTATGATAAGGAAAACAATAAATCCGGAAATTCAGAAATTAGATAAGTTCCTTGTTTACCACACTTTAGTTAGCTAACGATAAAAAACCGCCGTGTGGGGCCAGCGGCATAGAATTTGCACCATCCCATATCTTCCCGTGGGTGTCGTAAGAGGCGACTAAGAGGTATCCACCGAGGGGCGGGCAGCAGCGCCTCCTGCCGAACCACTCTGTCACCAAACTGCGATCCCCAACCCCAGCATGGGGATTATGGGCATTACCCTCCATGAGATAAGAGCCAATAAAGGTACCTACTTATCAGGGGAAGGCCTGTGTCCAGCAGTGGACTAATATAGGCTGTTGAGGTTGAGGTTGAGGATAAGAAACCAAATAATATATTATAGGTTTCATATATTTAAATTGATTTCAATGTTTGATAGGTACATAGAGAATACCCATGAGGGAGATAGGTGAGGTATTATCTGGATTTTAGGTGACATTTTCCCAAAATTAATTAAATTTTTATCTCACATCTATGTAGGTAGTTCTGCTGAAATATGGCGGAATACCACACGCGCTGAATTTAGGGATATACGTCACCAGGAATTTTTATTCCATCCCTGAAAGCCTTTTGTTTTGAGACTCTGCAAATTATTGCCATATTTCTGCGTAATAAATCATTTGTAATGGGGATGGTTTGTCTGTGGTATATAGCGATAAGTATGATATAGGCTGATATATGTGCTCAGAAACATATTATACTGACAAAGAAAATTACAATAAAGGAAATAGATACAAATTGTAGTATGATGTTTTTACAACAAATTTATGTACCTAATATTAATGAAAAAGGAAATTACATTCAAATAATAGAAATAATTTAAATAGCAAGTTGGTGCAATTAATAAAAAAAATATTTGAGTGCGGACTGTTGCAAGCAATCTACAGGTAGCTCAACTGATTCATATCAATACCAGTCGTATCGTCTCCAAGACGCTGGCTGCATTGCCCGCTGTATGGCAATGCTGATGCGCTGCGCCAGATACTCATCAGCTCTCGGGTTACACGTCGCTTCGACCAGAAGCTCAGAATAAAAACTATATCTATAACTATATATATTACATTCCTGAACCCACTTTTAAATTTAAATTTAATTAGCACCAACCATAGTACTGAAGAGAGAAAGATAATAACTGACACTTGCTAAAGGTTTCTCGGTCACTTCTTTAATGCCTATATTATCGAACCACAGTAATAAAAAATATGACTTTATTTTCATGAAGGTTGATTATTATTTTCTATACAGACATCCATCCAAGTATACATATTTTGCACCTATTTGTATAGATAGACAAATAAAAAGATTTTGATTTTGGATCAGAACAACAGTTGGTGAAACTCGGGCTGTTTTTAATGTTGATGAAAGCACTAATCTAAGTGATCATACTTGATAATACTTTTTTATATTATTCTTTTGTAAACAATAAACGATACGTTATATCGTATAACATCAACGTAAAAAAAATCCTACATAGTAAAAAAGGTTTTAATCACCTTTCCCTTCTCTGAACCGCCCTGCGTACTACACTGAATGTGCCCCTTCCCGATGGGGGCTTTAGAATAAATTTAATATAAAATTAAATTAAATAATAAGGTGCCTAGTGTCCTAGGTAAAAAAATAGTGTTTTAATAATTCTCTCAGTTGATTATCGAAAGATATCAGACACATATTTTTAATTTTGTCAATCAAACCAATAATACAAAATAAAGCTCGTCAAAGTTTGAAAGTCGGGGCTAGTGACGTCACTCCTCAAGGTGTGACGTCACGCGAAACTGTAACTGGCTATATCTTCATCATTCTTTTATTATTTCGGCAAAAAAATAGATGTCCAATATTTTCTGATAAAATATATCTGACGGACAACTAAGACACTAGCCTACATAAAAAATACTTCCGCGGTTAATCTTCTGCTTCCTTTCAATACAATTAAGATCGCTTAAAAATTGCTTTTTGATGGTTCATGGGTCGAATTGCACGATGGAATCATTTATCACATTAACGGCTTACTTACCCGATGTCAGTCGGCTATAATTTAAGGATGACATACACCGCGCTGGGTCCGAGCCGAGTGTCGGCTGTAGCACGGTCAACTAATATTACATATATTTTGTACCTATGGACACACTCACGCTAGGTATAGCGTGCTAGGTAGAGCGTATATGCTCGGTAGAGCGACAACAGAGTGACGGCCGAGCAACGGACATCGCTCGGAAACAACTCGGTCCTGCCTCGGTTCGGCCACGGCCCGTTGTATGGATACAGTGCCGCCGAGCTGCACCCGAGCCTGAGTATCATAGCGCAACGGTAATTGCTCGGTCGAGGGCCGACTCAGTGACCGCGTACGGCCAACACTCGGCCGGACCCGACACGGTCAAGGCACGGTACTGGCTCGGTGACTATGTTACTACCAACACTCGGCTCGGACACAGCACGGTTTAGTGAGAGTCACCCTTTACTCGATGTCAGTCCGCTACAATTTATCGTCCCGTATTTATCGTCCAGACTTCAAGAAGCATTACGTAAATTGAAGACGATGTAATCATTATGATTGCTATAAGGCTCTTCACGCACATAAAACGGACCCGAAGTAATAATGTCTACTGTTAATTTGTTAATCAATGTGATTGAACTTTGAAATTTTGTTTAGGAGAAGGTACATAAAAATAGATTTGGTATTATAGATTAATATCTACCATCTAGTCATCGATGGTATTTTGAGTTCAAAGCATCAATGATATTTGTGGTTTGTCTTATAACTGTATTTCTTTTTCTGTCACTTCTCTTTATATTTAGTATACTTCTTTCCATAGCTCTTTGGCATACCTGTATTTTATTATTCTTGTGGAGTTAATATAAATCCAAGTTTGGCAGCCATAAGACAGACAAGCTATGCAGTATGCAGGACATGTTCAATATTTTCTGATAAGATTATCAGAACATATTGGTA
This sequence comes from Eupithecia tripunctaria, assembly GCA_955876795.1. Classification (NCBI taxonomy): domain Eukaryota; kingdom Metazoa; phylum Arthropoda; class Insecta; order Lepidoptera; family Geometridae; genus Eupithecia; species Eupithecia tripunctaria. The sequence goes on along the minus strand of OY041619.1, from coordinate 12,973,853 downwards.
CCTACAGTAACCGTGTCCTGAACAAATCTAATTAGTCTACTAGCATATTGTAAATACTACTTCTCATGTCGTTCTATTATAAGATTGTTAAGAATTTTCTTTGATAATAAAGATGCATTATAATTATTTTCTACAGCGTTCATGAACAAATACAACTTCGATGGTTTGGACCTCGACTGGGAGTACCCTGGTGCTGCAGACAGAGGTGGCTCCTTCTCCGATAAGGACAGGTTCCTGTACTTCGTGCAGGAGCTGAAGAGAGCCTTCATCAGGGAAGACAAGGGGTGGGAGCTGACAGCAGCGGTACCTCTCGCTAACTTCAGGCTGATGGAAGGATATCATGTCCCGGAGCTGTGCCAGTGAGTAGAACAAGATAATATTTTGGTTACCAAAAGGAGTTGGGGAAGCTTTTGTGGGACGCTACATGTGTCGACACAGTTGCGCCTTCTCATCTTCCGAAGACATCCGTGTAGGTGTGGCGGCAGATTTAGCCGAGGATTTCAAGGGATTCTTATTATGCAGGTCTCGAAATTCATCTCGCTCATTATTCATTTGTTTCTTTATTCAGTAGGTAGGTATTAATCCTGCTAATACTCGTATTATAGACGCGAAATTTTGTAAATATATCTGTATGTATGTTTGTTGCTCTTTCACGCAAAAACTACTGAATAGATCGGCCTGAAATTTTGCATACAGGTAGGTCTAGGTCTGGAATAACACATAGGCTTACTTTTTATCCCATAAATCAGTTCCCGTGGGATAGGCGTGCGAAACCGCGGGGCGTAGCTAGTATTGACATAATTCTTTTTGGAATCGGTTTCATAGTTCCGGAGATAAACATAGCCTCCACCTATCTAGGTAAAGGATTGCCTTCAGGTTAACAATACGAGCAATGGTTTTCTTTTTTGCATATAATAGTAATACATTCAAGTAGGTACAATATATATTTCCAGTAGATATGTTGTGAAAAGAAAAATCAATTGTTGCTTTGGAGAAAAGTGAATCACCTACAGCGTAAATATACTCTCCCAGCTTAGAAAACACAGACAGTAAATCCAGTCATGTAAATTCTAAAAACTTGTAGCAGCTCATAATACTGAATCAGATTTATGTGTCCCGACTACAAATCACTCGTATTTCGTATACGGTATTTTTATTATGAGCTATAAACATAAACCCCACATGGAACCGCGGCCTAAGAATGTAGCAGAGTAAGAAATATATACCTGGGTAGGTGAAATATATACTAGGAGACGATAAAAGGCTTCCACCGCGAAAGGGTAATGTGCGGCAAATGAGAGATGAGTAGACGAAGTTAATTCCAACGGTCTCTGCTCGCTTAGTCCTGTGTCAGAAAGAGTAAGAGTAAGAAATACATACCTGGGTATCTACCCAGTACCTACTGAGAGACAAAAAAGGCGCACTGCGAAAGGGTAATGAGCGGAAATTGAGCGGGCTCTCTGCTCGCTCAATCCTTTTACGCTCGACTATTTGTTGGTGGAAATACAAGTACCTACTGCATGCAAGTATGTACTATGATTTTTTGTTCAAATTCAAAGAAATGCTGCCTACTTGGTTGCGAGATAAGACGATAATTTCTTTTATGGTTAACTAAACTGTTATCTGAAAAGGAAATTAAAATAGAAATAAATTAAAACTAGTATTTACAATCGAAATAATTGAGCTAATTGCAGACTGTTTCAAACTATCTAAAGGTAGCTCAACTGTTAAATAGTTACAAATTGTATTCATTTATTTCAGATTATTATAATCCATAACACACACAAATAAAAGAAATAAATATATTTCAATTACATTGTTTAATAGATTTATAGGTAAACAAGCATACATTGAAAATTTTATAAAAATCTCTGACTATATACATTAAATTACTTAACTGCCTAAGCTAAAACAAACACAGTTACTGGTACCATGGCGGCCGAAAGACTACATCCAATATTACTGCTCCGATAATGTAGCTTTATTCCTGTTGTGAACTTTTACTGCCGAATGGATTTGTATGAACCCGTTTTTGTACTAAATGAGGCAAGGCGCTAGCAAAGAGCAACGTTTCCTAATTTTTAACCGACTTTTAAAAAAAAGAGGAATTTCTCAAAACTCAAAACAAAATTAATTATACCTCTTGCTTACTGAAAACCTCTGTGGCGCGGTGGACGAAGGTCCGCCTGCGACACAGAAGGTTGCGGGCTCGATTCCCGCCTCGGGGCAAAAGTGTGTACGATCTGCACACTTTTGTGCTGTATCGATCTGTTTTCTATGTATAATTAAAAATATCTAACATAAATATCTAATAATATATGTAAATCATGTAATATTGTAGGTAGAGAATGCTGTGTGAACTGTCCAACATTATTGATTTATTTTTAATATGATATGTATGTATGTAAGAAAAAAACAACATTTTCAAAAACGAACTTGGTACTCGAGTAGTTACTTCACACTGATATTAGAAATGAGAAAGTTTGACTGTATTGATGGATATTTGTTACGTCATCACGCCATAACAACTGAACTTACCAAGCTGAAATTTTGAACTAATACTACCTAGCCCATACTGGCTTTTTATGCCATAAATCAGTTCCAAACCAGTAAAGAACGTTATGGAACTAATGACGTCATCTCTCCTCTTGCCCAGATCGAATTCAAACTGCATGAGATATGACGTCATTCCCAATCCCAGTCTTTATGTACGCAGGTTATTCCTATAAAATATTTAATTTACTACCTACGCTCTCAGTTTTAAGGGTTGTTTTAAGGCTTTTAGGAGATTATATACTTTCGGAGTGGAGTTTCTGAGCTTTGGATCCCTAGCGCATGGAAAGTTTACTTAGTATTTCTACCTCACTACCAACGACTCCTTTGTTGATAGTCGGGTGAAAATACTAAGAATAAGGTTATGAGGTTGACACCCTGTGATATGAGGTTGACAACCCTATGTTTGTAACATCTGAATAGACACCATTGTTTCCACAACCAAGGAACCGAAGAACAAAATGTTGAATTTTATGTTATTTACCACGGGGATCTAGTGATTACTTAGATCTGGGCCTAGATTTTTAACAAATCTACTAAGGTTCGAGACTTAACAATATTACTTAATTTTTTAATTTTTTTTTCACCAGGGAACTCGACGCTATCCACGTGATGTCCTACGACCTCCGAGGCAACTGGGCCGGCTTCGCCGATGTGCACTCGCCTTTATACAAGCGACCTCACGACCAGTGGGCTTATGAGAAACTCAATGTGGTAAGTTTAACATGGACACGAACTTTATTGATAAGGACTCTTTACGAAGGACTATTCATGCTGTAAAAAAAACACGAGACAGCGGTTTTCTTCTACAGACCGTTCACGGTAAGATGTCTCTGCCAAACTGTATATCATTAATTGTAAAATATATGTGGTGTGTACATAGGTACACCAATCACCAAATGGGGTACATGCTACATAATAATATATTGTTGGCAACACCGTAGGCAATGCTACCAATTCCCAAGGCAGGGGACTTCTTACGGTGAACGGTCTGTAGAGGCTTGTCTCCTAATTTGACATTTGAAAGCGCTATATGCCAATAAATTATCTATCAAGATATCCGCCAGGTGTGGCGGCGGATATATAATCGAAGTGATGAATAAATCACTACATAGTGTAAAACAAAGTAGCTTCCCGCTGTCTGTCTGTCCCACAGTCTGTCCCTATATATGCTTAGATCTTTAAAGCTACTTTCGCAACGGATTTAGATGTGGTTTCTTAAATAGATAGAGTGGTTATAGAGGAAGTACATAGTGTAAAACAAAGTAGCTTCCCGCTGTCTGTCTGTCCCACAGTCTGTCCCTATATATGCTTAGATCTTTAAAGCTACTTTCGCAACGGATTTAGATGTGGTTTCTTAAATAGATAGAGTGGTTATAGAGGAAGTACATAGTGTAAAACAAAGTAGCTTCCCGCTTTCTGTCTGTCCCACAGTCTGTCCCTATATATGCTTAGATCTTTAAAGCTACTTTCGCAACGGATTTAGATGTGGTTTCTTAAATAGATAGAGTGGTTATAGAGGAAGGTTTATATGCATTATACATCTTCAGATTCGTTAGTGATAGATACAATCTAACTTTTTCGATTCGAATCTAACTTTTTGGAATACGAAACAATCGTGCGGGCAAACTTGAAGAAAACAATTAAAGCATTGATTCACGAGATTAGTACCTATAATCGAAAAACCACTACTCGAATCGGAACAAAAAATAAATGAATAATTCTGGACAATTCACAAAGCATCACTAGCCTCAAAGAGCTCGGATTAAATGTTAGATAGCTACTTACCTCAACCTCTACAGCCTGTATTAGTCCACTGCTGGACACAGGCCTCCCCTGATAAGAGACTTATTGGCATTTGTCTCATGGGGGGTAATGCCCGCCCCCCGATAGATATCCCTTAGTCGCCTCTTACGACACCCACGGAAAAGTTGGGGTGGTGCAAATTTTAAGCCAGCATCACACCGCTGGTTAGCCACAAACAGTTCTAGTTTTATTTAGTTAAAAACACCAAGTAAATGTTTTAAAACCACAAATAGCATGTAAAAGTAAAAGCAGTAGAAAAATTCACAGAACAACATAACATGTTCCGTAACTACACGCCAGCATGTTATGGATTCAGGGAAACAAAGCCAATTGCTGCAGTCAATTTGCTATAAGGAATTACGTTTACTTGGAATTCGTAATAGGTAATTTCTAAAATCTAATATTCTCTTTCTTAGAAGTGAATAATGCTCATGGAACCAAAATAGGAAACTTCGACATGTCTGATACGAAAATAATTAATCAACCAAAAGGGGTTCCGTCACATGTTGCACGAAATAGGCTAGCTACCTACAACACGGGTTATCCTAGGGTGGCAGCTAGCGCTATTTACAAATTGAAAAAATCCTAAAGTATAACTTAAGATGTAAATTATAACTTTTTTATAGGAAGTAATCTTTTTATGGCTGTGAATTGTTACAGTCACACTAATATTAAAAATGCGAAAGTTTGGATCGATGTATGGATGTACGGATGGATGTTTGTTACCTCTTCACGCCAAAACTACTGAACGGATCGGGCTGCACTTGTGGGAAGATAATTTTGCATACAGGTAACTCTAATCCTGGAATCAAACATAGGCTACTTTTTATCCCATAAATCAGTTCCCGTGGGATAGAAAGCACCTTAAAACGTTTCCACAGGAACAACGCGTGCGAAGTCGCGATGCGCTTTAAAAGAAAGGAACGGCATAATTTTTATAGCTGTAAGTTTACTTCCTTAGTTTTCTTGCCATCTGAACTAACCTGTGTTTATTTCACCAGAACGACGGTCTCCAATTGTGGGAAGAGAAGGGCTGCCCCAAGAACAAGCTGGTCGTCGGCATCCCATTCTACGGACGTTCTTTCACCCTGTCTGCCGGGAACAACAACTATGGACTGGGAACTTACATCAATAAGGAGGCTGGAGGTGGTGACCCTGCTCCTTACACCAATGCTACTGGATTCTGGGCTTACTATGAGGTGATTGTTTGACCGTTAACCTCAACAGCCTGTTTTGGTCCAGTGCTGGACGCAGGCACCCCCCCTGATAAGAACCTTGTTGGCGTTTATCTAAAAGGGGGTAATGCACACAGGCATGCGGGTTGGGATCGCAGTTTGGTGGTAGAGTTTTTCTGCAGGGGGCGCTGCTGCTGCCCCCGGTGGATATGCCTTAGTCGCCTATTACGACTTACGACGAGAAGAGAGTGAAGAGAAGAGGTGGTGCAAACTCTAAGCCAGCACCAGCAAATAAATATAAATATAGTAGTCCATAGTCCACTGTCCATAATCATTTATTTTAGAGGAATGAACAAAAAGGTCTTATGTTAAAGCTTAACATACATTTTGCCTCGTCAAGGCGTGCAAAATTAAGTTACCTATAAATAAATACGTAAGTTCAAGTATTACTCAATAGAAATTCACTAATCACTTTGGATGAGACAAAAATATTAAACATTTGATTATATTTAGAAAAAAACTATAAACCGATTTCAATTATATGGAACCCATCATCAAAACTAGACCAAATTAAAATGGGACCACACGGAAAGCACCAGCTTTGAAATAAAAAATAATTTTGAAAATCCGACCCCAGTCAAAAGTTCTGAAGTAACAAAAAAAAACAAAATAACAGTCGAATTGAGATCCTCCTCCTTTTTTGAAGTCAGTCAAAAACAAGATTGAGAAGTTAGACGCAACTTGTGACTCTTTGGGAAAAATATTATGTCCAGTAATGTAGTCTCGACTAGAATTAGATTCAGACCTAATACTAGATTATCATTACGCTATAATTTAATTGCTGGAACAACCTTGCTCTGAAATTCTGAATCATTTGTATCCGTTCTACATTGATTTTTGCTATCGTTAACATTTATCGTGTAGTATTTTAGGTGCGTTTAAATGAGAATAAATGAGCAATAATGGAAATAAAAGTCACTTAGCCGGGCAAATAATAAATGAATTCGAATTAATAGCTGAACTAGAGCTATTTATTCGAATTCATTTATTATTTGCCTGGCTAAGTGACTTTTATTTTTATTTTCCATTGACTGAAAAAACATTTTCAGATCTGTACCGTAGTGGACACTGAGAACTCCAAATGGACCAAAGAATGGGACGACCATGGCAAATGTCCATACGCTTTCAAGGATACACAGTGGGTTGGTTATGAAGACCCCAGGAGTGTTGAGATAAAGATGAACTGGATCAAACAGAAAGGATACTTGGGGGCAATGACCTGGGCTATTGATATGGATGATTTCAAAGGGCTCTGTGGAGAGAAAAACCCGCTGATTAAATTGCTTCATAAACACATGAGCAGTTACACCGTGCCCCCACCAAAGTCTGGCAACACCACTCCTACGGTAAGATTGTTTTAAGTTCGAAGTTATAATCGGTGTTTTCAACTTTTAGTTTTACTTTATCACACTAATATTATAAATGCGAACTTTGGATGGACGTATGGATGTATGGATGGATGTTTGTTACCTCTTCACGCCAAAGCTACTGAACGGATCTGGCTGAAATTCGACACACAGATAATTCTAATCCCGGATTCAAACAAAGGCAATTTTTTATCCCATAAATCAGTTTCCGTGGGATAAAAATCACCTTTAAACATTTTCATAGGAACAACGCGTGCGAAGCCGCGGGGCGCAGCTAGTTTTCAAATAAGTTTCAATTGAGTATTTATATAGATAAATATTGAATACAGCACATATGTGCTACCTACCTCTGACAACTTGTATAGAGTTTCATAATAATTCGTATACTTTTTGTACCAAAAATACTTCTTTTGTTAAAATTAGCTCAAACTGTGATGTTATACATGCGCGTCCTGGTATCGCGTCGGTAGACGCGTAACTTATATCGGGAACATGGCTGAACTTTCAACTAAAGTTAAAGCTCAAATTAGCTCTGTTATTCCATTGTTCGTCGTAAGATTCCTCTCTCATGAAACATCAGATAAACAACCCCAAAATGCCTCATTTCTAAGAAATAAGAATCTCTGAATAAACCTCAAACAAATCACTAATAAAACCGACAAAAATTGAGTCCCAGTTATGTCGGTAATAAATCTCGGGAAAACAAATGCTAGGGCCATTACTCATGTCGGTATCGTCTGTATCAGCCGGAATGGGCGAGGCCGCCGTCGACGCCTTCAGACCTGGGCGAGGGTGCTCCGATACCCACCACCACGACGCTTAGGCCCTCCACACAGGCTGCGACTCAGGCCGCGACTCAGACCCCGCGACCCACCACGCAGGCGACTACAGCAGCCGCGGCGGAGGTTGACAACGATAGTGTGCAGAAGCCGGAAAATCCTGAAGAGCCACCAACGGTAATTTTTTGCGATCTTGCTTATACAAGAAAAACAATGTTTGAAAAAAGGTAATATAAGTAAACACTTATTAAGAAGGAGAATAAAGAATTTAAAGCTAGAAATATGGGCACATAAGTTTGTATATTTCAATTAATTAAGTATGGATGTACTAAATCATGTTTTTTTTCAGGAAAATGAAATTGAAAACTCAAATGTGTGCAGTTCCGAAGAGGATTACGTGGCTGATAAGAAACATTGCGATAAGGTAAGCCAGTCTAGGGCAATAATAATAATGATAATATAAAATAATTTATTCAATAAACTATGTTATCACTATTTTGAAAAGCTACGTAATACTACAGATTTATTCATTTATTTTATGAACACAAACTTTATATACATATATTTTAACTAAGTCGATCTATTGTGTAGTTATTCCAATACACATGGCATTTTTTTGCGTTTTCGCATTCTTTTAGAGTATAAAATAATGCTCTTAAATTTAAAGTTTAATGAAATAAGATATAAAATAACTTAAAACTAAATGAAAGTATCATCTTGCCACACATATCTATTCCCGGAAACAAAGAAAAGAAAATGGTTCACAGTCACAGCACATTGTTGTTAGCAGTACCATAATCGTTTTTTTGTATCTTTTCAGTACTGGCGATGCGTAAACGGCGAAGGAAAGCAATTCAGCTGCCTTTCAGGTACAGTCTTCAACACAAAGCTCAACGTCTGCGATTGGCCGAACAATGTCGAACGCCCCGAATGCAGGTCGTGAGTTACTTACGCCTTTAGATCGTAAGTTGTCCGTGTGTACAGGGCCTTATTTGTTTCATTTGTGATGGACATTAAATGTACATCTAATTTGATATCCAAGAATAACAGTAATGCAATTATTTGATCAAATTGTAAGCATTTCGTGGTAGGCTAGATTTTATCTACAAAACAAATTAGAATTAAAGTTAAATAATTGTTTTTATCTAGAAAATACATTTGTGTATGGATAAGAATAAAGTTTACCAACATTAGAATAAAACTATATAAGAATGGATGGTTAAATATTGTCATGTTCTGTTAGATATTTTTGTCTAAAAAAATGTGACAATGTTATTTGTAGAATAAATGTATCATCACTTCATAACTGACAATACACCCCGGCTAAAACAGGGTTCATTATATTAATTTAGGCAGTACATATAGGTACTGAGTTTTAAAAATATATCAATGTTTAGGAAATTATAAAGAAATCAAGACTGTTGTCAATAAAATCATGTTTACAGTTTTCTGTCGTGACCGAGTTCAAGTTTGATAAGAAAAGGTAGATTTTGTATTATGTCGATACTTATACCAATTTTAATTGAAAGATTACTTGAGAAAGATTACTTAATAAGATCCCATAACATATTCTAGAAAATGGTAATGGTGTCTATTTAGATGTCGCCAAAACAAAACTAAACTAATTCGACAGGTCTAAATATATTGCCGTCCCTGTCATAACGATCAAAATAATAGGGTTGACATCATTTTAAAGTCTTGTCAAATTAGTTAAAGTCTAGTTTTCGCGACATCCGAATAGACATCAATGTCATTTTATTCATTGATATGTATTAAATTAAGTTTACAAGTATTTCAGTAAGCAAACTTTTGTGTCAGTAAATTCTAGATTATATAAGAAATTAAAACAGAAGCAAGACGATTCCCGATAAACAAGTTCTGTCTGTGACTAACTTCGATGAAGTTAGGGAAATGTTATTTATTTCAAACTTGCTCGTGCCGGCCAATTAGAGACAAGAATTTAAATGAATTCCTCGAGTTGTACCGTTTCTTATTTTAAGCTAAATAAATTATTGGAAAGTGCAAGACTTTATTTAACCTATTTCTTGAACATTTTATTTTTTGTAGCAACAAATATGCAGGATCCTAACTTTCTATAGGTTATTAGAAAAATATCTATCTATGAACGCCATTGTACGTACCTACTATAGGTTGTGTGCAATTATAATAATAATAATAAACCTCTTATTTCCTTAACTAATTTTTAACAAAAAATTACTTTACTTGATTTATATACACACTAATTAGTTAGGTCCCTTTCGAGTATAGGCCTCCTGTAAGTTTCTCCAGTCTTGTCTATTCTGAGCCTTCTCAAGCCATGTTTTCCCGGTTTTTTTAATGTCATCTGCCCAGCATTCCTGTGGGCGTCCTCTCGGTCTCTTTCCAACCGGGCCGCACCATTTGGTGACCCTCAGTGTCCATCTTGTGTGTCCCTACTCTAGGTTGTTTGCAATAGCCTGCTATATTTAAGTTATAGCTCGCCACTCTTACAATAATTGGAACAGCTAAACTAATTGTTATACATATAGTAAGCAACAATACAATACAAAATATATATCATCATCATCATCATCATCATCAGCCTATATTAGTCCACTGCTGGACATAGACCTCCCCTAAGTCCTCCCCTAAGTCGCCAAGTCTACAAAAATCTCATTCCACGTGCCTGAGCTGTATTTAGAGGCAAAACTAACTTCGCCTACTCATTTTAAACTTTACGCCTACACTAGACTTGATATTTTCTTCATCTGTTGCCCTTTCAACTAATGTAGGCGTCCTACACAATGTTATTCAATCAAATTAAATGCTCAGTTGAGCACAATAGCTCTATTTTACTTTATAACGGTAAGTCGGAACGCTTTAAGCCCCTAATACAGTTGGTCGAGCTGAGGCCAACGCGAGCGAAGGCAAATCGATAAAAGGCAAGCGTCTAGACATTTGGCAAACTATTGCACCACAAACTACACAAACATGTAGATACAATTGGCCGAGCGCAGGCAAGCGCCTTTGATTTGTGCGAAAACTCGATACGGCTCGAGTGGCCGCGGGCGACCGCGAGCGTTGACATGTCACTGCAAATGACCTCTATGCACGTTGGCGCTTGTAACAATATTTTAAAGTAAGGTAACTGAGAGTTGTGGCGAATTTACACATGCTTTTTACCGTGACTTTATGTATTTACTTAGTGGTAAATGTACAACAACCCATTAGTATGAATTGATAAAGGAGAGGATAAAATAATAGAGTCTTACAAGTAGAGCTGGGGCACTAACTGTTTAGTTTGATAATTTCGCTGTTAATGGATACACAAATATAAACTAAAAAACGTTGCAGTCGACCTTTAAGTTATATCCAATGAATACGCTATGAGCTGAGGAAACAGAAAATCTAAGACCGGACTTACAACTTACTAGCTACCTACTAGCCCCGCAGTTTTGAACGCCTATCTAATAAAAGTAGCCTATGTGATATTCCAGGCCTATAGCATGCAAAATTTCAGCTCGATCCGTTCAGTAGTTTTTGCGTGATATAGCAACAAACATACATGTTAACAAACTTTTGTGTTTATAATATAAGTAGGACTACGAGTACATGCCACTCCTGGTATACGCTATTTAATTTTAATTTTTTGTAAAAAATGTAAAAACAATACAAGTTTCGAATAATTTTAGAACCAAAAATTGGGCTCGTCCGGGATTTGAACCCGGGACCTCTCGCACCCTAAGCGAAAATCATACCCCTAGACCAACGAGCCGATGTATCAAGTGCCGAATTTAAGAAAATACCTCTGCGTCTGAACCTACTCGTCACTTGATGGAGCCAGAGAATAACGGTAGAGCTTCAGTAAGCGAAATATAATTTGGTACCTATATTAGATGTTTTTTATACCTGCACAAATAATAAACAAACCCGCAGTACTTAACCTCAAATTAACTTTCTTGTTGACGATTTTTAAACATAATCGATAGTACTTGCTGATTTGAGATAGGTACTTTTTTCTATAAATGTTGTCAAATTATATCTCTTTATCTCGACTGCGTGTGACGATGTGAATTTTAATTTATATTATTGGAATCTGTTGATATACTGCGGCTTTATGACAAGTAGATTATAAGTGTTAGGTAAGTAGCTATCTAGTGTGTATTAACTCGCCTGGACAACTACTAAATCTGCCGTTGATGAAAACTAAGCAAATGATTTTTGATATAATAACCCTACGCACCACACAATAGGATATATTCATAAATTTATTTTATTTAATCAATTATTAGGTTAATACATAACCGAAACCATAACACCTATAAAATATTAAATGATTAAGGTACAAAACAAAAATAAAACTGCACTCAGTTTCGGGTGATAAAAACGCTGCCATTTTGTTACTTACTTTCTGTGACGTCATGGATCACCGGATCACCTTTGTCAACTCAAAGACAAAGCTTCATGACAATACAAAAATGTACAAGTGTGACGTCACGGTTCGACTGCCAATGGCGTAGCGTTTAGAAATTTTGCGATTGAGATTTAAAATAACAACTTTTCAATTATTAAATTTCACAATAAAAACATTAAGAACTTCAAAATAAATATACAGATATAATTTCTATATCAATCAAAAATTATTAAAGGATTTTTTAAAGTCACATGCATTATACCCTATTAAATAAAGCACATAAACACACTTACCCACAACCACACACACACACACACACACACACACACACACACACACACACACAACAAATGATTGAATTCTCGATTGTCTGAGAAGTTAGTATTGGAACGCTAGATGTGCAAAATTCAATTGAAAGCAAATATTTAAGTCCATTGCGATAATTTCGTAAACTCGGCTCGAGGATACGAAGTGGCGTAAACTACATCTAGCTGAGTTGGCTACAATTCAACTGATGATAGAGCTGTTAAAATTTTATGGGCTCACACACTGAGCTTTAGGTTAATTATGAATTATTTTTTTTATTTAAGTTAGTTTTGGTCACAGTTTTGAGTAAGTCTAAGGTATAATATCACAATAGAGAGAATAAATCGAAGAAATTAATTAATGGTCTGTGTATTTTGCATTGTGTACGTATAATGAAAAAGATCCGAATCTAGTAACTCACATCTTTGTATATAGGATGTGAGTATTTTATACTTACCATTACTTATTCAGATCCTGGGCCTGTTGTTGTTCACATAAGTACCTACCTATTTACTTTATATTATTATCCGATTCATTTAAAATAGTAGCCAATCTATTTATTTTTTACTATTGGCGTACCGTATTAAAATCATGAAAAACATCAAAACTATTTTGAAAAGAGTTTTCAGTCTTAGAATAGCGCATTCGCGCATCAAACTGCGCATAAGCTGAGCGGGAAATCTCCCGCTCAAACGCTAGTAGGGCTAAGGTTTCCACGGGCGCAGTTACTCGCCAAGCCGCCGTGCATTCCCGCGCAAAACTTCCAAGGAATTCGGAATTTAAACCATGACATTGACAGGTGAAAGTGTGAATTGAGTGTTCTTTTTTGTTTTTTTCTTGGAGTAAAAAGTTTTAAGAAAATAAGTTTTATGAAGACTGGTAAAATGAAAAATTAATTTGCTAATATCAGTGATATAATGCAGTTTATGAATGAAAAGTGTTATGGTCAGTGAAAGTTACAGTTGGCTGCAGGTGCTTGTTATTATCAGGTCAGTAAAATAAATAAATAAATACTTATTCGTTACACCAACTAACAAAATAACCGTGAATTATCTTATACTTTATTCAATTATTTAAAACATATATTTTAATTTAATAATCCCGAATATCTTCAAAAGGGTGAGAATAAAAAAAGTCTTAATTTATAATTTGAACAAGTAGATAAAACGTAGAAGGTAAATAAATCATTAATTATATTGAAATACATAATTAGGGTTGCCGGTACTATTTGATCAGGCTCTATATACGTACAGACCTCTTCAGATTTTTTTCTTTTATTATAAAATGAATTTATAAAAAATCGAAAGTGTAGGATTTATAGAGCTAAAAAAACACCAAACCAATTAAATATGACTAAAAGTAGAGCATGTTTAATATATCCCTAAGTGTAATTATCTGATGCAATCATTTTAATAATCTTTAAATGAATATGCAACACTGTGGGATCCAAGATGGCGCGCAATTTGATGCAAAACCTTTCTATGTAACCCTATTTTTGGTGCTTCTAATCTACCCTTATAAATTTGAGGCAAGTAATATCGCCTACTAATTAGAGCGTAGGTTCATAAATAAACATCGTGTGGGGAGATTATTAATTAGAATTTGAATAAAAAAATTGAGACAGGCATTTTTACAGGCTTATCTAGAGAATCAATGGTGTAGGTCAATGTAGAGGTTAATAATACTTTAATAGCACAGTTTTACAAAAACTGGCTTAGTGAGTCGCCTGCTCATGATTGTAAGGGTCGAATAAAAAATCGAATACCCTCGTTCAGATTTAGCAAAAGTAGTTTTCGGCTGGGAAAGTGTTTCTAAAAAACATCGCTGCTTTGTTGATGAAATCGTTTTTTTTTTCAAAGTTGTTCATAAAGACGGGTTCACCTTTTTTAAGTTTTGTACTCGTATGTTTTTTTAACTATTTCTTACCATACCACACTAATATTATTCGGGTAAATGATGTGTGAGTGTTTGTGTGTGCATGTTTGTTTTTATCCTTCACACTCAAACAGCTGAAGGGAGTTAGATTAAAGGTACAGTTTATATCCTGGATTAGCAGAATCATAGGCTACTTTTGTTCCTTGAAAATTTCAGTATTCTCAGGGGAGAAATTATTCAAATACAAACGTATTTACCGCGGTCATATAACTAAATAAATTCATCAATTTTGTCTATATTGAGAAATTTGCGTATTTCACCCCTTCACTTAATAGAGAACGTTATTCATTGTTGAAAGTAAATGAGACCGGCGCTAATGTCTTGAATGGTGTCTAATGGGTTAAGTTTGTTCCGAACTGAACGCCATTATACTGCAGTTAGGAACTTCAAGACACGTCAATGTTCCGTCTCCAACTATGATAGGTATTGGCTCGAATAATTAGAGCAAAAACAGACATTTTGCTCGAGTTTTAAGAGACGTTAAAGCAAACGTATGTGATCTACTTTTATGAAATACTAGCTGCACCCCGCGGCTTCGCACGCGTTGTTCCTATGGAAACTAATTATTTAAGTGATTTTATCCCACGGGAACAGATTTACGGGATAAAATCTAGCCTATGTTTTATTCTACTATTAGAAATATCTGTATGCAAAATTTCAGTTAGATCCATTCAGTAGTTTTGGCGTGAAGAGGTAACAAACATCCATCCATACATCCATACAAACTTTCGCATTTATAATATTAGTGTGATCACACTATCACACTAATATTATAAATGCGAAAGTTATAGTTAATTTTAGAAATAACTTATTTCCTATTTTTTCTTTAACTTCTAGGCACCTTGATTTTCAAGCTCCAACTATGATAGGAATTAGATGGAATAATTTAGAGTAGAATAGAATTTTTTCTAGAGTTTCAAGAGGCGTATGAGCAAACGCATGTTCTCTACTTTTGTGGAGTAAAATTAATCAATAAATAACGTATTTTTTAACCATTTGGAACTTTCAGGCAGGTTGATGTGTTTTTGCTCAAGCCTCAAGGGGCCTACGCATAAGCTATGTGCTTTTCTTTGGTAGGGTCAAAATGAGGCAATGTATTGAAAAAAAATAGGTTTCTATTATATTTTTCATTGATTGACAGGAATTTTCTTAAAATTAGATAAACAAAATACGGTTATTCAATTTCTCTATATAAAGGCCCAAAAAATCACACTAAATGATAGAAAACCTAAGGCTTTTCGATTATTAATCCAATAAATATATTTTGGAACGAACTTTCGTAACGAATTTGTCCGTGAAAATCTGAGATGGGTTCTGTCTATAGCCCTAAACGTTATTTTTGCAAGGGTTCGAAAGGTGTTAACTTTACGATATTATACCTAAAAAAGTACCTATAACCATTGGTGTACAGGGGTTAACGGTCTTTTTCCCTAGTTTTATGTATTTTTCTCCCTAAGTCGAGCTTTTGCGTAATGATTTAGATATCTGATAGTTTAGTGTTGGATTCTATAAGTTCCTTCCTAGTTCTATACGAGATAGTTCACAAGCTAATATAAAAAAAAAGAAATAATAAGTTCATTTATTCAGACATTGTCCATTACATAATTATACATACACATAACAAGTAAGAAAACGATAAAATAAAATAATACAAGTATGAATATATACAAACAAGAAAATTACGACCTATAGAAGAAAATTACAGCCAGTATTTTAAATCGAAACAGCCGAGTTAACTGCAGTCTGTTGCAAATAATCTAGATGCAGCTCAGCTGATCCAAATAAATAGGTAGCAATTGAAATCTTCTACTACCGTCTGAACACTACCTACATGTAGATGTAGTTAAAGTTCTATGGTAAGATAAAATACAGAAATACATAATTATTATTTTGTAAAGTCAATTTACATGTTTGTCAATAAGTTTTACCTACGTAGGTAGGTTGTACACAAAGCTTAAACAAGTTTAAATAAAATCACATTACACATAAATATAGTCCAGAAATAAGTAATTAAATAGAAACAAATAAGTCAAACAAATACATAAAAGTACATAAAAATATTAGAATATCGAGAAACTATCCAACAGAATAAAAACTCTGCTCGATAAGCCAACGTATAGAAGCGTAAGTAGAAGAATATTTTCTTCTACGTTCTGGTATAAATAAAGCAACGTTAATTCTTGTTTAAATTAAAGTCGTGCAATCCCAGTCTACAGATACCAGAATCAAAAGCTTTGCAACCAAACAATATCCACATAAACTAGGAATAAGCTACAGTAACAAATAAGCTGTCCTTGCGCCATTTGCTCCAGGCAACACTTTGTTCTCTACCCCTATTCATTTCATCGCAACAGCAAACATGGAAATGGTTTTGTGTCGTTTTTCCCGCAAAACTAAAAACGGGATTGCTGGCATCGTTTGGTAATAGCAAACGGGAAATTTCGGGCCACTATTGCTTGATAAAACTTTTAAAGCCACCATTCTAAAGTCATTCATTAATAACGAGATATTTACCATGATTTGCGTTATTTTGAGTTCTCACTTGAGAGTAGTGTTTTCATTACATTTTTAACTCTGCCTACAACAATCGAAACTGTCATAAACAAATAAATCATGATAAATTGTTACCATGATTTACGTTATTTTAAGTTCTCTAATATTTCGACACAGTTTAATGCTCATTCCTATAATCATAGTTATTGACATGTAAAACTACTAACCTACAGATTGGGTGCGTGAAACTAAGCCGAAATATTGGATAACTCAAATAAAGCAAATCATTGTAGGTATCCCGTTATTAATGACATAAGTTGGCACCACTATAGCTCAAGTTTTGATAAGTGTAAATAAATAATGCTTGAAAATTCATACATACACATCTAGCCCCAGGCTAAGCAGAACTTGTGTTATGGGTACTAGATAACTGATATACTTAATACAATACACTACATAGATAGATATGAGATATTAAGTAGGGTTGGTATTAGTTACCACGACACCTGTGGGTTAGACCGGTCTTAACCCCAACAGAGATCTGTCACTAACCTTAAATTGAACGACAAGTCAAGTCGTCGTAATTATTGGGATATAATAACCTCTTGATCTATTTCAAGCATTAATGACCCAGGTGGGACTTGACTAGCATCTCTGTACAAGAACGCGCTACACCACCTGACCAGATCGTTGGTACGTTCTGTTCTTGTGTCCTGTTGTCCCGTAGCTCCTACTATTTATCAAGCTGTTTATAATATTAAAAAATTGACTTGTCTAAGTGCTTATTTTGTAAGTCTAAAGAAATAAACGATTGACTCTGACTCTCTTGACTCCACCCCAAGTGTGGGTTAACGTTATAACAAGTCGCACATTGAAAACAAAAGTGACATTAAACAAAAAATCCAATTGTTCAGTGTAGCTGTTTAAAGTTTTTGTTATTTTTATGACTTCAATAACTCATTTATGAATTGAAGTAGATCTTCTGTTGTTGGTTTAAATAATAGTTCAGGTATTTTTTTAACAGAATCTGGTTTATTCTTATTAGATTAACAGGTAGGTTTGTCAAAAAAAGTCAATACCGCCAAATTTCGTTTAGTGTCACTTTTGTTTTCAACGTGCGATTAGTAATCATCATCGTCAAGATCATCAGCTTATATTCGTTCGCTGGACGTAGGCCTCCCCTAGCGAGCGCCATAGTGTCTTGTATCCAGCATCTGCCTGCAGTCTCTGCCTAGTCTCCACAACAAGCACAAACCTTATAAATTAAGAAGTACTTATTAAAAAAAATAGGGTAAGTTCTTAACTACGTTTAAACTTACCCTTAAGCCTGTTGGCAAATTCAAGGTAATAAAAAGTACTATCAGATATGTAAACACAAACAAAAAAAAGTACTTTTAATGGCGTAGCCAACCGGTGAAATCAATTGAAAGATTCGTAGGGAAAAATTCGAAACATACTACCATCGTGATAGTTATCTACGCGACTCATACTGCACATTTTAGTACCCAACTATCTGCTAGAGGCGCTTTAGAAATTTCCATACATTTTTTTTATCTACAGTCGCTAGCGAGTGTAGATGAAATAACTCATGGTAGACACACAGATCACGTGACATATATAAGGCATTATGTCAAACTAATACATTTTGTGATTTTTGGAATTTTCAACTACCATTTTCGCCATCGATTGTTACATTGTCTAGACCCTCAGTGTTTTCTGTATCTTGTTTAAAATACTCAATGAAAATCGTTATACCTCCTCTCAAACGTGAGGCTTCTGTACCCCTCAGTTGATAAAATCCGACCCCGCCTGATGCTGAACATTAATGTGAACAATGCGCTTTTTCTCTCAAAATCCTTCAACTTTACTTCAAACTGTAAAAACTTGGCCATTGGCCATTCGCGGCAAGTTAGCAATTTGCAACTTATTGCCAGATGTTGCTCAATTGAAGTCGCCTGTGAAGATGACTTTAAAGCGTCCGGGAGCGGCTTGGATCGTTCTAGTTCCCGCTGTGGTATTGTCATTTTGGAATCGCTAATGCTCTTTACTGCAAATGCTGTTTTAGGCAACGTCGCTTAAACTGAGTTAGGAAATGGAATTTGGAAGTAATGTGCATACTTATGTTTTGTGGTGGTTTGTTTGTCGTTATCGGTGGACATTTCAGTGCTGATATTTTTTTTAATCACGTCCGCTTTGAAAATAGAACCAAGCTTTTTCTTGGATGTCCCACTTTTTTTTTAATTTCCGGAATACTAAGATAGATAGATAGATAGATAGATAGATACATTTATTGAGCAACACAGTTACAACACAGAACAGAGCAACACAGTTACAACACAGAACAGGCACTAAGGCATTATGAATGTAAACAGGTTATCTAAGCGCCTAGTGTATTGGAAGAACACCACCAACGTTTCATCTCTTAATAGATATCATCGTGATGATTATAACAAATTCGTCCAAATACCTACAATAGTTTTTATAATACAAAAGACTCTTTTTAACCGATTTCAAAAAAGAAGGAGTTTATCAATTCGACCGTATTTTTTTTTTATGTTTGTTACCTCATAACTTTGGACTGGGTGGACTGATTTTCATGATTCTTTTACTATATGAATTTAGTGCCTCCCGGGTGGTCGGTGTGGTTTGTTTAGTTCTGACAATGGGATCCATGAAAATTCATGAAAAAACTATAAATATTTAAGTCCGTTTATAGTTCTTTAAAACAAAATTAATTATTCTTTATTAGTGTCACTGTGTTAAGATTATCTAGGTAGCCCAAAAGATACCAACCTATTCAAACACTACCTATAGGCACATATCTTTATAAGATTGTTTACAAGGTGATTGCTTTGTATGCATAAGCTGAAATAGCCTCTTAATAACATTACTGAATAATCTCCCGCGAAGATATATTCCTGTTAGGGTGTCACCCCCGATATAGAGTCATCGGTATGTATGCGAGCGGGCTCAGCGTTGGCGTACTGCCAAATTATTTTTTGCCAATTTTTGTCGTCGGAATAAATCAACCAGAGGTCAGAATCTCAACACTATTGCATAAAATCACAATATCGCAGTTCGGTTGTCTATGATTTAGAGGGTGCGTGTGAAAACAGGATGGAAGAGAGATGTTGTTTACGATGTTTTTATGAGAGCTGGCGATATATTGCCTTTGTGCATGCACACGCATGGCCGAGCAAATATAGATATATGAAAAATCACTCTACTTATTTGCGTTACAAAACACAAAGGTTTTAGATATTCCACAGCAAAAAGCGATTTCATGACTATCGTTTTTTCCGCGGGCTTATACAGACTGAACCGTATACAGATACCTAAGAATGTAGGTTTTTCAAACATTAACTACTTTTAGTATTACTCGTATATTATTGATACGTAACGTTATTGAATATATAATAATAACGTTTATTGAAAAATATTGACATCGCTGATCCCCAACCCGCATGCCCAGCGTGGGTATTATGGGCATTACCGCCCCCCAACTCGCGACTCGCGGTATCACCCGCGTATTCCCCGTTAAAAATATGTCACGCCCTAAAAAAAAAACTTTTTAATTATGAAAGACTTTTTTAATCGGTCCAGTATTTTCGGAGCCTATTCAATAATATTTTTACCGCTCACTGTCGCACGCTGGTCTTCCGACAGAGCCATTTGGTGACGTCACGGATGATACACAATATAATATCTACTACGACACAAAACATTAAAAATTTTTTTATAAAAAACATACAAAAACATAAAAACAAGCAACGGTTGACAACTCATGCAAGAAATCATAGAGAAACAAAAAGAAACAAAGCACTATATCGAAATAACTATGTAAAAAACCGACCTAGAAACCAAATTATTACTGAAAAATGTCCTACAAAATCACATTTGTTGCTCGAAAATACATATTTCACCAACAAAACTGAAAAGGTCAAACGTGCAATGTTTTATAAGGACTCTGTAACACAATAGAATATTCTTCTCGTAACTCAAATATATTTGTACGAGGCTGGGCGCTGCAGCGCGTTGGTTTGGGACAGCGAGAGATATGAGGCCATTAGCACAGGTATGCAAAGGCAACAAGTTAACTGTAATGCTGTTTTTAGCTGTAAAGTTAGGTTTCGGTTATAATATGCTTGTTCCTCTTAAACACACATAAGTTATAACGAACTAAACCTGCTTACGTCACGACTAAGGGCAAAAAAATCGTAATTTTCAGGGTATTCAAAATGGCAGATTCTTTGAATAAACGCTTATTTTGTTGTTTTTTATGATGATTTGACACTTTTGGAATGTCGTTAGAATGGCCATGAACTGTGAACGTTTTTAAACAAATTCTAAGATCCTATGCATGCTTTGTTTTTAACCGACTTCAAAAATTTTTTTTATTTTATGTTTGTTACCTCAGAACTTTTGACTGGGTGGTTCGATTTGAAAAAAATCGTAATTTTCAGGGTATTCAAAATGGCAGATTCTTTGAATAAACGCTTATTTTGTTGTTTTTTATGATGATTTGACACTTTTGGAATGTCGTTAGAATGGCCATGAACTGTGAACGTTTTTAAACAAATTCTAAGATCCTATGCATGCTTTGTTTTTAACCGACTTCAAAAAATTTTTTTATTTTATGTTTGTTACCTCAGAACTTTTGACTGGGTGGTTCGATTTGCAAAATTCTTTTTTTATATGAAAGCTGGTGCTTCCCATGTGGTCCCATTTTAATTTTGTTCAGTTCTGACAATGGGATCCATGAAAATCCACGATAAAACCGTAAAAATTGAAGTCGGTTTATAGTTTTTTAAAACAAAATTAATTATTTTAAATTTAATCCAAAGTAGAACTTTTAAATTTTCTCTTTACAACACTTTGCATGCCCATAGCGTCTTTATTTACCTAGATCTCATGTAATTATTGATTGTATCAGTAAGGATAAAATCAAAGATTAAAAAAAATGATTGTAAAACATTTTATGTAGTAAAAATTAAGCTTCGGTACTAAATAGTTCTGTAATGATTTCGTGATTGCTTCGAATAAAATTGTGAAATCTAGGTTATTTAAGCCTTATATTTATGATAAAATCATTAGAGTAATTTATGACTTATTTAAATCTACATAATTACTATGTATTCGCTTTATAGATAGTTGACGACTTCTCGTGTTCCGCCTATTTTGTCTTTGGATTAGTCGGTGCAGTCTTGTCTGTGGTTTGACGACGTCATAATTTGAGCAAAAGCCGTTTTGGAGGGAAAAACACGAGAGGTCGGGCATTCGGTGGCCAGACTTGGCTGAGGAAAGAGCTCTTAAAATATTGAAATATAAGTACTGTTAATTAATAATTATTTAATAAAGCTACAATATCAGTAAAGACTATTTTATTCTATAAAATCTCAGAAGTGGGATTGAACCAAGTAACGGTAAGTCTAGTGCACTATTTATTTTCTTATTTATTCTTAAAAACACCATGGTTATATTTCACCACGCGCTGGTCAGATATTATCGTTATAATATTTTAGCAGTTTTAAAAGTAGATTATGTACCGACTTCACTTTTCAAATTCGTGCTGTTATATTCACGGAACGGTCGGTACAACGCCGAAACTATCCGGTCGTGATGACAGCTTACATTTTTTTGAAATGGTGAAGGGTACTTGGTATTTATAATGTCTTGCTGAACAGAGAGTGGTATTTTAATTCTGTAGAAAATGAGTGCAGTTTCCTGACCTACCTGCAGTTGAATCGATGTCAACACGTAATGGTCGGTACTAAACCGAGACTATCCTTTCGTGGTGACTCCTTTCGTTCTGAATTGGTGGCCGGTATCTGCACTCATATTGGAATATTATTGTATTGCATTTCGTGGGGGTGTTTGCATGGCTGGTCGGTATTTCACCGAAACTTTCCAGCCATGCTTAAGCACTTTGCGGATTGCTGTGCTGTATTTTTTTTAGTTTTGTTATCAATTTCTGTACAGTGTATAATAGTGTAAATTATTACGTGTTTTGTACATAATATCTGACCGGTCCAACCTTATTGAAACTATGCAAATCGTACATGTTTTTTATTTTTGTATTATTTTTCGAGGTGTACCTACCTAATATGCGCATAGGATTTTTGTGGCTATGTACGTCATTTACAAGGGCTATAATTTAAAGAGGCTATGTATGCCTATAGAGAGCGAAATGTAGAACCTGTAATGGTTATGTAAGTCATTTACAAGGGCTATATTCTTAAAGGGCTATGTATGCCTATAGAGAGCGAAATATAGGACCTGTAGTGGCTATGTACGTCATTTACAAGGGCTATGTTATTAAGGGGCTATGTATGCCTATAGGGAGCAAAATGTAGGACCTGTAGTGGCTATGTACGTCATTTACAAGGCCTATGTTTAAAAGGGGCTATGTATGCCTATAGTGAGCAGAACTAAGGATCTGTAGGTGGCTATGTACGTCACAATATCAATAATTCAAGGGCAATGCTTTCAAAAGTTTATACCTATCTCTATAGAGACCTACATAAGCTAAGACGTGTATATTATTGGCTATGTTCCATTAATTCATGGGTTCCCTTTTTTATTATGATTATGTACTTATGTCATTATTAGAGAGCGCCATGGGACTATATTGGCTAAGTACGCATTACACAGTTCAAGGAAATTGTGACTTTAGTCAAAATTAATAAAATGGATTTTAATTTGTTAAGCAAAACAGCTAGTTTTTTATAAATTATTTACAAACAATAAAATTAAAGAACTCATTGATTTTATTATAAGTACTGCATTCTTTTCAATTATCATTCAGTAGTTTATAATTTATAAATATTACAACGATGTGATATTAGCAATACGACAGATACTTCTGACCAATAGGGTATATGCATGTGATTTCAAAATGGCTATAAAAATATATACGTATTCTCTATTGATATAGAAACATATCTGCATATTTATTTTTGCGTTTTGATGTTTTTATTGTAGAATTTAACCATTGAAAAATTGATATTTTAAATCTCAATCGCAAAATTTCGAAACGCTACTCACATTGACTAGAGCGGACGTGACATCACTGTACGCATTTCTTCTTTTTTTATTCTGCTTGCTGCACCTTGATTTGACACTATTCTGCCCACTTATCATTTCGTATTGTCGATTATTTTCAGTTTTTTCGGAAAACCTCTTTTCTGAGATGATCATTACACTCGGCCATCCTGACTCATGAAAATCTATCTATCCGAGTGTAATGATTCCTTTTTGTGTTAGATTTAATGATCTCAAGTTTGATCTACCTTTAAAATGTTTGCAACAGTCGGCAGTTCACTAAATTATTACAATTGTAAACACTGTTTTAATTTGTTTGTGTTCTTTGTTTATATTTTTTTTTGATGATCTAGATGTAGAGAATTATAACGACTTTGTTAATTTGTGAACCTCAAAATTAAAATTAATTTAACAATTTTATCATAGATTACGAATTGAAATATTAGCATACATTTAAGTTTGATTTTATTGTAACCATGCTTCAGGAGATAGCATGTTGACAGATGGCCGAGTGTAATGATTTCGTGATTGCTTCGAATAAAATTGTGAAATCTAGGTTATTTAAGCCTTATATTTATGATAAAATCATTAGAGTAATTTATGACTTATTTAAATCTACATAATTACTATGTATTCGCTTTATAGATAGTTGACGACTTCTCGTGTTCCGCCTATTTTGTCTTTGGATTAGTCGGTGCAGTCTTGTCTGTGGTTTGACGACGTCATAATTTGAGCAAAAGCCGTTTTGGAGGGAAAAACACGAGAGGTCGGGCATTCGGTGGCCAGACTTGGCTGAGGAAAGAGCTCTTAAAATATTGAAATATAAGTACTGTTAATTAATAATTATTTAATAAAGCTACAATATCAGTAAAGACTATTTTATTCTATAAAAGTTCAAACTTCGAAAATTCTTCAAAAATAGGCGGGAGTCTTTTGAGGGTTAGAAAAGCCGCCAAGCATTTATTTTCGCCCCAGTTTTCGCCCCAGTTGACCAACATGTTAGCGATCCCTGTGGAGTATTGAATCTATAACACGAACATAACGTTTATAGTACTATGTACCTACCTAAATGCTAAAATTCCGAGACATGACGACTCTTTTCTTTAAAACCGCGTCAGTACGAAATTATAGTCAATTTTGTATAGAAAGTAGATTACGTAGCTCGTAAACCGTGACAAAGGCGTTGAAAAATATTAAAATACCTAATGGAAGAAAAATATTTTTTTATTTTAGCTTTGGAGACCCAAAGTCGGAGTAAAATTGTTTCGTATTGTTCCCTAAAACAATGCGGATGCTGTGTTGTTTTAAATTGTATTGTCACTTTGCTAGGACTTTTATGATATGATATTTTTTTATTCTGTTTTGATAATATATATAAATTTTCTAAAGTACGTAACTAGTTATAATAAGCCAACTAACACCGTGGATTTTATTATCTGTAATCGAATTCAATTATCATTTTTATTATTGATAACAGTAGCAGCCTATAAGTATTATTCCAGGCCAGGAACGACCTGTATTACAAATTTCAGCCTGATCCTTTCTGTAGTTTTTGCGTGAAAGAACAACAAACATACATACAAACATGTTTACAAACTTTCGCGTTTATATTATTAGTGGGAAGGACTAAATCAGTGATCAAATCTCATATGAGATATTACTTTCTCTTTTCGAGTTGATTTCTAAATTATTAGTTTTAATTCTACTGTTCAAACCAAGTCTTCCAAAACTATGCTCCATCTATAGATGTTTAAATACGGGACTGACATAGCCAGGAATGACGTCCCTCAAAAACCCTTTAAATTACATTAATTAATGCATTTAATTTCGACTTAAAAGATACAGTAAATACTCCTTATTTATTAATTGAAACCAAAAAGAGGTATATCACTGTTATTGATAAAATTGAATGTTTATTTCCAATTAAATAAAGAAATATATATTAATTAAGCTGGTCACTTAATTTTTAGTGGTTAAATTCCATTAATATTGTTATATTGTCTATATTCGTTTTCTTTGAACCTTGCACAAATGATAAACAAAGCCGCAGTACTTCACCTCAAATTAACTTTCTTGCTATGAATGTGCACGTATTTGCTGATGTGAGATCCTTTCTTCAATAGATATTGTCTAAATAAATCTCTTTATCTCGACTCCAAGCATGTGAATTTAATTTATGTTATTGGAATCTATTGACATAATTGGCAGCTTTATGACAAATAAGGTCGTGATCTGTTTCGAATTTTTACCTGCAAATTATTCAATTGTTTTCAATTCGCTTCATAGCGAATGCAGGTTGGCTAGGCCCTTTGCGCTACTGGGAATAGAACTTTCTTTCAATCTGCATGTCACGAGTAGATCGATAGGCGCCACAACGGCCGATGATATTCTAAGAATTGGTGAAGTTGCCTTCACTTTGCCATTTGTCGGATACAAGGAACGTATTAATGTTATCGAGGGTTAGCGGCGTGTTCTAAATATAGTAGATAATTATGTAAGGGAGGCATTTATTGAGTTCTAAGTATTTACCTCCTTCATAAAAGGGACTCTATTTTGAACAAAAAATTAATTTTGTTGTAAAAAACTATAAACCGACTTCAATTTTTACTAATGTTTGTAACCTCAGAACTTTTGACTGGGTGGTCCGATTTGCATGATTTTTTTTTATATGAAAGCTGGTGCTTCCGGTGTGGTACTATTTTAATTTTGTTTTGTTCTTACAATGGGATCCATGAAAATTTATGAAAAAACTGTAAAAATTGAAGTCAGTTTATAGTTAAAAAAAAAATTATGTGTCTACATTTGTAAATAGTGCTTGTGTTTTTATTATTAACACTTATTGAGACTTGCTTTCTGACTATCTGTTTAAAATTATCCACTTAGAAAATGTTAATCCGTTATTGGTTGTAAGAAAAACATGTATTTTAGGTTTATGTAGAATAAGGACTGTGGATTTTGTTAGATAAATAAAATAAAAATAAATGAAATAAAAGTACCTAGCATGTTTGCTTATTATTAAGAATTGCGTATTTATCAGGTATTTAGCGCGTACCATTTTTTTTATACGTAGACTGTGATCCCCAATTCACATGCCCAGCGTGAGAATTATGGCTATAACCCCTATACCGGTATAATGTACGGAAAATACCGGTATCAACAATTCAATTTCAATACCGGTATTTTTAGGCAAAGTACACTCGAAATTACCGAAAAGAAAATACCGTTATTACCGAAATAGTGCCGGTATTACTGGTACCGGTACCAAGCCCTGGTTACGACTGCTATCTAAGATAAAATTACTTATTCGAGTTCTTGCCTTCATCACATTTGAACTTTGCACATACAATTATCTCCACGAACATTGCCAGCTTTATCTTCGAAGGGGATTTTCTTTGTAATTTCCAGCAAAATCGGGTCAATGAGGTTTAATTTGAGAAACCGCTTTTATTTTTAACCGACTTTGTAAAAAGGAGGTTCCATGTTCAGCTGTGTGTTTTTAATGTATGTTTGTCGATTTCTTCGTCAATTGTGAATTTGATTTTATTTCGCTATTGTATAGAAAATTCTGAAAAATCTGCGAGTTATGGACAGAGCTATGCTCCGAGTCACTCTGAAGGATAGGATTCGTAACGAATACATCCGACAGAGAACCAAAGTACCGTAGCTGAAGGAATTAGCAAACTGAAGTGGCAGTGGGCCGGCCATATCTCGCGAAGAACCGACAACCGCTGGGGTTAACATGTTCTTGGGTGATGACCGCGACTCAGCAAACGTAGTGTAGTATGCCCTCCGGCCAGGCGGGACAACGATCTGCGAAAGTCTGCTGGCAAATTTTGGATGCGTCAAGCTGAAGAAGGGGCGCTATGGCGCTCATTAGGGGAGGCCTTCGTGGACTAGTATAGGATGACGATGATGGTGTTTTATTTTTAATTAAAACAGGAATCGATGTCGGTTTTAAGTTTTTTCATAACAATTAGTAAATCATCGTTTTACATCGTAAAAAGTAACACCTTACAATTTCATGGATCAATCACTTAGTGGGCTCTAATGAGGTGCGAACGCATCCTTGGAAGCAAAAATATCGTTTTAAAATAGAACACGAACCTTTACAAAATATCTACAACATATACACATATACTGTATTCACCGATCATGTAGAATGTTAGTAAACAAACCGCCCATACTTAGCCTAAAATTCACTTTGTTGGGGCGTCCTTATACACGTAAGTAATTAACATTACTTGTTGATTTGCGATCCTTTCGTCGATAAATATTGCTTGCAATTACATTTCTCGACGCCAAGCAAGTGAGTTTTTGTTATTTGTGTCGTGGTTTGTTTACTATCATTCTACATGCTCGATGGATATAGCTGCGCCCCGCGGATAAGCCCGCGTGCAAATCATAAACGCTTCAGAAGTTTATTGTATACTTAGGTATTTTTTTATTTAATTTGATTATATTTATTATTATATTATATATTTAATATGTTAGCCAGAACTGTCTACATTTTACGATTGATAATGTTATATGCCGCTAATGGACTAAAAGACACACAGACAGCGAAGCAGCGAGTGAATTTACAGTAAAGGCTATTCGAGATAGAAGAGATTACAGTAGATTTATTAAAATACAGTGATTTTTCTGTCCTAAAATACAGTATGTTTTACAAAAAATAGTAATAATATTTTACTATTTTTATACACTTTTTAACTAATAAATCGAAGGGGCATCCAAGATAGACAAGATAAAACGAGGTTGGGCGGATCGGATCAGGATCAGGTTCATTTCACTGTCTCCTGACTGACTTTCCGAACTTGTTTTCGACATAATAATAGTGTCTTTCATGCATTGTATTCACATAATACAGTGAAAAAAGTAGAAATAAAGTAAATCTATTAAAATAGGTATATCTTAAGTACATTTTTAAAAATTCGATGACCTCTGTGGCGCTGTGGGCGAAGGTCGGCCTGCGACGCAGGAGGTTGCGGGTTCGATTCCCGCCTTGGGACAAATGTCTGTACCATCTGCAGATATTTGTTCAGGGCGTTCTGGATGTGTTCTATGTATAATAAAAAACCGTACTATGTATTGTATTTTATTATGCTAAGCAGAGCTTGTGTTACTACTTGATAACTGATAAATAAAGTAGTAACACAAGCTCTGCTTAGCTTGGGGCTAGATGAGGCTGTGTGAATCGTCCAACATTATTTATTTATATAGTTATATAAAAATTGTAACGCTGCGGCTTACCTCAATATATAAAGAATATAAAAATGTTTTATGATATCATGTAGTTACTCTTAAAAGCTTAACCAGACACTATCAACTCAGTAAAGACAATTGAGTTTTTACTACCATACTTTATCGTCTTTTTGGTCTTCTTTATTGTATGTCTGGGCGCGTCAACGATCCGTTTGTGTACTTTCACGAGACAATAAACTTCATTTGAATTTAAATGTGAAATCTGAATGTTTGAGATGTTTTATTGTTGTCTTTGAGAATAGGAGCTGATGACCCGTGATAAAAGGAAATAGAAGGTAGACTGAAGTACTGTTAGCTGTCTAGCTTTCCAAAACTTACCTACCAATACTTTAATTTACGGAGCATTATCATCAGCATGAAACGGAAATACCTTTGTTATTATGATTTTTGACCTTATGATTTACCTACATTTATTTTGCTCATAGGCTGAGGTCAATAGTTCATGAACCCTGTAGGGCACTGCAAAATAATTTATACATATGTATATGTATATGGCATAATTAAAAACAGTAGTTATGAATTTGTACATAACTGTAACTGTTCATTTGTTGTATTTATCCCCTACCAAGACAAGCGTCCAAAACGTGGACGGTCAAATTTGACCGTTCATTGGCAAGAGACTAATTTTGGATCATTTTAGACAGTTATGGAAAGAAAGTGTTGAAGTGGTATGGTATGGTTTCAACACTGAATAGCTCATATAGGTAGCCATTCAGTGTTGAAACTCTTAGGCCCGTATTATGAAAGGTTGCAGTTATCGATCTATGTTTGAGCAACGCTTTTCTATGGCATAAACGACACTCAAGCATAGCTCTTTGACTGAGCAAGCTTTCATAATACGGGCCTTAGTCCTTGGGCCATGAACTTCTCATAGAGTCTACAGGTTATCGGACTGCTTCTGGCTTCTACTTCTGCCATTCAACGTGGCAATGCTGCTAGCATTCCGGGTAGCTTCTCTGCCTTTTGGCTTAGGGCTTTGATTTCTAAGGAAAAGTTGAAAGTTGGAAAGGCTTTGGTTTGAGTGAACATAGGGTCAGTACATAGGTTTTATTTAGAAGTTATTTTATTTTGTATGCACAATAAAAGGGTTCATTCATTCATTCAGTGGGCTATGTCCAGCATTAGACAAATATAGGCTGATTGTGATAACGAGGTAGTGGTTTATTAAGGGTTTTTCAATACGATTGAAAAAAACATTGCTTTTTTTATTCAAGACGATAAATGCCCTCTTTGGCCTATCTTTTGCGTCCAATTTTCTGTTCCAAAACGAGATTTTTGAAAAAAAAAAACAAACCAAAATAAATTAGTATACAAAGAAATACAAACTTGAAAATAAAATAATTTATTTAAGATTGTTAGTTTTAATAATGTTATAGGTATGGATGGATATGTTTGTACGGCAAAGTGCGGAAAGCCAGCGATGCCAAATAGGTAAGTCTTTAGAACTAACTGTAATATAAACTGATTCACAAACAATAATTACCTAAATTACTGAAACAAGAAACTACAAGACGACCGATGCAACCCCAAGGTTGAGGCCAACGTTCTCGTTTACAAATAAAATTACAGTCACAGTTAGTAAATTACCTCTACAAACGTAAGACCACATACAACTTTGTCAAAGCAAACTCTACCTCAAGCTCGAGTTGCTTTGGAAGGTCAAATTCCTTGATTAGTTTGCCGTTAAACTTTCGACGCGACAGATCAAACAACTTTGTTGGGTTTACCAATACCAAACAAAAATTAAACTTTTGATGGAAATATTAATTCGTTAAAAAACATGCGCATTAAGGTTGGGTTGGACCCATTTCGTAGTGAAACATGCGTCGGACATTACAAGAGAAATAAAATGGTTAGGTAGGTATTGTAAGAAGTGGCCATTTCCAGAACAAGGTATTTTTCGTGATGGTTGAAGTTGAAATTTATGCATTGTTTTATTTTGTTTTGTTATTCTGTAATTTAATTTTTACTATGTAATATGCTTCCCGTGTGATTGGTGTAGCGCGTTTAGCTCCCTGGCACCGCTGAAAACCAGCGCTGCTATGATACAATAGTACCATAGCAGCATTATGCTGAGCCGGTGACCTTTTGTGTTAGACATAATTTAATTTTAGTTGTAATTATGTTATGTTAATTTATCCATGTCACACAAATAAAGAATTTCAATTTCTATTTCTATAAATTCATCACTATCAGTGCCCAATAAACTATTGATATACAAACAAGTCCTTATGCCGATCTGGACTTATGGTATATAGCTGTGGGGTTGTACCGCTCAGACGAACATTCAAATTATTCAGCGCTTTCAGAATAAAGTACTGAGGGGCATCGTTAATGCCCCCTGGTACATAAGAAACGACGACCTCCACAGGGACCTTAAAGTGGAACTTGTTGTTAGTGTTATTAAAAAGTTTGCCGAAGCTCACGAACGGAGACTTCTACACCACGTGAATGTCGAAGCTATCCAGCTCCTCGACAATACAGACATATTAAGACGACTGAAAAGGACAAAACCTTTTGAGTTGGTTTAGTGATGTGCAAGTGAAATATAGTGAGTGCTATAAAAAGAACACATGAACAAAGTGTCTTCGCCTTACATAGAGACATTAAGAAACGTGTTAATGGACACATTCTTATTATTTGAGTATTTTAGCAGTTTAGGTCAAATTTAAATTACTTATTAGTCTTAGACTAGATTGTAATGTACTTATTTATTTATAGATATTTACATTAAAAAAAAAAAAAAAAAAAACTATAAATTGGTATTTAAGACAGACAAGATTCCATCAAAATCAAGACAACTTTGATTTCTTAAGTCTTAGGTAAGTACAAAATTAGCTCAAAAACAAGGCAATAAAGAAACTCCCGATCGAACCCCCTGCCTCAGAAGACTCACCGCTGAGGTCGTCAACCTCAAACCTCAATCTCAACAGCCTATATTAGTCCACAGCTGGACGCAGGCCTCCCCCTGATAAGTGCCTGTTTGGCGTTTATCTCATGGGGTGTAGTGCTCATAATCCCTACAATGGGCATGAGGGTTGGGGATAGCAGTTCGGTGGTAGAATTATTCTGCAGGGGGCGCTGCTGCCTGCCCTCCGGTGAATACCCCTTAGTCACCTCATACGACACCCACGGGAGAGAGTTGGGGTGGTACAAATTCTAAGCCACACAACTGAGAGCGCACAGAGATCGTCAAATAAAAAAAAGTTAAAAAGTGTCTCTACTCCATCGAGGAACTATAATGACTTATAAAAGATGACATATTATATACCTGCATGTTTGACATTTCTAATAATATTAACATTGTTGTCCATTTGTCTAATCTATGCTATTATAATTTGTAGGTACTTATTGATTATCTGAAATTTGACCTTTTACTCTAATTTATTATTATTATTTTTTAATTAAATCCTTTCTAAATTGTATTTATTATATGCATGATAATTATTGTTCTATAAGTGATTATGAAATATTGTTTTTTTAGTTTAATTTAATCTTCCGCACACAATGTATAGGTATTGTTATTATGGAATAAATAAATATCAAAAAACATTGGAAACATAAAAATAGAATAAAGAAATGTCATAAGTAGAGGGTGAAGGACCATTTTTCACTCAGAACGTCGTACATCAAGCTAAATGCATTAGTGAAACGGACGCTCATTTACATTTCGGTTTGCGGCGGTTAGTACCCGGGATGAAAATGCGCTGGGAGCATGAACTAAGGGTTACAGGGTGAAATTTCTGGATGGGGCAGTAGTTAAGGCGAGGTACTTTGATTGTGGTGTAGGTGTAGACACAGGAAAATGGTCTGATGAGACTAGATAGACTAGACTATACTTAGCTCGAAAAAAAATTATCCCCTTTCGCAGTTTCTCAGAAAAATGTACCTACAGTTAGAATGAAAATGGGCATTTAACACAAAATGTTTTTTTGATGCTTCTAGATCCCATTTCTAATACTGATCAACTTCAGGTATCGCATTTTATGTGTCGCATAAAATTTTTTGGTGTCACTTACAAATGTATATATTTGTACCAACTTTGTGTATTTGTAATGTTGTGACACAGAATAAATACTCTTTACTTTTACTTTACTTTACTTCATTTGGTTCGATGACCAACAGAAGTTGTACTCCTAAAAAGATCAAACACAAAGAGGAATGATTTTTTTGCACTGAAACTGCCTATCTTCAATATTTCTGGTACTTGAATTCTATATCCCATGACCGTGAAACACACTGTATGTTGCTCGAGAGTTATATACAAAGGATATACGACTGATGTGGAATTGCATGGTTCAAGCGCTCCAGGCTCAAGCGCTCCAGGAATTTTTAATTTTCCGAAAGTTTGGAACGCGTCTCAAGTGCTGAAAACTATCGTGTATGCCTCTACAGCACTATGCCTCTACGGGACTTTTTGGTAAAGAACCTCTCTTACCTTAGCTTAACAGCCATTATTTATTTAAAAATGTTGTTTGATGTGTTTGGGATTTTTTTTGGATGTGATAGGAATAAGCCCTTATTCACTGCTAAACGCTGATAAAAGCCTTATTGACTGTTATCTCATGAGGGTAATGCCCATAACTCCCACGCTGGGAATGCTGGATTGCAGTTCGGTGGTGGAATTGTTCTGCAGGGGGTGCTGCTGCCCGCCCCCGGTGGATATCCCTAAGTCGCCGCTTACGATATCCGCGAGAAGAGTTCGGTTAGTGCAAATTCTAAGCCGGCCCCATGCCGGGTAAATAACACCCGAAATTAACTAATAAGTTCGGCTTGCATTGATGAAGGTTATCATTCAAGAAGATTTTGTACAAAGGCATTTACTAAAATAAAACGGGATTTGAAAAGCAAAGTTAGTTAAGTTGGGGTTTGTTGATCGAGACCTTAGCTAAGTGTGATATCAGCTTAGCTTGTCAATTCTTCGTTGAAGTGAGCTTAGCTTTGGTACCTACGGTCTATAAGATAGCTTATTTATGTTCAATTTACGTCAAAACTTACAAACTTTTCAGTCAACAACCCCTGATAATTTCTAAATTAGCTAAATTCCACTCTAATCTACTTTGCTAAACCATTTAGATTCAGTTTTATACATTATGCATAGAATACAGATACTAAATTGCTTGGAAAAACGTTAAATTTAAAAGGAAAAAATTAAAATTTGTCGTGCAGCCTAAGCCGAGTGAAATTAAAATTAGTTAAAAAAAGGAACAACGTTGCCTTTTCCGAAAAAAGCTTAGAAAAACATTTGACAAAGTGACGGGTTTCCGAACATCCTCTGCCGCCCACGACGTCGCCTAAATTGATTTTTGTTTCAAACGATAATATTGCCTCGCTGTATTTCAATTTGAATAATTTTAAGAACTGTTATTGTGTATCCCATTTAAAGGATGCCAGCAGTGCCGGTTTCACCCGCGTAGTTCCCGTTCCCGTGGGAATTCCGGGATAAAATATAGCTATGTCACTCTCTGAAAAGTAATAATAATAATAATAACGTTTATTGAAAAAGATTTAAAAAAATTATTACATCTTTGATCCCCAAATTAGGATAAACCTGTATCTTGGGGACCTCCTTCCATGGGTTCTTAACATAAAATAATCAATCTAACGTTAAATTAAATTAATTTAAAACAATAATATGAAAAAAAAATGTTAAGTGATGGGTCTCCTGAGAACACCAGTCTCGTAAGATTCTGCTTATAGTCCGCGCCAGTTAAATTGAGAGTATAGTTCGTTGACCTTTTGTCCGTTCAGTCAGAGGTGACAAACATTTGGTATCGAATTTAATACATTAATTTTGTTCTATAATTGCTAACAATCTAAAAAATAAAATCTAAATTCTGGTTATTAAATTTTTATTTAATTTCATAGAATGTACAGATACATAATACCTTAAATAGAAGATACAAAATTATCCTTATAATTATATTATTTATAATTATTTCTTATTCCCCAACCTTTAGGTTGGTGGGGTCTTCTTTTCTTTCTCGGAGATGTAAGCGGTGGTGCTTCGCCAGAGGAACCTAAAAATCATTATCACAATATTATGTAGTATCCCGTATGTACGGAGAGCAATATTGCATTATAGCATTATGTTTTTAAATAATTCTGGAAATGTTAACCCGGAATAATCTTCTTTTACCAACTGAAATAGATATAATATATTATAAAGTTCTCTATATAAATTAAATGTACTGCATTTTTGTATAAATCTGTGACTAACCTGCCACAGCCGCGGGTAGGGTAGGTAGTATATTATGACGGCAGCGGCGCGTGCGCCCACGATAACTTGACGACGGACCAGCTTGTTCCGAATCCATAGCGTAACCAATATCTCCCTTTCTTATAAATAACCACAAATCAATAACAAAAAAAAACAGATATACTAATAACAAAAAACGTAACAGATCTAACAACAAAAGTTCGACAAAAATGTTATTTAGTTTTATGGAATACTCGAAGACGTATACACGCAAGCGCTATCCGAACACAAATTATTGAACAAGCGATAGAATGGCAATCCAAAGATGGCGAGCCCATGGCGTGTCAACTAGTGGCAAGTAAGAAAGCTGTGTAAGAATGTAGGTGTAACCCAAGTTTTGTTCGTTTTTACGAACTTAATTTGAAAGTGTGAAATGAATTGCTATGATATGTTTTAAGCACATCTATTTGAAATAGAACTTTGAAAAATCAAAAATCATTCTTATAAAGTCAAAAATTGGCAAAAAAATCATATGAATTGCTCTATAATGTGCATTTGATACAGTTGTTTCCTTTACAAAAGTTAGAAAATGAAAAAACTAAGCATATTGAATCTCTTTATGAACTAAAATATGGTTAAAATATAGTTAAAAAATACATCTAAATTCATGAATTTTTCCTCAAAATTAATAATTTTTGGGTTAGACCTCTTCTGTTTTAATGCCAAATTGAGGTCAATAAACTTTATTCTCAATTTAAATGGCGCGGACTATAGTAAGCTTTTTAATGATAAAATATTTTTTTAACGATTTCCGACTCTACTGGACCAGTAGTCGATGTCCAGTAGTTTCGGAGCCTATTCCATACAAACAAACAATTAAATCTTTACGCTTTATAATATTAGAGACTAGCGACCTGCCCCGGCTTTGCACCTTAGATCTTTAACCCTACGGATTTGAGGGTTGAAAGGTTTATATTCATCAGCATGGCACGGGTGCAATGCTGATGCATATAAACTTTCCTCTGAATCACTGTCTCTATAAGCCGCATCGAAATCCGTTGCGTTAAAGGTCTAAGCATACTTACAAAAGGACAGACAGACAGCGGGAAGCAACTTTATTTTATACCATGTAGTCATCAACTCAATTCCACCATGAGTGTATTTTTAACCGACTTAAAAAAAGGAGGAGGTTCTCAATTCCACTGTATTTTGTAATGTATATGTTACCTCAGAACTTTTGACTGGGTGATCCGATTTTGATGATTATTTTTTACTTGAAAGCTGGTGGTTCCCGTGTGGTCCAATTTGGTCCAGTTCTGACAATAGGATCCATGAGACCATACAATTGAAGTCAGTTTTTAGTTTTTCAAAACAAACTCAATTATCGGGATAGAAAAAGTCTTGGTATATAATATTATAGTGAAATTTCTTTCTTTATAGTAATTTCAACATGAAGAAGTCACAAACCATCTATTGGAACTCTCGTTTGCATGGCATTATTTGATTTATATTGCAGCTATTATATTTGATTTATATGAAGCAGTTTAGGGTAGTTGTGTACAGGATTGGTTAAAATCACACGTAAGACAACCACAACACGTATCGTAGTGAGAAAGAGTTGTAAAGCAGTGCTTACAAGTGCACCTTTTCAACTTCAACTTCTTGTGCAGTTGCGTTGTATTTACAAAATGTCGATGGGGTTGCATTGACGCTATAGTTTGCGATATGGCCAGCGAGGCGTAGCAGCTAGTGAATTTTCCCCTTTGAATATTTTTCCTGAAGGGGGGAATAACAAAGTGGTCGGTAGCGACCAGTAATTAACCACGTATTGTCGCTATGTTGTGGTTGTGTACATACGTATGAATAGGGTATATCCAAGTGACTTTAAAAAAGCTTATAATGTTTAACGTATTCTTTAGTGATATAGAAATATGTAAATCTGTATATTTTTTTATGTTTTTATTGTGATCATATAATTTTAGATCTCTAAATGCAACGTTATTGGCAGCTGAACCATGACGTCACACTTGTATTTTTTGCATGGCCATGAAGCTTTGACCTTGAGTAAGTGTATAGGTGATTCGATGAAACGTGACGTCATAAAATGCAAGAGCTAACATGGCAGCGTTTTTATCACCCAAACTGAGTGGAGTTTTACTTTTGGGGTGAAACTCAATAATATAAAATTTGGTAGATGTTATATTTTTTTCTACATACTAAGCATTTAATATAATAATGTATATATAATATAGATATATATATATATATCTAATCGTTAAACAAATATTAAAAATCCATGCATATGTCACGTATGAAGTTGACTTGAGCAAATTAAATTTTAAAACTTTTTCTTTGCTTACCCGACTTCTCTATCGAAGGCTCAAAATCTATGCCGACAACGAGATTTATCTAACGAAGTTCATTCGCCTCTACAAAGAGTTTCCAACAAAGGAGAGATTGTTTTTGTTTGTCGGTAAGCCCCCTAGCAGTCAATGAGATACCAACAAGTTAATTATAAAATGGAGTGATATTTGAATTTATTCAACAATTTTAGAATCTCAGTGTTTTTGTTGTAAGATAACAAACTTGTTTATTTGAATTTTCAAACGTCAAACACGAAGTTCATTGCTTTTTCTGAGAAAACAATAATTTTCAAGTGCTCATTTAAATAGGTTTTGATAAGAGTACCTAGGTACTAGAAGGTTCATCAATATTTAAAAAAAAAACATTTGAAGCCGCCTATAGCTTTCGGCCATGGCTTATCGCTAAAATTTGGCAATCCTAATAATTAAAAATAATAATAGATTTTGGAATGAATCCAAAATCAAAATTTCATCAGATACTTTTTAGCCTTTTAGTTATGAAAAGCTTAGACAAACAGTTACTTTCGAAAATACACATTATTTAAACACACAATACGCATACCATTTATATCCTATCCTACTTATATTACAAACACGAAAGTTTGTAAACTTATGGGTTATCCATCCAGCATGGAGCATGTTAGTAAATAAACCACGATACAAATAACAAAAACTCACTTGCTTGGCGTCGAGTTTCAGATATAATTGTAAGCATTTTTTATTGAAGGGAGGATCTAAAATCGACAAGTAATGTAAATTACGTATAAAAGGACGCGCCAACAAAGTGAATTTTAGGTTAAGTATGGGCGGTTTGTATACGTTCATGCCTCATTCAAAATGGACACGGTATAGTTTCTGATATCTGTGTTTGTAAACATATCTGTATGTATGTTTGTTGCTTTTTCACCAAAAAATCACTGAACGGATCTGAAATTTTGGATACAGGTAGTTCGAGGCATAATCTAGGAATAACATATAGAATAATATATATCTACACAAATTTTTATCCCATAAATCAGTTACCGTGGGATAGGCTTACGAAGCCGCGGGGCGCAGCTAGTCTATCTAATATATATCAAAGAAAGTTGCGTTAGTTACACTATTTATAACTTAAGAACAGCTGAACCGATTTCGCTGAAAATCGGTGGGCAGGTAGTTTAGAACCAGGAGACGGACATGAATAGGTACCTTTTATCCCGTTATCGGCTGAACGAATCTTGATGAAATTTGGCTGGGAGGTAAATGGTATCCAATGATGGACATAAGCCCTGTTGAATAGAGCGTGCAAAGCCACGAGCAAAAGCTATTATAGCTATACCGTATCCATCTAGCATATTGAATATTAGTAAACAAACCACCAATACTTAACCTAAAATTCACATTGTTGGCGCGCCCTTTATACGTAATTTACATTATTTATCGATTTTTGATACTTCTTTCAATAAATATTGCTTATCATTACATCTGAAACTTGACGCCACGTTAGTGAGCTCTCGTTATTTGTGTTGTGGTTTGTTTACTAACATTCTACATGCTCGATGGATACGGTATAGTAAATAAGTATTTTCATTTTGTAACAAGTTTGTGTCTATAAAGCACGAAGCTAAGATTAGGTATATCCATTGAGTTCACAGATTCAAAACGTTCCGTTTCACAAATTTCTTTTCATTTCCATTATCCATTGTCTGTACTCCGTAGTCTAATTGAAAAACCCCAAGTGCTTCTCGTTGGAAGTTTTTCGAATTTGTTGCCTTTGACTTGGACAATTTGAATTTTAAATTACGCATTACATCTCAGACTATAATAAATTGATACTTCGCGTGGCGCCAGATGAAATGAGCTAAATTGACTTTGTTTTAGCTAATAAAGTTTTTATTTGATGAGAGTAGTGAACTGACATAGCTGTGTTGTGCTGGGTTAGAATTTGCACCACTCCAACTCTTCCTGCGGGTGTCATAAGAGGCGACTAAGGGATATCCACTGGGGGCGGGCAGCGAACCCTGCAGAAGAATTAAACCACCAAACTGCGATCCCCAACCTGTCTAGAGTCGGGATTATTGGCATTACCCTTCATGAGTCAAAGTCCTTCTTCCGCTAGTAAACAAAAATTAAATGAATTAGAGTCAATTGCACCTTTTTTCTTATTTTATAGTAATTACTATTTATCAAGCTGTTTATATGGTAAAAATTTGACTTGTCTGAGTGCTTATTTTGTGAGTTTAGGGCACATACAGCAGCGAAAGTGGCGCCCCCAACTATTTTATCTTATTATTACGTTACACGCAGGTATTTTTAAAAATCCTACGTTCAGTTTGTGGTATCTATTATAAGATATTTATTAATGTCTCTGTAATAGTTTCATTTTGTAAAGCTTAGGAAGAGATACGAAGTTGCGCTTTTTGGCCACCAAACTCTAATTTCGCATTTCCTCCTAAACTATATGAGATAAAATTATGAAAGAGGTATTAAAAAATAGCTTATAATAGATACCACAAACTGAACGTAGGATTTTTTTAAATTCCTATGATAAACGTAAAAATCAGATAAAATAGATATCGCTGTCAGATTGGCTCGGGTATGCGCCAAAATGAAACTATTACAGTGATATTAATAAATAACTTATAATAGATACCACAAACTGAAAGATGGATTTTTAAAACTGGTTGCGTTTAAGGTAATAATAAGATAAAATAATTAAGGGCGCCACTTTCACTGGTGTATGAACCTTAATCCACAAAGTAATATAAGTGTTTTGTGTCGGGTTTTCAAGAACTGAGAACAACTGAAGTTGAAACGAACGAACTAGATCCAGAACTTATTATGAACTAACAACAAAGTGGTTGCTTGAGCTCGTTCTAGAAATAAATTTAAATAAATTTTTGATTTTATTTTTCACAAAGCTACAGAGATATAGAAAAGAAAATTAAAGTAGGTGAGTGGGAAAGAGATGGACAATAAAGGATGAATTTCTTTTCACCTATTTATACTATAAACTTGCAGCGCCTCGTGGTTTCACGCGTAGTTCCTGTTCCCGTGGGAATTCTGGGATAAAAATTCCTGTTCCCGTGGGAATTCCGGGATAAAATATAGCTAAACGAATTTTATGCACTGTATGTGTTTTATTTTATAGTTTAGATAGTCTAATATTATAATAAAAATAAAAAAGAACACGTTACCGTACAAATTTTTCGTTTTTGAGAGTACCTAAGTCGAAAGTCGCCGTAAAGTGCGATTTTTTGCCGGTTTTTAATTTTGATTCGATCACTAAATAATAAATTTCCTCTATGCCTCTATGGATTATTATTGTAGACTGGCAACACATATTTCCTCTATGCAATAAATACACACAACATCCGGTGCGTGTACATATTATGCGTACTTTTGACCGATTTTGTGAAGAAACAAAAAAATAAAACTTGAAGATTTATAGGATAAAAAGTATGTAGCCTATATTTGATTCCAGGATTAGAATTACCTGTATGCAAAATTTCAGCCAGATCCGTCCAGTAGTTTTGGCGTAAAGAAGTAACAAACATCCATCCATCCATACATCCATACAAACTTTCGCATTTATAATATAAGTGTGATTAGTGTGAAGTGTGATACATAAATGTATTAGGAAAACAAATATTTACTTCGAGTACAAAAATGAACATCGCTTATCGAAAGGAAGGCCAATAAGCGTGATACACTATTTGTTCCATTCCAAATTAGTTATATAAAAAAATATTTTTAACTAACGCCCACAACACTAAAATTATTTACAACGGGATATTAACGATGATTTGAATTTTGAGCTTTCCAATATTTCGGCACAGTTTCATGCGCCATGATCACGGAATAACTGAAGGCACTGCGAGTGAGTTTTTATTGGCCTCAATCATTGATTTATTAAAAAGGGAAGATGAGGTACAACACGTTTTTTGTGAATGGAATTGGACATTTTTACAGAGATGTGACGGACAGATGGAGGGTGAATTTTAGAAAGGCTTGTTTCCAGAGGTCCATGACGCTCAAGGGCTTATTCACAGAGGCTTATAATTCAATTGTTTTTTAATTCTCAAGACACAAGATTTTATTGATAAATTTTAAAGAAGGATGGCAAGGTTCCATGCATCTTTTTTGGCGACGAGCATCACCCCGGCCTTATAAAATAAACAATACGTACCTAAAGGATTCAGAAATCAATAGAATAAACCCTTTACAAGTTGGGAGAAAAAAAATATTTTAGGTTAATGACTGTTAGGCTGCATTTTCATCCGCCAAAGAATGCCTTCTAACACGAGATACCCGAAGCCGACAATTAATACATCACAAAGACATCTTTAAATCTTCAGTCAGTCCAATTTTATCCAGGAGAATGCCGTGGTATCAATTTGTAAGATTTTTGTCAAAAAAAAGTAGGTAGACAACAAATCTATCTACTCGCCAGGAGACAATGGTGTCTATTCAGATGTTGCCAAAACTAGACTTAACTAATCTGACAGGACTAAAGATGATGCCATCCGTATTATTTCTATCGTTATAACAGGGACAGCGACATTTTTAGAACTGTCAAATTAGTGTAGTTTAGTTTTGGCGACATCTGAATAGACATCAATGTCGTTGTTTCAATTTGTGTTACTTGATTTACGATGACATTGACAGTCACAAAAGAAGTCACGTTCTAAGCTTTATGTCGGCTACCTAGCGTTTCTTTGTCGCACAAAATAAAAATAAAAATATATTTTGACTCCCAACAGCTAAAAATGTAAATGATGGTTAGAAAAATCTTAAAAAAAAATATTTATCCGTCATTAGTTATTACATGTCTGCACAGCCCTTGTTTGTTTTTATTCGTGTAGGGGCGGGTGTAGCCATCCTTCTATACATGTCAAACACATTATATAACATTTTTAATCCTTATTTAATACATTACATCATTTCATTTTAATTAATA
Organism: Eupithecia tripunctaria; assembly: GCA_955876795.1. Classification (NCBI taxonomy): domain Eukaryota; kingdom Metazoa; phylum Arthropoda; class Insecta; order Lepidoptera; family Geometridae; genus Eupithecia; species Eupithecia tripunctaria. Next base: position 12,931,182 of record OY041619.1, on the reverse strand, counting down.
TTATTATTTCACTACTGCTCGATGGGTTACCGAATTCTCTTACTATAATTTTAAATATTCATACATGGACTTCCAATGGGTGCATGAGATGTAACTAATGTACAGTCAGTAAAAACAATACAAGAGGGTATTTCATTAGTAAGTGAGTCTTTATGTCATAAGAGCAAAATAGACTACAAGTTTGAGCGAGCGTTTGAGAACCTATTATAGCATGCAGGATTCGTCATCATCAGCCTATATCAGTCCATAGCTGGACATAGGCCTCCCCTAATGAGCGCCATAACGCACTATGGGCATCTATGGGTCACTATTGGTCAGAACTCATTGGCACCCTTTAAGTTCGGAACCCTCAAAATAGAACGAAGCAATATTAACATTTCGACTGCGTTGCAACATGACCGGAAGTCCATGAAACACAAGAACGCCGAACTAGCAGTTACAGGGTGTTAACAAGCCCCTGACCGTAAAGTTTTCGGTTTCGACCACATTAAAACTGAGGGAAATGTGAAACGCGCTACTTAGGGCAGCTCTATATGAGCTGAACTAACGTCCGATAAAAAAAATATGTTTTATATACTCATTTATTCATAAATCCGGATTTTGTTTTAAAAAAAAACTGCGAATCACCACTCCGCGAAGGGCAGCTCAAGCGGCCGCTGACTAGGGTTTCATTATAGAGATGTTATGAATATTATATTTGATACACTCATTTATTCATAAAAACGTGCCTGAAAACTAGTGCAGCGTTGGGCAAATGCCTGGTACTGAAACACGCTAAGGCAGGGACCCATTTTACATTTTACCACCTTGTATTTAGTGTAAGTACCATCGCCAAACGTAATGCCTCTCCAGTTTGAAACTATTTTGCTTTGCGTTAAAAACAAAAGATATCGAGCAAGCCGGGGTTGGCAACTAGTCACTTCACAGAAAAATCACCCTAGTGGTGGTAAGGCGCAATTTTTTCTGACTATACCTAGTTAGTAAGATTGTTTTCAGTTACCTATCTGTATTGTACCTACCAATTTAAGTGTTTTTAGGGTAAAATTAATTATCTCTTACTCAATAAATCTCGTTAAAAATACATTTAAGAAAAGAAAGAAAAATATTATAAAATCATTCTACGGTAAAATTATATTAAAACGGCACCGGAAGTGAAACTAAGCTTAAGCGGCCGGTCAGGGCTGCAGAGAGAGGTTTCCTGACGATGCGCGCCGAGTTCAGGAGTGAGTTCAGAGTTCAGAGTTCAGAGTTCAGAGTCCCCTTTTGAATCTGCCCCTTGATACTACTTCCTCTAGGTCTAGAGTCTCTTGAGATGTTAATCAAGGCTCTTCGCTATTACGCAGTTAAACGAAACGACTATCGGTACAATAGTTTCTGAATCAATTATTATTTTTATTATTATGTCTAGCATGTGAGATCCCACAACAAGGATTCTCTTTCCTATTTGCATTTAAGTACTCTATCTATCTATTACCATTTATCTCTCTCTAACTCTATCTTCTGATTGTATATTAGTTTATAGAGATATAGAAACTTTTATTAATAACAAAGACACCACATCACAATCATCAGCCTATACTAAACCACTGCTGGACACAGACAGGTATCCTCTTATGCGCGCCATAGCGCCCTGTCTTCAGCTCGACGCATCCAGCATCTCATCTGCCTGCAGTCTTTCACCAACTTTAAACTAGAACCAGTATTTACAATAGGGTATATGCATGGATTTTAAGCTATTGCATAGCTTCTATCGCGGGCCTTGAGCGCGGAGACCGAATCCAGAAATTCCGTTACGCAAAAACCTCACGCTCCCCACTCCGCCGGGCAAGGAGGTGTGGCTTGAAGGCCGTGCATCGTCTAACGTCGTTTCAGTTCGGCAGTCTTCGACACGGCGTTGTGTGCGTGCGATTAGACGTATTGTACGACTCTACGAAACTCGCACGAATCGAAACGAGCTGCTCCGAAATCGGACGAATACATAAGCAGCTGTTTATGAGAAAGTATATAGGTGTATAGGGTCACCACGCTCAAAAAGTGTAACTTGAATTAATATCAAAGAAAAAGCAATACTGCATGAATAAAAAAAATAAAAAAAATTATAATTGCATAAGTTGATACAAAATGCTATGCAATAGCTTTACCGCGGCTTTTATCGATTATTTAGGTTAATACATAAACGAAAAAAATATAACACCTTAAAAATTTTCATTATTGAAGTAAAACTACACTCAGTTTCGCGTGATAAAAACGCTGCCATGTTAGCCATTGTATTTAGTGCCAATAGAGATTTTGCTGATGAGACTTAAAATATGTACTTATCAATGATTAAATTTCAAAATAAAAACATCATAAAATACAAAAATAAATATACAGATATATTTTTATGTATCTTGCATTGGGAAGACGCTGCCTTCTGTAACACAGTTTTTAAAAACTAAAACGGAAGACAGAGCTGCCCAAAAATGTGTCCTTTGTTATTGTGGTTACAAAATAAACATTTTCATTTTCATTTTTCATTTTCATTTTCATATTTCTATATCACTAGAGAATACGTAAAAACAATATTAGCTTTTTTGAAGTCACATGCATATACCCTATTGAAACAGTTGAGTTAACTACAAACAGTTGCAAAAATATACGGGTAGTTTCAACTGATCAGTATCAATATCAGTTGAAAGCGTTCGCAGACCCTGGCTGCATTACCCCGCTCTAGACTAACCTATCTATGGACTAAGCACACTGTTTCGGCAGTATGCCTAACAGTAAGTTATGTAAACTGAGATGAGCTTGAGGTAGCTATGAGCTGAGTAGAAGCTAAGGGTTGCTCCCCTATAGCTTCGAGCTGACAAGGGTTGATCTCCAGGGAGAATAATACAACCAAACTTGTTGACTTCTAGAAAGAGAGTGTTTCATCGTTGTTTAAGAGAATTAAGTAAAGTACATGATCACGTAGAGAAAGTGCTTTTCATGTTAACCGCACTCTTTCTAGCTAGCTAAATTTGTACGGCTCATACGCACACGACTTCTGCTTCCGCTGCGTTTTTCCGTCTATGTGGATCTACCTTTACCAATGAAAAACTGAGCCGCGCCCCGAAGCATCGCACTCGCCATTCTATTGTACACGATCGTTTCGACGGACATTAAGTAGAATTTACGACCGACCAATTTTAGGCAAGATTTAAGTACTGCCCTTAATGTCCTGGCTCCCCTTAAGTGATTTGTGAAACATATTTTTACTAGCGTTTGATCCCGGTGGTGTTTACCTGGTTCAAACGGTTTGGCGTACACTTTAAAAAGTAAGATAAAACAGGTAATAAAGTTGTTTATTCAACATGGAGGAGTGAAGTTTACTACGTTTATATCATGATAGCTGCGCCCCGCGGCTCGCACGCGTTGATGTTATGGAAACGTTTAAAAGTGATTTTTATCCCACGGGAACTGATTTATGGGATAAAAAGTAGCCTATGTTTGATTCCAGGATTAGAATTACCTGTATGCAAATGAAAAAAAGCCTGATCCATTCAGTAGTTTTGGCGTGAAGAGGTAACAAACATCCACCCATCCATAAATCCATACATCCTTTCGCATTTATTATATTAGTGTGATGTGATAAATACGTAGTTTCTGCCCGCGGTTTCTCACGCGTTGTTCTTATGGAAACGTTTTCTATCCCTCATCTCAACATGATCTAATTATCCACTGCTGGACTCAGATCTCCCCCTGATAAGTACTATTGCCTTTTATCTTATTATATACATCGGAAATAGTTTATATGATGAAAAGTACCTTTGTTTGAAGCCAGGACTATTATGAATGTATACCTCAACCTCAACGGCTTGTTTTGATCCTGCTGGTCGCAGAATTAAAATATTACTGTGATGAACCCAAATTTGTATGTGTGTTCATCACGTATGACGTATGCGAGACGAATCATATCAATAACAATTTTCTTGTCTTAAACTTCTAGACAAAGTAAATGATGATTCTTATAGAATTTATGTAATTTAACAGAATATTATTTTATTCGTAGACGCTATCGTAGGGGCTCTACGCTGCAACGTAGAGCCTCTACGCTGTAGCAGTTAAGCCGTAGACCAACAACCTATACTTTAATGCGTCATCTTTATCTTCTTTGACTGGATCAAAAGAATTCAATCTGAGTCAAAGAGTCAGAGTCTAGAAATAATAATAATGCAATATTTACACAGACTGTTTTTTTATAAATAGTGATTCGAATCTTTTGTCTCGAGGAATATAAGGACTGACGGTATGTTTCGACTGCAGGAATGAATTATTATGATAGCATTATAGAATAGCCTCGACAAGTAAGTAAGTAAGTAAAAAGGCATTTATTTTGCAACCATTACACATAATTAAGACATACAAAATAGATGGGTACACAAGATTAAGGTTACAGAAAATGGCCAACACTCAGCAAATGCTATGGCAGGATGTGTCCTGCCAGAGCGCTGGTCTTCCGTGGAGGCCATCATGAAGCACGTGAGTAACGGCACAACTCACACAAAATATTACAATGTTACATAAATACACAAAAGTAAAACAGAGAAACACAAATGAACTAAAAACAAACAAATTAAAATAAGAAACAAATGGAGTGTATAATAGTTACAACTTTTATTATTGGAAATATTAATATTAGTAGGTACCTAAAAGAGGTACTGAATGGAAAAGCGAATTATTTAGAGAAGTGATGAGCGGATTGTGTCAAGGCCAAGAACGGCTGCTTACAATGATTAGCATAATATTTTTGAAAGTCTACTAGATATTTTTTAAAACAATTTTTGAAAATCCAAATTGAGTTGAGGAGACAAGGCCTTGCCTCGAGAAAAATACACAAAAATGATATCAAATGTCAATGAGTTCTTAATAAATTTGAAGTTTACTTTAAATATGATTTGTTTTCTAAATATTTTTACTTTGAAGTATAACTGTTTTTGCTTTTGTTAATTATGTTTATTTTTAATTTTAATAACTTTGGTAACATAACGATACCATAAACTATTGTTTGAGAATAAATCAAATGAAATATTCTATCGGATAGAATACAAAAATGATATCAAATATTTAAAAAAACATTGAAGTATAATTGTTTTTGGTTTTTGTAAATTATGTTTATTTTTAATTTTAATAACTTTAATATGGTAACATAACGACAAAATAAACTATTGTCTGAGAATAAATCAAATGAAATATTCTAGCCGAGAGCTTTACTAGGTTTCTAGAGAGGGTTTTCTACAAAGAAAAAGGTTGTCATCGTCCTAAAACTCAAAGATTATGGCAAGGTCGCAGCAAATGTAAAGCTCAGTTGTGGACGACAGGGCAAAGCGGCCTGTTACCCAACCTTATTGGCAATTTACGACGGCCGGCGCTCGGCGAGAAATACAGGTCTGAAGGTACTTTAAGATGTTTGATAGTTTTGTTTATAAAACACAAGTAAATTGTAAATATGTTCGGAAACCTTCTCGCTAGCTAGTTTATATTATAAGTAAGTATTATTATGAGAACTCTACTGCCAAGATAAACCTTTGTTAGGATTTAAGACGCTATTTACTTAAAATTTTATCAACTTTGAACAAATATCAACATTAAATAAATATCTATTTTACTTTAAACCAGCATTACATTCGAACGGTTGCATCCATTAGAATGCAGGTTCGATTCCAGTCCCGTGTCCAATGTATGTATCTATAATCTGCAGATTTATTCGAAGTATTCTGGGTGTTGCCTAAATCCGACTAATATTATGAACGCGAAAGTTTGTAAACATGTATACGACCTCTGTGGCGCGGTGGGCGAAGGTCCGCCTGCGACGCAGGAGGTTGCGGGTTCGATTCCCGCCTCGGGACAAATATTTGTACGATCTGCAGGTATTTGTTCAGGGCGTTCTGGATGTTTTCTATTATATAATAAAAAACTATCTATTTATGTAGTGTATTGTATTATGTATATCAGTTATCTAGTACCCATAACACAAGCTCTGCTTAGCTTGGGGCTAGATAATGCTGTGTGAATAGTCCAGCATTATTTATTATTTATTTATTATTATATGTTTGTCTTTCACGCAAAAACTACTGAACGGCTCGGACTGAAATTTTGCATACAGGTAGTTGAAGGCCTGGATACTTTTTATTCCATAAATCAGTTCCCGTGGGATAGGCGTGCGAAGCAGCGGGGCGCAGCTAGTATAATAAATACCGTCTATCTTTTTAATGATTTTTTCATTACTATACTCTGAAAGTAGAAGTTGCCTGCGTAGCGGGATGAAAGTTAAGGGACGAAAAGTAATGACAAATACAAAACAAATGACAGCTGTCACCTCACTTTTCTCTTGAACCATGCATTCTACCTTTCTATACAGCCATACATGGCTTCTGCGTATGGTTTGACGCAATTCATACAGCCATTTAATTACAGCGTGATGTAAAATTGAAATAAATTATAGGTAAAATGCCATACTATAATTTGCTTTCATCTATTTCTTTAAACTAACATAGATTTCGGCAAAAATATTTAACATTTTTAAATGAAAAAAATTAATGGTAGAATAGATCTCGGTATTCTGCCATGGATATTCTGCCATGGTAGAATAAACATAGAAGTTTATTCTACCATAGCAGAACAGCAAGAGCTACCATGGCTATTATGCCATCTATAGAGAAGATTGTTTATGCCTAAGAAAAAGAAAGCGGAAAAACGGCAATCCTATCTTCATTTGATTTTTCGAGTTTGGGTTTTGATTTTTCGTTGTTTTGATTATTACAATGAGGATTTCATAAAAGAAGAGGCTAAATAGCAGTAGTGGATATTATTTTACCACCTAAATCAAAATAAAGGTACCGCTGAAATGACGCGCTGAGAAAAATGAAATCGTTTTAGGAAAACGTTTTGTTAATATATTTTAACGAATTCTCAAAGACTTAAAAACCTTCAACATAAAGACAACAATAAGTACTAAACACAATGTACATTCAAAGGATTTCGAGAGACCTCGTCGTTTCTCAAAGGCAAAATGATGGATTTAACAAAAAAAATCCAAAGTGTTCACTTCTCAAGAGGTAGATACCTGGAAAAAACCTTTCACTATCTACATATATCTTATAATTGCTCTAATTTTACCAAAGACTTTAAACAAATATCTCACCTATGTTGTTGATTTTTGTGAAATAAAATTTACGAATGTTTTCTTCAGCTGATTCATATTTTATTTTTACTTTCCTTCGTAATGAAAAGGACAGTGTTTACCTCAGGTGAAAGTAACATTTAGTCCCTCGAACTATTAGCGACCTCGCTACGCTCGGCCGCCAAACCCCGTATCAGGACAAAATAAGTTCCTTTCATCCCTTGGGTAACAATGTACTACTACAAACCTTCCCCTTGAATCACTATCTATTTAAAAAAAACTGCATCAAAATGCGTTGCGTAGTTTTAAATATTTAATCATACATAGGGACAGAGAGACAGCGGGAAGCGACTTTGTTTTATACTATCCTCATCATCGAGTGTTTGCCAAGTCGCGGTCTCCACTCAAGAACTCGTTTACCCCATCGGTTGTCTGTTTTTCGCGAGATATGGTTGGCCCACCTGCCACTTCAGTTTGTTAATTCTTTGAGCTATGTCGATAACTTTGGTTCTCTGTCGGATGTATTCCTTACGAATCCCAATCCTTCACACTTCGAGCATCGTTCTTTCCATAGCTTGCTGAGGCACTTGGAACTGTTTTATAAATATAGTGATTTAATAAAACGTTATACATAGATAGAAATAGGACTAGTAATTGTCTAACTGGACCACTAAAAATGCCTAACGACTCATGTAAGCTGATACTTTGTATATAAGTAATAATAATGTTGACACAGTTTACAGATGTCGTTTTGTGAGTGACGATGCTAGATGGAGTAGCATTTTAACCGACTTCAAATAAAGGAGGAGAAATTTTTGAAATTAGAAATTTATTTATTTATTTTGGTTACATTATACACTTTGGATACAATTCTCCACCATAACAAGCCAAACATTAAAAATAAAACCACTTAGAGCTAAAATTGAACACTGAAACAAAGGTGAAATTACATTAATATATGAGGAGGTTCTCCATTCGAGTGTATTTTTTATTTTATGTTTGCTATCTCAGAATTTTTGACTAGGTAGTCCGATTTTTAGGATTCTTTTATGATATGAAAGCTGGTGCTTTCTTTGTGGTCTCATAATTTGGTTCAGTTCTGACTGTGGGATCTATGAAAATCCACGAGAAAACTATAAAAATTAAAGTCTCTTTGTAGTTTTTTAAAACAAAATTAATTATGATCATTTTATCTATGGAGGCTTAAAATGACTGATAAATTTATTATAACATTAGGTAAATTAATGTCTCTATGTCTATGTAGATAGATTAAGGTGGGATTGGAATACCTAAATAGCGTTTTACCAATGTGAAACTCTCTCTTAAAATGACTGATAAATTTATTATAACATTATTTAAATTCATGTCTGTATGTCTAGATAGATTAAGGTGGGTGATTGGAATACCTGAATAGCGTTATACCAATGTGAAACTCTCATTTGAATAGATCAATCGCTTTCACCCTTTTACACTGTACTTCCCCTTTTATATTTCAATATTCACTCCTTTATGTATAATACCTAGTTCGAAGCACCATATTGTAATAAAGAAAAATACATTGCCATTTGGCCCGAACCGTTTCGAGAATCGACAAAAAATATACATTTCGTGTGAAACGAACGATTTTGCGAGTGATTTTTCCATCATTCGGCTTTGTTTCGGAATCGTTGTAGAAAAAGCCTGGTAGTTTTTTCAGGAGTGCTAATCGGTTCTTGGAAAAAGGCTATCAAAATCGCTTTAATATCTTTTTAACTGTAGCTTTATCTTAAGCAAAAATAACACGAAAGAATAGAAATAATTAGAAATAGTACTTAGCCTACTGAAGCCTATTGAAGACTGTTGCAAGCTTAACTGATCCATATCAATACCAATCGAAAGCGTTCCCAAGACGTTGACTGTATGGTCCCGCTGTATGGCAATGCTGATGCGCTGCACCAGATACTCACCAGCTCTCGGGTCACGCGAAAGTTGATGAGTTTCAGGCTCACATTTACTTATCAAAATTACTTATTTACTTACCGAGGCTCTTCGAGGTTTCAAAAAATTATCAGAACGTCCGATCGATTAAGATACCCGTAGATTGTTAACAACAGTTAGCTCAATTGCTTTAATTATAAATACTGGTTCTAATTCTAGTTCCATTCAATAAAGACTGTAAATAATTAATTTGGTTTTAAAAAACTATAAACTGACTTCAATTTTTACAGATTTATCATGAATTTTCATGGATCCCTTTGTCAGAACTGAACAAAATTAAAATGGGACCACACAGGAAGCACCAGCTTTCATATAGAAAAAGAATCATGCAAATCGTTTTATTTTTCAATAAAGACTGTAAATAATTAATTTTGTTTTAAAAAACTTAAAACCGACTTCAATTTTTACAGATTTTTCATGAATTTTCATGGATCCCACTATCAGAACTGAACAAAATTAAAATAGGACCACACAGGAAGCACCAGCTTTCATATAAAAAAAGAATCATGCAAATCGGACAACCCAGTCAAAAGGTCTGAGGTAACAAACATAAAAAAAACAGACGAATTGAGAACCTGCTCCTTTTTTTGAAGTCGGTTAAAAAAGCATAAAATAGGTAAGATTTCATGTCTAAAAAGTAGTTTTAATTATTCCTTGCAAAACCATACCTTTTACATATGCTTGCATTACTTTCTTGGCCCACGGTGCTTATGACCATCTGCAGGTCTTCCAGAACACAGCAGAGGCTGGACAGTGAATGCATAAAATAGGTACGCATTAATCATATGAAGCATTAACCTTATGATAATTTAATAAAGATATTAATGAACATAAGGGTAGGTTCATTTTGATTCATTGCCAATTAATAATCTGTTTGGTCATTATTCAAAGTAAAATTCCCCGAGGACCGTAGAAAATCCACCCCAAATAACATACCTACGGTAATTAAAATCGGACCATTATTTTAAGAGTTAGGGTACATCACATTCATATTATAAATGCGAAAGTTTGTATGGATGTATAAATGTATGGATAGATGGATGGAAGGATGTTTGTTACCTCTTCACGCCAAAACCACACAACGGATCGGGCTGAAATTTTGCATACAAGTAATAGGGTATATGCAACGATTTTTTTTATTGCTTTAATCGATTCTTTAGGTCATTATTTAACCGAAAAATGATAAGACGCTCACTGAATTTCGCGAAAACAAGGTAAAAAGAACAAATCAAAACTACAATCATTTTCGGGTGATAAAAACGCTGCCATATTAGCGCCATGTTTATATGACGTACACGTTCACACTAGATTAAAACCTTTTGTGACGACCTCAGTAGTGATCATCTCAGAAAAGAGGTTTTCAGAAAAATCAGAAAATAACCGACAATACGAAATGTGAAGTGGGCAGAATAGTGTCAAATCATGGTGCAGCAAGCAGAATAAAAAAAGAAAAAATGTGAACAGCCATGTCACGTCCGCTCTAGTCAATGGCGTAGCGTTTTGAAATTTTGCGATTGAGATTAAGATATCAATTTTTCAATGGTTAAATTCTACAATAAAAACATCTCAAAATTCTTATATAAATATGTAGATATGTTTCTATATCAATAGAGAATAGGTATATATTTTTTTAGCCATTTTGAAATCACATGCATATACCCTATTCTAATTCTGGAATCAAACTAGGCTGCCTATTGCGCGGGGCTTACAAATTTTGTTTTACGTGATGGGAGGGCAATACTATAAAAGCATTTCCTACTTTGCGTCTGGCTTGAAACTTTTGTAGTTTATGGAGTAATAAGCTCTTATTCTATAAGACCAATTCCATGATCTTTTTTATTGACTTGATGCTTGGCATTTGATGAATTTCTAATAGAATCAATGTATCAAATACTCTTTATTTTCAGAAATAACAATCAATGTACATTTAGAATTTGTTCTAAAAATTATAAACTGACATGGAAAATATATTTTAGATTTCGGTAGCTTTTATGGTTCCGTATCCAAAGGGTAAAACGGGACACTATTACTAAGACTCTGTCCGTCCGTCTGTCTGTCCGTCAGTCACCAGGCAGTATCATATGAACAGTGATAGTTAGACAGCTTAAATTTTCACAGATCATGTATTTCTGCTGCCGAAAATTGAAGGGGGCTCCCATACATATCTGACGACCTCTACGTCGCGGTGGGCGAAGGTCCGCCTGCGACGCAGCAGGTTGCGGGTTCGATTGCCGCCTCGGGACAAAAGTGTGTACGATCTGCAGATATTTGTTCACGGGGTTCTGGATGTTTTCTATGCATAATAAAATAATATCTATCTATGTAGTGTATTGTATTATGTATATCAGTTACCTAGTACCCATAACACAAGCTCTGCTTAGTTTGGGGCTAGATAATGCTGTGTGAATTGTCCAACATTATTTATTTATTTATACAAGATGATTTTTCACGTGGTTTTATAGATAATGATACAGAACCCCTCGTGCACACTCGTGCACGAGTCCGAATTGCACTTGGCTGGTTTAATTTATGTAGACTTACGTAAAAAAACGACGAAAAAACTTTACGCCTGTTAGTTCTAATAGGCTCAACACATATTTATAATTCTTATAATTTAGAATCTCGAAGAAACGGTAGGTCAGTCAGTATAAAGCAGTATTCACATTAGTGTGCTCACGTCAGTGTTGAGTTGTGACGCGTCAGAGCCTTAAAAAAACATTGCAAATGTGTACACTCTCCGAAAGCCAAAACAAAACTGATAAAAAATCGTCATAAAGCGTTATATATGTAGATGTGAACAGTTAGCCATTACGACAGAGAGCATCACGACACAACAAATGTGAAGGCAGCTTAATTTAGAACCTTAAATAAACGACACAAACAAGCTTGTTTGTGATACAACACAGGCTCGGAAGCTCTTCGTATGGCTCGCTCTTAATAGCATTATTTTTGGCCCTAAAAGCCTGAATATTTTGTTTTGTAAAGCTGTTTGTACATTAACAGAATCACCGTCATTAACGGCGTGCGCGTACCGCCTATCAGGCCGTGTTATATCATAAGGAAAATGTTAATAGGCACTGCGACTTTGTTTACTTAAGCGGAGTGGAGATGAATCTGTAAGGCCTCTTAAAAAATGCTTTGAAACATCACCTGCAGTGGTATTTTGATACATTCGATTCGTTTCCGAAGCAAAAATGACAGATTTGAATTTGAATTCTATTCCGACGGAACTTTAGAACGCTATTTTCATTGGTCAAAAGTTTTCGATATCAAATCTGACAGTCTTTCCGACGAATTAAATAAAAAAAAATAAAAAAAAAAACTGTTTATTGCAGGCACAAAAAGACCCCTGCTGGAGTCTGTTCAAAAAGAGAAGAGTCGTGGCGTTACGTTGAATTAATTTTTAGTTGTACTGTAATGACAGAGCAGTGTTGTCACCGCAACAAAAGTTGTCAATTGGCACACGAGCGTCCTCAATTCCCACGACTCTTCTCTTTTTAAACAGTTACTACTAACTAAAATAACATAATTAAACTAGAGAAGTTTTTATTAACAAAGAAAATTATGATCAACGAATAGAAACAAATTAGAAGTAGTATTTATAATTGAGACAATTGAGCTAACTGCAGGCTGTTGCAAACGATCTTCAGGTAGCTTAACGGATCCATATTAATATCTGTTGGAAGTGTCCTCTAGACGTTGGCTGGCAGCTATGCTTAGAATGAAAAAAAACGGTGGTATTCGGTGGTCCAGTCAATGGGACCAGTGAAGAAATATTTCAGTTGCATTTTATAATATCGACGACCTCTGTGTCGTGGTGGGCGAAAGTCCGCCTGCGACGCAGGAGGTTGCGGGTTCGATTCCCGCCTCTGGACAAATGTGTGTACGATCTGCAGATGTTTGTTCAGAGCGTTCTGGATGTTTTCTAAGTATAGTAAAAAATATTCATGTATATTATGTATTGTATTACGTATGTTATTGTATTATGTGTACACAAGTACACAAGGGAGCGTTCAAGTATTACGTAACGCAATTTTTGAAGATATTTGACTCCCCCTCCCCCCACTGTAACGCTCCGTAACGTTTTTCTGTACCCCCCCCTCCCTCCCTTTCTAAACGTTACGTAACATTCAAGTCATAATTTTTACTCTGAAATCGCAAAAGTATTTTAGCTTTTTTACTAATAAACTCTTCAAATAAAATAACATATTTATTTTAACCTTTGGCAATGCAATAATAAACAGAAACCCAACTGGAATTAAACATTTTACTCGAAATAAAATCGTATTCTTCGACAGACTAATACAATCGAGGGATTCCCCGTAAAACGTAAACGAAAAGGGTTACCAATTTGGGAGTTTTAATTCCCTAATTTTTTATATAAAAAAATAAATAACGTTACGTAACGTGTTGTAAGAAAGACCCCCTCCCGCCCCTGTAACGCATCGTAACGTTTTACGAGACCCCCCCGCCCCCCCGAATTGCGTTACGTAATACTTGAACGCTCCCCAAGCTCTGTTTAGCTTGGGGCTAGATAATGGGCTGTGTGATTAGTCCCACATTATTTAATTATTTAATTAATATCTACAAGATCAAACAAACTAAATCCCGACTATAGCATTGACCCATTGTGCTTATTATTCTATCAATGATATTTTCGACCCCTACTTACACATCGCTCTCTCAATAGACCCCCAATATCGTCTGACGTTATATACATTATAACCACTGGGGTATTGAGACGAATCAATCAATATCTCATTTGTTAAAATCGAACGAGTCAACACTAAGTGGGTACATAAAAATCGGCTACATACATAAAAACATAGGTTGCCAACCTCATAATTTGTTGGAGCTTGTCGCAACAAGTCGGATACAAATAATGTCATCCTTCTGTGATTTTCCGCTGGATCAACCGCTGTCCGCTCATTCCTCGCTTTTCTTATCTACTACAAACTTTCCCCACTTCCTCATATGAATTATGAAAGTACACCGATAAGCATACAAGGTAGCCTGTAATGTAGCACCAGCGTTATCGTATAGCACTTCTCATCAACGGACCTTTTTATGGGAACCTATAAGCTAATCATAACGGTTACTTTGTTGACGCAAAGATAATACTTTGTTGTGACATGCTTCGGCTGACTTTTATTTTAACGAATCTAAATCATCATTTCACATTCACAATCATCATTTGTGGGCAATTGCGTAAGATTCTATAATAAGCTTCCATCTGAAGCAACTGAGCTCCCTATTCGTAAATTTAAACTGTACATAAAACGAAATCTTATCAAGAAATTCTATTACTCCGTAGATGACTACGTCAATGATGTTAATGCTTGGCCGGATGTCGCCCAGTTCCGCACAGACAATAGTATGCAAGACCAGTTAGACTTAGTTATCCTAAGATTGTATTAGTTGATAAGCGATAAACTTGCTAGTGGTTTCTTTTTCACTTCTTCCGCTAGTGGACAAAAAATTGAAGTGAATTAAAGTCAATTGCATCTTATTTCTTGTTTGATAGTAATAACTATTTATCAATCTGTTTATATAGTAAAAATTTTACTTGTCTAAGTACTTATTTTGTAAGTCTAAAGAAATAAACGATTTGACTTTGACTTTGACTTTGACTTAAAAAAGCTCATTGGTGAAGAGGATTATTGCGAAATCCTTCAGAACCTTTTACCGTAACGAACGTCATCATTATGTTTTTGTAAAATGTCATCTATTTAACGCATTTATTTTATGACGTAATTGTGAGTAATATCACTCTTAGGTATGATTTTCGCTGCTGATTGATAATACTTATCTTTGCTGTTCAAAAATAGTGAGCTAAATCGAGTTTTGCTCCAACGTAGAATAAATAATACTGTAAAATTTGTTAATAAAATTAATTTGAATAAAAGACAATGTTACCTTCATAGAAAAAGATCATCCTTTCATTGTTTGAAAGAGGGTTTTAGTAAAATACTACCCTCCAATTTTGTTGACCAAAGTGAGTTTCTGACATTCGACGTCATTTATTCATTATATAATATTTTTCCCGGTAGTCGTGAGGCAAAGTTGTACCCATGTTTAACTCGAGGACAAATATTTTTCTTTTGAATTCCTCGCTACCTCAGCAGTCTACTTTAGAGCAACTCGCAACGCTCGTGACTCTATTAGACTAACTCCACTCGCTACGCTCGAGATCTCTAGACTGCATCGCTAGCTATCTCGGGATTTAATCTCGGCACGTTCAACAAAACTACTATGAGTGATAAATGTGAAAATACACCCACGAATACATCTCAATCAACCGGCTGTTCAAGATAATAATTCTCATGTTTAATTCAGTAATAAAAAAAACATATCATAGATGAAAACACCTATAAGACTAAGTATTATTATTATTGAACTACTTGCGAAACGATATAATTTCGCTGTTCTACATTTTAAAATATGTATTCGTTTGGAAGACGTTACACTTTTCCACACAATAACATATTGAAAGTAAACTGAGGTATGTATAGATAGATGTCCTTAACTTTTAAGTAATATTTCAAACTTCAACTTCTCTATGTCTTGTTTGCCGCAAGGCCATCGTAATTATATCGATCGATAAGTCCATACTCGAACTTATGATTAATCCATAAAATATAATCTGATAAAGAAGCAATGTAAACAAACAGCCATGGCCCGATAACCTAAAAATAGAATTTAGGTGAACTTTTGCTTGATATTTCGATTTTAGATTGAAAGTTTGCATATAAAACTAATTATGATTATTTTGTTCATTACCTACCTACTTGTACGAAATATTAACTGATAGTTAACCCTTACAGTATCCTCGTGAGCGTTTTATGTAGTTTCAAAGGCAAGTCTACCCTTGTCTCTTGCTCTCCAGTCCACTTCAGTACGAAAAAAAAACAATGGGAATTGCCACAGATTAGTGCCATCGTCGTTGTCGTTTCAGTTTGCGTTTTTTTTAGTATATATTCATTACAATTAACAATTACAGTATAAATTATATTTGTACCGTAAAACCTTGTAAGGTTTGTCTCGGTACCTACTCACATTTGTCTTAACTTTATTTGTAGTCTAAAATACTCAAACGCAACTCACATTTGAGGTCGTCTCAAGTCGCGATTTTTTGACAGTTATCAATGAAAAACTGTCAAAAAATCGTTATTTGAGACGCGCTTAAAACTGAGTTGCGTTTGTGTATTCGGGGGTTAAAATGAATGAATGAACACTTTATTGTACTAATAGTAATATATAAACATTAAAGTCTTATATCTAAATAATAAATAAATGTAGTACAAAAGACGGCTCTTACCTATCGCTGAGAGCGACTTTTCCCAGGCAACCTTGGGTTAGTGTCATTAAAGAATCCAAAATAAAATGAGCTACAAAGTCGTGAAAACTTTTACAAAATAACAGTTTATTACATAAGTACGCAAACAATTTGATAAGCGGAGGTTTATTGATACATTATGGTAGAGCTTATTTTCCTGATAACTTAGAAAAACAACGTCGCAAAATGGTGTAGAATTCTTATTTCTAATTTTCAAAACACATTATGAGAACTCACGTTTGAGTATACCTCAGTGAAAACTCGGTGCATTCATTTTACGAAGATCCTTTGAATGCGATGTCATATAATCTCTACCAATTGAGAGGTCAATAAAATGTTCAAGATCGATTTTTTAAAATTAAATAATATTGAAATCTACTCTAAGTATATCTTTAATTCAATGATTGGTTTTACCCCCATTTAGACCCCCTTGTATCAAAAATCCCTTGATGGATTTTGCCCCCATAAGATCAGCATATTAATTATTTGACAATTTCTCATCTATCAACCTATCAAATTTCACGCAAATCGGATCAGCAACGTTTGGACAATTATGCTCGAAGAGAGTTCGTTCGAATTCTGGGGGATTCTGGTGGCCTTACCGAGATGTGACACCATGGATGAAACAACGAATGAAAGAAAGGTTTCTTTGAAACATGAAATACGAAGTTTCGGTTGACGTTCGCACAAAGCGCAAACGTGCGATGCTTCGGACGCGTAACTATGTATGTAAGACATTTGTTTTCGGATCTCTAAAAATAAAAGTCATAATAATTTTCATAGAATGTTTGTAGCAAGATTGGTCTTCCTTCGTTTTATGCGATCCGCTATCCGTCAACTTTGTAATTTGTTTTTCTAGGTCGGTCTCTTGTTTACACCCGTCGCCATGGATACCATTGATCGGGATCATTTGCTTTTTAAGTTCTACGGGATAAATACTAATCCCTCGGGATAAAAAATTCTATAGGACTTCGAAATCATTTTCTATTCAATAGTTATTTAGATTTAATAATAATAATGCCATTTAACAGCAGCACCATTATTTATTATTTGTACATGACTTTAACGACGCCCATTTACAGCTGATCTATTTATTAATTTACTTTTTTTATTTGTACAAATTATTAAGTAACTTGATTATTTTGCTGTCTTGTCTGTTTTATGGCTTTAAATTATAATTTAAGAAGCATTATATTGTATAATTGACGTCTCCAAGTGTGCCTTGTGCTCCTCCGGTGAATAAATGAGTATGAGAAATAGTTTATTTGTGATTCAGCAAAATCGGATACCATGGGCGGAGATATCAAGTACCCGAACACTAAAAAAACATACAGACGACGTGCGTCGGGATTGCGTTCACTTTTTATTTTCTGTCGGGATAGCGTGTTTCGAGATGCCGTAGTACACCCCGAATTGAGGACCTCTTCCTTTTTTGAAGTCGGTTAGAACCTCACGGACAATAGGTATGCAAATAAAACCCGCCCTCGGCGTATCTGGCCATGAATATTACTGAGCTAGTCAAAGCGTGAAGCGAACACGTATACAAGGTCAGTGCACGGGTCAGTAAAGTTACGCCATAGTGCACTACCCCGCTGTTCGTTTATTACTGTTTTGATGATGAAAACGAGCTGAGGTCCTGTGACTGTTCTGGTTTTGGTCTAGGCAGAATAACAGCGCCTTCTGTACACAACAGTCGGCATTATGCTGAGTCTAGGAGATTTTGCTACTGCAGCACATATTGGTCACCTATTTATTTTGTTAATTCGTTTTCATTATATTGTTCCTGTGTTCTTATTTTGTAACTATGTATTGAATTTTCATAATTGTTCATATTGTGTGTATTGTGGTGGCAAGTCAATGAATTGTCTATGTCTATTACTAGAACTGTCTCAACCCAAAAGAAGCAGAATATAAATCATTAGCAGCACCTCGCGGTCTCACCCGCGTAGTTCCCGTTCCCGTAGGAATTCCGGGATATCAGAATCAGAATCAATCGTTTATTTGCAGAATACAATAATTACATGTCAAGATCTTAAAGGTACGTAATGTCAAAGTATTCGACCCGCAAGCAGGTGTGCAAATATTAAATAATTATGTCTCTATTAGGTACACAATATCCTTGATTAATTTTCTTAAAGTTTAAGTATTCGTTTACATTATAAAAACAATTTGAGAGCAGCCAAACATCTAACTTTTTCTTAAATAGGTTTCCATTCAAATCCTTTAATTTTTCTGGGAGCTTGTTATAAATAATTATGCACATGTTAAAAACATTTTTCTTGTAAATATCCTTACAACATAAAGCCTTGTCACTCCTGGAAAATTAAGCTTTTTAATGATGAAAGAATTTTTAAAATCGGTCCAGTAGTTTCCGAGCCTATTCAATACAAACAAACAATCAAATATTTCCTCTTTATTATTAGTATAGACAATGAGCCCGCGGACAGGAGTAAGCATGCAAAAAAAAACTGGCCCACACGGTTTGTCTGAGTGCACGGGTCACTACAATTTGATTGTAGTGAACTACACACTCTGCTGTTTTTATTAAGGCCCATACAACAGCGAAAGTGGCGCCCCCAACTATTATATCTTATTATTACGTTTAACGCAGGAATTTTTAAAAATCCTACGTTCAGTTTGTGGTATCTATTATAAGCTATTTATTAATGCCTCTGTAATAGTTTCATTTTGTAAAGCTTAGGAAGAGATACGAAGTTGCGCTTTTTGGCCACCAAACTCTAATTTCGCATCTACTCCTAAACTATATGAGATAAAATTATGAAAGAGGTATTAAAAAATAGCTTATAATAGATACCACAAACTGAACGTAGGATTTTTAAAAATTCCTATGATAAACGTAAAGTGTCGCTGTCATATTGGCTCGGGTATGAAGGCGCATACCCGAGCCAATCTGACAGCGATACCTATTTTATCATATTTTTACGTTTATCATAGGAATTTTTAAAAATCCTACGTTCAGTTTGTGGTATATATTATAAGCTATTTTTAATACCTCTGTAATAAGTTTATCTCATATAGTTTAGGAGCAGATACAAAAATAGAGTTTAGTGGCCAAAAAGCTCAACTTCGTATCTCTGCTAAAGCGTTACTACATGAAACTAATAGATACCACAAACTGAACGATGGATTTTTAAAACTTGCTGCGTTTAACGTAATAATAAGATAAAATTGTTGGGGGCGCCACTTTTACTGGTGTATGGGCCTTAAGTATTCGGTTTAAAGAATTTATTCTCATAAAAAACTTACACTAGTTCACTTATAATGAGATTTATGGTAACTTATTTCTAATTTCTTTATGGCTAGCGCCCTAAGTTTTATCATTATTACGATATTTATAAAAATTATATTTACTTACTAAGAAAACATTCAAATAAAAACGATTTTGCTGTTTAGTATTGCTTTATTTCTAATAATTTATACGCTTTTAAGACATAGAAATAAACACAATGTATTATTTCACAAAAAGACAAACAGTTAGCAAACGCTTAAATTGATATCTACTTACATAAACATATCCTAAAATCATAACTTCTTTGACAGTAAAGCTAACAAATCGGTTTGTAAACTGAACCAAATGGTCGTTACTGGTTGACACGGCAAAACTTGTTATTAAATTTAGGTTTGTTGAACTTATTGAAAATAGCTTATGGTAATAAATACATTAAGAACATATATAATAAAAAAAATATCGTCTTTATATTAATATTTGAATCTGGCTTAAAATGGTACAAAATGTAATTATTTTATGATTTCGCATATTTATCAGCCACAAAACTATAATATAGGTATTCATAATTCACTTGCCATTCACACAAGTATTAGGTACATATAGAAAAATCCAATATCACATAAACACAGTTCAGTCAGTTACACTAGACCTTACGGAAACCGCCATGTCAGTGGGCAATCTAAGAGAGTTTCACTCCCCAATATAACGGTATTCCCAATGGGTCAACCATTGATAGTGTTTCCAACTGTTGACCAAACCCGCGGCCACTGGGAGCAATTTCGATATTACAAGTTGATCGAAAATCAGTTAGGAAAGTTATTTGTTGTGTAGTTATACTTTCATAAGTTAGGAGCAAGTATCACATTACATTTAACTAATATAACTAACTATGCGGAAGCAACTCTGCCTGACTCTCTGTCATTTTCTTTTTCACTCTTAATCGGCTGAACAGATCTCAATGAAATTTAGCAGGGAGGTAGATGGTATCCCTGAGAAGGATATATGCTACAATTTATAACGGAAAGATGCATGTGAAACCTCGTGTAGAAGCTAGTATTTTTATAAATGTGAAAGTTTGGATGTGGGTGTTTTGATGGATGATTGCTACCACTTTACGCGAAAACTAAAACGAACTGGGCTGAATTTTCGCATAGAAGAAATTCTAGGCCTTAGATAAACCTAAGTACCTATTTACAACGTGAAAAACCACGGACAGAATCTAGTTAATAAATAACCAATGAGGCCTCTACATCTCCGTAAAAGAAACCAGGCATCTTTAAAAGGAGTAGGGTATTATATATAGTAGAGTATTTGCGGATCCGTATTTATTTTTACGTATAGGAGGCCGTCTGATGGCTCACTTCGTATTATAATGAGGCCCCAAAGGATCGCGATTCTAGATTCTGCCGTTGAGAAACGGAATTGTTTAGAATAAGGTATCCAACGACATCCCACGTGACTATAAATGGGTTTTTTGGTTAAAATACCTTATAGACTTCATTTCAAAATCACTATTTGCACTGTATGCCAAACAAATTATTGGAACGCCCTTACAGGGTGTATGTAGATTCTACCTAAAAACTATTAATAACTTTTAATAGACATTGATACAATAAATAAATTGAGAAATAAGGGCGAAACGTTCGGCTTAATACAAAGGCCTTTCAACGTCCACTTCGGTGAGTTATCGGCCTATTGAATGACCAAAGGGAACCCAAATCCGAATCCATACCTAATGTGCAGAGGTACAAAATGCTCTGCGTGTGCAAAAGTAAATCAATTACGCTTTCTCCAGGACACCCTTTGTAAACGGATTGACACATCCATTTGCGGGGCACATTGGCGCCACTTCCTCAGTAAAACTTGACAAGTTGCGGTATTTACGTTAGTAAACGTCTCAAACAAAAATTGGTCGTCCTATTTCTCCGCACGCAAAGCACCGTTTGTCACCGTAAGTGTGGCGTGTTCTACGTATTTTTTTCCAACAAAAGCGAGGGAAAATAGTGAGGGAGTTTATCGGTTTGGCAGATGAAACTTATTTTCAGTAGGGACATTAACCTTGATCAAAGAAGGGCAAAAGTCGTGTGGACGCTCGGAGTGTGTCGTTCCACGTAAATAGGGTTGTTGTGGTGCATTTCCTCTGGCGAAGTAGGAATGTGACCAGAATGAATATCGATAGTTACGTTCCAAGTTCCAACGGAATAATTAATCGAATAAGTTTCAATGTGGCGTTCCGTTACCTTGGTAGTCACGTACGGAGAGAAGCTGCAAGAATCGAATTATGCAGAGTGATATTGGCAATGCCAAATGGTTTTCGGATTAAAATTTAATTCAATTTAAGTACGCAGCCTTGAGCGGAAGTTAGTATAGGTAATCCCCGCTTTTTCCCTGAACTTCCTAGTCATAAATCACCGGCGGTAATAGAAAGACGTCAGTTTCTTTTCACGGCACGTTTACTTGGGAAATTAGTGAGTTATTAAAATATTGAAGCTCCGTAATTTCCTCTGAACGAAGATTAAAATATTTTGAGCGTCTGCGTAGGTAGCTAAAACCCGACTTCATTTTACGGATCATGCATCACATGATTGGACGATTTTTTTTTCGTGACATATACCTATTATGGAACAAAAAGCGTGCGAAAGCAAGGCCTTCTGCTAGTAGCTTCGCGCATGTTTTTTCGCAATAAAAAGTAGTCTACCTATGTAGATGTTATACTTATTTCCAAATTTTTATATGTAGAAAATTTCAGCTCGGTCTAAACCAACAGTATTTTTGGCATTTTCTTCGGCACAAAAACATCTTTACTATGGTGCAAACTTCCGCCCTAATGATATTAGTAGGAAGATAATAGAATAAGAAATCCAAAACTCAGATATGAAGCATTTGAAAATACTTGAATTTTAAAGTAAATCAAGTTAGCGACTGAGCGAATGATCGCTTCGCTTCGATGCGCGTCCAGCAGGTTTGTCGACCAAACGGGTACCAAATAGGGTTGTGTACGGCATTCACTGTTTTCATTACCTAAGACATCAAAATATGCCTCTATATAAGTATACAAATTGTGCGCAGGTATAAGTATCTATGGCACAATTTTGATACATAGGTAATATATTAAGGCGTTAAACAAAATTAATGATAATTAAGTAATTTATTACCATTGTTTGACAAAAAATAGGGACTATGAGTTGTGGCTGTAGCGTAGCGTCTTAGTTTCTAAACGAATACTAATAATAATAATAATATCTGTTTATTTCCTCTTCACAATAGGTTTTTCTTAAAATTTAGTTATCATAAGTACATTAGAACTTAATTGAACCTGTATTGTGAGAGGCTGGAATAAGCAAACATTTCAAAAAAATCTCTCGCTCAACTATCAAAGGCATTTAAAATGTAATTTAGAAATACAGCACACGATAAAATAATAATGCCGCATAGGCTACGTACATAATTAAGGCGCATACCCGAGCCAATCTGACAGCAATTCCTATTTTATCATATTTTTACGTTTATCATAGGAATTTTAAAAAATCCTACGTTCAGTTTGTGGTATCTATTATAAGCTATTTTTTAATACTGCTTTTATAATTTTATCTCTTATAGTTTAGGAGGAGATGCAAAAATAGAGTTTGGTGGCCAAAAAGCGCAACTTCGTATCTCTTCCTAAGCTTTACAAAATGAAACTATTACAGAGGCATTAATAAATAGCTTATAATAGATACCGCAAACTGAACGTAGGATTTTTAAAAATTCCTGCGTTCAACGTAATAATAAGATATAATAGTTGGGGGCGCCACTTTCGCTGGTGTATGGGCCTTAATAGGATTCATTCTATATCGTACTGGCGATAAACTGGACGGAGCGCAAACTGACCTCACTCGTAAGGGACCAATAGTTTTGGCCGCCTGTCTCCTAAGATGGTAGCAAACGAACTGTAGCTTTATTCAATCCCGGGGTATTTTTTCAGTTTCTTGAATAGCGGGGTCAAAAAAAAATTAAGAAATTCTCAATCTAAGTCAGCGAAACATTTTATGAATTTTGACACTTTTGAGATTTTTTTGAATGTGTCAATTCAAAAAAATCTCAAAAGTGTCCGACTGATTTTGGAAATTTATGTACACTTTGAAGCCGATGGATAGACGTAAATTCTGACATATATGTATATAATGTTCATCCTCGTTCCTCTTATTTCAGCAAAACTACATTTTCAATATTAAAAAAAACTAAATGAGACTACATGGGCGATATGTTTTTTTTTTATTTTAGTTATATTAAGTTCCAGTTAAAACCTCATCTGGGATTCTTCTTGTATCGTTTTATTTTTGAGGAAAATTCAAAGTTAAAAATTCTTTATTTCCTTATATACAAGAAAAGTTCACTAAGAAATTATCAAATTATAAAATAAAACATAGACATTTGTAAAGTGATATATTTTATTTCTGTTTTAAATCAGCTTGGTTTCATGACACAGTAAAATTGTGCCAACCATTTTCTTTTATTTTTTCTGTGACACTAAGAATATTCTAAAGTACTATATTTCTTATATGATATCAATCCTATTAAATGGTTCTCTATACGTAGCGTATATATAGCGTATCGCTGCGATTACATTCAATTCAGCAGATCGAATAAGTTTCAATGTGCTGGGAATTATTCGCATAAAAAAATGTATTGAATAAAATAAGCTATTGAAATGAGTCACTACATCTAGGGAACAATTCGATCAAACTACCTCAGTTTAACGTTTCTTCTATTTTATCCATCGACACACCCCTAATCGGGGTATCAACCAGCTAAGCTCGCTAGATCGCTAAAATCGTTTCAACGAATGAAAAGGTCAACGGGGTCTCTAGGTAGTGAAAAATGATCTTCTATACTCTTGAGAATGAAAGATTTTATTTAGTTTTTGTTATATTTGAAGTTTCACTATGTAAGAGTCAGAGTCAGAGTCAGAGTCAAATCGTTTATTACTTTACACTTATAAAATAAGCACTTAGACAAGTCATATTTTTACTATATAAACAGCCTGATAAATAGTGATTACTATCAAACAAGAGATAAGGTGCAATTGACTCTAATTCACTTAAATTTTTTGTCCACTAGCGGAATAAGTGAAAAAAAGAGTAATCAAGAATAGAAGTACGTCCAAAATGTCAAAAACACACACTTTTTCATAATTGGAAGGATAGCTCCAATTACAATTACCCTACTACATTCGCTATCCTCAACCTCACCCTCAACAGCCTTTTATATTCCACTGCTGTAAGGTAAAGTAAAAATCATTGATTTAAAAAGAGAAGATGGGTTACGTTCTCCCAGCGCTTACTCAAGAATTGGCATGTGTTACAACTACACGCAAACACATATTCTCACAGTTATATTTCCAGTCCTGTGCAATACAAACAAAGACGGAAAGACGTATCTAGGACCGAAGTGAGACTGAGACAACAATATTTCACGCGAATCACGACCGCCCGTGCCGCCGGTCAGACGGTGACTGATGTGGGAGAACACAATTTTACACAATTTGAGGTTGCCACTTTCGAGCAACCAGTGCTTCATCTTCGTTTTTAATAAATCAATGGTAAAAATGCGTTTATTTTGCAACTAATACACATAATTATGACGTACAAAATACATAGGTACGCAAGACCCCCACGGGAAGTGTTGGGGTGGCGCAAATTCGAAGCTTTTTTATTCCACTATGGTATATGGGCCATGTGGTGCCGACATGGCCCATGCACCATAGTAGAATAAAAAATATTTGGTAACAATTCCGTGCTAAACCTTCTGTGATGAGATTCAACTAATGCAATTCGCGTGCAACGCCCTCACTGGAAGGGTGGCATGCAAACTGACATGCCACGTATATGTAGGTTGGTAAGTAATAAAACTTTCAGTAGCTTATAATATCTACAAACGAAAGTAGGTTTATGATAATAACTAAAGTGGTTGACACGGTTTTTCAGAGAAAACAACGTGTAAACATACCTATAAGTCTTTCCAATTATCGAGCATTAACTTTCACAAGGTGCCTTGTCCCAAATAATAAGAAAAACGTTGTCACTGCGAAATAATATGTCTTCTAAGACCTTTTCTCAGAATTGTAATTAAAAACCTTTTAATGTTTGGTATTTTAGTAACATTAGAAATGACTTTTATGGGTAACTAATTGAGATAAAAGGTTTTTATCTTGACATACAATTGCTAGCTATGTTTATTGTGTTTTCTCGATGTTTCTATTCTAGTTGTTATTCATTTTCTGGCATTGAGATAGATAGTTTGAATTTACTTAGGTGATTGCGTAAAATATTTCCTGTTACATTGGAAAATCGGTAGCGCTGCTTCAATCAACTAATTATAAAAAAATATTTTTGAAATGACTATCAAAATAAACACTTCATAATTTTATTTGGTTTTTTTATTCGTATGTATTTTCGATTTTGTCTTCTTTCCAAAAAACTCGGGGCAAGATTATAAAGAGCATGAGAGAAGATGAAAATTCTGGTCTCTGACATCATTAAAGAAAATGAAATTGAAATTGCTCCGATGGTTATCAGAAAAATGTAAATCGATCCGAGGTAGGGTCGTCCTATATTTATGATCTTCAAAACGCCATCGCCGCCACAGTTCCATTTTATGTAGGTAAATGGATTTCGTCAGTCGATATTTATTTGATTGGCAATCCTGGTTGAACTTTCTTTGAAATAATCGCTTTTACTCTTCCCGGAATATCCCTGAAAGTGCTAAGTTATATATGTAATGCGATCATTTTGTATGACTTTCAGTTTTCATGATACTAAATTAAAGTAATTTTAATTGTAATTGCAAATCCCAGGTAATGTAAAAATGGATTGCAGCTAGTTGGCTGGCGATCGTTATAAAAGCTGTAAAGGCTTCCTTATTTCTTTGAAGAAAACGTTCATCGTTAGGACAAAAGCGTTCTTTATTTTTTACTTCGTCTTTTAACTCCAAGTTGGATTATAATGTTTCCGTCAATAAGGCAAGGCTAATTGCATTAAGGAAAACTATTTCTTTTGGCTTTTATTTTATTAAATACGTAGAATAGCGTAATTTAAAGCTTAAAAAGTTTTAATAGGCTATAAAAGAATAGCTGGCCTGAAAAATGGTCTGTTTTGAGAAGCGGCAGAGTTTTTCCGAATTAATTTCAGGAATGTCGAGATTCCTGTGATTTATATGAGCTTAAATTAATCGGGGCATTCGAAGCCCATCTTTTGCTTTTTCGTATTTGTGGGAGATACGTTAAATTACGATCATTATTGTTTTATTCGAATTTGAGATAAGAAAACACTAGATTTCCCATTTTAATTAATTGTTTCATTTCGCGCTCGCTGTATCGCACGCGGCGTGAACTTTAGCAATCTGGAACCAATTTCTGTCCCCATAATACAAAGTTAGTTTAGCGTGATATATCTGTGTTAGGTTCTAACAGCTAAACACTAAACCACACCCCGTTCGTGACAAGTGTGTCACGAATTCCATTTTTATTTCTCGGCACTCGCGACTTCAAAACCTAATAAAGAGAACACTCTGTATATTTATCGCTATGTCAGCAATTTCGTGAAATCCGTTTTGTTTATAGCCTTTTAGTTTTAGTGCAGATTTGTATCCTATAAAACCTAATGTATTCTACGTTTTCTAGACTTACCTCTACGTTTTGGAAGTATAATGTGAGTCAACTTATCTTAGATCGTAGGCCCGAGATTTATTCATGCCTATTTTTAACCGAATTCAAATTAAGGAGGAGGTTATCAATTCGACAGTTTTTTATGTTTGTTACCTCATAATTTTTGACTGGGTGGTCCGACTGTCATGATTCTTTTTTATATGAGAGCTGGTGCTTTCCGTGTGGTCCCATTTAAATTTTGTTCAGTTCTAACTATGGGATCCATAAAAAATGCACGAAAAAACTATAAAAATTAAAGTCGGTTCATAGCTTTTTTAAAACAAAATTAATTATTATCACCCAAAACTGAGTGTAGGTATATTTTTTGTTTGACCGATGACAAATCACCATTAATTTTTCGATTTCGAATCACCACAATGGCGAATCCCCAAATCCCATATTAATCTTCTTCTTTCTCAGAGTCTCACGAAAGGTCAGAAAGCTTGTTATAAAACCATCTAAAACATCTATTGATCAGGTTTATAAAGATTGTCCATCTACAATAAATCAATTGATTTACATCTATTGTTTACAACATTCTGCAGTTAGGTGAAACCACTTACATATTCTAATTTATGTTTATTCTTTCCCTGAAATTTTCTGTTTTATTAACCGCTTTTAGCTTGTATTGGTCCACTGCTGGACGCAGGTTTCCCCCTGATAGCGCCTCGCTGTGTCTTTCTAATGGGGGTAAGCCCATAATCCCCACGCTCGGCATGCGAGTTGAATATCGCAGTTCGGTGGTAGAATTGTTCTCCAGGGGGCGCTGCTGCCCGCCCCCGGTTAATATCCCTTAGTCGCCTCTTACGACACCCATGGGAAGAGATGGGGTAGTGCAAAATCTAAGCCAGCACCACAAAGCACACAAAACACTACGTAAAGTTTATAAAGTATATAAGGAACGACATTGGTATGCTCAAAAATCTGAATACGGTGAAACATTATCTTACGACTATATTGCATTATTTATTTCCTACCCATGTCATAAGCGAATAAACGATTTGAGTTTGCAGGATGGCGTGACCGATTTCTTTGATAGTTTCTGCAATGTGAACTGCTTGAAACATTTTAGAAAAATAGACTCTAAAACTAGCAGCGTGCATAACACGATAAATTACCTCGTTAACTAAATGTTTCAATTCAAATAAAACTTTTAAAAAGCTTTCAAAGTCGCAATAAAAGAAACATAGATCTTAACTGCAAATTGTTTTCAAAGTCGTGTCTCTAACTACTAACATATTTCTTACCTAGCAAATGTTTAGCGCGTCCTTCGGACAACGATTTACTAACAGATATGAGTGGAATTTTCGTGCCAATGTGGTGGTATTGTTCATATACTACGAGTATTATGTACCGTATACCATCGTCAAAACTTATTATTCTGTTGATTGTTGTATTTTTTGCTACATAAATTTGAAATTGGAAATTTCATTTTAAAAAAGTATTTACACCAAAAAAGTTTGTCTAGTGTCGGTTGCGGCGTGTTGCTTGTTGGGGTGGACAACTTAATAGATTAACCTGAAGGCGCATACACGAGTCAATATGACAGCGCCACCTATTTTATCATATTATTACGTTTAACACAAGAAATTTTAAAAATCCATCGTACAGTTTGTGATATCTATTATAAGCTATTTTTAATACAACTGTAATACACTATCTTATATAGCTTAGGGGGAGATGCGAAACTAGAGTTTGGTGGCAAAAAGCGCAACTTCGAATCTCTGCTTGCTTTACAAAATGAAACTGTTACAAAAGTATTAATAAACAACATATAATAGATACCACAAACTGTAGGTACGATGGATTTTCAAAACTTTCTTGTTTAACGAAATAATAAGATAAAATAGGGCGCAAATTTCACTCGAGTGTATGCCTAGAATGTTTTTTTTTTTATTTAATGATTAAATTCTTTCGTGGTTCTAAACAACCGTAAAGTAAAAAACGTTGAGAATGAATTGATTTGTTTTTGTAATATAGAACCCTGTTACCATACGATAACAAACTTTCTCAACTTTAGCAATAGCTGAGATAAAATGTTTATTTTTTCTGTTGATATGCTTATCCATGGTTGAAATTTTTATACGTAAGGGAGGTACCTAAGTTTGAATATTTACTCAGTTGTTTACTTACCTACAAACAAAGGATTAGTCACAGATTGACTGTTCGTAGCTTTCGTTGTCAGGATTTCAGAGACTTTCGCACGACGGGGGGTTAACTGCTACAGGGGGTTTTTCGGGTTAAAGGTTGTAGCATACATGGACCACAG
Source organism: Eupithecia tripunctaria (assembly GCA_955876795.1). Classification (NCBI taxonomy): domain Eukaryota; kingdom Metazoa; phylum Arthropoda; class Insecta; order Lepidoptera; family Geometridae; genus Eupithecia; species Eupithecia tripunctaria. The sequence continues at coordinate 12,901,525 of OY041619.1, read as the reverse complement.
CGCTATCGCATGGAACAAAAACATACGAACACACATTCAAATATGGGCTCGGCGTCTCTGTTATAAAGGCAAGATATCACCATAATACTTTTTTGCGCATTTGGGAAAACTAAATATACAGTTCGATAGAAAATTAAAAACTGAATCAAAATGTGAAATTATTTCAATTTCAATCAAGTGACCTTTACGCCCTTTGAGCCCATAGGTATCGATATGTTAAAATGCAACGACTATTTGCTGAAATTTAGCTTGAAATTGTGCTGGAGCTGATCCGGTGCATTGTACTGTAGATGAACTAGTGCGCAACTGCGAATACTAGAGAAAATTGTATTGCTTCTTAGCGGAATGCTTTGCAAGCGGCATTTTATTTCCTTATTGACTGACAAGCTTACGGCATTTATAGCTGAAGAGATATTTTGAAGGGAAGTTCCTTTAGACTTTTTAGATCCCTAAACTTAATCGATTTGTTAATAAAATAAATTTTACCGGGTATTTATCGCAAACCTTCTGTTTTTATTTCCCTTACGTTTCTACTGCATTACAGCGATCGTGGTCACAGGGCGACTGGATGTACACGGAGTTACAGCCGAGAATGGAATTAATCGAAACAGAAGATGGGGAAAAGACGAGATAAATACCCGATAAAATCATTAATTTTAATTTTTAGCTCGTTCATAAACTATTGGGGACACCGTTCGCTATATATACTTAGGAATACTCACGTTTTTTAATACGATTTTTGGGACATTAGTTCGCATATCATAAGGCTGGTTGGACCTTCTCCACTGTAGCTGCCATTTTGCATGAATTCACACGATAATCAAACGTTAGTTTTTAGTTAATTATGAAATATACACATAAATACCGGCATAATAATTTTCACACCTTAACCTCTACCTCGATAGCTGTTTTGTCCACTGCTGGACGCTGGCCTCCCCCTGATAAACGCCTTATTGGCGTTTATCTAATGGAGGGGCCCATAATCCCCATGCTGGGCATGCGGGTTAGGAATCGCAGTTTGGTGGTAGAATTGTTTTTGTAGACGCTGCTGCCCGCCCCCGGAAGATATCCCTTAGTCGCCTCTTACGACACCCACAGGAAGAGATGGGGTGGAGCAAATTCTAAGTCAGCACCACACAGCTTTCCAATTTTCACACATTAATTTCGAAATATCCGCTGGATGTACTCTCAAAACAGAGAGTCCCGTTGTAAATTCTATTGTCGCAAACACACGCGCTGGAGGTTTGTGTACTCATTTCTTCCAATTTGAATGCACGTCGTAGCGGTAAATCTCTCTCAGATTCTTTTCAGCTTCAAGTGCAATATTTTCTATAAGCCAAGCCTTTACTCTTGTGATTACGTAATACTTGTTGTATACTAACAGGGTAGGTACCTTTGTTATTTCTGACTGGCTATTTCCTACCTTCGTGCTACTCGGAACTATAAAGTTCTGTATTGACAAGTAGCACTGACAAAAACAAAATAATTAAAGAAATTATTATCCAACAAACATCATTTTTTTTACAAATAAATGTACATTGTCGCTTACCACATCGCCCTATGAAAATAACATGAAATTACCCAAGAACAAACTTACATATATGACGGAGCCGAATCTCCGTTCGCAAAGTACGTGATGGCCCAAATATCAAAAATCCCGAAATAACCAAATCATAATACAAACCAATCGGCTATCACTCGATCACAATCATAAGCAAGCACGTTGATCATACGATCGACTAGATTTAAAACGATTAACATTGGAAGCTCATAAAGAACGTGATAGGTTTGACCCCGAGCATAAGTCCGTATACAGAAAGAACGCTGGAAACTTATAAGCGCTTACCGGCGCTTGCCAGCGCTGGTAACCTTCGCAGGAGGAAATATATGAACGCACGCCGATAAGCACTGAACGGTGCCGACAAGTGCCGACAAGCTTCAACACGTGCTGGTCAGCGCTGGGTGCTGCCATCTAAAATTAATAAACAACTGCGACAACCAGCTTCCATTGTGTAGAACGGACCAGCGCTGTCAAGCGCCGGTGAGCGCTTATAAGTTTCCAGCTTTCTTTCTGTATACGGCCTAACACCGGACCGTACTACCGTTCTCCAAGCCTCCTCTAAAGTGAGTATCCTGCTGTCTACCCCCCATACTTTATCTTTTCTTACCCGAACGATAGCCTCCGATTTAGTACGAAGTTGCGCGCACAACCGCGCCCTCTGTGTTATCATCTCTGTCGACCTTACCCAACTGAATCGATTTATTCCCATTCGACGCTCCAAAATGCGCCTTGATGGCTCTGGCAAAAACATCACTGTCTATTTGACTCTGACAGAAGCACACTGATGATTTTGACAGTTCATCGTATAGCTAGATGGTTGGTTTGTGTTATTTGTGGAATTGAAACATCGTTCGAATACTTATGCCCTCCATTTTCTATCGCATTCTTCGACATATTTAATTATCTAACATAAGTAAAGTAAAAAATAATTTACCTAACACCATCATGGAGAAAAATATGAGGTGAACAGGAACTAAACTAACAAAAGATTAATATCTTCCATCGTGGCCTGTTGCTGCGTTGGATCGCGAGGACTGAAAGAAGAAAAGGGAGGCCTTTGCCCAGCAGTTGGGCAGCAATTTCTAAAAATAATAATAATAATTAATAATTGAGTAACATCCATGTTGCCATGTTTTTTACGACATTTGAGTAAGAACAGATTTATTGGCAAAGATCTTTCTGCTTTACGCAAAACATTCGTTATTTTGAAATAGCATGCTTTCATCCAATTTTAGTTTCAAATTTTATTTTATTTTATTGTAAGCTTAATTAACTCGTACATTGCACACCGTTAAGGTTATTTAAGGTTATAAATTGACTCGCATTGCCATAAAACACCTGTACCTACCTACATGTATTTCATGTAATAAATGAGACCTAATTTACTTTCAGATTTAGTTAAGGTGCTTCGTCCATTATAAAAAATGGCAATTATTCGGCTTAATATAAGTAAATCAAGCAAAACTACGTTCAAAAGTAGCCTACTCAACGTTTTTACACTGATCAGAGTTAACAAACTAACCTTAGTACTTTAGTACTCATGAACCTAATTCCAAGAAAATATGTAAGAAGTAAAAGAAACAAAAACTAATATAATCAAAACACGTGGACAAGATAATCAAAAAAAGGAGGGCGATAGGTACTGCACGCGACACAGTTGTAAACTTTTAGCGTCAGTATCGTTGCATTATGTTATAGTCTTATAAAATATCCATGGTAAAAATAAACGATTTGTATTTGTATTGTAAGTAGATAGTAGTCATAATACAGCATCAACAGAGTTACAAATAGTGATAAAATGCTTGTGCCGTAACTTGTACAGGATTAAATGTCCTTTTTGTAGGACAAAGGTCGAAGGCAACAAAAACTGACAGCCAGCCATGTAGATACATTGTACATTGTATGTATTGAAGGTCGTCCTCGATGCCACATGAAGATATGGTACGATTTATAGGTATGGAGCAATGGTATGTAGGTTTATCGAGCCCTAAATTATGTCAGTGAAAAAATAATACAAGACTGCAGAGTACAAAGCGTCTACAAACTGGATGGCCGATGACCTTCTGGAATAACCTCTTTGCCTGTGGTCCCGTTAAGGTGCATACACGAAGAAAAGGCGCCGCCACCTTTTTATTTTCTTATTATTACGTTTAAGACGCATTCATGGGTATAATATTATATAATAATAATAAGATAAAATAGGTGGCGCTGTCATATTGGCTCCTGTATACGCCGTATATCTTAGATTCGCAATTTCTTAGCTTCCTTAATGCACCCTTGGGGGGATTTCAGGGGGAAAACTAAAATAACCCTATTCAGAGTAGTCCTGAATTTTGTTTAATGATCAGTGTTCGAGAATTTTAAGTTTTTAACCAACTTCAAAAATAGGAAGAGCTTCTCGATTCGTCTGTTTTTTTACGTTTGTTACCTCATAACTTTTGACTGGTGGTCCGATTTTCCTGATTCCTTATTCATATGAAAGCTGGTGCTTCCCATGTGGTCCCATTTTAATTTTGTTCAGTTCTGACAGTGGTATCCATGAAAATGAGATGATGAGAAATAAAGCTTCTTTAACCTCAATTTATGAAAAAACTATAAAAAATTGAAGTCAGTTTGTTGTTTAAAACAAAGTTAATTATTTATTTTAAATTAAATGTTAGTTTTTTATTAGTTTTCGGCGTTTATTAAAATTTGCTCGTCTACAAGTATTTTGGGAGTTATTCGCAGAAACATATTGAAATAAAAGAATTTTCCTCAGACCCTTCATACAGTGAATGGTAAATCAGTATTGCTTTAGGGCGACGACGGCACTTGAATAGTAAAAACAATGTCCGTCGAAAAATCTTCCGAAATCAGTATATGCTGTAGGCATTGGATCCAATTGCCAAAGTCAAAGTCAAAGTCAAAGTCAAAGTCAAAATCATTTATTGCAAGTATTTTTTTTTTTTTTTTTTTTTTATCAGAAATAGTCCTTCGTTTGACCGCAATCTCACAATTCTCACATGATGGAAAGCGAAGATGCGGCCGACGATGTATCACGAAGGTCTAGAAGATGGCTACTCCGGACCACATTCCGAAACACAACTGAGTTGCTTCACGGACTGGCCCAGTCCGGAGGGTGGTGACAAGCCACGGCCGAAGCCTACCACCAGAGGGTATCGCTCTTAGCACCACCCAGAGGACACGTGTAGGGTATCAGAGGGTCAACACCTACGAACGTGAGCGATACTGTACATTGATGAGCTTAAGTTCTAATTACAGCTAAAGTTTGTACATACACCATGTTAGATTGGTATAGCAATGTTTTCGTGATTACACTATAGCTTACTAATATAGCAATTTATTGCCGTCGCAAATTCTATGATCTGAAACGTTAAAACTTTTAAATCCATCATGGTTATTAATACTAAAGTTATTTACAACGGGATATTTACCATGATTTGAGTTTTGAGCTTTCCAATATTTCGGCACAGTTCATGCGCCATGATCACGGAACTCAAATCATGGTAAATATCCCGTTGTAAATAACTTTAGGATCTGAAACGTATTGTTTATATATATATATATATATATATATCTTTGTTATTGTGTACTTGACCACAGTTAAGTGCATACATATTCACACAAGTCGACATGTTTTTTTAATGTTCCGTACCCAAAGGGTAAAACGGGACCCTATTACTCCGTTGTCCGTCTGTCACCAGGCTATCTCATGAACTGTGATAGCTAGATAGTTGAAATTTTCACAGATAATGTACATATATTTCTGTTGCCGTTATGACAACAAAAATAAAAAAATACTTTATTATATAATATTATAAATGCGAAAGTTTGTAAGGATGTATGGATGTATGGATGTATGGATGTATGGATGGATGGATGTTTGCTACTTCTTCACGCCGAAACTACTCGACCGATCTTGCTGAAATTGCATACAGGTAATTCTAATCATGGAATAAAACATAGGCTACTTTTGATCCCATAAATCAGTTCTTGTGGGATGAAAATCACCTTTTAACGTTTATAGGTACAGCGCGTGCGAAGCCGCAGCTAGTATTTTACCTTTCGAATTCGACTCGCATTTGGCCGGTTTTTGTAAGCCTTACTATTATCATTTATACACACGTGTCTCGAAGAACACGTTAAGCATTTGGTCCTGCGCCTGACTTCTCCCCCGTTGTGTTGGTCGGTCTTCCCATCGGATTATGAGAATAAAGTTAGAGTGCACCTGGGTTTGCGGACACACTTGTGCACTATAAGTCCTACGCATCTGGCTAGACTCCGATGAGACTGACCGCCGTGGTCGAAATTCGGCTAGGAAGTAATAAATGAATACTTTATTGTACCTACTAATAATCTATACTTATAATAAAACTGTAACGGGTCCAATTATGTACATTGAAGATATTTTGAAATATTCTTTTGGAATGCACTCTATTATCGATACTGAAGCCAAAACAGTAATTTTTTTCGTTCATGTCTGTCTGTCTGTCTGTCTGTCTGTCTGTCTGTCTGTCTGTCTGTATCATGGCCGCACATCACGCCGAAACTGAATGGATTCAAATGAAACTTGACATGATTGGAGTTCATACTACGAGGAAGGACATAGGATACTTTTTATCCCGGAATTCATTACGGTTCCTTACGGTTGGGTTCATTACGGTTGGGAGAGGGGATGAAAGTCAAAATGTAGTACTTCGTTGTAATTCATCAACACGTCCGATATAATTTATTCTTTTTTGTGAGAAACAATGTTGCAAAATTTAAAAAAATAGACATCATCATCATCATCATCAGCCTACATGAGTCCACCCTCAGGAGAGGGGATGAAAATCGAAATGTGTACTTAGTTGTAATTCATTAACGTGTTGTCCGATTTCAGTCAATCTTTTTTTAATAGAAACAGAAGATTGTAAAAAGACAGTCAACATTATCACCATCATCATCAGCCTTTATCAGTTTGTTAATTCTTTGAGATATATCCGACTTCACGATCTCACTTTACCGTGCCGCGCGCGCGGTACCTACACCGCTAACATAAACAACGCTTAAAAGCTCTATTACAAAGCAATGACTGTTAACAAGGCACACAACGCAATGTATTATTTAACTCCTAATAAGTAAAGGTGTTCGTAAATTTATAAATATAACAGGGGTAGACTGATGCTGTGTCAAATATTTGACATTAAAATCACATCACACTAATATATTAAATGCGAAAGTTTGAATGGATGGATGTTTGTTACCTCTTCACGGCAAAACTACTGAACGGATCTGGCTGAAATTTAGCATACAGGTAATTCTAATACTGGAATAAAACATACTTTTTATCCCGTGAATCTGTTCCCGTGGGATAAAAATCACCCTTAAACGTTTCTATAGGAACAACGCGTGCGAAGCCGCGGGGCGTAGCTAGTAATAAATAATACATATAAGTCTTATATCTAAATAATAAATATATAGTACAAAGGCCGACTGCTCCCACAACGCAACCAACCGGGAACGATGGCGGCGCATTGCACGAGCAGCCATTCATCAGGACCGCATCATAACCACGACCACTCTGACAAGAGTGACCGACTAAGAAGAAGAAGTACAAAGGGCGGCATTATCGCTAAGATACTTCTCCCAGGCAACCTCGAGGACAATCTACTAGTAGGACATAATCATCATACATAATATAATTTATGTATAATAAGTTCTATATTTTTTTTACTTCTATTCTTTCTATACAAGACCTTCTTTCCGAGAGATACAGATTAGGTAATGTATCTTCGTTTAGACTTAAAGGGCATCGATCAAGGTATCCGCCACTGCAGACCCACCATACCCCTGGTCATACCCCTGGGGGTATGGTGGGACGAAACCATACCACTATTATAGTAGTGTTGGGATATGAAAAATTTTAAATTTATATTCAAATTTATTATTCGTATCCGCCGTTCCCAACGGACAGATCGATCGTTTAGAAGTAAAAAATAATAAAGTTGTTATTTCATATCAACGGTTTGACAGCTGTCAAGCCGTAACGTAATATCAATGAAATAAGAAAACGCCTCAATATAACCGTAATCGGAAAAATAACTATATTCGACTCTCAGTACTATTCGTTTCAAGTCAACGCTTTGTCACCATGTTCGGAGTTTTATAATAATAATAATAAAATCATTTATCATTTTGTTTCCTTTTTATGACCTCAAAGGCCATAGGTAATTTATAAATAAATTAAAATTAACGTTAAAAAAATACAATACAATACAAAATATGATACGAAAAGCGTCATTGTATTGCATCCTGTAACTGTACGATTTTCTTTTGTATTTGAACCAGAGCTGACAAGTATAACAGTTGCCTATAAAATTAGCATACCAACTTAAAAAAGTAGTTACTCGTACATACGATTTTAAATTAAGAACCATTGAATGAGTGACATTGTTGTTTTCACTTACTCGTTTTTTCATAGAAAATGTATGGGAATTGTTTTTTTTAATTATTGCCAAAACTTACGATTTGATTTGGTATGTTACTTTGGGAAAAGTGTTCCTGGTTGGAAAAAGAGTCCTTTAAGACCAACTTGTATTTTATGACAAATGTCATTTTTGGGCGAACCGTACTTTTTTTCAAAAAAATAAAAATGACAATATTTTTTTCATCAAAATAAAATAGAAGGTTTCTCAGAACAGAACCTTCTAACTACAAAATAAACGGTAGTTACCATGAAGGGGCCAAAAATTTGCCCCATCCTGTATAATTGAATTCTGTTTATTGTTTTTGAAAACTAAATCAATTATTGCTTCTTGCGAACCAGGTTTGGTCGTGGCTTTGAATTTGTACCACCCCAACTCTTCCGGCGGGTGTTGTAAGAGGCGATGGGATAAACTGGGTCGTGGGCAGCAGCACCTCGACTTTTTGTCTCAATAGGATATATGCATGTGACTTCAAAAAAGCTCATATTTTTTTTACGTATTCTCTATTGATATAGAAATATAACTGTATATTTATTTTTGTATTTTATGATGTTTTTATTGTGAAATTTAATCATTGACAAGTAGATATCTTAAGTCTCAACAGTAAAATGTCTAAACGCAACGCTATTGGCATGTGAAGCGTGACGTCTTACTTGAACATTTTTGTATGGACATGTAGTTTTGACTTTGATATTACATTATGGGACTCGATGATCCGTGACGTCATAAAATACAATGTCTAACATGGCAGCGTTTTTATCACAAGAAACTGAGTGTAGTTTTACTTTTCGTTTTTTACCTTAATAATTTAATTTTTTTTGGGTGTTATATTTTTCTTTCGTTTATGTATTAAGCGGAGGCCTGTGTCCAGCAGTGGAACAACATACGCGGTTGATATGAGGTAAGGTTGAGGACTTCTAGACTCTCACCGAGGTCAAACAAAGGATTGGATATTAATCTAACTAAACAACGTAGAGGACACTCAAAGCGGATCGTCTCATAAAGATACTTTTTCATAAACAATTAAGCAATATAGTAAAACAACGCGTGCGAAGCTGAGGGGCGCACGTAGTCTCTTATGAAAATGGCAAGTGAAAAGTACCTATTGGTAGATAAATTCGTATTTGTTTATGAATAAATTCATGTGAATTTATTATAAACACATTCTGAAACATCTCATGGGGTTAAAATTACATGTGAACGAGGTTAATTGCCTACATGCGTAAAATTATCTTCGTAAATTGGCCATAAAAGCCTTTTGAGAGTGCTATTTTACCAGCAAACTATGACTAAATATCTAGCTACTCTCCACGACGACTTTGCGTTCGGGTTTATAAAACCTTATGTGTTATTCAGATCCAGAACTTCATGCTTGCAACAAATTCAGCCCGATCCATTCAGTCCCTTAGATAATTCTTATTTGGCAATAATTCTGACTGAGTATTGTATTGAGTAGGTAAGTATTGACAAAAAAAATTCGATTATTCAACGTAATAATAAGATTAAATAACTGGCAACGCTATTTGAGTCAGGGTACCGCCTTAACTGAATAGTTCCGTTTTGGAAATTGCTTAGCCTTTCCACAAAGAGACTGATTTTTGGATCCAGCGGCAACACTGTATGTAAATTATAATCCTTTTTCAGCCCTTGGGGTTTAAAACCGGTTTAAAAACTCTGATAATAGGGTTTAAAACCTCTGAAAAAATGCATTACAAAAAGCAAATTGGGTACCAAAGCACCTAAACGCGGCCTATCGCAAAACAAAATACAAATAAACTTAAAGTACCGGAAGTCAACATTATCCCCACTTGTACCGGAAAGAGGCGGGCAGCCATTACAACGGCAAACACTTAGCTGATGTTTGGAGGAGGCTTAACAAACCCTTGGTTTTATTTAACCAACTTCAAAAAGGGTACTCTACTGTCCAGGGTACACGTACTCTACCTTTTTCTTTTTGTTAATTCAATTGGTAATCTTTTATCGGATTTCTCCCATGAAATCCTAAGGGTGATTTAGATTATGATGATAAATGATTATCTAACTGTATTGAAAAATAAAATAATAATCAAATAATACAAATAAATTATAACTAGTATTTACAATTGAAACAGTTGAGCTTACTGCAGACTGTTGCAAATTTGTCTACCGGTAGCTCAACTGATCCATTATCAAAACTAGTCGTCCGCTGTATTTCCCCTCTGTATGGCAATGCTGATGCGCTGTGCCAGTTACTCACCAGCTCTCGGGTGACGCGTCGCTAACTATATAACAAGTAACAACACAGTCACACACATATAGTCACACACATATAGTCAAGTCAATAGCTGTGCCCCGCGGCTTCGCACGCCTATCCCACGGGAACTGATTTATGGGATAAAAAGTAGCCTATGTGTTATTCCAGGAATAGAACTACCTGTATGTAAAATTTCAGCCCTATCCGGTCAGTAGTTTTTGCGTGAAAGAGCAACAAACATACAGACATGTTTAGTAACTTTCCTGTTCATAATATTACTAGGATTGATAATTAGTACCTGGGTGACCTGGGTTTTTTGCGGTAAATTGTGCTTTTTAGAAATTATAGTAGTACTATTCGCCAATAGATGTCAGGATGAGTCAATTGATTACGATAAAGTTATATATAGGATGAGGCCTTACCTAACCGAAGAATTACGTATACAACTAGTAGAGTCGCTCATCCTTTCAAAATTAAATTACACTGACATAGTCTTTGGTCCTCGACTTTACCAAAAAACGGCCAGACTAATACAAAGAGTTCAAAACTCGTGTGCTAGATTTTGTTTTAACATTCCGCATAGAGGTCATGTTTCGAGCTTTCTAAATGATAGTTCTCTACTCAAAATGAGACATAGGCAAAAACTCCATTTGGCTTGTCTTATGTTTGGAATTATGAAGCACCATGCTCCGATCTATCTACACACTAAGTTTGATGAAGCCCATAGTTTGAGATCCTGCGAAAGACGACCTCAGCATTCGATGCAGCTTTTAACGCAGCAACATAAAACAGCCGCCTTTAGTGGGAGCTTCCGCTACGCTGCATCGAAATGCTGGAATAACATCCCACCGCCCATTAAGGAACCTAAAATGTCTGTCTACTTTTAAATTTAAATTAAATTTATTTTTGCTTAACTGGCAAAAGGAGCAGGAACCTCTCAGACATGATACGAGTGCTATTTAATATACGTGTACCTACAAAATCACTTGGCATAACTTCTTTTACATTTTTAGATAATTATATGATTATTTTAGATGTTTAAAGCGGTCTTTATTTAACTTTCACTTTTTGTCTTGTAAGTAACACTTCGCTTTCAGATTTTTTTTTAACTTTTAACTCTTCGGTCCCATAGGCCCCAGCAGAAAACCAGCGTAGGTTGTTTTTTTAACGCCTACACAAGCTGAGTTGGGACCATTTTGTAACTAGAACTAAGTTTCCCTTAATTTAAGTATAACTGTTTATTTGTCTGTATATTTGTTTAATGTTTTAGTTACAAATAAACGCTTTTGATTTGATTTGATTTGATTTTGATAAAGTGAATTATTGAAAACAATATTATACTAAAAAAAAAGACATTTTCTGAAAATGAATCCTAGCTAGATCGATTTATCGTCCCCGAAACCCCCTGTATACTAAATTTCATGAAAATCGTTGGAGTCGTTTCTGAGATCCCGGTTATATATATATACCTACTAGTTGCGCCCCGCGGCTTCGAACGCTCTATTCAAGCTATGTCCGTCCCCGGGATACCGTTTACCTCCCTGCCAAATTTCATCAAGATTCGTTCAGCCTGGAACGAAATAAAAACTATCCTATGTTCGTTTCCTGGTTCTAAGCTACCTCCCGACCAATTTTCAGCCAAATCGGTTCAGCCGTTCTCGAGTTATAAGTGTTGTAATAAACACGACTTTTATACAAGAATTGCTCGTTTAAAGGTATCAGATGAATTAGTCGTTGTATATGCAATTATCACATTACACTAATATTATAAAGGCGAAAGTTTGTATGGATGTATGGATGTATGGATGGATGTATGGATGGATGGATGGATGGATGTTTGTTACTTCTTCACGCCAAAACCACTAGACGGATCTGGCTGAAATTTTGCATACAGGTAATTCTAATCCTGGAATAAAACATAGGCTACTTTTTATCCCATAAATCTGTTCCCGTGCGATGAAAATCACCTTTTAATTTTTCCATAGGAACAACGTGTGCGAAGCCGCGGGGCGCAGCTAGTATTCTGTAAAGTTTATGACGTGGTCATGTGGTTGAAAAATAAGATTCACCAACAAGAACTAAACTGAAGCTCTCTGAAGGTTTCATTTAGCAATGTTCGTCTGGATGGAACAGTAGCTTGTACCAACAGTATCTTTTGTTATGCAAATCTAAGTATACACCAATAATATGCAAATGTTTTGCAATGTTTCCACGGAATCACGATCGCCTGACATCACCTTGACAGATTGATATAGTCAGAAAAATTCTATGCATTATTAAAATTACATTTCTTTCAAACAATGCCGAACGTTTTTTGATCGGATTATAATGCATGATCTAAATATTTATGAATGACCTATTGTGAAACTTTTGAATATTTATGAAATAAAAAGATAAAATAATGCTGGACTGAAGCTGAGGCCAAACGAGCGTAATTTTTGAAATTATAACGTCTATTATGATGAACATGGATAGCATGTTCAAAAAGTGTCACGTTGTTGATGATGGTGTCATGACGATTGAAGCACACCAAGATTAAAGTTCTAATTTCGTCTAATAGATAGCGTTGATAGATAGCTAACACCAGAATGGCAAAAACAGTATAATAAACTACGAGGTAAGTAAGGTTTTTGATTGATAAAGTAAATGACGTTATCACGTAAAATTTTCGTTCCTTAAGGCCCATACACCAGCGAAAGTGGCGCCCCCAACTATTATATCTTATTATTACGTTGAACGCAGGAATTTTTAAAAATCCTACGTTCAGTTTGTGGTATCTATTATTAGCTATTTATTAATGTCTCTGTAATAGTTTAATTTTGTAAAGCTTAGGAAGAGATACGAAGTTGCGCTTTTTGGCCACCAAACTCTAATTTCGCATCTCCTCCTACACTATATGAGATAAAATTATGAAAGAGGTATTAAAAGATAGCTTATAATAGATACCACAATCTGAACGTACGATTTTTAAAAATTCCTATGATAAACGTAAAAATATGATAAAATAGGTATCGCTGTCAGATTGGCTCGGGTATGCGCCTTAACCGATTTTAGAGACAACCATTTTTTGAGTTGTGAAATGAGTCACGTCAAAAATAAAAGTGCCACGCGTTTAGTTTTTTATTTCAATGGGAGCACGCAATTAGGCGTTTAAGCGACCCAAAACTCAAAAAATCATTCTAGTTTGGCCTTAATTACTCCCTTACATCTCATGGCTACAACCAACGCTTACTCTAATTGACAGAATAAAAAAAACAAAATTTGGAAACTGGAATAAACAAAGGTATGTTGCTTGATTTTTCAGTAGTGGCAGGTGTTTCCCTCTAGTCCCACCTTGTAGCCAGGGGAATGAGAAATATGCTTTCCCAGCTGTGAGCCAGTTATGAAATGGGAACGACTTTCCCAGCTCGTATTCTGATTTGGTAGCTGGCTTCTAAACAGCCTAATGGCTAAACGATCCCATCTCTTCCCGTGGGTGTCGTAAGAGGCGACTAAGGTATATCCACCCGGGACACCCGGGGGGAAATGTGCTTTACCAACTTCACGTATCGTAGCTTCGAATCTGGATTAGGTATTTCTCCCATTTGAAAGCCAGTAATCCATAAGAAAGAAAAAATAACATACACAATTTTTTAGGTATTGAAATAAAAACACAAAAGTAAAACTGCACTCAGTTTCGGGTGATAAAAACGCTGCCATGTTAGTCCTTGCATTTTATGACATCACGTTTCATGGAATCACCTATGTCAACTCAAGGTCAAAGCTTCATGACTATAAAAATGTACAAGTGTGGCGTGACGGTGCAGCTTCCAATAACGTTGCTTTCAGAAATTTTGCGGTTGAGATTTAAAATCTACTTTTCATAAATTTTGCAATAAAAAAAACAATATATTGTATACAAAAATAAATTATACAGTTTTTGTATACAATTATAATAATTATAATATCAATAGAGAATACGTTTAAAATTATTAGGCATTTATAAAATGCATATACCCTATTCACAGTCAACTTTACAAGGTACCTCAAACCAGAAGTAACACAAAACTGTGAATCACAGAGCAGTAAACAGTCCTACACCAATAAAATTGTTTATTGACGTCGAATAAAAAAAGGAAAATTCCGATGGTTGAGGTCCACGTTTTCTTGTGAAAATAAAGACAGTCATAAAAACAAATTTATCGCTCGCCGTAAATAAGGCGTAACATATTGCGTTTTGGAGTTGTAAAAAGATATCAGAGCGCACAGGCTTGTCGTTACGTTATCAATGTAATGTAAAGGTTCATCTAGACTATGTAAATGGACTTCAAATTACAATAGTTTTTAGTATTCTAGTTTCTAAAAATGTGTGGAGTTTTTTTAGAGTTTGCACCACCCTATCTCTTCGTGTCGTAAGAGGCGGCTAAGTAATATCCACTGGGGGCGGGCAGCAGCGCCTCCTGCACCAACGAACTGCGATTCCCAACCAGCATACCCAGCGTGGGGATTATGGGCATTAATCCCATTAGATAAACGCCAAAAAGGCGCATAACAGGGGAGGCCTGTGTCCAGCAATGGACCAATACAGGCTGTTGAGGTAGTGGTAGTAGTCTTTTTGGTTGTTATAGTTTACTCTAGTAATTTGTTCGGATTCGGACTTTCTTTATAGTTTGGCCGAGCACCGAGTATTCGGCCTTAATTATATTGCAGGGAAAAATGAAGAAAAATAAAAACCAAGTTTATATCATTGACATTTTCTTGAAATAAACTACGCGTTGTCTCCATAAAATAATTAATTAAACAATCGAGCGTAAACTTTTCTAAGGTAATAATTTATCTACACCACGAAGGCTAGTTTCGCCTTTTTTCGTTTCTACGCAAATGTTTAATGGTAATTTATATCCCACAGGAACTGATTTATGGGAAAAAAAGTAAAACGATGATAGAACAGGATTATAATTTCCTGTATGCGAAATGTCAGACTGATCCGTTCACTATTTTTTACGCGTAAGAGGAACAACAAGGCCCATGAAAATTCACTACCCAGCCTAGGTGGCGCGGCGGTGCGAACTGCTCCGGATGAGCGACTGTCTTGGGCCATGAAAGTGTGGAAAGGTTTTTTTTTCTTCGACGAGGAAAATTCGTTTACGAATAGACTGGTCTGGGGAAGACCAGAATTTTGTGGGACTCGACGCCCTGAGACCCACTAAAAACCTCTCCGGTGTCCCTCTTTCGCCGTTTTCGCCGAACCACGGGAACATATAACCTCCGCGATCCAACTGGCGTCCCCTCTTCCTCCTATACTTAGCCGGCGAGCCCACCATTCCACACACTCGCCGACTCCATTCTTCCGTCACCTTTCCTACCCTTTATTGGGACACAACAGGACATAGACAGTTGAATGTTTATGTCTACTGCTGTGCCCAAATGAGCATTTCTCTCCCAATACTACCGGATAATAGCAACTCACTCAGGGCGGATTGCCAACAGATGCCGTTTGTCTAAGAAAATATAAATTATGTTTTAATACGCCATCAACGTTAGTAGTGGCCACTGGATAATAAAAAACTGCCTTTTACAATTGGTTAAATGGCAGTAAAAAATTATAACGGTGATTAACAGGATATTATGACAGTAGATGGGTGTTAATAGTAGGTAGGTTTAATCATAATTTATGAATATAGTCAGTAGTCATAACGCATGGAAACGTTCATAAGGGATATCTAGGCGGGCAGGTAACGGCAATCTTTAACCCGCATGCCCAGCGTGGGGATAATGGACATTACTCTCCATACGATAAACCAATGAGGCTTATCAGGGGGAGGCCTGCGTCCGGCAGTGGACCATTATATTCTGTCGAGGAGTCATACCGAGGTCCATCATAAATATCTAAAGTCGACGATGTTCTATCGTGCACGAAAACCCACACACATGTCTTGATTATGAATATATAGAGTACACTTAGTACTTGTGTTTGCACAGACACTTGTGCACTATACATGTTGGTAGGCGTTGGTGCGACACAGTTTTTACTTAAAACTACTGCGGGCATCATCGAATTCCAGTACTACCTTATCCATCCAAACTCGATTTGACGCCCAGCATACTACATAATGTCAAATTTATTGCCGACCTCCTTGTTCTTTGTTTTAGTTTTGTATGTTTTTATTTGTATGGATCTTCGGATCAAACCTTACCGTACAACGTTGCCCATAATTTTGTAATTTTCTTATATCTTTTTGATTAACATTTTATCGAAGAATTCACTTCGTTTATCTATCTTTATTACCGAACAACCTTGCTTTTATTTTAATTTTACTCTAATATTACGGACATTGGCGAAATTATGTCAACCCAGACGTAGACGCCATTAAAAGAAGAAAGGAAGTAAATAAGTTTTATTTGTATGTGTTTTTATTTTTCTTTGTACCTATGTGTGTGTGTCGAAATAAAAGATATTCTATTCTATTCCATGTGATTCGTTACAAAATAATTTACTTTGTTAGTCAAATCAGTGAGCCGCACAGAAAAAGGTTTCACCTGCTTCCACAAAATAATATTCAGTGAACGGACCGCCTAAACGATTTTGTATTTACTGTACAAAGTTTACCAAATATGGGTAACTAGCTGCGCCCCGCGGCTTCGCACGCTTTGTTCCTATGGAAACGTTAAAAGGTGATTTACATCTCACGGGAACTGATTTATGGGATAAAAAGCCTATGTTTGATTCCAGGATTAGAATTACCTGTATGCAAAATTACAGCCAGATCTGTCCAGTGGTTTTGGCGTGAAGAAGTAACAAACAACCATCCATCCATCCATCCATCCATACTTCCATACAAACTTTCGCCTTTATAATATTAGTTTAGTTTTTAAGTAGATTCCAGTTTTCCCCCTTGAGATTTAATCAAGGGAGAATTTCCACGACGTTCATGACGAAAAATGATGACTCGGCAATAAGTACCTACGTGATCATTCATTAATTGCTTATTTCTATATAATATTATGTACATATCACTAATTAAATGAATTTAAGGTCGCAACTCACAAAATGGAAATTTTCATCTAAAGTTGGCGCGTAGCGTAAATTGGCGGTTGATCAGTTTCGCATCAGAATGAGCGAAAATGAAGGGTGTCTTCAGCAAAACGTTAAAAAGTTTTATTTTCCAATTTTGCAATAAATCGGTTTTTAACAAATTTTGAGATGTGGCTGTTTTGCATTCTATGAGCGATATTATTATGTCGTGCGTACAAGTCTAGTGTCCGCCCGTTAGTAGATTGCTCGTCTTGATGAGTTTTCAGCTGCTAACATAATTAGATAATCATTACTTACCTAAAACACAAAATTATAGGTACATAGGTACCCTAAAAATACCTTAGAAAGATATGCGTTTGCCGTCCTTATCCAAATTGGAATATGGATCAGAATAAGAAATATCAAACCAAAGAAATTGGAACCTCAATGTCCAAGTTAATTTTTCACTATTTGAACATCGTTGGCCGAAGTTCAAATAATAGATATAGTTTTAAAAAACTATAAACCGACTTCAATTGTCCATTTATCCCATTGTCAGAATTGGACACCAATTAAAATGACCACACGGGAAGCACCGCTTTCAAATAAAAAAAGAATCATAAAAATCGCATCACCCAGTCAAAAGTTATGAGGTTACAAACATAAAAAAATACAGCCGATTTGAGAACCTCCTACATTTTTGAACTTGGTTAAAAATAACGACGATGATTTCTTCAAGATCAAAACAGAAAAAAGCGTCTTCTAATCCAACATATCATTTAACTTAACAGTTTAGTGTAGAATTTAATCGTTCCCGACGTGAAATTAATAATAAACAATGCTAAGTTGACGTTTCGGGAGGGTTACGGCCGCAATACTCACATTGCGGTGGGGAAGGGGCTGCGGTCGCGATTAGCGGAGGACTTGGGGCATAGAGTACGTGTCTGGTACCCAGAAATATTATCTCTTGAAGGTTATATTCAGAGGTTAAGTATACTCAAGATATATGCATGAACTTGTGATTAAAATAATGATTAAAATCGTGCTTTACTTAGGTATAGTAAGTATTTTTTATGACAGTAAAAAATACGAATACGATAGCATACCAGCTTTTAAAAAATTACAATTTACAAATAAATTAAAACAACGATAGCTTACAGCAGACTGTTGCAAGTAATCTACAGGAAGCTCAACTGATCCATATAAAAACCTGTCGAAAGCGTACCCAAGACGTTGGCTGCATTGCCCCGCTGTATGGCAATGCTGATGCGCCACGCCAGATACTTACCAGCTTTTGGGTCGACCAGACGCTCAGATATTTTTATTATCCATGTCACTTTTTGGTTGCACGGTGCGTTCAAATACTTGATAGGTCCGGTCCATTCATCATGATATTTAGGTGCTACCAAAAAGTATTTTTAGAGTGTAAAAGAGATATTTTTTTTGGTATTTATGGTTGAAATACAAACATTCGTTTTTTAAATCTTCTGTTCTTTTAAAAATAATAAAACATTGGTAGCAATAAAGTAAAGCATCGACGTGTTAAAATAAGTTCTTGAACAAGGCGATGAGTTTTTTTTTCTTCGGCGCCGACCATAGAGTATCAATAGCCTTAGTAAACCATTGGAATGCAGTTACACCATTCTAAATTCAAATAACTTTTTCATCCCACCATCTCGGAAAGAGTATTTTTAATCTTCAATATCTGAGTGGAAAAGCCGTTTTTATTATCTAGAGGATAAAGTAAATTGAATTAAGAACATCGTGTGCACTAAGTTTGTGAATAAAAAAAAACATTAAACCTATTTACTGCTACCTCTATGGTGCCGAATATATCATACAACTTTTTTTTAATTTGTTAAAAACTCAGACTCGGAACAATCTTGGTGTTCTTTTTTCAATTTGCTTTGTACGCGGTTCTTTACGCGGCATTTTTTCACGTCATTGTTAAACCATATATTAAAAAGAAGAAACTTGAAAACAAGAGATAAAACTAAAATGAGTGATTCTCTGAAATAAAAGTGTAGGTGCAAAAAAAAACGTTTACAATCACAAGATAGGTAATCTTGTGATTGTAAACGTTTTTTTTGCATTTAGTCATTTCCTCGCTGAGGTGGTATGAAAAGTTACGTGTTGCACTCGAGTGCAAAGATTTTTCATCTCGTGCTCTTTTGATTCCCTCGCTAACGCTCAGGATTCTAATTTTGAAAATTGAACACGCGGTTAAAAAGCAACTTTGCACTCTTGTATAACAAATAACTATTAACAACTTGTTGAATAATATTCCACTTGTGAGCAAAATTCGATTTTACTCAATGTTTTTGAACAGCAAAGTCACTGTTTTCGAACGAGAGAGGTGAAAAGTAAATTATATAATAAGTAGGCATACGAGATAGACAAAGGATAAGTTAAAGGTGAATGACTGCCATGTTTATTGCCTTGTGTCCTTGCCTCGCTTAAAGGCAAACTGAGACGAACTAACCAACTGTCAATTTACTTTGCAAATTCTCTAGACGTTATCGTTTTAATAAGGCCGCCATGAGCCGTAACCTCGGTCGCGGCCATTTTTAGGTTAGGACGAAATTACTTCACATAACACAAATATTAAAAGCTAACTGCACCCCACGGCTTCGCACGCCTATCCCATGGGAATGATTTATGGGATAAAAAGTAGCCTATGTGTTATTCCAGGCCTAGAACTATCTGTATGCAAAATTTCAATCCGATCCGTTCAGTAGTTTTTGCGTGAAAGAGCAACAAACATACATGTTTACAAACTTTCGCTTTATAATATTAGTAGGACTAGCTGCGTCATCCTTTTTAACTGACTTCAAAAAAAGGAGGAGGTTCTCAATTCGACTGTTTTTTTTTTATGTTTGTTACCTCAGAACTTTTGACTGGATGGTCCGATCTTCATGATTCTTTTTTATAGTTATACTGGTGCTTCCCGTGTGGTCCCATTTTAATTTTGTTCAGTTCTGACAATGGAATCCATGAAAATTCATGAAAAAACTGTAAAAATAAAAAATTGAAGTCGGTTTATAGTTTTTAAAACAAAATTAATTATTATAATATAAGTGTGAAGAAAAAAAATATTAATCTATTTGCTAAGAGGAAAATATTTTGGTATGAGCATGTTTAATTTTTATGTCATCCATTAGCACATTGTTTAGTACAACCATAATGGTACTATACAATGGTCCTACCAATGTCGCAATCATCTATATAATCTACAGCCTATATCGGTCCACTGGTGGACGCAGGCCTCCCTCTGATAAACATCTTATTGGCCTATGTAACATGGGGGTAGTGCCCATAATCCCCACCTGGGTAAGCGGGTTGGGGATCGTAGTGTGTTGGTAATAGGGTATATGCATCGTTTTTTTTTATTGTTTTAATCGATTCTTTAGGTCATTATTTAACCGAGTAATGATAAGACGCTTACTGAATTTCGCATTAACAAGGTAAAAAAAACAAATCAAAACTACAATCATTTTCGGGTGATAAAAACGCTGCCATATTGGCGCCATGTTTATGTGACGTCGACGTACACACTTGATTAAAACCTTTGGTGACGACCTCGGTAGTGATCATCTCTGGAAAGAGGTTTTCCGAAAAAACTGAAAATAATCGACAATACGAAATGTCAAGTGGGCAGAATAGTGTCAAATCAAGGTGCAGCAAGCAAAATAAAAAAGAAGAAATTTGTACAGTGATGTCACGTCCGCTCTAGTCAATGGCGTAGCGTTTTGAAATTTTGCGATTGAGATTTAAAATATCAATTTTTCAATGGTTAAATTCTACAATAAAAACATCTCAAAACGCAAAAATAAATATGTAGATATGTTTCTATATCAATAGAGAATACGTATATATTTTTTAGCCATTTTGAAATCACATGCATATACCCTATTGTTCTGCAGTAGGCTCTGCTCTCTTCTCTCTTTTCGTCATCCATACAGCAATGCTTGAAAACGAAAGTTTTCAATCAGTGCGTCCTAGTCCTACCCGTCATGACCTACGGAGCTGAGACGTGGACACTCACGATAGGGCTGGTCCACCAGCTTAAAGTCGCTCAGCGAGCTATGGAAAGAGCTATGCTCGGAGTCTCTCTCAAGGATAGAATTCGTAACGAATACATCCGACATAGAACCAAAGTTATCGACATAGCTCAAAGAATTAGCAAGCTGAAGTGGCAGTGGGCCGGCCACATTTCGCGAAGAACCGATAATCGCTGGGGTAAACGAGTTCTTGAGTGGAGACCGCGACTCAGCAAACGTAGTGTAGGACGCCCTCCGGTGGGATGACGATCTGCGAAAGACAGACTGCAGGCAGATGCTGGATGCGTCAAGCTGAAGACAGGGCGCTATGGCGCTCATTAGGGGAGGCCTATGTCCAGTAGACCAGTATAGACTGATTATGATGATGAGGCTCTGCTGCCCTCACCCGGTGGATATCCCTTAGTCAAGGGGTACAGCACCCGCGGAAAGAGTTGGGGTTGTGCAAATTCTATGCCAAAGAAACGCTTATTCATTATATTGAGTCCTTCTGTATTCAACAATTTGTTATGTATTTGTTACAAGGACAAGACAATTGGCTTACACACAACAGACACCAGATTGAAATTCAGCAAATCCGGATGGATAGATCAATTCAGGTAGTCACGCCATCATACCGGTTTTATTTCAAAGGATTGCCAACAGCTTTTGTAGTTTGCTGCAATCCTATTGGAAAACGGGAAACTCGATTATACAATACGCTCACTTTTTTATTCGAGTGCTTTCCAATTTGGTGGTGAAATTCTCAGGTTTCTTTTGAAATAAAATCAAGGAAACAATGCACTTTTTCAATATTGTTTTAGTTAACTGCTTTTTCTTACCGTAGCGCAACTTCAAATTTATTTTTGTTAATCTTTTTTATTATTGCAGGCGTTAGTCGATATTTTTCGTGATTCCATGCATCGAGATAGCGTCTTTAGAGAGACCTTCAGACAACACCAAAAATTACTACTTTAAATAATAACCCAAAAACACTATTACCTATTACATTTTCTTGAAATTACCCTGTGTGTCCTCACATTCACGCTTACACACTATATTAACATCATTAACCATAACTACCATATTATATTAGTTCTTGTTTTTTACGCGTCTGTAAATTTTTTGAAATGGCCATATCTCCAACATACGCTTGAATAACCCTTTTTTAAATCTTTTATTAATTTTTATACAGGGTTTTAAATGATGAACTAAGTCTTAATTTGACTAATCCGATTGTGATATTTCTTTACGAACTGCACGATATATTTCTATCAGCGCCCAGAGGGCGTAGCCAACCGGCATTCGCTATGAAGCGAATCGAAACAGTTGAAAGATTCGTAGAGAAAAATTCGAAACAGATCACGTGACATATCTAAGGCATATGTCAAACCCATACATTTTTGGATCTTTCTAGTATCACTTTCGACATCAAATGTTACATTGTCTAGGCCCTCTGGTACTTCTGAGCGAATGCTGTTGCAGCCTTCTACCTTCCAGAAGATATGATAAGAATTGAACGATCTTTGGCGAATTTCTTCGCCCCACGCACACTCCATTAAAATGTGGTAAACATCTTCGAGTGTGCCAATTTGAGTCACCCTTCTACACGTTTCTACAAACAAACAATTTTTTTTTGGGATTAAGATTATTGGAATGGAATACTCCGAGGCGAGAGTAAATTCGTCTTTCACCTAAACGAACCTTTAGCATTGACTGCGCCCTCGGGAAATCATCTCAGTTCAACAGGGAAGTAAAAACAAAACGGAATGTCATCGCAAAAGGTGTAAACGTAATAACAGAATACGGTGTTTTGAACAAACAACGCCATTGTATCCACCGAGTTAGTATTCTAGCTCGATGATTGTATGGTACTGCGTAAGCGAAACCATTTTTGTAAGTGTATTATCGAATGGAAATTTAAAAAGTGTTCAAGATTGAAGAAATTATTTGATGTTTACAATAACAGAAATCCTACTTTCTACGTCTAATCCCTAAATTTTTTATTATTTTATTTTCTGCGAGACAAATAGTAATCGCTCATGAATAAAATGTATCACCATCATTCACCATTTTTAGAAATAACCAAACGTTATTCGCGAAAATATTTAAGGTGACGTTACTCAAAGATTTAAATTAAATCGTTAGATACACACGACCAAAAACTGTGTCATTTTGACGACCACTGTGGCGCGATGAGCGAAGGTCCGCCTGCGACGCAGGAGGTTGCGGGTTCGATTCCCGCCTCGGGACAAATATTTGTACGATCTGCAGATATTTGTTCAGGGCGTTCTGGATGTTTTCTATGTAAGTATAATAAGAAATATCTATCTATGTAGTGTATTGTATTATGTACATCAGTTATCTAGTACCCATAACACAAGCTCTGCTTAGCTTGGGGCTAGATAATGCTGTGTGAGTTGTCCAGCATTATTATTAAATTTTCTTTGAATGCGCACGATTACAAAATGAGAACACACTATGAGGAGATAAAATTTGTCTGTGATTTTGTCAATAAACCTAACTGTTATTATTGCCATTTATTGTGCAATCACATTGCACAAATTTTTAAAAACAAGCCAACACAATTCACTGATTCCAAATGAGTGAGCTCACTCACTACGTTTGGCGACAAACACGCCGCGGTCTCACAAAAAAGGGCCTATCTTACGATTTAAATCTCGGGTTAGTCCCACTCGATACTAAATTTCTTCCAAGAGAATGCTAAGGAATATTAATATGTAAAGATGTAAGTACTACCTAAATGAGTTCCAACCAAATGCTATGACAATACAGCAAAACAAATACTTACCAAGCAGGAATACTTACAATTATTTGTTTTCTTTAACGTTATTATTTTACATTTTTATTAGACAGTTTTAGTCCTATTATACTTACTCGTACATACCGTAGTAAACTAATCATAATAGTAGATAGTTCACCGAGCTGAGAAAGTGGCCATTTCCTATCATTTGTGTGTCATTTGAACACACCAGGCAGGAATAGCACTTTCTCCCAAGTGATACATAGTGCTTTATACTATACCTTCGATGAAAATCAAAAACACCGAGTAAATTCAAATTGTGAGCTCCAATGTAGCAATAAATACGGGCACGTACGTTTTGCACATGGTTCTTTTTTTAATTAAAAAAAAGTTTTTTAGCCTTTATGGTAAATTTTAGGTAGAAACATTTAAACCTCTTACCCATAATAAAAATCACCATAGCTACCGGCTGATATTAAGGAAAATAAAAAAAATACACGTTAGATAATATGGATTTCCATTTTGGATTGTCTCCCGCTAAACGCGTGAGAAATGAAATTCCGTAGAGATTTTCCTCCTGCGTTTCAGTACACCGGCGAAGACAGGTTTTCTACCTTTTGGAAAAGGAATAAGCAACTATTGTAATGTATAGTTATCGTTGCAAAAGCGATAGTAGAAAAGTCCAAAAATGTTTGGGTTTGACATACGCCATATATAATATATCGAAACAGATCACGTGACATTTATGTCAATCTTTCAATGTTTTCGATTCGATTCATAACGAATACTGGTTAGCTACGCCCTCTGGTGTAGTATAAAGAATATTTGAATTTCAACGTTATTGCCTGTGAATACGAGTTTTATTTGACCTGCGGTTTATGCTATGGTCATGTTAAGATAGATTGCGATGTGTACCTACTGGTGTTTCGTGCACGCTAAATCGCAACATCGATCAAAGTAGAATCATAGGTACATAAGTGTGGATGAAGGAAATTATCATAAACTAGCAGTACCTCGCAGTTTCACCCGCGTAGTTCCCGTTCCCGTCGGAATTCCGGGATAAAATATAGCCTATGTAACTCCCAAAAAAGTAAGCTTTTTAATGATGAAGGAATGTTTTTAATCGATCTATAAGTTTCGACTCCTATTCTATACAAACAAATAACCAAATCTTTCCTTGTTATATTATTACTAGCAATGGTTTTATCCGCGTAGTTACCGTTCCCGTGGGAATTTCGGGATGAAATATAGCTCATGTCACTCCCTGAAAAGTAAGCTTTTTAATGATGAAATATTTTTTTTCAACGGCCCAGTAGTTTCGGACCCTATGCAATACAAAGAAACAAACATATGTATAAACAATCAAATCTTTCCTCTTTATAATATGAAGTGTAGCTACAACAGCCGCAAAATTGTGCACTATTGATGATGTCCATTTTGCTGACCATTAGCCACGGTGACCAGTCTTATCGGAGTCTAGCCACGTGCGCAAGACATATTATAGTGCATAAGTGTGTGAACAAACAAAGGTGCACTCTGTATTCGGATCACTGTCGGAATCTGATGGGATGGCAGACCTTACGACAGTTGTTTTGTCTAAATCTACCCTGTGTGCCGTATGGTGTCGACTTAGAATTTGCACCACCCCAACTATTCCCGCGGGGTCGTAAGAGGCTACTAAGGGATATCCATTGGGGGCGGGCAGCAGCGCTACCTGCAGCTGCTCGCATATGAATGCAAGCAGTAAATTGCTGAATTTACCCCCTTTGCCTTAATTTATTTGTTTTATTTTATGTATTTTGTGTATTTTTGGCAATAAACGTTTTTCTATTCTATTCAGAACTATTCTACTACGATCCCCAACTTGCATGCACAGCGCAGCGCAAAAGCCATAAGGCGCTTATCATGGGAGGCCTGCGTCCAGCCGTGGACCAATATAGGCTGTTGAGTTTGAGGTTTAGGTACATTGCTATGTTTGTGAAAAATAACCCTGATTTATTTCGTCAGCTTTCCGATGATGTTCCTCGAAATCGACGACACCAATATAAAGTCCTCAAGCCAAACTCAAAGACAGCTATTCTATTTACAATAAACTGCCAAAGTCACAAGGCACCCAGTCACACTGTTGCGGAGAAAGTTATAAACCACTTTTGTAAATAAATGCTACTTATACAATCAATGATTTTATGACGGACACACATTTTTAGATATTATACATAGATACATAGTTAATGACAAATCTCGATATTTTTTTCGTTTTTATTTTAATTTTAAGTTATATAATTATTAATTATTCAGTCTTATGATGATCAACTCTTCCTTTCAATCTGATTTGTTAACTTTATATTTAATTACATTATACCCAGGTTTTGCTCGCCGCAACGGTAGAATTACATTGTGTCTTATCTTAACACACAACACCTTTTTTTTTGTTATTCGGCGAGGTAA
This sequence comes from Eupithecia tripunctaria, assembly GCA_955876795.1. NCBI lineage: Eukaryota > Metazoa > Arthropoda > Insecta > Lepidoptera > Geometridae > Eupithecia > Eupithecia tripunctaria. The sequence goes on along the minus strand of OY041619.1, from coordinate 12,875,021 downwards.
AATTCGTTTACGAATAGACCGGAAACCAAAATTATGTGGGACTCGACGCCCTGAGAAGGACGTAATACCCCATGTTATACCTTGTTTATATTTATTTGATACAATAAATTTTTAATTTTTTTACTACATAGTAAAGTAAAAAAAAAATGCTCAAAAAAGCATAGGTACCTAGACAGCATACCTAGTATTTCCATTAATGTATAATGTATTTGAGCTCTAATCAATTCCTTGGAAGCGCGGAGCTTTCTGAAATCAATATTCAATTGCATAGGTTTCTCGGTAACAGGTACAACGGGTAATAAAATACTGCCTGTTATAGACAATTCATTTAATGCTACTCCTTACCGAACATCGGTGAAGGAAATTCAAATATTCTTTATACTACACCAGAGGGCGTAGCTACCCGGTATTCGTTATGAATCGGATCGAAAACATTGAAAGATTGACATAAATGTCACGTGATCTGTTTCGATATATTATATAAGGCGTATGTCAAACCCAAACATTTTTGGACTTTTCTACTATCGCTTTTGCAACGATAACTATACATTACAATAGTTGCTTATTCCTTTTCCAAAAGGTAAAAAGAAAAGAAAACCCGTCTTTGCCGGTGTACTGAAACGCAGGAGGAAAATCTCTACGGAATTTCATTTCTCACGCGTTTAGCGGGAGACAATCCAAAATGGAAATCCATATTATCTAACGTGTATTTTTTTTATTTTCCTTAATATCAGCCGGTAGCTATGGTGATTTTTATCATGGGTAAGAGGTTTAAATGTTTCTACCTAAAATTTACCATAAAGGCTAAAAAACTTTTTTTAAATTATTGTTCCGATTACGGAAGAGGCCGATTCTCTTCCGTAATCGGAACAATAATTTTCCTCCTGCGTTTCAGTACACCGGCAAAGACGGGTTTTCTACCTTTTGGAAAAGGAATGAGCAACTATTGTAATGTATAGAAAAGTCCAAAAATGTTTGGGCTTGACATACGCCTTATATAATATATCGAAACAGATCACGTGACATTTATGTCAATCTTTCAATGTTTTCGATTCGATTCATAACGAATACCGGTTAGCTACGCCCTCTGGTGTAGTATAAACAATATTTGAATTTCCTACACCGATGTTCGGTAAGGAGTAGCATTAAATGAATTGTCTATAACAGGCAGTTTTTTATTACCCGTTGTACCTGTTACCGAGAAACCTATGCAATTGAATATTGATTTCAGAAAGCTCCGCGCTTCCAAGGAATTGATTAGAGCTCAAATATCATTATACATTAATGGAAATACTAGGTATGCTATCTAGGTACTTTACTATGAAGTAAAGTAAAGTAAAAATGTATTCTATCAAATAAATATTATTATTATTATTTATAAATATTAGTATTTTGTTAAAACATAATACCACAACACGTATAATAATAAAATGAATGTATTTTAGTAATTTAAAACATATCGAAATATATATTAGTCCTATCCTGCTACATGTTTATTTCTTATTTTATTTATATCATACACCTTTATATAAGTTTTATATAAGAAATATTATTATGTACTTAGTGTAAACTATTTTTGTACAATAAGTTGTTTAGTATATATCTATAATGTGTTTGACTTGTAAGATTTTTTCCTTATCAATAAATAACTGAACTGAACTGAACTGAAGTCTTAATAATATGAACATAGTATTAGTGTAATAAGTTGACACATAGATTAGTTAGTTTATTAAGATTACTTTGCTCATACAGATTTGTCTGCTTTTGTAGACTATACTATAATAAGACAAAAACCATTGCACACCACACCACTATTGCGTGAACTCGACAGCGCTAAGCGCTGATACCAATTCGCGTTGCAACTTATGCTGGTCCTGCGAGCGGCGATCCTACTCTGCCGTAACGCAGTTTTTTAACTAGCACGGAGGGTAGAAGTCAGGAGCAAACTATGCATCACTTATTTGCAATTATTTTTAACTACCACAATTACATATTTTTGCGTTCACCAGCCCATCCAGACCCTTTATAATTGTGATTTAGGGATGTCTCTGGCTGATGATTATCTTGTAAACTTTACTTTAAGTAGGTATATTCTCTTTCCTTTATTGTCAAATCATGTTCTGCTTATAAGTTTTGTAATGGTAGTTTATTTTATGTGCAATAAAGAATTATTATATTATTATTATTATTATTATTATATTTTGGGGGACAGTATCGCTCACGTCCGTAGGTGTTGACCCTCTGATACCCTACACGTGTCCTCTGGGTGGTGCTAAGAGCGGTACCCTCTGGTGGTAGGCTTCGGCCGTGGCTTGTCACCACCCTCCGGACTGGGCCAGTCCGTGAAGCAACTCTGTTGTGTTTCGGAATGTGGTCCGGAGTAGCCATCTTCTAGACCTTCGTAATACATCGTCGGCCGCATCTTCGCTTTCCATCATGTGAGATTGCGAAGGTCTATTTCTGATAGAAAAAAAAAAAAAAAAAAAAAAAATTATTATTAATATAAACAAGGTATAACATGGGGTATTACGTCCTTCTCAGGGCGTCTAGTCCCACATAATTTTGGTTTCCGGTCTATTCGTAAACGAATTTTACCTAGCCGAATAACAAAAAAAAAGGTGTTGTGTGTTAAAATAAGACACAATGTATTTCTACCGTTGCGGCGAGCAAAACCTGGGTATAATGTAATTAAATATAAAGTGAACAAATCAGATTGAACGGAAGAGTTGATAATCATAAGACTGAATAATTAATAATTATATAACTTAAAATTAAAATAAAAACGAAAAAAATATCGAGATTTGTCATTAACTAATATCTAAAAATGTGTGTCCGTCATAAAATCATTGATTGTATAAGTAGCATTTATTTTCAAAAGTGGTTTTTAACTTTCTCCGCAACAGTGTGACTGGGTGCCTTGTGACTTTGGCAGTTTATTGTAAATAGAATAGCTGTCTTTGAGTTTGGCTTGAGGACTTTATATTGGTGTCGTCGATTTCGAGGAACATCATCGGATAGCTGACGAAATAAATCAGGGTTATTTTTCACAAACATAGCAATGTACCTAAACCTCAAACTCAACAGCCTATATTGGTCCACGGCTGGACACAGGCCTCCCATGATAAGCGCCTTATGGCTTTTGCGCTGCGCTGTGCATGCAAGTTGGGGATCGTAGTAGAATAGTTCTGAATAGAATGGAAAAACGTTTATTGCCAAAAATACATAAAATAAAACAAATAAATTAAGGCAAAAGGGGTAAATTCAGCAATTTACTGCTTGCATTCATATGCGAGCAGCTGCAGGTAGCGCTGCTGCCCGCCCCCAATGGATATCCCTTAGTAGCCTCTTACGACCCCGCGGGAATAGTTGGGGTGGTGCAAATTCTAAGTCGACACCATACGGCACACAGGGTAGACTTAGACAAAACAACGGTCGTAAGGTCTGCCATCCCATCAGATTCCGACAGTGATCCGAATACAGAGTGCACCTTTGTTTGTTCACACACTTATGCACTATAATATGTCTTGCGCACATGGCTAGACTCCGATAAGACTGGTCACCGTGGCTAATGGTCCGCACAGGCTGCGCGAGTGCGCCGACGACTGTATGGAAGTAACTAACTAGTATTCTTTTGTCCTCAGCTGGCCGCTATTGTTCTAATTCTTGGCTGCTAATTGTGTTATTTAACCGACGAACTGTTAAAGATACCCTCTATATCAAGTTGTTCTCCAATATTTTGGCTAAACAATGGAATTCTGACTAAAAAATGATTATGTGATTAAATGCAAATGCTACTCTTAAGCTTGCATATTTTCAAGGAATGTTTCTACATCTTTCTTTATTTATAAAACTACATCTACTTATCACTAAGTATTTATGATTTTGTAACACGAAGTCTAAAGATAGCTACGTAAGTTTTGATAAGCGCCCTCCCTAGCTTCTAAAACGTTTTTAACTAAGTATGTTTGTGCATTCTAGGATTAAATTTACACTAGTAATTGTACCCGACTAATGTTATTTAAGGTTTAAATAAAGTATTTTTGAAATTGAATTGAATTGAATGGTCAGCAAAATGGACATCATCAATAGTGCACAATATTGCGGCTGTTGTAGCTCAGTTAATATTATAAAGAGGAAAGATTTGATTGTTTATATGTTTGTTTCTTTGTATTGCATCGGCTCCGAAACTACTGGAGCGATGAAAAAAAATATTTCATCATTAAAAAGCTTACTTTTCAGGGAGTGACATAAGCTATATTTCATCCCGAAATTCCCACGGGAACGGGAACTACGCGGATGAAACCGAGAGGCATTGCTAGTAATAATATAACAAGGAAAGATTTGATTATTTGTTTGTATAGAATAGGAGTCGAAACTTATAGATCGATTAAAACATTCTTTCATCATTAAAAAGCTTACTTTTCTGGGAGTGACATAGGCTATATTTTATCCCGGAATTCCGACGGGAACGGGAACTACGCGGGTGAAACTGCGAGGTACTGCTAGTTTATGATAATTTCCTTCATCCACACTTATGTACCTATGATTCTACTTTGATCGATGTTGCGATTTAGCGTGCACGAAACACCAGTAGGTACACATCGCAATCTATCTTAACATGACCATAGCATAAACCGCAGATCAAATAAAACTCGTATTCACAGGCAATAACGTTGAAATTTCAATGAAGAGTAGGAACGGACCATATTAAATCGCTAGTGGTCTACATATTTGATAGATGGCCTCCTGGAATCGGTAGTACCCTTACCTACCACGAAGGTTCGGAATGTTTTATTTCCATTGGAACAAAGGGATTCATCAAAGCCACAACACGCAATGATGGCCCTGCGTTTTCCATCCGGAGTACATTTTCGAATTCGGTTGGGGTGGAATAAAGTTTTTACAGACATTCAGCCACACAGCTATCGGTTTCTACTCATACTTCAGTTGAGAACTGTGAACGTACAACAAAATAGTGTAGGTATGACTGTACCAATGTATGGACTGCCTCGTTGGTCTAGCGGTCAGCTTGTACAACCGTTGGACATTACAGTCACTCCCTGAAAAGTAAGCTTTTAATGATGAAATGATTTTTTTCATCGGTCCAGTAGTTTCGGAGCCTATTTTGATTATGAGATCCTGGTGCGTCCCGGGTCGGGCCAGTAGTTGATATTGTGGTTTTTCTAGCTGGAAAAATTCTCAATCACTTCCCGGAGTCAAGAAGTTAGCGGTGTTACACCCCCGTGCATCGGAAATTCAATTCAATTTTAAAAGTTCTTTATTAAGGCCCATACACCAGTGAAAGTGGCGCCCCCAACTATTATATCTTATTATTACGTTGAACGCAGGAATTTTTAAAAATCCTACGTTCAGTTTGTGGTATCTATTATAAGCTATTTATTAATGCCTCTGTAAAAGTTTCATTTTGTAAAGCTTAGGAAGAGATACGAAGTTGCGCTTTTTGGCCACCAAACTCTATTTTTGCATCTCCTCCTAAACTATATGAGATAAAATTATAAAAGAGGTATTAAACAATAGCTTTTAATAGATACCACAAACTGAACGTAGGATTTTTAAAAATTCCTATGATAAACGTAAAAATATGATAAAATAGGAATTGCTGTCTGATTGGCTCGGGTATGCGCCTTAATTATAAATAGTATAGTACCTACATTTCCAATGTGAGTTAATAAACCTAGAAACAATACATTATAAGACAATGAGTGTTTTTTAAGCCGTCGGCTTATTAAAACTTATAAGCAATTAACTTGTAATTAAGTTATTTAGTTTTTACATTTATAGATCTATCAAGAAGCTTTTACTTCCATACTACTCTAAGGTTTATGTATCTTTAAAACGAGATTACATTTTTAATTACGAATTTATACATAAAGGACATTATCAGGGTAGAGGATAAACTGAAGTTTTGATATTGAGCATAAGTATTACACAGGTGTTTTACATGAAGTCATACAAAACGAAATTAGTATTTGCTAAGATATTTTTTGAGAATAGTGGAGGGTAGAAATTAGCGAGCAACATGAACACAAAGAACTCTGCCTAGCGTAAAGTTTGGCACAGGCACAGTGCATCGGAAAGCACGTTAAGCCGTTGGTCCTGCGCCTGACCTCTCCCTGATCGTGTCGATCTGTAGTCCCATTGGATTATGAGAGTAAGGAAATGGAGAGTGCACCTGTGTTTGCGTGCACACTTGTGCACTATTAATATGCCCTGCTCATCTGGCTAGTCTCCGATGAGACTGGTCGCCGTGCTCGAAATTCGGCTAGGAGGACATTACATTAATGTATGGTATGACGCGGATCGACCATGGTGATGAAGAAATATTTTTAAAAAGAGTTCATAGGTTGAATGGGGCGTTATCCGAAAAAGAAAATACGCCATTTCCCAAACTTGATATTCCGGATCTAGTTTTCATTGGTTTTCGCCTTTTAGGTACTTTAAGGATGTTTTTAGGTCCCTGTTGGTATGCCATGTCTGACTGTGTATGTTATGGTCTATGCCATGTTGACAGACGAAAGTCGCGCTAAGACTTTAGTCTAAGGATTTATAGTTGTTTACGGAGACGCGGCGCGTGCAGCGTCGCGTGCAGCGGCCCAAACTCAGCATCAGCTGTTCCTTCTTTTTTATCCGTCCAAGTTTAGTCCATTTGGTAAGCCAACGGTCTTCGATACCTTTTTGATTGCATTTGAGATATGAGTTGGTAAAATGAAGTCATCGCAAATCTGTGATATGACTAAAACGAGTTGATAAACGAAAAAAACGACAATGTTTTTATAAAACAACTAAAGATTTTAGTAACCACAAAGGCTTACTACACGATTGACGATTATTTGAACGAAAAATTAAAGTATTTATATATTATATATATAACGACGTCCTCCTCTCTCTCCATACATATTGTGTGCCCAGCAGGGTCTATCATCATCATCATCAGCCTATACTAGTCCAATGCTGGACATAGGCCTCCCCTAATGAGCGCCATAGCGCCCTGTCTTCAACTTGACGCATCCAGCATCTGCCTGCAGTCTTTCGCATATCGTCATCCCACCTGGCCGGAGGGCGTCCTACACTACGTTTGCCGAGTCGCGGTCTCCACTCAAGAACTCGTTTACGCCAGCGGTTATCGGTTCTTCGCGAAATATGGCCGGCCCACTGCCACTTTAGCTTGCTAATTCTTTGAGCTATGTCGATAACTTTGGTACAGGAAACTTAATAACATAAAATGTAAATACCTCTGGAATACAATAAATGATTGAGTATTGAGTATTAAAATATCGCATATGAAATATATATCAATTAGTAAGCAATTAATTTGCATAGAGGCATCATGTTCATAAATGCTGTGTAATAGTAGATATAATAGGGCTGCGACCCGAGCGCTACAATATTGCTTATGCGTGTCGAGATGGTCTGATGTCATCAAATACAGATTCTCATACTTATGTTATAATTCAACAGCTTGTATTGCTCCACTGCTGAATGCAGGCCTCCCCCATTGGCATTTATCTCATGGGGGGTAGTCTATCCCCATGCTGGCCATGCGGGTTTAGGATCTCAGTTCTGTGGTGAATTCTTTTGCAGGGGACGCTGTTGCCCTCCCCCAGTAGATATCCCCCTTGGTCGTATCTTACGACACCCACGGGGAGAGAGTAGAGTCATAAATAATAAATAAGGTTTAATTAGACTAAAACAGTTACGCACACATTTGGAGTTCTAGCTGTAAGTAAACTGATAAGTATTGTGGTTTTTATTGCTTCACATTGGTTTCATTTTTCCAAAGGGAAAAACTGGAACGCCAAAATTCGGTGAGGGGAAAAACTGGAATAAAAAAAAACAGTATTTGTCTTCTTCCTTGAAGTTATTTTCTCAAGGATGAAAACTGAACTTTAAATAAATGATTACTAGTTTCCCCCCTTAAGGGGAACCCCCTGAGTGGCAGTTCCCCACTCAGGGGGTTCTTACTGTTTTCAAAGGATTGGTGTAAAAATGTCACTGGACCATTTTTTGGTGCTACTTTTAAGTTCCATACTTTGAGGGTAGAAGTTTCACCGTCGAATTAATTAAAACCTTTTATATAATTTATAATTTTAAACTACTCTTTTATTTTTGTCTGGACAAAAAATATATATTAACTAGCGCAGCGCTTCGCGGTTTCAAGTCGTAGTTCCCGTGCTCGAGGGAATTCTGGGATAAAATATAGCCTTTGTCACTTCCTGAGAAGTAAGCTTTAGAATTTTTTAAACTGGTCCACTAGTTTCGGAGCCCAAACAAACAAATAAACATACAAATAATCACTTTATAATATTCGTATAAATTTTACCGAAATCATATAGCAAAAAAATCACCAAAATAGATCCAAAACTACATAACAAACACATGCAACAAAAACAAAAATGTTCAGGAAGTCTGTTAAAAAGACTTGTTCTTTCCGAAAAGGCTAAGCTTTGTTATTATAAATGACCCGTTGTCACATTGGTTCTATGGCTCCACTATTACTACCCCTATCTACCCTGTCCATATTGATTAACGATGATTACCCTTCGCCAAGCATAACTGATAATAAAACATCTGTTCTCGGAACACTGCATGTGAGCTCGCTACACGAATGGGGGCTTCCCCTGTTCAGGCATTTCTTGCGGTGATCTACTAATTAAAACATCAAAAAAATATTATAAATGGAAAGTTTGGATGGATGGATATTTGTTTGTTACCTCATAGGGAGAAGACTACTGAACGAATCGGGCTGAAATTTTTCATATAGGTCATTCTTATCCTGGAATCAAACACACTTGGTATCCCATAAATCAGTTCCCATGGAATATAATTAACCTCAAAACAACGCAGGCAGAAACGAGTTAGAAATAAGCTAGTTATACATACCTATGTATACCTTCTAAGCAATATTTGCCTGAGATACAGGTTTTACCTAGTTCATGCACACGTAATTTATAGTTTTAAAGTTGTTATTATTCATATGTTATACATTTGACTTAAGAAGTTTTTAAATTATTATTATTATTATTATTATTATTATTATTATTATTATTATTATTATTATTATTATTATTATTATTATTATTATTATTATTAGTTTTAGGTCGCATCTTTGCATGTGTTTTACAAATAAGAAAAACTAGCCCATATGATAATCGAGAAGAGATTTATCTAAAATTTTATCTCTGCAAAATTTTTGCACGATCCGAGTTAAGGATTTGGCCCAAAAATCTCGCAACGCATTACATTTCAACCAATTTTTGGCTTTATTGTTTATGGGTAAAGTCCGGAAAGTTGTCTCAGTAAGACTGGCACAATCAACCTAGCTTCTGAAAACCACTATGATGTCGGAGACAACCGGTTCAAATCCCCACCATGTCGCCGGCCCCAGCCGCGGACGCAACCAACACGCCACCGTGCCGGGGACGTCACATTCACTCATAATCATAATCATAATCATTTATTGCTTGAAAAATGGTATTTTAAACGTCTTAGCTTCAAATAATTTCACATAATTCACCGGTAAATTCGGCAGGCAAAATAGACAAAGATATAAATTTAAATTGAGCAGGATATAAAATAAATGGAAATAAATAAAAAATAAATAAAATTAGTCTATCTTAAGATGTCATTTAATTAATACACTCCTACGGCCACCGACTGATATACTCGCTTATTTGTTCACGAATACAGCCCCTTTGTTAATACAGTCCACAGTCTTCATCTACCTCTTTGAAGATTACACAAACATAATTATGGTCCTTCGAGCCGGATGTATTTACATGCTACACAGATTTGTATCAAAATTTACTATGGATGTAAATGCATCAACCTATGGGATCAACTACAAAGCTTAACCCACTTACATCAGCAATGAATTCTTCAAACTACGATAGTTTTTTATTTATAAAAGTGTCGAAACTTCATTGCGATCATGTAAAGTAGGATTTTTGGCTGTGGGAAAAGTCTCCTGGGGCATGAATACGGGCTTTATAAATGAACAAATGGACATGTTTATTTGTAAATCTATAGTATGAAGAAGAAGAGAAGAGAGAAAGAGAGAGAAGTAGCTTAATTCTCGCACTCTAGCTTGCATGTTCCGGTAGTAGAAACGCCAACACGTCTCTCGACAAGCTCCCACGAAACAAAATAAAAACAGTGCAAAAAGTGTTCGCGCAACGTTGTTTTCACACTGAATTACCCAAACAAGATACAAGGACGATTCCTCATAATAAAACACGGTGCGGGACATACGTTTGGCGAAGTAATCTCCAGTGAAAAGTCGGCATTCTAACCTAAAAATCGTGAGACACCATTTGCAATCCCGGACAACCAATCACCATCAATAGAGCTGAACCAACAGATGACGAGCAAGGGTACCAACCAAACCAACACATCAAAATTGACATTTCATTTACCAAGCAAGGCGAACTCCGGTGTTTCCAAATCAAAAACGAAAAACGGTCACAAATAACCAGTGCTGCCACAACGAAAAGAAAAATTAGCCAAAATGGAACAAAGTATGCAACTACTGCTAGCCAAGCTTGATGAGAAGCTTGACCATCAAACCAAACTCATAACAAGTTCGGTCACGCAAAATGTCATGGAAGCTTTAGACAACAAACTGAAAGCATTAATGGAAGAAAACAAAAATCTAAAAAGCAAAGTTTCACAACTAGAACAAAAAATCAATACATATGAAAAAGATAAGCGCAAAAATAACTTGATCTTTTTCGGAGTCGAAGAATGCGGTAAAACTGAAATAGAACTAGTGGATTACATCAAAGATATCGTCATCGAAACTGGAACATACCTAGACAGCCATGAAATTAACAACATTTATAGAATCGGGCAAAAGGCAAGCATTAAACACCGCCCCGTCGTAGTTTCCTTCACAACTCTATGGAAAAAGCATGTTATCCTGAAGAACAAAACCAAACTCCCAACAGGGGTATATGTCAAAGAAGATTTTTCCAAAGAGGTGCTAGAAATGAGAAAGTTACTACAGCCAAAAGTTGAAGAGGAAAGAAAGAAAGGCAACATAGCCTACATAAAATACGGTAAAATGGTATTAATTCAACCAAAGGATAAAAATGTAGCAAAAAGGGGTAGGGAAGACTTGGATTCCAACTCACCTTCTCCTAACTCCGCAAAGCCGAAGAAAGTTACAGTTAGACAAAATCAAGCAAACCAGCCAGGAAGGAGCACAGCAAAGGACATTCTTCGACCTAATATACTCAACTATGTTGAACCAGTTAGGCAACCTTCACCGCATGAAACTCCAAAAAACTTGTAACTGCCCTGCACACCCGGAATCGGAATAAAATAAATAAAACAAACATATCACACACAACTACAGAAAAATGCACCCCAAGCCGGCCGGTCACCGTGGGGCAAGAAGACCACTACCCTCCACGCAACTCACCCCTACACCAAGCACATTCGGATACATCAACAAGACAAAATAATGATCTAATATACATTTCTACATATAATACGTTATCCCTAAGAACAGATGAAAGCCTTGTAGAGTTGATCCTAGCACTAAACAACATCAACTGGTCAATAATAGGACTAAGTGAAGTAAGACGCCTTGGCGAAAGTATAGAGGACCATGGGGACTACATCCTTTTTTCCAAAGGAGACACACCTGGTCAATATGGTACAGGTTTACTGATAAAAAAAGAATTTAAACCCTATATTGATGAATTTATTGGAATCTCAGAGCGTATTGTAATACTGAACCTGAAATTAGCACCTAAGCAAGATATGTGGTCAATTATACAGATCTACTCTCCAACTGAACAGTCCAACAATGCTGAAATCGACTCCTTCTATGAAAAACTAACAGAAGCAATAGAGAACCACACTCACAATAAATTAATAGTTATGGGAGATTTTAATGCCAGAATAGGACAAAGAGAAGATGGAGAAGAGATAATTTTAGGACCATACTGTTCTGGTAAAAGAACTAGAAATGGTGAAAAACTTATACAGATGGCTTTTGAAAATAAGTTAAAAATTCTCAATAGTATATACAAAAAACGGAATAATAATAGATGGACATGGATATCCCCAAATGGACAACATAAAAATGAGATAGACTTTATCCTAACCAACCAAAGTAAGAACTTCAACGACTGCAAAGTTATAAATAACCTTAACTTCAATAGCAATCACAGAATGGTTAGAGCCACACTCCGGAATAACAATTCCTGTAAAAACAGACCCTTTAAAGTAAAGATAAGCGAAAATACAACATTAGAAGATACCGAACAGTTGAAAGGAAAACTAGAAGTATTTTTAAAAAAAACAAATGATCTGAGTATTCAAGACAAATATAACAAATTCGAACAACTTTTGAATAAAAAAGAGAAAGATAGACAAAGTAACAAAAATGACACTATAAAATGGCTTACAAACGAAACCAAAAAGCTACTTATAAATCGTGCTGAACTAATCAATATCAAAGAAAAGACAAAAACTACAAGAAAGAACATATCAGAATTAAGCAAAGAAATCAAACAAGGCATGAGAAGAGATCGCCAAAAATACAAGCTAGACTTAATGGAAGTATGTATTCAAAAAACCGGTGGAATCAAAAAAGTGTTACAGAAACTGAAAGAGAAAACCGACTGGATACCGAACATGATAGACAAAAACCATAAGAAAGTAACCAAGCGCCCCGAAATCATGTCCATAGCTACAGACTTCTTTAGAGATCTTTATGCCAAGAAAAACACAGTACAACCAACTGATCTGACTGGAGGTGAGGAAGTACCTACTATAATACCGGCAGAAGTGGATAAAGCTATACAAACCCAAAAGAAAGACAAAGCTCCGGGCTCAGATAAGATAAGCAATGAATTCCTTCGAAAAAATAAACACCACCTTATACCGATCCTTACACATCTTTTCAATGAAGTTCTGAAACATGAAGTTATCCCTGACCAGTGGACAATGTCAACTATAACACTGCTACACAAGAAAGGTGATAAAAACAACATAAACAACTATAGGCCTATAAGCTTGATGTCGAATATCTACAAAGTTTTCGCTAAAATAATCTTAAACAGAATAATGAAAACTCTTGATGAGAATCAACCAAGAGAACAAGCTGGTTTCAGGAGTGGATATTCGACATTAGATCACATACATGTTGTGAAGCAACTATTTGAGAAAGGCAAAGAATTCAACATAACCTTTTACAGCTGCTTTGTTGACTATAGCAAAGCCTTTGACTCACTGGAGCATGAGGTAATATGGCAATCGCTTAAAGACCAAGGAGTTGAAAACAAATACACCAGATTACTCAGAAACCTCTATATAAACAGCAAAGCAAAAATAAAACTGGAGAAGGAGGGCAAAGAAATCAAACTCGAAAGAGGTGTTCGCCAGGGTGACCCTGTATCGGCCAAACTTTTTACGGCTGTACTAGAAGGTATATTCCGCCAGCTAGATTGGAAAAAACGCGGACTAATAATCAATGGAGAACACCTGTCACACTTGAGATTCGCCGACGACCTGATAATCCTATCGCCATCAAGCAAAGACCTACAAGAAATGCTTAACGACCTTGATAGAGTAAGCCGCAAAGCAGGGTTAGTCATGAACACACAAAAAACTAAAGCCATGACCAATGGTAACAAAGAACCTATTTGCATAAACAACAACACACTAGAATATGTAGACGAATACCTCTACCTGGGTCAAGTCATATCACCTAGGGACATAACTTCGAAAGAAATTGACAGACGTATAGGAAATGCTTGGAAACAATATTGGAGCTTAAAAGACATAATGAAAAATAAAGAAATGAACATGACTTTGAAACGTAAACTGTTTGATACCTGTGTACTGCCCGTTCTTACATATGGATGCCAAACCTGGGCAACCACTAAAGCCCACAACAAAAAGCTAGCGACTTGCCAAAATTCCATGGAAAGAAGTATGATGGGGATAAAGCTCAGTGACAGAATCAAACTGACCAAGATAAAAAAACTCACCAAAACAAAGGATGTATCAATAACCATCAGAAAACTGAAGTGGAGATGGACTGGGCACACAATCAGAGGGAGCGAAAAGTGGTCTAAAACTATAATGTACTGGTACACAGGAAACAACAGAAGGAAACGAGGCAGGCCATCAAGAAGATGGGTCGATGATATAAAAGACACAGCAGGTGGCACATGGTCTAGATTGGCTAGCAATAGAGAGGAATGGGCAAAATTGGAGGAGGCCTTTGTCCAAAGAGGCACACAGGCAGATGACGAAGCAGAGGAGTTAGTCTAACACAGTGTATAAAGAATATTGATGTAATATAGTATACTGCTTATTGTAAGATGTCTGAATAAAAGGCTTATATTATTATTATTATAAACCGACTTAATTTTTTACAGTTTTTTCATGAATTTTCATGGATCCCAGTGTCAGAACTGAACAAAATTAAAAAAGAATCATGCAAATCGGACCACCCAATCAAGAGTTCTGAGGTAACAAACATAAAAAAAAAATACTCACGAATTGAGAACCTCCTCCTTTTTTGAAGTCGGTTAAAAAATAGGTAAACATGAAAGCCAAATAGCAATCATTCTATTCCATTCTGTTTTCAAGTTACCAGTTCAAGTTACCTAACTCTTAGTTAATTATTATCTCAACCTCAACCTCAACAGCCTGTTTTGGTCCACTGCTGGACGCAGGCCTCCCCCTGATACGCGCCTTGTTGGCGTTTATCTAGTGAAGGGATGCCCATAATCCCCTCGCTGGGCATGTGGGTTGGGGATCGCAGTTCGGTGGTAGAATTGTTATGCAGGGGCGCTGCTACCCGCTGCTGTTGCGTTTAGACAGTTTGCTGTTGAGACTCAAATTATCTACTTTTCAATGATTAAATTTCACAATATAAATATATAGATATATTTCTATATCAATAGAGAATACGTAAAAAATAATATTAGCTTTTTTGAAGTCACATGCATAATACCCTATTCACACAGTATTATCTAGCCCCAAGCTAAGCAGTTAGTGTTATGTGTCAGTACTAGACAACGAGCTCACGAACAAGCTACGAGAAGCTAGAAATACGAGCGAAGAATATGTCAGGTATCAACGTGACTTCTGTCTTCCATATAAAACTTTCTTACTAACAAAATACTGTTGGAAGGACTTATTATTCACGGTTTGGTTATTATTATTATACAACGTGACGGACAGTATCGCTCATGTCCGTAGGTGTTGACCCTTTGTTACCCTACACGTGTCCTCTGGGTGGTGCTCAAAGCGATACCCTCTGGTGGTAGGCTTCGGCCGTGGCTTGTCACCACCCTCCGGACTAAGTCAGTCCGTGAAACAACTGTGTTGTGTTTGGGAATGTGGTCCGGAGTAGCCATCTCCTAGATCTTCGTGATACATCGTCGGCCGCATCTTTCCATTACGTGAGATTGCGGTCAAACGAAGTTCTATTTCTGATATTAAAAAAAAGTATCCCCAACATTCTTCGAGACGGATTTGTGACATGTTCGATTAAAATAAATAAATAAATCATGTTGGACAATTCACACAGCATTATCTAGCCCCAAGCTAAGCAGAGCTTGTGTTATGGGTTATGACTAACTGATGTACATAATACAATACTCTACATATATAAATATTTTTTACTTTACATAGTAAACATACAGAATACCCTGAACAAATATCTGCAGATCGTACACATATTTGTCCCGAGGCGGGAATCGAACCCGCAACCTCCTGCGTCGCAGGTGGACGTTTGCCCACAGCGCCACAGAGGTCGTCATTTAATATAGGATAATCTACAGAAGAATTAAAGTAATTTGTTTTCACCCATTGTGCAACTGGCTTAGAATTTTCACCACCCCATCTCGTCCCGTGAGTGTCGTAAGAGGCGACTAGTGGAAGAATTCTACCACCTTACTGCAATCCCCAACCTGCATGCCCAAGGTGGGGATTATGGGCATTTCCCTGAGGAGGCCTGCGTCCCCCTGATAAGCGCCTTAGTGGACGCAGCAGTGGACTAATACAGGCTGTTGTTGTTGTGTTTGTACGTAACGGAATACCTTCCATATTTTTGCATGGCACACGTTTTTAAAGGTTAGTATAGAACGTTTGTTTAAGCTTGACAACACAACCTTCACAAATTATTCCCCTCTAATAAAGCTATTACAACATTTACGTGCAAGTATATGCTGGAAGTTGCAACATTGTGGCCATATTAAATGCAGTGTCAGCAATAATTATAAAAGCCAGGGTTAAAGCGACCGCAATTTGCTGAAACCTCTTTTATATAGGAACGAGAATGAGTTTTTATTAAACTGAGTAAGCGGAGCAAACGAAGGGGGGTAAAATCAATGAATTGAATCAATTTTGGTCTCATTAGAAAGGTATACTTGATTACATTTCAAAATGGTTATAATTTTTTTCTAGCGTGCTTTTTTTCATATTTTTTCTAGTGATAGACAATTTTATTGACCTCTTATTTGGTAGAGATTATTGACCTCCGATGGTATTGTATGTATTCTCGTTAAGTTTCATTTTGTTATGTAATGTACATAACAAATTAAAACTTAACGAGAATATTGTAATTCCAGGGCCTCCAGTTCATATTCCCTAAGGGCCCCGTGTTGGCTTAATCCTGCACTGCGGACACGATAACTGGGGCCTGATTCCACTAACAAAATAGCCTCACTATGCCAATTATTATCGCTTCATTATCGCGTATCAATCACCGCCATTGACACCTTTTGGTTAGTTATTCTACTAACACGATCTTTTTTTTTATGCCATAGCTATGACTATTACGATTATGACAACCGTTTGACAATTTGGCCGTTCAATAGTGTGGTGGGGCAAGTGTGGTCATAGACATCATCAAATAAATTATTATACATGGCTTTTGGTTACAACTTTTGCCATAAGAAAACTGGGATCAAATGCAATAGCTTAGCGGCTAAATAGTTCAACTAAATAGAAAAATGTATTTATTTAATGATGACTATGGCCACACTTGCCCCAACACACCATTGACTCGCTATTATAAGTCGTAGAGATTGTAATCGTATGGTAATAGAATACCAAATAAATTTACGACTAAAACTCTGTCTTAATCTTATGGCGCCATTATAGCATTTGTTTAAAAAAATAGTGGAATCAACCACTATACATTATGTGGGCGGGCTGACTGTATGTTGTTCAACACTACGTTTTGCATCAACGGGTAAGCCGCACCAAACGCACTGAGTTGACAGCACATCACGGCTCTACGCTACGTAAACATTATGCAAAGTAGAAAATCCTATTTTATGATAATAGTACCGCAGGAACGAGAGGGTCTGAAAATTAACTTACTAATTGACGACCTCTGTGGCGCGGTGGGCGAAGGTCTGCCTGCGACGCAGGAGGTTGCGGGTTCGATTCCCGCCTCGGTACAAATGTGTGTACGATCTGCAGACATTTGTTCAGGGCGTTCTGGATGTTTTTTTATGTATAATAAAAAATATAAATCTATGTAGTGTATTGTATTATGTATATCAGTTATCTAGTACCCATAACACAAGCTCTGCTTAGCTTGGGGCTAGATAATGCTGTGTGAATTGTCCTGCATTATTTATAGTTATATTTATTTATATTAATTATTAATACAAAAAAATATATACTGGGTTACTGGGCGGACTAAAGCGGATCGACGAATACCCTGATCGTTGAATAGTAAGATTAATTTGTGTTGTTCATAGATGTGTTTTATTTAAGTTTTGTTACTTTACAGTGATTATTAACAAGTAATAAGGACAGTTTATTTATTTATTTAACACACAAAACACATTACAATGTTAGCTAAAATGCTAAAAATCTACATTGTAGCGTAAAAATCTGTGTGTTATATCAAAGTTATAGCTAAGTATACATATTCGTAATAAATGGACTAATAATAAACACTAAAATCTAATAATTTTGGAAAAGTGCGTGTCGGACAAGCGCACGGATACCGTACTATCTATAGGAAAGCCAAAAAATGAAGTTTATTCTGTTCTTTTGTATTTGTTATTACTGTTGTTATAACGGCAATACATCATTTGTGAAAATTTCCACTGTCTAACTATCATGGTTCATGATTAAGATACATCTTAGTGACAGACGGACAGTGGAGTCTTGTCCCCATTTTACCCTTTGGAGGTATGGAGCCCTAAAAACTTACATGATTTCAACCCTAAGGCAGGACCCTTAACTTTAAATAGGTAGTCATTTTACTTTTGAAATAAAC
Organism: Eupithecia tripunctaria; assembly: GCA_955876795.1. NCBI lineage: Eukaryota > Metazoa > Arthropoda > Insecta > Lepidoptera > Geometridae > Eupithecia > Eupithecia tripunctaria. The sequence goes on along the minus strand of OY041619.1, from coordinate 12,856,735 downwards.
TTTACCTCACATTGTATCCACACACTCAATCTCACATGATTTCAACATCATCATTTATAACACCCCCGTTTTCATGAAACCTACTGTTGGGAAAATGCCTTCGTTATACACACCAGTTAATCGAAACTGTGATACCATTCACAGTCTTTTGACAACCGTACTTACAATTTAATAACTAAAACAAAAAAGTCGTGTGGCACTCGGGGACTGCCGCGGTAAAGCTATTGCATACCATTTTGTACCAACTTATGCAATTATAATTTTATTTATTTATTTTATTCAAGCAGTATTGCTTTTTCTTTGATATTAATTCAAGTTACACTTTTTGAGCGTGGTGACCCTATACACCTATGTATATACTTTCTCATAAACAGCTGCTTATGTATTCGCCCGATTTCGGAGCAGCTCGTCTCGATTCGTGCGAGTTTCGTAGAATCGTACAATACGTCTAATCGCACGCACACAACGCCGTGTCGAAGACTGCCGAACTGAAACGACGTTAGACGATGCACGGCCTTCAAGCCACACCTCCTTGCCCGGCGGAGTGGGGAGCGTGAGGTTTTTGCGTTACGGAATTTCTGGATTCGGTCCCCGCGCTCAAGGCCCGCGATAGAAGCTATGCAATAGCTTAATAAAAGATTTTAATGATTAACAAATCTAAAATGAACTTAGAAAATTTTATTAGAACTTGGCTAACGCGCTATTGTCTACCTAGATACAATACTACACATCACGAGGAATCTTTTTAAACATACAGTGTTATCTATTTTGTGCTGCTCTGAGTTGTGTGGCACTGTACACCTCACGTCGACGCCTGAAACAACCTAATAAACTTGTTTATAGAAGGGAAGTCAATTCCGACGCCTTTTCAATACAACCATTTACGAGAATATTCTAAAAAATCACGGCCGCTGTGTTTTGTGTAACGCAGCACAGGGAGTTTGTTACTTTTTCTTTTCTGACTCTACTTTTCACTAAAACATTTGCTAAAACAAAGTTCTTTTTAGACAGTTGTTTCATACCTACAAGACTTTTGGGATAAAGACAAAAAACATCTTCATATGTAGCGTAAAAATAAATATAGGCATACAAATAATTGAGCATTTTTGAAAAGTTGCAATGACTCTACCAAATAAATTAAATAAATAAATTATGCTTGACAACATAGGATTATGTGTCTAAACCAAACAAAGCTTGTCTTTTTGGTTACAAGCGGAAATAAAAATACAAATACACTATATACACACTTACATAGATTCTTATTTTTACGATACGTAGAAAACACCTAGAGCACTCAATTATGGATGTACATACTGTATGAAGATGAAATGATGTATGCTACGCCGTAGCACGTTATTTCATAGCGGTTTACGCCGTAGCTAGGCTGCTACGAAATAGTTAAAATAAATGAAGTGATGTATGCTTCGCCGTAGCACGTTATTTCATAGCGGTCTACGCCGTAGCTTGGCTGCTATGATATTTTAAAAGATGAAGTGATGTATGCTACGCCGTAGCACGATATTTTTCTTAACGTTCTACGCCGTAGTTAGGCTGCTACAAGGGGTTAAAATAAGATGGAGTGTTGTATGCTACGCCGTAGCACGTTATTTCGTAACGGTCTACGCCGTAGCTAGGCAGCTACGAAATGGTTAAAATATATTTCTCTATGCACGATAGCAAAGTAAAAGTTAGAATATCAATCAAACTAAAGTTAGATCACCAATAAATCTGAGACAAAATCTGTCTACGTTATCGCACTAAATCAAATAGACAATCTTTCTGAACCAAATCAAAAGTTAGAAAGAGATTTATTCCTAGTGCCGGAAAAATAAGACATCAAATAATTTTACTCCACTTTCTATTGTGGCTGAAATATAGGGGTTAAAACTTTTGTTCGAGTAAAATAGAAAGTGAAATTAAATTGTGTTACGAGAAAGTAATGGCTTAAAAATGACAAAAGTGGCTCTTTGTAGGTAACCTAAAGGTTGTAGCACACATGGACAACAATGGTGTCGATTCTGTTGTTTTAGGATAAACAAAAATTAGGATTACGGAATTTCAAATAGATGAAAACGATTCTATGGTTGAAGAATTTGACCGACACGTTTAAAAGGGTGACAGCTCTGAAATTAATCTGACAGACCTAAAACAACTCAATTAAGTTAAAATGGCTACAACCCTATTCCTTGCGTAACATTTTAGTTGTTTAAATATTAAACTAACGTGTTTAAAATTAGGATGACAGCTCTAAAATTAGATTCATAGATCTAAAACAACTCAACTTAGTTAAAAGTAGCTTTAACCCTTTTCTTTGCATTACATTTAAGCTATGGTTAGAAACGTCGACCTAATTTTAGCAGGCATCTAATTAATTTGAATTTCTAAACGATTTCTCATACAAATGGATGAACTGTTTGACCCATGCAAAGAAGTATTTTGAAATAACATAAAAAAACACATATTCTGCTCACAGTAACACCCAACTACTAAACACAGAGAGGTCTTGCGATTTTGAAAAACGTTCTAATATAGGTATTTTTAAGACCTGTCTAGAAAAATCCATAATTTTTAGGTCAACCTAGCATAGAAAATTTAGAAATCTTAAAATTTAGGTTAGGAATCCTAAAACAACAGAATCGACACAATTATTGTTATCGAAGCTAATAATTAATTTTTGTAACCTTAATCTGTTTTGTATGTCTTAATTATGTGTAATGGTTGCAAAATAAATGCCTTTTTACTTTTTTACTTTACTTTTACTTAATCCTACGTCACAGCTTCAAAATGGCCGCGAGCTGTCCTGATTGTTGATATGAAAAGCATCTGAATTTTGGGAGTAAAAGGCCATATTCACATTTTTGTCCTTGGGGGCAACTAGGGGAGAGACACGAGTCTGTCACGAAGCAATGTTTTACAGAAATGCTAAGTCCTTTAGCAGTTTTACGGTCGGAAGTCGTCTAAACCTATTTAAGGTCGAAGCACCCATAACTTTACTACACTAGCCTGGTTAAAGCAATAACCATTTCACATTACCTTACTTTTACTACAGCCAATTTGAATGTGCCGTATCAAGAGACTAATAACCACACATTATACAAGTTATTCTATTCTCGTTATTCCATCGAAACTCGTATAAAATATATATTTACGCATAAAATACGTACTATAAATTTTAATGTCATATGCAAAATACATGCTTTATAGCCATATTGCTTGTGCACTAACGGAAAATTCATTGTTTATTTATGGTGTATTTTAACAATAATGATAAAATTAATTAGTTTATATATTGGATATAATGCAAAGAGCATGTTCGCGATATTGTTTCGGGACATGAGTATTTTTTATTAATCACCAATGAAACTGCCAAGCATGGTGATTATATTAGATATCGATTGATTAAATATATAATTATTAATCATTTCATGCACATGATTACAAATATTATATTTGATAATATTATAATTGTAATAATGAGCATTGTCCTATTATTCTACTAATTAATTTCAAAACTTAAGTCCCCTATCTATGTTTTCAAATTATTTTTAATGGTTAATTTTTTTATCAATGACATGTTTGGGGGTTTGGGGGTGGCCTGTTCAACAGTTGAGTATACAATAAAGCGCAGAATCAAGTTATACAATATAGTGCGAAGAAGTTCACCTCAATCCCAACCTCAACAGCCTATTTAGGTCCATTACTGGACGTTTCCCCTTGATAAGTGCCTCATTCGCATTTATCTCATAGAGGATAATGCCCGCAATCCCCATGCTGAGCATGCGGGTTGGGGATTGCAAATTGATGGTAGAATGGTTCTGCAGAAGGCGCTGCCGCCAGCCACGGTTGGATATCCCGTCGCCTCTCATGACACTCGTGGGAAGAGTTGGGGTGATGCAAATTCAAAGCCCACACGGCTTCAGTGAATAATACAACATACTATAATTATTTCTGTTTGTGACATGATTATATTACGTAGTGGTTTTTGTGGTGCGTTGGAAGAAAGAGTGCAATAATCGATTATCGGTGTTTATTTATAAACTTAAAAAATGCAAACAATATTGGCTGTTAGTTTAAAAAAAATATTCTGAACGTACATGGGGTCAGATTGACACAACTCCCTTCTTAATTTAAACGTCGATGCCTGGAGCACCCTGTATAAATGAATCTTTAACCTATAAGTTAAACGAGTTTTCAAACAAGTTCGAGTGGCCAGTGAGTCTTCAAGTAAACTGTCAACGGCACTGCAACGAGAATAAATTACAACTTTAATTGGAGTAATAGTGCCGTTGATTTTGCAGTGATTTTTTGCTTAAAGACTCTGTATTGTCATGTTTGTAAATTCTTAAATTCTTTATGTGCAATAAAGAATTTAAGAATTTACAAACCTGACAAATTACACAAATTAACTCATACTTAAATTAAACTAATACTGGACATGTATAAAGGCGAGCTTAATCCTAAAAGTGTTTTCTTACAGCAAACCTATGGTTACAGAGAGAGTTTATGAAGAAAACGCGAATAGATATTGGAGAGAAAAATACCAATAAATAGGTACATACAATGTTCATATATGTATATATTATATCTGCTATGACTATAAATAATAGAGGCTTTTAGTTTTTACTAACATCCATCAACAATATGTCATAGAAATTAAGAAGTGGGTATTACTAGAAGTACGTTTCGTTTATTATATCCCCGAATTTCCACTGGAACGGGAACTACGCGGGTGAAAACGCGAGGCGCTGGTAGTTATATTATAATATTGGGCAATTCACATAGTATTATCGAGCCTATAATTTTGACAACTTCTTCTTTGAGCAAATTCGGTCTTTTCCGCTTACTTGAGAGAGGCCGCCAGCAATTTTCATTTTTGTCGTGTTTTTCCTGCCTGCTATTTATTTTGAATTGTGTTTGGTTTTGAAAATAGACAGGCGCATATATTTATTATGCACAATGTACCTTATGGGCATTATAAGTGAAAATATTCAAGAAGTCAGTCAACTCATCCGAAGTGGTTGAGATTTGTTCGGATGAGATGACCACTTACTCAGCTTTACTAACTTTTTAGAACAAAAAAAAACCCGAGAAACGTACATAAAAGCATCAGTTAAATGTTTATTAATATTTGTGTATAAAATGTAATAATGATCGCTTTGAGCGACGAATTCTCTAATTCAATTTAGTTCAAATACATTGCATCATTTATCTAACGCACTACAAGCCCCGGTCCACAATTTTGTCAATTCAGATGCTACTAAAACTAAACTTAAATAATTTGATAGGACTAAAAATATCGCCGTCCCTGTCAAAATGACCAAATTAATAAGGATGGCATCATTTTTAGTTATGTTAAATTAGTTTAGTCTAGTTTTGGCGAAATCTGAATAGACACTAATGAATCTGCTGGCAACGCTATGATAGCTTCAAGGTTCATCAAGGGCTGCAATGGTTACCGCGCTACAATGGCCTGGACATGCGTTTTCGGCCAACATCATCTCGGCCAGCAACCCGACTATTACTGACCTCAGACGAAACTTACTATGAATTGTTTTTCTTAAAGGCCACAGTTATGTTCGGTGACCATCTGTTTTGAGGTGCCTGCCTATGAAAGAAAGAAAGAAAGAAATCTTTATACCTTAAAAAATACACTATTACATACATAAACTGAAGTAAGTTTCTTAATGAAGTTATCCTACACTGTGAAACTACAAATAAAACAAACAACAGTAAACAATTATAAGGCTTAATGCTATGAAATGGCGTCCGAATCAGCATTATGTTGAAATAACTACTACGCCTAGCTATCCCAACGCTGATCTTCCGTCGGAGCCAACAGAATTTATAAAAAGATAAAATTGAAGTACAGAAAAAAGTTCAGCTCAGTTAATTTATGTACATGATACCTACAATAACAAGTTTAACACAAACACGTAGAATTAATAATACAACAAAAGAATTAATAACACAAGATAATAACAGCAAAATACAGAAATATGACAAAACTACATTCATACTTACGCAGTCGGGCAAATATGAAACCCAACAAAACCGATGGCTTAAAAAAAGTGGTAGGGAAGTGGTATGACTCAATGTTCTGAGATTTAAGTAGACATTTTGATCGGTATCCTCATATGGTAGTGATCTTCTTATCAATGTAGTTTTTTTCAAGCTTAAATCTTGAGTTAAATGGAATTGATCAATTTGCATCTTTATTTGATTTGGTAACTAAATTCAGCTGAATATAAATATTCATAGATGGGAACAAAATATTTCAAAATAGAGTTTTAATTTATGAAATGAAAGCAGTTTTTCAGAATATAAAATAAACTGTATGAATGAGAGCAATTTGGATGCAAATTGTAGATAATTTTTATGCAGCGGAATTTTTTAGGTCAGGAAAAGTATGAAATATTTTTATTTTGTATATTGATGCTGGGATTTCAAAATATCCTTTTCCATTTCACAACTGTGAGATGAAACTTTGTCAGAGTCTTTAACTAACCAATTTTGTTTTAGTTCGAAATCATCAACCTATGTTAGATTTATGGGATGAAAAGAAGCCTATGACTTATCCCAGACCTGTATGCAAATATCAAAACTTCTACACTTTTCACATTTATAATATTAGTGTGATTAAATATTTATATTAATGCGCGCTGTACAAAGTGTTTATAATGACGTTACAACTGTATGTTAAATATAATTTATTAAGTGTCAGTTATGTAATATATTAGGTCCTTACATATGAAATTGGCGTTTTTCGTACTGGCCACTTTAATCACAAATTTCTCCTCTTTGGTAAGGAATTCCAAATTCAAATTTGTACAGCTATAGACTCATGTATTTGTGCTTTGATGATCGTCATTCATTTGTTTTTTTTCTTCTGTTTTTTTCTGTTTGCGTCACTCATTTTACAAAATGGAAAACTTAAAATATCGCATTATTTACGAGTACGAGTTCCGCCGTGGCACTAGTGCTGCGGAAACAACTCGAAGGGTGAATGATGTGTATGGCGGTCGTGTTGCAAAAGAAAACACAGTTCGTTTTTGGTTCCAACGTTTTCGTTCTGGAAATTTCGACCTGCAGAACAAGCCCCGTGGACGGCCTGAGACTCAAGTTGATAATGAAGAGTTGAAGGCTATTGTGGAAGCGGATCCATCGCAAACCACGTCCGAGTTAGCTGCAGGCTGCGATGTTAGTGATAAAACTGTTTTAATTCACTTCAAGCAAATTGGGAAGATTAAAAAGCTTGAAAGGTGGGTACTCACGAATTGACTGAAGCAAACCGGCAAACGCGCGTCGACTGCTGCGTTACATTACTAAACCGGCACAATAATGAAGGTATTTTAAACCGAATTATTACCTGTGATGAAAAATGGGTTCTTTACGATAATCGGAAGCGCTCAGCGCAATGGTTGGATCCTGGCCAGCCAGCCAAATCCTGCCCCAAGCGAAAATTAACCCCAAAAAAGTTACTTGTAGGCGTTTGGTGGACTAGTGCCGGTATTGTTCATTACAGTTTTCTCAAATCTGGCCAGACTATTACGGCTGATGTCTATTGTCAGCAATTGCAAACCATGATGGAAAAGCTAGCGGCTAAACAACCTAGGCTGGTCAATCGCTCCACGCCACTGCTGCTTCACGACAACGCTAGACCACACACTGCGCAACAGACGGCTACTAAATTAGAAGAGCTTCAATTGGAAAGTCTAAGACATCCTCCGTACTCCCCGGACCTTGCTCCAACAGATTACCATTTTTTTCGAAATTTGGATAACTTCTTGCAAGGGAAAAAATTCAACTCCGATGGGGCAGTCCAAATCGCCTTCAAAGATTTTATTGATTCCCATCCGACTGGTTTTTTTAGTAAAGGGATCAATGAACTACCTATAAGATGGCAAAAGTGCATAGAAAATAATGGTTCATACTTTGATTAATTAAATATATTATATTAAAAAATATTCGACTTTTTGTTCCTCCCATACAAAACGCCAATTTCATATGTAAGGACCTAATATATATAGTAATTTTATCAAAAACTTTTAAAGACGTCCTTAGCATGTTGAGTTATAATTATTAATTGGTCTTGTACTTAGTTAGGTTCTTAACAGTGTTAGTTAATGTTATAAAGAAGAAATATTTGATTGTTTGTTTGTATTGAATAGGCTCCGAAACTGCAGGACCGATTTAAAAAAAATATCACAATTAAAAAGCTTAATTTTCAACAAAGGCCATATTTTATCCCGGAATTCCCACGGGTATGAGAACTACGCGGGTGAAACCGCGAGGCACTGCTAGTGTTAAATAAAGAACTTTACGGACAAACAGTGTAATTAAGACGTTACTATTATCGTTTACTAGTAGCTGTGTGGTGCTGGCTTAGAATTTGCGCCACCCCATCTCTTCCCGTGAGTGGCGTAAGAGGCGACTAAGGGATATCCAACGGGGGCGGGCAGTAGCGCAGTAGCGTATTAAAGTTTGAACATAAGTAAAGTCAAAGTCAAAATCATTTATTGCAAGTATGTACATTGATAGGTAGCATAAGTTCTAATTACAGCTAAAGTTGGAACATAGGTACACCATGTTAGATTGGTGTATGTAAAAGCTGAGAAAATAATATTTATAAATAGCTTCGAGATATTTTGATACAAATCTATATCGGTGAATATTCACTCGAGTCAATGCATCATTTTTATTTCATTTCATGTTCACACGGCTCAGCTGGAATAACTTAGAAAAAACATTCACCTCTTTTCATTCAAGATTTCATCAAATGAAGTCGTTTGTCTTGGAATAGGGTATATGCATCGATTTTTTTATTGTTTTAATCGATTCTTTAGGTCATTATTTAACCGAGGAATGATAAGACGCTCACTGAATTTCGCATTAACAAGGTAAAAAAAACAAATCAAAACTACAATCATTTTCGGGTGATAAAAACGCTGCCATATTGGCGCCATGTTTATGTGACGTCGACGTACACACTTGATTAAAACCTTTGGTGACGACCTCGGTAGTGATCATCTTAGGAAAGAGGTTTTCCGAAAAAACTGAAAATAATCGACAATACGAAATGTCAAGTGGGCAGAATAGTGTCAAATCAAGGTGCAGCAAGCAGAATAAAAAAAGAAGAAATGTGTACAGTGATGTCACGTCCGCTCTAGTCAATGGCGTAGCGTTTTGAAATTTTGCGATTGAGATTTAAAATATCAATTTTTCAATGGTTAAATTCTACAATAAAACATCTCAAAACGCAAAAATAAATATGTAGATATGTTTCTATATCAATAGAGAATACGTATATATTTTTTTAGCCATTTTGAAATCACATGCATATACCCTATTAGTTATATTATGAGTTTAAGATAAAATTGGCCATTTTATCTTAAACTCATAATATAACTAATAGGGTATATGCATGTGATTTCAGAATAATGCAAGTGAATATTCACTCTGTATTCAGATAGTTCATTCTTCGTTCATTCGAAGTGGGAGTGAAAGATGCGGATAAAGATATCCAACAGCGTTGGATCGGTTCAGTATTGAATTCATTTGGCACTACTGTTTGATTATAAGTTCAAAAGTTTCGAATGAAACGTGTCGAATGAAAATTGAAAATGAAGGAAAAATGAACCGTCTGATATCTTTTCAATACTGCAATCAAACACTTTGGCAAAACAGCCACGAAAGATTATAATCTATATTGCCAAATCTCATCTGCATCGTAACCCCTGAAGCTTTTAGCTACCAGTAAAATCCAGTGTAAAATCGGCAACCTACCCTATTAAATTAATAACGCACACACAGCTTCAGTATCCACTGGCTCTATTAAAATAGCCCTGTCCAATAGGAATGTGCAAAATGCGCAGCTCGCTCGACAATTTGCTCCGCTTTGTTACTCCTCGGCTTTTAGAGCTAACAAAAGCCAACAAAAGTTACGTGATCAAATCAACTTTGTTTGTGCAATGTACAGCTCTCATAAATGGTTATAATGCAACGATTTGGGTTAATGGTGTGCAGATTTATTGTTTTTTATATAAAAGTTGGTAGGATGTATTGATGTGTCATCGTTATGTCTATGAATATCTTTTACTAGCTTTTACCGGTAGCTTCGCCTGCGTAATTTTAATCTTCTCATTAGCGGAGGCTGACCAAAATGTATGATTTATCGCTGCATACCCAAAACAAAAGTGCTTACAGACGCTGTGGTAGCTGAAATAATTTGTCTCTCATCATTGCATACTGAAAACAGAAGGGCTAACAGAACGAAAAAAAAAAAGATGACTCATCACTGCCAACATAACATATTACAACGTAAAGGCTAACAGACGCTGCGGTAGCCGAAAAAAACTTATGACTCATTGGTGCATACTAAAGACAGAAGCACTGACATACGCTGCGATAGCCGAAACAAATGAATGACTCATCATAACAGACTAAACATTCATAAAAAAGAATGACTGATAAACGCTGCGGTAGCTGAAAATAATGTGTGACTCACCATTGTAAGCCAACACGTACCATAAAAAGAAAGGGCTGACAGACGCCGCGATAGCCAAAAAAATATAAGAAAATCGAAAACGCTAACAGAATTATAATAAAACCAGTATTACAAGTCATCAGTGCCTCGATTCCGCGGGTGTAATAATGGTGATTGGAAAGAACTAGTAAGCGAATTTAATAAACAGTTACAGTCCAAAGAACGTTGACTGAAATAGAAGCAAGCATTCCGATCACCTGTGGACTCCATTAGAATTTTGGTAATATCAGTTTATTTCAATCCCAGTTGACTATAACGACATCTATGGGTACAAACTACAAGCTATAAGTTTCTACGTCGTTTCAAACGGACACCATGATTGATGAACTTAACTTCGGGCGTTGATTAAACAACCGGCATTCTAAACAAAGCTACGATAAGACTGACGGCCGAAGGTTCTGGCATAATACAGCGCTGATTGGGTTTTATTCATTAACCATTTTCACGCACTATATTTCGTTACACAAAGTTTTGGATATATAAATAAAAACATGTAACTCAATATTTTCAGCAATCAAAGCTAATTTATTTATAAGAAACACCATTTTAATAACCTAAAAGGGTTATACTCGAAAATCAATTAACCAAGGCAATGAGAAATTCAATACTTCAACCACACTAAGCCAATAGCTGAAAGGGGAGGCCTATGTCCAGCAGTGGAGAAATGTCGGCTGATGATAATGATTCACACTAAGGTACTTAACGCAACGATACCTCAAACATTCGAGGGTACATGTCCGTACAGCACAACGAATCGCAGGGAAATCAGTCCGCTAACTTTATACCTTCGGCTTTTATAGTAAAACGACTACTATCTGTTACCTCAAATAAAACCACATCCATCAATATATAAAGGAAAAAAACATGATAGATAACAATTTGCTTGAGTCACAAAACGGTCCCTTTGAGTGACGTTTATTTTATAAAAAAGTGTTACAATTGCGTTAAGCATAGACCGATGAATGAGTAAGCTTATTTAAGCCTTAGAATGAGTTGGTTTTTTTTACGTATGACCATTAACCAACTCTGGTCTTCTGACGGAATCGTTTCATGAGGTCACGGAAAATAGGATGGAGGTACAAATAAAGACACAAATAAGGTTAAAGTCTCTTCGAACTCGATTGTTTTGGGATTATTATTTGATTTCTTAAAGACACACATAGTAGAAGACAAAGAATACTAGTTTTGGAATCCAGGAAAATCGTTATCTACGAGCACATATCAGCCTATATGACTTCCTGCTCCACGTATGCATCCCCTAATAAGCCTAGCATCCGGCATCAGTCTGAAGTCTTTCGCAGATAGTCGATCACCTCATCTGGCCGGAGGGCGTCCTACACTACGTTTGCCAAGTCGCGGTATGCACTCAAGAATTCGTTTACCCTATCGGCTGTTGGCCAGCCACTTTAGCTTGTTGCTTATTCTTTGAATTCTGTCGATAACTTTGGTTCTCTGTCGTATTTATTCGTTACGATCCTTCAAAGAGACTCCGAGCACCATGGTGGACACTAATGCTGAATGGCACCCAAAATACAGATAATTACAACTGAGAGCAAGAATAGAAGTCTAAAGCCAATTCATGAGTTTCACAATCACACTAATATTAAAATGCGAAAGTTTGGATGGATGGATGGGTGTTTGTTACCTCTTCACGCCAAAACTACTGAATGGATCTAGCTGAAATTTTGCACACAGGTAATTCTAATCCCGGAATCAAACATAGGCTCAGTTCCCGTGGGATAAAAATCACCTTTTAACGTTTCCATAACAACAACGCGTGCGAAGCCGCGGGGCGCAGCTAGTATGTATATAAAAAGAGTAACAAATCTAATGAATTGAATTGATTGAACTGCCTTCTTCAATATAACGAATAAACTCCGATTACGGTAACATAAGGACCATTTAAAACACGCTCGAAGCTGTGAGTAGCTAAGGGATGTTTAAATAAACACACCGGTGAGATATTCAATTTTAGACTCTATAAACATTCCGATAAACGGCTGGTTGCCCCAGATTTACTTGCGGTGATTCCGGGATAATTGGGACCAGGATCAAAGTGTCGGGAAAACGAAAATTGTATATCTCCGGAATTACTGACTTTAAAGGAAAAATATAGGCACTTTTCTTCCAAACTGCGGCGTTAATTTTCAGGTTAAAAACATTTTATTTCTCATAATGAATATTTACGTTCACTTACATGAGAACCAAACTTATATTCTAGAGTATTTTCTAAAGGCGTAAGTAATTAAATTACTGACAAAAACAAATAACAAAAACGTTGTGGGTAGACGTAAGTATGACGACGGGAAAGAATTTAATACAAAACATTTTGTTCTATGCATTACAAAGACCTTGCGACCACTGGTATTTTTCTCGGAATAACGTTAATTCACTGATGCGAATGGAGCGTGATAAAATAACAGAACTCTACGATAAACTAACGTAAAAGAAGTAGTTTATTAAGCTTGTTAGTTCTTCCATGGTTATAAATCAAGCGAGTGGGCAGCCGAGCCGAAACCGCTGAATTTGTTACTGTCAGTGGGTGAAAAGACCAAGGGCGTAAAAAAGACTGTGAGCGTAAAAAGACTGTAATAAGTCATGATAATGTACTTTGGCCTTAACCCGGAAGTTTAATTGCAGTGACTTGCGATTATGTTTGCAGATTAATGGAATAGACTGGTTTGATGAGCGTATTTGGTACTTTGTATTCAGTTTTATATAAAGGATCTGAGTAACCGTGGTATAACCGCTATTCAACTTGTTTTTAACGAGTTCGTTGAAGCCTTAAATTCAGAGCAGACGGAAATATAAATTCTGCATTCAGTAAAATATGGGATAAAGTTTTTTGATTTATTAGATATTTTAAAGTAATTCGTAACTGACTCGCACTGCAAAAGAGAATGAGAAAGGTATCACTGTTCTTTATTGAAATATGCATCTGTAAGACGAAGAGATAATTTGGCTACACATATATAACCTTGGACAAGAGTTATAATAGCCCATAAGTTACCTGGTGATTTTTAGAGGAAACAAAATGTTCTTTTTTATATATTTATTTAAGGAAACCCAGCAGCACAGACAACAAATTAAAAGATGATTTATGAAGAAAAAGGAGGCTAGAAAAATATAAGTCATAAGACTAATTAATTTAAATCAAGTTATTCTGCTGGCTGTTAAGAGGTTAACAGAGTAAATTTTATTAATCAGAAATATATACCTAAGTAATAAGACTAATTAATATAAATTAAGTTATTCTGCATTCGCACTGTGCATTCGGACAAAAGTAGACCGAATGTAAAACCAAATTTTCTGCGCAAATAGATCCTGATTCCCAATTTAAGATTTCTAACAGAAAAGTAGCTAAAGTACCGTCATCCGCACACTTCCTAGAACCAATAAGTGTTTCCAACGTAAAATGAAGTGGGTACACAAAAGACAGATTGTGTAACTAAACAAATAGGTCACTAGCTGTTTTTTAAAATAAAATAAAATAAAAAGTTATTTATTCAGACAATGACCATTGGTTAGTGGTTACACAGCAGGCCATACATACAAAAACATTACACAGAAATCAAGATGCAATAAAAATTTAAGTATAATTAGTTATATGTATTTATAATTCTAAAAAAACAATTTAATAACAAGGTAATGTGATTATCATTTAATCTATTACCTTCGCTGTGCCTTGAGTATCCAAACCCAACACACATTCGGGGTCTGATTAACGAAAAACAACGAAATACGACTCGCAGATGTACGATACTAATATTCTAGGGGAATTTTATGTGGATGTTGCCAGTCTTGGTAAAACGAATATAGTATCCGGAACTTATGGTCCATTAACCCGGTTAATTGCTTCGAAATTTATCCTCATTTATACTACTAGGTCGGTCTCTCCTTATGATTTGTGATCAAAGGAAACCAACGATAACTACACACTATATTTTATTACAACTAATGATTTCCACGATATGTTGGGAATTAATGAGGTATTTTGATCTCCTGTGTCGCAGGCGGTAACTTGCAAGAATATTTACTTATTTTTAGGGAAATTGATGTATTTATGTTTGCAACACCTTTAGGTTTACATTTAGGGCTACGTAAAATCAGTATAAAAACTTGTTTATTAATATTTTAGATGTAAAAGCGATCGTAAACTGCTTTGTAAATTATTAAAATAAATAAATCAACTACACTACTTTTTGACTTGACAACGTATAGCATGTTCAAAAAAGTGTCACGTTGTTGATGATTTGTCATGACGACTGAAGCACTGAAGATTATAGTTCTAATTTCGTCTAATGGATAGGATAGATAGCTAGCTAACACCAGCACGGCAAGAACAGTAGGTATATAAAGTACGAGGTAAGATTTTTAATAGATCAGGTAAATGACGTTAGGTATCAGTAAAATTATCGTTCTTATACCTACTGACTTTAAGTTACTTTAAGTTACTCTAGAGTCGGTGTCGCCACCGTGGAGACAGGAAGTGCGCGTTTTCCGACACAAGTGTCGCTTATTTCGAACGTGAGCGAAATTGTAGCTAGACTAATGGCGTCACGCGCGTGGTCTTCGGATGAAATAAAATGTTTGATTTGCAGGTGAAATCTTGTTAAATAAATAGGTATTGAAAGTCTTTGTGTTTCATCCGAATAAAGTTTTTGTAACTTTCGGGATCTTCGTCATTTCTTCTTCTTCTTCTTCTTCTTCTTCTTCTTCTTATTCTTCTTCTTCTTCTTCTTCTTCTTCTTCTTCTTCTTCTTCTTTTTCATGTAGACCTCTTTTTACGACGACGTATTTTAATAGAAACACATATCGCGACAATCGCGGCAGCAGCACGTCAATTCATGGCGATGGAATGTACCACACTAAATTGCAGTCTGTGTCAGATAGTTGATTCGTGGAGACGGCAAATACACTGGAACCGGTACACCAGATGTCTACACCTATGTCGACACAAAAAATTGCTTACCGTGTGGACGCAATCGACACTAGTGTCGACATTTCTGTCGAATGTCAGTATCGTCGTGTATACTAAGCTTTAGAGACAAACATTTTTTCGTAACTTGTAAACACTGGTAGGTTGGTGTTTCCTATCTCTGGTTCCCTAATTACATGGTGATCCTAAGTAGTCTTCCAAGTTCGTAAGTAGCTAAGTAGGCTAAGTTTCCCAGCGTAGCTACTTTGACCGAGGTTAACTTAAACCCTACCGGAGTCACGAGTACACGATAAAATAAATCTTAGCACTGCCAATATAGAAGTTATTTGACGTTTTAGTTGATTTAGATAGGAACCGTGTGTGGCATTTCTATTTTAAAAGAATTATTACTCTCACGATAATATTGAAATCCACTTCGAATTTAATACCTAAGTTACGAGTTTTTACATAAAATTCAGTTGAGCTGCATGAATACTTAATACCTACTCAATATTATTTATAACTAGCACGCTTATTCCACGGGAACTGCTTTATAGTCAAAGTCAAAGTCAAATCGTTTATTTCTTTAGACTTACAAAATAAGTACTTAGACAAGTCAAATTTTTACTATATAAACAGCTTGATAAATAGTTATTACTATCAACAAGAAATAATGTGCAATTGACTTTAATTCACTTCAATTTTGAAATTCTGTATGCAATTTCAGCCTGATCCGTCCAGTAGTTTTTGCGTGAAAGAGAAACAAACATACCTACATACATTTTTACATAAGTAGGTACATGTAAAGTTTGTAACTTTCGCGTTTATAATATTAGTAGGATTGATTGGGAGTAAGGCAATTAATAAATAATCATTTATTTCGTACATTACAAGAATAAAACGTCATTATCGTATCTATAAAAAGAAATAAATTACATTTTAGTAGTAATCATCGTAAATTAAAAATTGCTGCATGTAAATTATTAAAAATTATACTATTTTAACATTAAATTCAAAATTATAGAACAGTTAGATAATAATTGCCATACGATAGATACATAATAATCTACAAACAGATACTTATGACTATCTATAATTTAAGTAGGTACCCCAATATGAACCCTGTTGGGCCTATAATCTTATATCTTTATACGAGCAGTTCTTGTATCGGAAACGATCGGAAACGGCTTCAACGATTTCCATAAAATTTCGTATACAGGAGGTTTCGGAGAGTTTGAGGAGGAGAAAATGTCGTTTTATTATGTTTTCAATAATTAGATTTATCGAAATCAATTGACTCTTCCTGACATCTATTGGCGAATAGTAGTACTATTTTATTCGTGTTTTCAATATTCAACTTTATCCCAATCAACTTAAGAATTATTTAGCGATAAAGCCCTCAAATAAATAAAAAAAAATACTGTGAAATATGACTCTTCCTGTTGTTGTGCGAATTTATTATAATTTCTAATAAGCGCAATTTACCAAAAAAAGACGAGCGAAGCTCAGTCACCCAGGTGCTTGTATGTAACGGTAGGCATAGATATAAATCGTTAGATATGCCCTTACCTCAGTGAGACCGCGCCGTGTTGTGTTCAAGTCGAACCTTATGCATGCATAAACCTGGGCTCAGTGTACATCTAAGCACAGTGTTACCCGGACGTGTTGTGAAGGACGTTTGCGGGCAGTTTATAGCGTCACAAAATGACGCCTGCCTTTCGCAAGCGCAACAACAATTCTAGAAACACAAACAAAGCCATTTTGTAACATTTCACTCGTAGGTATTGCGAGTTAATGAAATAACTTTTATTTTATCGTCCGCATTGTCAAAAATGACTATAATAACAAATTTAAATGGCGAGTGCACGAAAGAGAAAGTTGTGTTTGCAACAAACGTGTGAGAAAAGTTTTTGTCGATGAAATAGTCCCTCATTTCTGTACATAGAAAACATCCAGAAATCGGAATATAGGAATATAGGGCGTCAGCGTCCCCGCAGAATCACCGAAGCCGCATGGCCTATCGTGGAGGTTATAGGACCATGAGATAAAAGCCAATAAGGTAAGCACATATATAGGCCTCCCCTGATAAGCATCAAGGGAGGCCTGCTTCCAGCAGTAGACCTATATAGGCTGTTGATTTGGGAGAGAGATGAGATGTTGGAGTTGGGGGTAGTTAAGGCGAGAGATTTAAAATTCTAAAATACAAGCTACCACTTTATTAAATTAACCTACTTTGGAATTAAACAGGAAAGAGAAATATAAAATCTTTAACATTCAGCATTTCTGTATTCGTGTTCATTAATAAGCAGTAAGTACATATTTTCAAAAGAAATTGCCTTGGAAAAAACGCTAAGGCTTTGAATTTAATTTACTATGTGTTTGTTGTAGAAGGTAATTTTTTTTTCATGAAACTAACTGATAAAGGTCTAGTTATAATAAACTATTTTGTTTTTGAATAAACGACCATTTGACATACTCAAAGATAATGGCTTTGAAATAAACTCAGAGGTAAGTATGAGTTCGCACAGCTCCAAAACGTAAAGTTACCGTTAACTACCTACCGGCTGACTTGTCAAAGTTGTATGGAACAAATGATTCGTAAACTATCCTACTAATATAATAAAAGTGAATGTTTGTAAACATGTATGTTTGTTGCTCTTTCACACAAAAACTACTGAAAGGATTGGGCTGAAAGAAGGATGGCAAGGTTCCATACATCTGCTGACCAAACTTTTTTGGCGACGAGCATCACCCCGGCCTTATAAAATAAATAAACAAAACGTACCTAAAGGATTCAGAAATCAATAGAATAACAGGGACAGCGACATTTTTAGTACTGTCAAATTAGTTTAGTTTAGTTTTGGCGACATCAGAATAGACATCAATGTCGTTGTTTCAATTTGTGTTTTTTGATTTACGATGACATTGACAGTCACAAAAGAAGTCACGTTATAAGCTTTATGTCGGCTACCTAGCGTTTCTTTGTCGCACAAAATAAAAATAAAAATATATGTTGACTCGCACAGCTAAAAATGTAAATGATGGTTAGAAAAATCTTAAAAAAAATCATTTATCCGTCATTAGTTATTACATGTCTGCACAGCCCTTGTTTGTTTTTATTCGTGCAGGGGCGGGTGTTGCCATCCTTCTTTGCATACAGGTAGTTCTAGGCCTGGAATAACACATAGGCGTGCGAAGCCGCGGGCGCAGCTTGTAAATAATCAGCCTGCGTTCACAAGCGGATGCATTTTAGCGTTGCGTCGAACCAGTATGCTGAATGTGTAGTGCCAATTTGCCATACTATTTACTATAAAGTTTGCGTTACTCAATCTATAATATAAAAATGAATCGCTAAATGTGTTGGTAAGCGCATAACTCAATGACGCCTGGACCAAAAAAATTCTAATAATTGCCGGGAAAATACTTATAAACGTTTCCATAGGAACAACGCGTGCGAAGCCGCGGGGCACAGCTAGTTATTAAATAAATGAACTTAAACTCCGCCATGGTGTGCGGTACCGCGGCTAGCCGACCAGCGTAATAGGTCGCTAGCATAAAATAATATAGTTTCGTAAACTACGCAAAAACTCATCTTAGGGCCTCTGTTGTTCCCAAATAACTTACACAATCCTTCCCTCAAGTGGTCGTAAACACACAACAATGTTTACCATCACAAGTGCTCCGTCAACATAAACACAGTACTAGTTACTACGACTGCCCACAAGTGCTCATATTAATTATACCATGTAATCACGTGGCTTAATTAGAATTTCCGCATCGTAGTCGTCAATGTCCCGACGCCGCTGCCCCCTGAAATTTGACACAATTAATCACCTGGGACGGGGGGGTTGCCTGGGATAAAGAGCTGGTTTACTCTGTTCTGTACTGTTGTTTATTAACCGACTTCAAAAAAGGAGGATGTTCTCAATTCGACTGTTTGTTTTATGTTTTTTATCACAGAACTTTTGATTGGGTGGTCCGATTTTCATGATTCTTCTTTTATTTGAAAGCTGGTGTTTTCCGTACAAAGTATTTATTATCGAAAAGAACAATATTGCCACTTGTGGTGCCGTAGTACATCGGAAGAGTGTGCGTGTAGTTTTCACTTCTGCTGACACTCCCGGAGTCAAACCGTTGTTTTTTTCTGGCATTGTAATGTATTTTGTGTGTTAAATCAATAAATAAAATGCCAATGACGTCCGTGGTGCAGCAGGCCAAGGTTCAGCTGTGAACCAGATTGTGGGAACGATTCCTGCCTCGGGACAAATGTGTGTACAATTTGGGAATTTTTCGTCTGGGTGTTTTGGGTGATGTCTTTTAATTTAAAAATATGCAGGGTGTCCGCATGTGTCATATGGAAACTGGAATTAGTTTCTGTACAATATCGAAAGAAATCGACGAACATACGTATACAGTATGTTCTAGTACCCATAACACTATCATCTACTTAGCTTGGGGCTAGATAATGCTGCTGTATCATGCACACAGTCAAACATTTTTTTTATTAATATATAAAATTACTAAAATTATAGTATATAGATAAAAAAATAAAATTATATAAAATTATATATTATAGTAATAAGTTATATATTTTTATTATTATTATCAATGTTCGTACATTGATAATAATAATAAAAATATATAACTTATTTGCAGGAATGTCGGTACTATGTCTTATAATAGTCAAGGCGTGCAAAATTATAACAGATAATAAAGACATAACCTCCTCCTTTTATCAAAGATCTAAGAACAGACACCTTTTAAGAATGATCCAGCCATCCTCACAGAGGCTACGGATAGCATGAAATGAGAACTCATCTCAGTTCCAGAGATCTTTTTTCCTGATAAGCCCTTTGTAGATTGCTAATCTGAATTTGAATAAAGAAATAATTACTTCCATCCGTACGGTGAATCATGGCAGAGGGTAATGAGTTTTGACTGAGTTTTGACGAAGATGAGATACCTACTGGTTGCTCGAAAGTGGCAACCTCAAATTGTGTAAAATTGTGTTCTCCCACATCAGTCACCGTCTGACCGGCGGCACGGGCGGTCGTGATTCGCGTGAAGGACTGGAAATATAACGGTGAGCGTATTTGTGTTTGCGTGTAGTTGTAACACATGCCAATTTTTGAGTAAGCGCTGGGAAAACGTAACCTATCTTCCCTTCTTAAATCAATGGTATTTTGTATGAATTGCGCTAACAAGGCAGATTTTACTATGATAATAGGGTAATGGCCTAGCGTAATTTTTATTTTATTTAGACCAACTGTTAGATTATCAGAATACTAGCTTTTGCCCACGGCTTCGCACGCTCTATTCAAGTAGCCTATGTCCGTCCTTGAGATACTGTCTTTTTTATCAGAAATAGACTTTCGTTAGCCAAATTACATCAAGATTCGTTCAGCCGGGAACGGGATAAAAAGTATTCTATGACCGTCTCCTGGTTCTTAGCTACCTCCCCACTAATTTTCAAATCGGTTCAGCCGTTCTTGAGTTTAAATCGTGTAACTAATACGAATTTATTTTATATAGGTAAACAAAAATAACAAAAATAAAGCGCGTCAAAGTTTGGAAAGGGGGCTAGTGACTTCACAACTTGCATAAAATGTCACAAGTTGTGACGTCACGCGGAATTATATACATATCCTTACCATCTTTTGTTTAATCAACATTATTACCTATATATCTACACTTAATAATATTACAAAGAGGATAGATTTGTATTTATGTATGCTTGTTACGAATAAACTCAAAAACTACTCTACCGATATAAAAAAATATATCACCATTAGAATGCTACATTATCCCTGAGTAACATAAGCTCTATTTATGAATATGTAAAATAAATGTTTACATGTGCGAAGCCAGGATGGGCAATTAGTCTATACAAATATTATAAAGAGGAAATATTTGATTGTTTGTATGGAATAGGCTCCGAAACAACAAGACCGATTTAAAAATATCTTTTATCATTAAAAAGCCTCATTTTCAGGGAGTGACAGGCAATATTTTATCCGGAAATTCCCACTGGAATGCGAACTACGAGGGTGAAAACGCGAGGCCTAGCTAGTAGTAAAATAAAACACCATCCTTTACATCTCTCGTTGGCCCGTGGTCGTCACAGGTCCCAGAGTGTCTCGGTGATTGATTGTACGCCGTGACGGTTCAGATTGCTCGTGCCGAAGAACTTTGTTCTTATAGGTTGGTATAGAATATAATTATCTGTGTGCTACATATTTAACTACAGTACCTACTATTTTACGGTGTCTTAATTTTTAAACGACTTCAAAAAAGGAGGAGGTTCTCAATTCGACTGTATTTTTTATGTTTGTTACCACATAACTTTTGACTACCCATCAAAAGTTCTGTGGTAACTAACATAAAAAATACAGTCGAATTGAAAACTCCGATTTTAATAATTCTTTTTTTATTTGAAAGCTGGTGCTTTTTCCATTATAATTTGGTCTAGTTCTGACAATTGGATCCATTATAATTGAAGTCTGTTTATAGTTTTATTTGAAACAAAATTGTATAATAATGTTTTAATTTTTCAGTTATCTACTTTATGTAATAAAAACTCTGCACCAATTGAGTTTTTTAGACATAACCAGCCTTTTTTTTGCGAGGAAATCCACATTTACAAATAATACTGCTCTGGGAGGATCAGAATCATGTGGGACACGACGCCCTAAGAAGGACGGTATACCAACTAAAACCTCGCCAGTGACCTTCTTTAGCCATTTTTGCTGAACCACGGGAACTTGTAAAACTACCGCAGCGCGACTGGTGTCCCCTCTTCCTTCCATACGGACGGCGAGTCCACCATTCCACACACTCGCCGACCCCATTTTTCATCACCTTTCCTCCTCCCGATTGGGATACAGACAGAACAGACACAGCTCAAAGCGAATATCGACAGCTCCAGCAAATACGCTATCATAGACTATCCAATTTTGGAGAGCCCTGACATGCTCACATAAACGAAAAAAAAAGCAAGAGCAATCATTGCAAAGGCAAAAACCATTCGTTCACAACCAATATGGCGCTACGGTATTTTCCGTATTTGGATAAATGTTTTGTACGATCATCAGTGTGTCTACCATGAGTTGTCTCATGCTCATGGTTCCGGGTGCTCTGGGTATTTTGTATTTCTAAAAGAATACTAATCTATGTAATATATTGTATTAAGTTTAGTCATCAAGGACCCATAAAAATAAATTCTGCTTAGCTCGGGTTTTGATAATTCTGTGTGGATTGTCCAGCATTAATTATGGTTATATTTTATTATGATTCTATGTTTTGGCAGAGGCCCAGCGACAATTTCAACGAAGGAATTCACGTAATACGAAGTATAAAACGTTTTGATTTGGTTGTCAAGAACCTGACCCAAAATCTTGTAACATGTAGTCTCACTCAAAACCGCAGCATGGACCACACGGCCCTAAAGTGTCTTTGTGATGGATAGTGCGCCATGATTGTTCAAAATAGGACACTGGGTCACTCGTCCGACGGAAAGGTACTACGTGACTTTATTATTTCATGGTTTAGAATGTATCCAATGATAAACATAGTTTTTAGGCGTAGACCGAGAATCTAGGCGTACCTAGGGTAGACGGACATGCTACATTGCTACTATTGCGAAACTGAAGAATCATAATAATTATGTCAAAATGTGTATTTTTCTCTATTCTACTTTAGACAACAATCGCCGTACACGGCGATTGTCTAGGGTAGAGGAAAATTACATCACTTCATCATCGAATCCATCAAATGTTGGATATTCAGTTCTTCAACTTCAATAACTTACGCAATGTATGACGGCTCGATGTCATTTTTCTCTATTCTACCCTAGACAACAATCCCCGTGCTAGGCCGGCTGGTCATTTTTTTGTAAATTCATTTGCGTGTCGGTATTTTGATGTCTACCATCAAAGTAATAATTATTGTTGATAAAACTGTGCACACACACAGTGTGCTATCTTCTACTATGAACGCTGAGGTTTGGTCTATTACTTCTCAGTCTACGTTTTTTGAACCAGTGACCGTTGTAAACGAGTTGTAATGAAGTTTTTGGACAAGGGAAACATTGAAATACGAAGAAGACGAAGGGTATATACGATGGAATCGGCACGTGCAGGCGGCCCACCGGGAGGCCAGACTTAAGTTCGATACCTGGGTGCTTCATAACCGGCCCACTTCAGGCGATATTTTTAAGGAAATGTCGAAGTCGCGTAAAATCTTTAAAAGTCGTCTGAGATGGTGCCAAAACAACCAGGACCAGATAATCATGGACAAAATAGCAACGGAACGAGCTGCCAAAGATTTTTCTAAGTTTTGGAAGTCCACTGGTAAATTGAATTCTAAGCCTGGCCTCCCGGCGAGTGTAGGGGGGATGAGTGAGCCGAGGGACATAGCACAACTGTTCATGAAACACTTTAAAGTGCAGTCTCCTCTCGGCCCATCGACTGGACTGCCCGATGCTGAGTGCGGCTGTCAGGGTGATGAGCCTCCGTTAAAATTCTCAGTAACGCAGGTGAAAACCGTCATCAAAAGAATGACTAGAGGCAAGTCACCCGGACACGACGGACTCAGTATCGAGCATTTGAAATACGCGGGGGATCACTTGCCGAGAGTACTGTCCATATTCTACTCAATGTGTATGAGTCACTCCTACTTGCCCGCGGACTTAATGAAAACTACCGTAGTTCCTATTGTTAAAAACAGGACAGGGGATATCTCGGACAAGGGAAACTACCGACCGATCTCTCTTGCCACCACCATCGCCAAGGTACTGGACAGCGTGCTTGATTCTTACCTCCACGATTTTTTATAATTACAGGATGCGCAGTTTGGGTTTCGACCCAGACTATCAACTGAAAGCGCGATTTTAGGACTCAAGCACACTGTCCATTACTATACTGAGCGTAGGACGCCGGTGTACGCCTGTTTCCTCGACCTCTCCAAGGCCTTTGATCTTGTATAATATGATCTACTCTGGAGAAAGCTGAGGGACAGGGGTGTACCGGCGGGAATATTAAAACTGTTCCAGTACTGGTATGCCAACCAACGGAACTGCATAAAGTGGGCCAACGTATTCTCGGAGGCGTACAGGTTGGAGTGCGGAGTAAGACAGGGGGGGCTGACCTCTCCGAAGCTCTTCAACTTGTACGTCAATGATCTCATAGCCGAGCTCAGCAGCATGCGTGTCGGGTGCCGCGTGGACGGTGTCAGCGTAAATAACATCAGTTATGCGGATGACATGGTGCTGTTGGGCCCGACTGCGGGATCTATCGGGGAGATGTTGAGGGTATGTGGTTCCTACGCTGCATCGCATGGCCTCACCTATAATGTCAAAAAGTGTGAATACATTGTCTTTAAGAGCGCCGGTGGGACTCCAGATAACGCTCGTGACTTGACCCTTAACGGTGTCAAGATCAAGCGTGTTACTCAATTCAAGTACCTTGGGCATGTCCTCACCGACGATCTTAAAGACAATGTAGACATAGAGAGAGAACGTAGGGCTCTGGCGGTCAGGGGGAACATGCTGGCCCGTAGATTTTCCCGATGCTCTGACGAAGTGAAAGTTACGCTCTTCAAGGCGTACTGTCAGAGCCTGTACACGGGTAATCTATGGGTTAACTACACTCGAAAATCGCTGGACGCCCTACGTGTCCAGTATAACAACACCTTTAGAATGCTGTTGAGACTCCCCCGTTTTTGTAGTGCCTCAGAGATGTTTGCTCAGAATCGAACGGACGGCTTTCACGCCGTTATTCGGAAGAAAACAGCATCCCTGATGAGCAGGACGAGAGCGAGTCACAACAGCATCCTACAAACTGTGGCAGGTCGTATGTCCCCCATATGGACACACTTTGTCCAATGTGTTGCTCCAGTGTGTGGATACGACAATTGATTTCATTTTATCCTAATATTATCCTGTTTTATTGTAATTTAAATTGTTTTAATCTGTTATATAATTTTAGCTAATGTAATTAAATTCTAATTTTTAATTTATATTTTAATTTTGATTTAATTTTATTGACATGTTTATAATTATTTAATTTTTGTGATATGGATTTTTATTATCTGAAATAAATAAATACAATACAATACAATATAGTCAAATTTATGGGTGTTGAGCATTGATTTATTAAAAAGGGATGATGAGGTTTCTCGAAAGTGGCAACCTCAAATTGTGTAAAATTGTGTGCTCCCACCTCAGTTACCGTCTGACCGGCGGCACGGGCGGTCGTAATTCGCGTGAAATATTGTTGTCTCGGTCTCACTTCGGCCTTAGATACGTCTTTCCGCCTTTGTTCTACTTTGTATTGCACAGAACTGGAAATATAACTGTGAGCGTATGTGTTTACGTGTAGTTGTAACACATTCCAATTTTTGAGTAAGCGCTGGGAGAACGTAACCTATCTTCCCTTTTCAATAAATCAATGGTGTTGAGTTATATTATTATCATTATTTTTTCAATTCAATGTTCCATAGTGTTTGTTTGCCTATTCACGAGTTAGTTCAAATCAAAAGTGAAATTTATGTGCCGTAAAATTCGTGAGAGAGGGTACTAGCTTCTAGAAAGTTTTACGCTTAACTCAGTACCTATTTGTGTATGTATTTAATATTTGTATTATGGAGTTTTTTGTCTGTAATAAAAATAAATTCAGTTATCCATACATAAGCCGAATGTTTTCTTACTTTTAAGAGGACTAGTAGTGGCCCAAACATCATGACTAGGTGAAACTTATTCAACCTCAAACCTCAACAGCCTTTGGTCCACTGCTGGGCACAGGTCTCCCCCTGATAAGCGCTTTTGGCTTTTATCTCATAGTGTAATGCAAAATCCCCACGCTGAGCATGCGGGTTGGAATCGCAGTTAGGTGGTACAATTATTCCGCAGAGGGCGCTGCTACCCACAACCCGGTGTTTATCCCTTAGTCGCCTCTTACGGCACCCGCGAGAAGAGTTGGGGTGGTGCAAATTCTAAGCCGGTACCACACGACTTCTATAGATATTCAATCTATTATGAAGCAATCACAAAAAATACCAGAAACAAAAAAATAAACAATCTCGTCCGTCTCGGCAATTAATTTTCGTATATCTCCAACTACCCACAAATAGAGAAACAAACGATGGAACATATTTCTTCGAGTTTACTCAGCTGTGACGTGACATTTTTCACGAAACATACCTACATACGTGTCTCGGTTGCTGTAAGATTAATGTCCATGCGACGGCTTTGTGCTTCAGGGAACTTTGGGAAAAGTGAATTTTGATTGTACGTTAGACATGACTCAACATGACCATCTAAGGCTGGTGTTTTTTAACTTCTTAATGTTTTTAACCGACTTCAAAAAAGGAGGAGGTTATCAATTCGACTGTATATTTTTTTTTTGTTTTTTTGTTTATGTTTGTTACCTCAGAACTTTTGAGTGGGTGGTTTGGACCCATATTATTTTGTTCAGTTCGGGAACGGGATCCATAAAAATTCATGAAAAAACTATAAAAATTGAAGTCGGTTTGTAGTTTTTAAAAAAAATTAATTATTTTATGTATATTCGCTGATTTCTTCGTCAATTTATTATAAGGAATAATTATAGGACGCTTGATAATTTATTCCCGAGAGATTTACACGATTTATTTGTCACACAAAACTCAAAAAGAAGTAAAAATATAATATTATTACGAAGTTTCCGTTCGGCGTTTCAACCCAAAATTCGTTTCCATTTCTCACCACAAAGAATTTTGTATATTTTGTACAGTCAGGATCAACATTAACTGAGATTATTTTATAGCGTAGGTTTATTAGAAATAAATTATGTAAAGCTACAAGGAGCGCATAGCGTAAAAGAGTTACACGCATTATCGCAATCACACCAACACAAACGGAAAATGAGAGGGAGATGATCCACAGCCAAAGCCTCGATCACAGGCGGCACACACCCATTCCTGATCGACATAGACACAGTGTCGAACCAAAAAATTCTGCTCTACTTTCATAATATCCACAGCCAAAGAGTGGAATGACCTTCCTGCGTCTGTCTTCCCATTAGATTACAATCTTGGATCTTCAAATCTAGGGTAAATAAGTTCCTTCTGGAAAAACGTGCTCCACCTTAGGCTACATCTTCACTTTCTTAAAGTGAGTTGGTAGCCAAACGCTAGTCCATTAACAATAAAAAAATAAAAATCTGCATCAAATGGAAGGCGCTAGTGTGTCGACGCATGTAGCTTTCAAGGAACTAGTATATCAAACAAATAGATAGATACGTAGTTCCCAAATTAATTGATAGGCATGCCGGCACCTTCAAAACATTGCCGTGCGTGCCGTAGTTAATCAACTTTATCTATCTTTATATATAAAAATGAATTGCTGTTCGTTAGTCTCGCTAAGACTCGTGAACGGCTGAACGGATTTATCTTATCTTGGTCTTGAAATGTTCGTGGAGGTCTAGGGAAGGTTTAAAAGCTGAGAAAATTAACGCGTGCGAAGCCGCTGGGCGCAGCTAGTACAGAATAAAATTAGGTTCAAATATTTATTTAACTAGAGGCTATGTTTTCTGAGAAAACAATCAGTTTTATATTAATTAAAACCGTTTACTTTACTAAACTTTATGAATTAACCTTGTCTTGTCGTTTTGTAAAGGTTATAGCCACGGACTGTGTGCGTAGTATAATAATCCGATATAATAAAACTTCATGAACAAAAGCCTCAGGCTCTTTGAATTTTATCGTTTAATAACAACGTTAGGTCTTATACCAAATAGCAAGAGATTAAGGTTTATTCAGTTGGTTTTCTAGAATTTTAACAACAGATTCTCTAATAAATAAATAGAAATAAAATTTTCAGAATCAAGAAATTAACATTTTTAACAAAAATAATAGAAAAAAATCAAATAAATACAAATACAATTTTTATTTATTTACTATTACAAAAAAGCATAATTATACAGTTTATACAGTTTCACGACCTCTGTGGCGCGGTGGTCGAAGGTCGCCTGCGACGCGGGAGGTTGCGGGTTCGATTCCCGCCTCGGGACAAATGTTTGTACGTTTTGGATGTTTTCTATGTACAATAAAAAAATATGTATATAGTGTATGTACGTATAGATAATGCTGTGTGATTTGTCCCGCATTGTTTCTTTATTTATGGTTTACTGGTGGTCCCCGCACATTCTTCGTTAGGTTCAGAACCTGTATCTGGTCGCGGGAGGCCTAATTACAAACAGAAAACCTATATTTAAGACTGTAAATAAACAAGGCAGCAGTTGACACTAGAAAAAATACCCTAGATAAACCTTAATAACTACTAATAATGACAAAAATAACATTGAAGGAGAGTAAATGACTTTTACATTTAAAACAATAGTTAAAAACCAGTATTTTTATTTGAAAAAGTTGAGCTAATTGCGGATTGTTGCAAACAATGAGGTAGCTCAACTGGTCCGTATCAATACCAGTTGGAAGCGTTCTCAAAACGCTTGCCGTATGGTAATGCTGATGAGTACCTACATTAATGTATTCTAAATAATGTCACGGGAAGTGCTGGATCGGTGCAAATTCTAAGCCAGTACCACACGGCT
Organism: Eupithecia tripunctaria; assembly: GCA_955876795.1. Classification (NCBI taxonomy): domain Eukaryota; kingdom Metazoa; phylum Arthropoda; class Insecta; order Lepidoptera; family Geometridae; genus Eupithecia; species Eupithecia tripunctaria. Next base: position 12,827,685 of record OY041619.1, on the reverse strand, counting down.
TCATTCGAATACTTATAATTTAAGAGGTCTTCTCAGAACCGCTTTAAACTTCATAATCGTAAAATTCGTGAATAAATTGTCAATTATAACTTCGACTATTTCGCCTGTTGAACTTTTGATAGAGTTTTGAATGATTTATAAATATTGTCAAGACAGAATTCAGTTATTCAAAGTAACAATTCAGTTCAAAATCTATACCCGATCTACGATGCTTTCAATAAGTATTTAAACTCATAAAAACTTAACACGGATTTCATTTTAGTAGTGAACGAATACTGGAAAATCTTTACCTTTACACGAAAATCAACTTAGGCCGTTTGTAAGAGACAGAGGGGCGTGAAGGGGTGCGAGGGGAGGGTACACCGATGTACAGAATAGGGTGCAGTTACTTCGCCGGTTCCCTCATGTGGACGACCCGATCACGGTCCATAGCACACAATTTGTTTGATCTCGTGTGATGCTCTCTCGCTATTTATGGCGAAGGCCGCCTGATGACGACCGCACCTACCCTGGCAATGACATACAGCTTCAACACTACCTTAAAAATAGAGCTAGGCGTCCGATGTACGTGGGAGGGACTCAAGTCAGGATGTAGTTAAGAATACACCCACAGTCCACCGCGTAGCACTTATAATTAACTAATAATGTGTGAAGTTAGTGGGCGAGTTCCTAGTGAGTTAGGAATGTCAGAAGAAACCCTACAGCATTAGATAATGTCTTTGGAAATGTTTAAATAGTCTTTTTCAAACTGTTTCCAAATTCTCTTCACAAAACCGCAAAATAACTAAATAACCAATATTTAGAAAACGACGACAGCACAAACAAAATGCATCTTCGAATAACAACTCTATTAACTAAACGACTCGTATGTTGTTAACCTAACGTAGTGGTATTTAAATTTATTCAGACACTGGTGTAAATCATTTAGGTTAATTTTAGATATTGCTTAGTATTAAGTAGAAGGTATTAGTAAGTCTGTGAAAATACGGGACTGACAAGGCACCGATGACTCAAAGTCTATATCTCTGCTTAGCTTTGGACTACTGCTGTGTGAATCATTCACATTTTTTTATATTTTCATTTATTAAAGTCCCCTATTATTCATAAGAATTAAAAAAAAAACAGTGTGCGTGTGTTCGTCAACAGTTTATTTATCGATTTTTTTGTTTTGTTGCAGATAACTGAGCGCTGGCTACTACAAAGTATGCCAACGAAACATGTGCCAGAAAGACGAGTACTGGAACACAATGCCTGCCAAGAACGTTATATCGAAATGGCTGCGGGCGAAACAAGGGAAACATAAACACTCACCATGGCGCTAGCGCGTTAACCATATGAATATGAACGCTACGGACCCCTACATACGAGTGGCAAGCGGCCAACTGGACTACCGAGGGCCGGAGTACACGCTGGAATCCTCTGGCTTCTACAACTCTGTTATCGAATTCAACATCACTTTCGAAAACGGGACCTACAACGCGTCAGACAACACTGAAATTTGGGACGATTACATAAAGCTGCTACAGGACCGAGCGGTTCTAGTTGCGTTCCTTCTCTTGTTTTCTCTGACGACCGTTTTCGGAAACATGCTGGTGATACTCGCTGTGGTGCGGGAGCGCTATCTTCACACTTCAACTAACTACTTCGTGACGTCATTAGCGGTCGCTGACTGCCTGGTCGGATTGGTCGTGATGCCATTCTCAGCGATGTATGAAGTTTTGGAACACACCTGGTTCTTCGGGGTAGATTGGTGCGACGTGTGGCGATCGCTTGACGTTTTGTTCAGTACGGCTTCGATTCTCAATTTATGCGTGATATCGCTAGACAGGTACTGGGCAATAACGGATCCTATAACGTATCCGATGAGAATGAGCGGACGCAAAGCCGCCTTCCTCATCTGCGCGGTGTGGGTGTGTTCTGGAGCTATATCCTTCCCAGCAATCGCGTGGTGGCGCGCCGTCCGCACCGAAGAAGTGCCAGACCTAAAGTGCCCGTTCACAGAGAACTTGGAGTACATCATATTCTCCTCAACAATATCCTTTTACCTACCTCTTTTTGTGATGGTGTTCACGTATTACCGTATTTATCGTGCAGCGACTATACAGACGCGGTCACTGAAGATAGGGACGAAACAAGTGATGCGACCGAGTGGGGAGTTAGAGCTGACTCTTAGGATACATAGAGGGGGCACTATGCGGCAACGCAGTGCGGATGTGTGTCAGGGAGTGTGCACGCCCGAGGAGGCGGACCAAGAGCCTCTGACGGCATTGCAGAACAATGGGCTGTCGCGGTCGTCCACAAGACTGACAAATGTGACTCACGGGAAGAATTTACCAAAGAATTTCTCGCTGTCGCGAAAGCTTGCGAAGTTTGCGAAAGAGAAGAAGGCAGCAAAGACGTTGGGGATAGTGATGGGTGTGTTTATAGTGTGCTGGCTGCCGTTCTTCGTGGTGAACTTGTTGTCGGGCATATGCTCGGCGTGCATTGCGCACGAGGAGATCGTGAACACGGTGGTCACGTGGCTTGGCTGGGTCAACTCCTCCATGAACCCGGTGATCTACGCTTGCTGGAGTCGAGATTTCAGAAGGTAAGGTTATTATTATAATCCTATAAAGATTCTTAGGTTGGTAATGAAAGTTTGTGCACACCACAGCCTTTCGTCTATGTCGCCGTCTTGTTACTAGTTTCTGGGCTGGTTTCCGCAACTAGGCCACAGGTGGGCCCTTTTTGCGTGTCGGGTGTGGGACTGCTAATCTAACCACCCGATGGCATTCAGGAAAGCCGGCAGCTCGCTGACGCCGGTGCATGCCTCCCTAGGTGTCCTTGGTGTCCCGAGGTACGGTAGTCGTTGAGAAGCTACGCTATCGCACTCTAAAAGCACATGCGCGGCCGTCTCATCTGCGTTTATGCACTCTCTGCATAGGGGGCTGTCCGTGATACCCAGATTAAATAGATGTTTGTTTAGCAGGCATGTCGCCGTTTTTATGAAGCGGCATAAACAACGCAGCGTCTGTGTCCTTAGAAGGCAGAGGTTTTCAGAGGGTCTATACTCAAAAACAAAAAAATAATTTTGAATCTATGATAGTTGCTTTTGTTATTTTTGTTTAGTTCTCCTTAGGAAACTGATTACTGTGCTTTTTGGTCGTCATGTCGCCTAGTATCATTTATTGATTTAAAACAAAAGATTTTTGTTACAACAATAAATTCAATGAGTACAGTTTTCCTGCGTTCTCCACATTTGTGGAGGTAAAGACTGTATCCTGAATACCAGGCCTTAATTCGTTGAACTCAAGTATGCTTTTTCTTTCCTTGTCTAGATTTAAATTTAGATAACTGAATAAAATCAGTCTCTTTCCGGCGGCACAAATGTTTTTACACGATAATCTAGTAAATGATAGCCTAGTTTTGAACAAAGTTAACAACAAACCTACCTACATAATGGGTTATATTTTATTTTATTCGCAATAACCGAAAGCTTTCATGCTAAAAGCAGGCACTCGCATAAATCAATTTATAAACGTTTATTGCTGAACTTTGGTTTTTAAAGCGAGAATTTGTTTCCGTAAATTTCACATTTCGTTCAGTGAGCAATTTTACAACCACCATTTTTGAAGCGCTTCCATTATAAATATAAATAAGTTTGGACGATTCACGCAGCATCATCTAGCCCCTAACTAAGCAGAGAGAGAAGAGTGGGTTGTGAGTATGTGTAAAATATAGAACCCTATAAACAACATGCAATATTTGAGCGCAAAGATTTTTGATTATTAAAGTTTTACACTATGGTAATTTCTTAACAATTGAATAATTTTATTATTCTCATGAATATAATAATAAAACCAGCCAAGTGCGAGTTGCACTCGCGCACGAAGGGTTCAGTCACAATATCTATAAAAACGGCAAAAAAAATAATTTCAGTTCCATGGAAGTCCCCTTAAATATTTATTTAATTGTTTTCTTAGTTATTGTTGTTATAGCGGCAACAGAAATACATCATCTGTGAAAATTTCAACTGTCTTACAATCTCGGTTCACGAGATACAGCTTGGTGACAGACGGACAGCAGAGTCTGAATCGGGGTACCTTTTACCCTTTGGGTACGGAACCCTAAAAAGTACTAACTTGAATCTCTTTTGGCTCCGGACCAAATGAACACAAATATTTCTACTGTAAAAAACTTGACCTCCTTTGTGTAGGTTCTGTTACTGTAGCAACTCTGAGATTAATTTCCTGTCACCTTAAGAGCGGCCAACCCATCTTACTTTTCATACAAACCTCAACCTCAACAGCCTTGTATTGGTCGCAGGCCTCCCCCTGATAAGCGCCTTGCTAGCGTCTATCTCATGGGGGGTAATGCCCACATATTTTTGTTTAGTTCTCCTTAGGAAACTGATTACTGTGCTTTTTGGTCGTCATGTCGCCTAGTATCATTTATTGATTTAAAACAAAAGATTTTTGTTACAACAATAAATTCAATGAGTACAGTTTTCCTGCGTTCTCCACATTTGTGGAGGTAAAGACTGTATCCTGAATACCAGGCCTTAATTCGTTGAACTCAAGTATGCTTTTTCTTTCCTTGTCTAGATTTAAATTTAGATAACTGAATAAAATCAGTCTCTTTCCGGCGGCACAAATGTTTTTACACGATAATCTAGTAAATGATAGCCTAGTTTTGAACAAAGTTAACAACAAACCTACCTACATAATGGGTTATATTTTATTTTATTCGCAATAACCGAAAGCTTTCATGCTAAAAGCAGGCACTCGCATAAATCAATTTATAAACGTTTATTGCTGAACTTTGGTTTTTAAAGCGAGAATTTGTTTCCGTAAATTTCACATTTCGTTCAGTGAGCAATTTTACAACCACCATTTTTGAAGCGCTTCCATTATAAATATAAATAAGTTTGGACGATTCACGCAGCATCATCTAGCCCCTAACTAAGCAGAGAGAGAAGAGTGGGTTGTGAGTATGTGTAAAATATAGAACCCTATAAACAACATGCAATATTTGAGCGCAAAGATTTTTGATTATTAAAGTTTTACACTATGGTAATTTCTTAACAATTGAATAATTTTATTATTCTCATGAATATAATAATAAAACCAGCCAAGTGCGAGTTGCACTCGCGCACGAAGGGTTCAGTCACAATATCTATAAAAACGGCAAAAAAAATAATTTCAGTTCCATGGAAGTCCCCTTAAATATTTATTTAATTGTTTTCTTAGTTATTGTTGTTATAGCGGCAACAGAAATACATCATCTGTGAAAATTTCAACTGTCTTACAATCTCGGTTCACGAGATACAGCTTGGTGACAGACGGACAGCAGAGTCTGAATCGGGGTACCTTTTACCCTTTGGGTACGGAACCCTAAAAAGTACTAACTTGAATCTCTTTTGGCTCCGGACCAAATGAACACAAATATTTCTACTGTAAAAAACTTGACCTCCTTTGTGTAGGTTCTGTTACTGTAGCAACTCTGAGATTAATTTCCTGTCACCTTAAGAGCGGCCAACCCATCTTACTTTTCATACAAACCTCAACCTCAACAGCCTTGTATTGGTCGCAGGCCTCCCCCTGATAAGCGCCTTGCTAGCGTCTATCTCATGGGGGGTAATGCCCATAATCCCCATGCTGGGCATGCGGGTTGGGGATCGCAGTTCGGTGGTGGGATAGTTCTGCAGGGGGCGCTTCTGCCCGCCCCTCGGTGGATATCCCTGAGTCGCCTCTTACGACACCCACGGGAAGAGATGAGGTGGTGCAAATTCTTAACCAGCACCACACAGCAACAAAATATACAAACGCTCGTTCATAATTATAGCGTTGTGACAGATCTTACTTTGAAACTTTTAACTAATAGGTATCTTGAGAACTGTAACTAGGTTTCTATCACAACAAAAAATCAACATTTGGAGAAAAAATCCAGTATAAGCCTCCAAAATCTGCTTTTTAAAGGACTATGTTTGATTCCAGGATTAGAATAATATGTATGCAAAATTCAAGCCCGATCCGTTCAGTAGTATTCTGTATTTTGAGTAGAGGATAATTGGGGGAACTGGATATTAAAATATCCAGTTTTCCCCCAATTATCCCTAAGCTTCTTTTCATTCACAACCATTAAATCAATCTATCTCTGAGCAAGCAGAGTAACAAATAAACAATACTGATATACCTTTATTTAATCATCTATTCAGTTATTTATCTATTCGTACATAAAATTATCTCTTACTTTTCAATCACAACCAGTGAATCAATCTAGCTCTGAACAAGCAGAGTAACAAATTAATAATACTGATTTTTATCTTTAGTTAATCATTTATTCTGTTATGTAACTATTCTTACTTAATCATCTATTCTATTATGTAACTATTCGTACATAAAATTATCTCAAACCTATCAACTTTTAAGGGTATGATATAAAAACACGCAAATAATTATGAAAGATTTATTATAAATTTACATACATTGAGTTATCCTTATACACAGAGTTATACTTTGATTTGCGGACTTCTCTTATTCTTATAAATGGGATCCTCAGTACTATCTATTATTTTTAATGAATATTTTGAAGACACCATTTTCTTAAACATAATACATTTTTCAAGGCACACACATTATTATGATATACACAACTAAAAATGTCGTTTCCTTGGTCATATTCCTTATACAGTTGCACAAAGTTGATACAGTTCTTATCTTCTAAGTTATAAACACTGTTGCCAATATTGTATTCCTTCAATATTTCTTTAATCCATCTTACTTTTTCTTCACCCTTAGTAAAGATACAGTCTTTTTTCATTAAAATATTTGCAATTAAATTTTTATGATCTTTGTATGGCATAAAACCTTGGTTCCAATATATTCCTCTATTCCGCTCAATCCAGCTAACCTGCCTTCTTTCTGTTTTTGTAAGATCATAAAATGGAAATGGTGGTTTGAATAGCAAAACAAGAACATTACTATTATTACGTTCATTGTTGAATTGCATTGCTATTTCTTTTAAAATAAATTCATTGTTGTCAGTTTTAAAGCCCTGTACATCTATAATGACACTCATGATATTTTGCGAACAATATTACTCAAAGGCTTGTATTCTATAAGTCGCTCGTTTAGTATGAGACAAAATGCAGTTGTATTTTCAGGAATATCAACCGAAGTCTCGATTTCTAATCGTACATCGACAGGTCCTGTCTTCAGGCTATCGTTTTGTCGTGAACAATCAATTACAAATAGAGGAGCCCGTGTTTTAAAATCATGCAAATTAAGCAACGGGTCTGCTGGACGATCATAGTAAGACTGACGAAATTGCGCATACATTTCGTATAATATATTGTATTTGTTTTCATTAAATTTCAAATTTAATGCTTCATATGGATAATATTGTGAATTGAGAAACAGCGTTAAATTAGCAAGATTACAGTGATCAAAATGTGTACAGTTTCGAGTTTTAGAATTTTTACGTTTAGTTTGAAAACCAAAAATTACATAACGAGGCTTTTCTAGTTGTGAAGAAGTCTTAACTGACCATGAATGCTTCATAGTTTTAGGTAATAACGGATATTCATATAAATCCCAATTCCGAAAAGCCATTTGGATTGGTTTATCTTTTTCTAAAATTTTAAGCAATGAGATCCTCTCTCGATCTGATACTTTTACATGAGGGACACGCCACTGCAGTCTCTGTATATCTATTAAGATATCTTCTTCGTCTAAAATTTTAACACTATTATAGTTAGAATTACCTCTGTTTAAAATAAGTTCATGTTTACAATTCATTATTATTTTATTGTAATCCTCAGCAAACCCCATTATTTTATTAAGAGGCACCATAGCACTGAAATGACCTTGACTTTGTGAACCATTCAAATTCCATCCCCACATTGCAGCGACCTTATTTTCACCTTCATTCATAGAAATGTATGACTTGATTGTGGATGTAATACCAACGTTTTTTGATCGATCTATTTCAACACCATTAATTTCATACCTTATATCTTGAAACATAAACATAAAAGGATTATTGGTAAACTCCACGACCTTATTTGCTGGTTTCTTGTCCTTTGCAATTATAGTAACATGCCCTTCAATGTAAATAAAACTTGCAGACGGTAAAATGTATACATCTTGTTGGTGTATAGGAATTCTGATTTCATCGTTTTCTCTAAAACTATTGTTGTAGGGGTTATAAGCATGAACTTCATAGCCCTCGATGGAGTTATCGATTTGCGGTGAATCAGATATATGAAGAATACTCATATTTTAAAACCGAGTGCTTTAAGAAATTTTTTATTATTTTTTGTTACTTTTCTTTTGGTATCGACACGTCTATCAGCTTTGATACTGCGCTTAGTATTGTTATCTTTCTTCAAAGTGAAAGGGATTTTATAAAATACAATCATCTTGCTTTTCGTAAATGAAGACGCAATTGTATATGTTCTTTCTTGAAATCAATGAGATTACCGTGGTTGTCTACTATTCTAATGGTCACTGAAGCTATGTTGCTTCTGTTGATGGGGTGATAGATAATGTTGTTCGGCACTTCAATGTATCGATGACCTGGTGGAACGCTCGGTATAAATTCATGAATTGTATGCGTTGGCAAACCGTTAAGGTATGATCCTTGTATGAGGTCACATTCGATTCGTATCACGGACAAAGGAAGAATGTTGACTAGGCTCTCCGAAACATGCCATTTATTAGCTTCTAGTTTCAATTTGCTAAACCCTAGAAGCGATCCAATGCTATTTTCTTTCTCAAAATGTATGGTTTTTGAACAATATATCGAACATTTTAAAGTGTTATTATTTGGTTTTAGTTCAATTGTACAGTCATTTAAATTTTGTGACAGGTAATCCTCAATGTCAAGCAAATCATAAGCGCCATCAGGTATTCGAAGCTCCTTACCTTCATCTCCATAAGAAAATATATTGTTAGTTGAATTTATATTTGATACTGAATTTATTGCGGAAAAATACAACAAACCGCATTCATAATTTTTACCTACATTTAATGAAGGGTGAAAAAATGACTCCAACAAGGACTTCTGTCCTGTGATCGTAATCGTTACAGGCATGATTAAGGACTGAGCTTCGAACTACGATGAAAAACTATTTATTTGTCTACGTTCCCAAAACTTCCTAAGAAAATTTAAACAGAGATGACCACAATTATAAGGATGATCTCTCTGAATGTTTTCATAGTTATAATTCACCTTTTCGTTGACATATTTGATAAATTCTATAGGTGGTTTCAAGTTTCCATAACTATCGAAATACTCTACATATTCATTTAACTTTGCGTAGGCTACCCAATGAGAACCCGAATTTTGAGAGCTGTCTAAATTGATAACTCCACATTCTTTTTTGTGAGGACGCTTTGGTAGCTGATCTCGCATAAATACTCCACGAAAATATGGAATGTCTTCAGAATGATTGATGATATCAATATTAGTAAGAGCTCGGGTGGGTAGCCGCCGTTTTAGTTTTTTTTTTTTTTTTTTTATCAGATAAATATAATCCTAAACCATCTTTATGAGGTTTGAGGTGTAGTCCTTTTCCAATACTTAGTGCTTCCATTTTTTCATTGTGTCGTTTTAATTCTGCTAGACGCTTCTTAGCTTCTTTGTATTCATTAATAGCTTTTACGATTCCTGCAACACCACCGGCTATGCTACCGGATGCCGATAAACCAGCAAATATTGGTATTAGTGGCAGTACACCGCCTGTCTTTGGAATAGGTATAAAGCGCGGAAGTTTTATGTTCGAGTTTGTTGTCATTTCCCTTGCAGCTGCTATGGCTAATTCAATAGCCGTCTTTCTGCATTTTGGTTTCGTATTTCTTAGGCATTTTTTGGCATGTGAAATAATTTTTTTTAAAGGTTTTTTTAAACCGGCTCCTTTACTAACTCTCACAGTAGGAATTTTCGTATTTCTAGAACCACTTGTTATTTTAGCTAACATAGCCTTGTTGACTAACTGAGCTGCTATTTTTTCCCCTGTAGATGCATCTGAAGCATGAATGCGTTTTCTTGCCATCTTCATTAACTTTATATCGGCTATATTACGGTCCTGAAGAGACGTTGACTCTAAGTAAGCAATATCGTGTTCCTTACAGAATTCGTCTAGATGGTTGATACCCTTATCACCTCGAGCAAGCCTTTTCAGCAATTTTGTTCCAGGTCCACAGTAATTATATCCAGGTAAATGAATTTCAAACGGTAAGTGATTAATAAACCAATTCACTAGACTGCCTCCTTTCATAACCTGTATAAAACTAATTGTAATATCTGATAGCTAATTACTTTTATAGTTAAATATCGTCTAAAGAACATTATTTTTATCAATCCAGCTATTTTCCTGTGATGATAGTCCCAGCCATTTAACATAAACTTTATTATTCTTTCTTTTTAGTACTTTCTCCACAAGATATATGTCAGGATACTTCGTTTTTTGTAACTCTTGCGCATAAAAAGCTCCTAAAATAGGCTGACGTCGCATGTCTTCCAATAAATAAGTAATTGGATTAGTATTCTGCACTTTTAAGATTTTATAACCTTTTTCAAAAGTTCCTTTGTACTTGCTTATACGCACAAAATCACCCACGTTAAAATTTTTGCTTCTTTTTACTAATGAAGACCATGGTTTTGCAAGTTTCGTATATCTATCCAGTATATCAATTTTATTACTTTTGGTAACTGCTATGGGCTTACAGTTAATTGTTCTATGAATAGTGTTATTATAGACTTTTGTCATTTGATCTAAAGTACCATATACCCATTTATAATTTCCGTTTAATCCAAATTGCTTATAAAGTTTATCGATGCTTTTTTAGTAGAAAAAGTGGAATAATGATTAACATTGTAGGCACATGTCAGTTTTTTTAGTTTATTATTATAAAACTCTGTCCCTAAGTCGGTTTGTAAATTTTTTGGAATTCTTCCTTGCCTGAAAAGATGCTCAAAAGCAGCATAAACTTCATCTTTTGTTTTTCTTTTTAGTGGATAAGACCAGGCATATTTAGAAAAGGTATCGATAACCACTAAAATATAATTGAAGCCGCAGTTTTGTTTAGAAATAGATTGCATGTCAATTAAGTCAGCTTGCCATAGATCATCTATATCCTTCATGATAACATGTCTGCGTGGAAAGTTCTTTCGTGCATTTTTATATATCTCATTTATGACGTTTACTTTGCTCATTCTTTTTCTTGAAATGAGTTTCTAGGACTGTAACTTTGTTATTGACTTCTTTGAGAAACTCCTCCAGGTATTTTAATTTGGTTAAACAATTCTCTAATGAGATATCCACATACCCTTTTGTGGCACTATCATCAGTATCTATAGGATTTCGTAAATGTTTTATAATTATACTTCGGGCACTTATATTTCCATCATTCGTATTTTCCCACCAACATGACGTGTCTTTATTTTTTAATTTTCTTTTATATAAGTGGAGACCAAATTTATCAACATTCATCTTTGATTAAAACCTTCATACTGAATATGATACAAGAAATGAAAGCTTTTTATTCTTTTATAATACCGGCTTCTTTTAATTCTTCAATTATTGATAATATTTCATTATCATGGTTACTATTACCAGCGTCTCTTGATGCAATTAATATTTTCAAGCGTTCTATCAATTCGTTTGGATCATCCCAATATACTAAATCGGTATTTTTCTTGTACTGTTTTAATATAGGTAATCCACTGCCAATTTTATTATCTTCAACTTCAGACACATTATTAATGGCGTCTAAAAATAATGGTCGTATTATTTCACGATATTTAATACTCTTATCACCTTTGATTTGCTCGTTTTGTTTGTAATATCTTTTATGAGCGTTGGTTATGCTGAGAATATCTTTATACACTAATTGGTCTTTAGTTGATACTAATGTCAAATCCGGAGCTTTACGTAGTAGTAGTTCTCTTAGACCAGGCGTCAAATCATATTGCCTATCATTAATAATAAGCATTTGTTTTTTATTGCAGCTCAATGAATCGTTTGAATATTTAAATTTAACTTTCTCACCCCCAATTAAAAAGTCATTGTTTTCTGTTCTCACTCCAAAAGGTATATTAATGTTTTCATAAAACTCTTCAATATCATCTTTGTTTAATGATTTTTCTAAAGAGTTCCCCAAACTATGAGTGTCTTTTTTTTTCTTGGCTTTTTGATATAGGGAACATATTTGTTGATTCATTAGGCGAGTCATTTTCATCGAAATCAGTATGATCTTCTAAGTCTTCATAGTTGGAAACAGAGCTGGTACTGTCGAAAACTTCTATTTTTTTCTCATTAATGTTTGTTCTATCAACGTATTTTGGTTGTCTTGAATACCCAGCATCTATCAAAGCTTTCAAAGGATCCGATACGGGTTTTAATAATCTATTCATAGTCAGATGCGTTTTATCCTCACTGTCTCTAATTTTTTTTAATTTAGTCTTTATTGCGTTAACTGATTTTATTAATTGTTCTTTATTAATTTGCTCCATGTTTGTATATATACACACAACTTCAGTTAAATGCTAATGATGTCAGACTGTAGTATAACTGGATTGAAATTAGATTTATAGACTGCTTAGATTTATAGAATGCTTACTCGAAATCTATAAATATGTCAAAACCCTTGCGATATCTTCCCTTATCAATACAACAATCTTTGTTTATCAATAAAAAGTTATGAGGTTCCTTCCACACTAGGGAACATAGATCTTTAAACTTAAGCCACTCAATGTCTGTATTTACATGCTCCTCATAAATATGTCTCAAATTCACGTCATCTTGCTTAAAGACTATCAGTAGGTTTGCATTATCTCGAATCAGTTGTTTCGGTATTTTTGAATATGTTTGTGTCAGATAAAAGCAATCGATTAGTCGATGTCTTCCCATTGCAAAATAATTCCGCATGTTGGTTTGATTCTCACAGCTAACATCATCAAATATTATTATAGAGTTTTTCATAGCTTCATTAGGATGTAAAACTTCTTCATTTGAATTGTAGATAAAAAATTTAATGTTAGGGACTCTTCGTAATACTTCTTTTAAAAAAATGTACTTTGGTTGGTAGGATGTCTTAGAATATAAATATATATTTCTAAACATGAGCCCGTTGCTGTCTAAAAGCAAACTAAGCATGACATTAGTTTTGCCACAGTTCGAAGGGCCACATATAATGCTTCGAATCGAATTCGGTAAAAGAGAGCTATGTTTTATATTTATACTGACAGGATTTTTTATTAAATCTAGATTCTTTACTTCTAGAGAAAGTGGTTGTTTAGTTAACTTCATTTAGAAATAAATAAGAAATCAATGTCTATTTTGTACTAACGATGTTACTTAAAACGCGTCTCTTCACGATCTACAATTTTTACCAGTGCGTGAGAACTTATAAATAAGATACTTCTTACTTCTAGAGGTGTCAAAGGTGCTTATACAAAAATAATTCAAAGAAACAGGGTTGGTGTAGTACTTTATATTTATATATTTAACCAATCATAAGCATAACTAACATTATAGAACTCATTACTTAAACTATCTAGTCGATAATGTTATCTTAAAAATGGTGTTGACAATTCGCATCGATTTTACAGTTACTATATATGTACATAGGTTAAATAATAATAATATATTTATTTATTTACATAAGGTCCATTGTTTCTAGTGTTTGTATAATACAATTATTAGATTTAACAAAATCAGAATATCGTATCACAATGACCCCAAGGTAGGGTGTGGATGCGATCTTTCTGTACTTGTCTTTTATCATCGTTTCCATTCAGAAGTTGCTTGTTTACCTGCTGTGTATATAATACATGTTTAATAGATCTAATCAGTTTCATATTACATCTTGTAGTGGTTTCATTATAAAGAGTTTTATTATAGTCACTCATTTCCAAACTTTGAGTAGCAGCCTTTGTTATGCCCTTAGCTTTTTTAATAGTACATTTCACACTTCTTATACAATATAACTTTGCTCTTAAACCAGTAAATTCTGAAATAATATCACCACCCATTTCATCTTTGAATAAACCAGGGATTTTTTCGTTTATCCTCGGAATATTATAAACATTATTTGATGAGTAGTTACTTGTATCGAATTCAGAAATGTTATTTCGCATGTCTTCATAAAAGTCTTTGGTGTATATCAAATATAACAAGCTATCAGTGTCTGTATAACAAAGCTGCGCATAGTCGTTGTACTTTTTTCTCATAAAATCATAATGAAATTGATACATATGCTGTTTAGCGTACTCTAAAACCGAAAATCCAACATATATTGGTCTATCTAATACAAGTTCATCACGACTCAATTGAATAGCAGCAAAATTTTCCGAAAAAATATCAATACTTTTTAAGTTCGGTTTTGATATTAACTTTTCGGCAGTAAGATGTTTATTCGTAACATTTTGCGTTTCTCTCCATCTTGTTACAAGTTTTACATTCGCTTGTTTTCTTTTATTTTCAATAGTTTTACCGAAAATTGAATTATTGAGTAACTTAAAGAAGTCTTTTTCAAACGGTGTTTTTGATAATTTTCGAAGAGCTGTATTGAGATCTATGTACTGTCTCAAAAAGCTTTCTTGTCTAAAACTGATAATACGATGTATTTTTGTCAAAATCAATCCATGTTTCAAGCATTCTTTTAAATGTATGTAATGAATGACATAGTTGAACTTATCATAAAGGTTTGCAATCAATTTTTCAGTTTTACTTCCAGGTGGCTTAAACTTCTCTGAAGCAAACGGTAAATCTTGATGCGACTTATGCAAGTGTTCTGGATATAAGAGATCAACTTCTAAAATATAGCCATAATCACAATCATCCGAAATATTCATTACGTTGAAATATTTTATTTCTCTTGTAGTTAAGAATCTGAAATCGGATATTGGGTATTTTTTCGTCATTGCATATCCATAAAGATTATTGCAGTCTAAATAAACCAGATAAGAAGATTCTTTAGATTCATCAAAGTTAGGGAGATATTTATTTGACGCGACAGCATGACGTAACGAGCACTGTGCTAAGCCTCCGCGTATACCTCTCTCCAACATTTGATATATATCTATATCGCTTATCAATTCCAGTTTAACATTAGTATGAAAAAGCATTGCATCCCAACTTAAGCTAGGTGATGTTACATAATAGGCAGGGTCTAATTTATAGAAACGTAGGCTCGTTTTTCTGAATTTTTCAAATATATCACATAGCAGCAAGACTTCCGTTTTCAAGTATAAATCAGTATATTCACCCAAATTATTAATCTCAAAGTAGTTCCACACCTCGTGAGCATGTTTAAAATCAATATCAGAAATGTGGACGTCTTTTAAAGAATTGTAAAAACAAGATTTATTTGGAAGCTGTGTTTCATTATATTTTGACCAACTGTCCATGTAATTATAAGGATATATACCTTTTCTACGCAATAAATCAAATTGCTTCTTGTCATTAAACTCGTTTAACAAATGAATGAAATCAGTTTCAGATAAACTTTTGCTTAATAAATCAAGACTGGAACTTAAAAATTGGAAAGAATCGATAAATTTCAATTCAATAGAGCGAGTGCATGTGTTGGACTTAATAACTTTAGTAATAGAAAGGTATTTTTCTTTAGTTTTAGGAATAATTCTAACATCACCTTCAGATTTTGTTAACTCTTCAATAAATAAATGTGAGTCATAGCCAGATAGATTATGAAATACTATCGGAATGAACGAACATACTCTATGCATTAAGTTACAATGAGAGTGTGCTGCTCCTCTAAACTCTGACGTAACATGATCATGATCTCGTACCTTATCTCCGAGTAGTAATTCTCTACATATGTGGCACACAGTAGCATTGCGATATTGCGATTCTTGATCGAGTGTCAAAGTAGACATTGGTTTTTTATCTTGTAGTATCGTATGAATTCTTTCAGCTTCTTTAATCAGACTTTTTATGAATATTTCAACACAGTTTTCGGCTCTATATGTAACATACTTATTTAAGTTTTGGTCATGTGAACAACAAATATAATAGCCAAAGCAAGAAGGCCTATGCAGCTGCAAAGTTTCAGTGTTTTCAGAGTTTTGGTTTCTGTAATCAAGTAATAAACATTCAAAGTCAGCGTATATGATGAAGTTGATCTTAAGTTGTCTGTGATAGTTTTCAAATTTCAAAAAAGTGTGCTCTTTAGGTAGTATAGTTAGTACGCCATTACAAGTGTGCGACTCATATTTAGCTTCACAATGAAAACATTGTAAACAGCCTTCACATAGAAACATTTTTCCTTTATGATGAGAAATTTGTCGTCGTACTAATCGCAAAAGATCTTTTATCAAACAGTAATGTCCTTTATTTCCATGTTCAATAAAAAGCAAGTCAATGTGATTACTTTTACGATCTTTCGTAAAATACAGAGGACCATTTACACAGTTTTTGTCATTTAGACCGTAAATGTTAATACTAATATTAGGATTATTCATTTCAAATAATGCAATGTCTCTATAGGTCGGTGGAAAAGACATTCCCTTCACATTAAGCACTGAAGAATAGTGTGGATATGACCTTACATTACACACATTATTCTTAGCTGGGAATAGTTTTGCAACCACGCACCAGAGAAAACAATAATCATCAACATTCCGAATATTAATACAGCTTTTGGTATTTTTAACAGTTTTAGGTAGATCAATGTATGTACCTCCTCTCATCGGACAGTATTTGTTTATATTGATTTCTAAGTGGCTCATAGATTCATAACTCCATCCTGATTCACAATGTTCAAATTCAGTTAGTTTTGTCATGAAAGTGTCCAACAAGTTTGATACCATTTCATTCAAATTTGTACTTATTTCATATTTTGTATTAAACGACTTTAGTTGCTGTTCATTTGACTTAGGTAGAACAAAATAGGCAAACAATTCAAAATTTACTTTAATACATTCATGTTTTCTGAGTGACATTTTTATTAGCTGTATTATGTATTTTCGTTGGCCGCTCAAATTAACCTCTAGGGGGAGGTGCTTTATATTAAGTGCGGAATCCAAACGATAAGTAACTATTCGATTTTTGAATGCAGTGGCAACAATATAGATATTATCAAATTCAGTCCTTATTAAACAGTTCGATTTATGCAAGTTAGTTTTCAAATGATATCTGTATTCATTTCGTAATATTTCAATTTGACATTTTTCACATTTAATAACTTCATTAGCTGGTTGCAGGCTCGAGTGTGGTGAAACTGCGAAAGAAATAAAAAACACCATAGAATGTAAATACTTTTCATTTATTTCTGATAGTAAAGCGAATAGGTAACATAAAGAAATGACTAAATATAATGGTTAAACAATTGATTACATACACATGTGCTTAATAATATTTATAAAATAAACCGTAAACATATAATATAAGCCGTAAACCAACATATTAGGCATTGATTATATCAGGCGCACAGTCCTTGAACTCCCTCCTGGTAGCTTTTATGAAATCAGTGAGGTGCTGCCACGCCTCAGTATTATCATTTGTTCTGTTTTTAACTGTTATGATGGCATGACGCCATCTATTCATCGGCTGTATATATTTAACCTCCTCGCTATTATACACCTTAAGCTCTACATAGTGCGAACCCTCTTTGCGAGGATGGGATTGCCTCGACACGCCGTGAGGGATTCGTTTCGAGTAGTGTGAGACGAGAGGAGAGTATTTTTTACCGAGCTGTTCGGCGGTGGTTCTATCATCATCGCTGTCACTACCGAAGACGTCCCTGGCCGATGTTTTCCTCGCAGACAAATCAACAGCGCGAGGAGATGGAGGAGGAGGAGGGTAGCACTCTCGAGCTTGCTTCCTTGAGTCGCGGCCTTCACTTATGCTGCGATGTTGCGGTGCTTTTCGCTGTTCGTTCTCTTCGTCTCTTGATCTTCCTGTTGAGATATTGCAGATTAGAGGTCGATCGTCAGTTAAACTATTTAAAACAAAACAGTTTCTGATATTTCGTCGTGAACATTCAATAAATTTGGTCAGATAGTACCATGCTTCTGTATCAGAGTTAGATCTGTTTTTGATGGCGATGTCTAGATGTGTTTTTTTACTGAACGGTGTACTATTTGAATTATATATCTTCAAAATGATGTAATATTTTCCCGAGACTGTTTTATGCATCCGACGTGAAAAGGCTTTGGCATATCGTATGGTGAAGAAAGAGACAAGAATATTACCATGTTTCCGTGCAGGGGGCTCTTGAAACTCGTCCTCGCTATCAGTACCGAACAACTCGTACATCGAGGGCTTCTTCGGTACAGTTGCTGGAACAATTCGAGTCTTGCGCTTCCTCGGCGACGACGAGGGAAGAGCATCGATGGTGACCGGCAACATGCGTGCCTTCTTCGAACCGCTTGGGGCAACCGACGGCGGTAGTGGTGGTTGGCGTGGGGCTGTTGCGCTGTGGATCGACCTCGGCACCGAGCTCAACTCTTCATCGGAGACAGATCGCATATTATTTCTGGACCTGAAAACATAAAACAAATGAGCATCCTAGCATTTGTTTGAATGTATGAAAACATTGATTGAGATAAAAATGTGAATGAATGAATAAAGATTTATAGGTGGTACTCACATTATTGAAGATGATATTTTTTCTGTTTCTTTTTTAAGTTCCAATTGATAGGCTTGATATTCCAGACAAGACTGAATGCGGGTTGATCCCACATCGTCGTTTAAATAGGCGCAAATCATGTGCACATTTTCCGTATTTGGGCTGTCTCAGGTGCCCAATAATGTCCCATCAGCATTAAAGTTATATTTGGCAAGGATAGTAGACTAAGTTTATCACTCTGGTTTACCTAGATTAGTTTGCATCGAGGTAGTAGTAGATAATATAATTAAATAAATAATTTTGGACAATCCACACGACATCGTCTAGCCCCGCTATGCAAAATATTCTTACGAGAGAGTACTAAGTATAGGTACTACACAACTGATATTCATAGATAGTTATTATTATCATACGTACAAAAAACGTAGTACACTGGGAAGAAATATTTGCAGATCGCACAAACATTTGTCCCAAGGCAGGAATCGAACCCGCAACCTCCTACATCGCTAAAGGACCTTCAACCTTCTCGCCATATCGCTCGTGTATACTATATTCTAATATAATATTACGTCTATCTAGCAACTCTCTCCTGGTTTCGCAGACAAATAGAGACAATTTATTTTTGTTTTTAATAGATACTTATCTATGTTATCTATGTATTTTTATGAAATAAGGTTTATATTTAAATGCTTGATGTTGAGAAAACTGCATCGCAATGCTCGAGCTCGAGCTCGTTGATCGATAATAAACCTTATTTCGATTGCGTAAGATTGTAGATTCAAATTCATATGGTAAATTTAAAATCGTGTGCCATCCGTTCCCTTGTGTGTGCAGACTATACATGTAAGTTCATTGTAGTGTAGCTATTTGTAAAATGATGAGTGTGCAGAAAAATATTATATAATTAGGGAATAAGATAGCACATTAATAGCATTCGTGTTTTAGATTTATTGTTGGACATACGTACGGTCTAAGCTGATTGAGGTAAGCAAAAGTCTATTGTGCACGTATCTACAGTATTTTTTTTTTAATAACTCATTTACTTGCACTTTATTATTTTGTATTACAGAAAATGAGCAACAGTAACTACGAAGATGATCCTGATCCCATTACCAACCCATTTTATTACGCTCAGAATATGGATGCTTTTTACGAGTCAGAAATGCAAAAGATTCAACAAGAAATCAAAAAGGATGTAGATATTAATAAGCAAGTTAGAGAATTACCTGACAAAGGCAAAAAGAAATCTAAATTGTCGTTAAAAAAGACTATTTGTAAACCAACTTCTGCGTGTACGTCTTATGTTATTCGCAAAGAAACGGGAAAAGCCCATCATCTGATAAAAATAAGTATAGAACATTTTTCAGATGTTAATTCATTTGACTCAAACTTAGATAAAACGGATGTAAGTGTTCAGTACTTGGTAAAGGAACACTATGATGAAATTCGGAATGATACAGAAAGGTTAATCAACAAAATTGTAAACAAGTTAAGTTCGGTGGACCAATAGACTAATAATATTATTGAATAGAAAAGTATATAATAAACAAAATTATGGTCAGTTATTTGTTTTATTGAAGAAGCCCAAAGAATTTGTTACATTAGGTAGGTGACCTTTACGTACAACGTATACCTAATAATCTATTAAAATTACGCTATATAATCGAACCCACACTTGTGGAATCCTAGCCAACCACTAGTTCGCCACAGTTGTCTATCCCCGCCGTGTGACTGTGATATCATTGCGCAGCATTTTAATAAGGTATGGAAAGAAACTTAATCTTATTCTGTACGTCAATGCTTGGGTTTAGCATCTCTAAGCATTTTGCCAAAAATAGAACGATTGAACTCTATGACGAAGGATTTTAAAAGTATAAAATGATTGAAGATTTCATAATATTGGACACTTGCATTCTTTACACGTAGAAAAAACATGTCGGTAAGTCGAATTTAAATAAGTTTAATGAGAATATATTTATTAAAGTTTATTAGTAGTTCTCATAATGATTACCTATTTTCAGTATTCACCCTGGGTCTTATCACCGCCTGTGACAGCTAGTCCTGCTGATTTTCAGCAAATAGAAGCCCCTCAACAACCAAATGCTCTACCACCGTTTGTAAAGAACAAGCTCCTCACATCGTGTTTGAAGACTTCTGCTAGTGGATTAAAAGTTATTCGCATTGAAATATACGATGCAGATCAATTTTCAAGTATCAAGGATTCAACATGCAAATGTAGTGCAGAGATTTGCGCACAACATGTAGTTAGTAATTTTTACTCAGATCCCATTTATATAAGAATAAGAGAAGTACTCAAATCAATGGAAAACTCAATGTATGTTAATTTATAATAAAGTTTCAGTGTTATTTGCGTCTTTTCTTTTTATAACATACCCTAAACATTTAGCTTTACTTTTTGTTAACTGTTAACTGAATAGATGATTAAATACCAGTATATAAGTATTATTTATTTGTTACTCTGCTTGTTTAGAGCTAGATTGATTTAATGGTTGTGATTGAAAAGAAGCTAGGGATAATTGGGGGAAAACTGGATATTTTAATATCCAGTTCCCCCAATTATCCTCTACTATTTTGTATAGTGATTTTTATGCAATCAATGCAATTTTGTAGGATAATTCATCAGGTTCAAAGGGCACTCATAAAACACAGGGCTTCGTATACAAAAATTCAGAGAAATCATGATTCGTGCTTCCTGCGTGGTCCCATTTAATTTGATCCAGTTCTGACAAAGGGATCCATGAAAAAACTATATAAATGAAGTCGGTTTGTAGTTTTTGAAGACAAAATCTATTATTGACACAAGTTTTCATAGACCTACGAATCTGCCTAATTGTCCGATTATATTTTGGTGAACACCGACCAAAATGTACTTACCTAACAAAGGAAGACCTACCCTTATGTATGTCCAAACTTTTCACGAATTTACAAAGTTGTGCGAGAATTAACAATTGAAAATACATTACTAAAGACGTCTATTTCAAAATAAACTCTCCTAACATGTACAACTTGAAAACATACGTTAAACTTGTCAAAGTTGTTTTGTAGGTATTGTCTCTTAGTTTTGTTGTATCATAAATTCTATCAGTTTTCACTGCGCTAGTTTTACTGTAGAATATAATAGTCTACATGCCTGATATAATAATTCATTGAAAATTACCTGGATTCTACTGGAAGTTAAGAGTGTGCTATAAGAAATTTACTTCAAAATCGTTATCTTAGAATCTGTGAAAGCTACCATCTTCATATTTAGGGTAGGTATTTTAAAAAAAAACTATATCTTGTCAACCCAATCAAAATCCCTCTTGTAGCGGCGTTATTGCATTAGTTTTCAACGTACATAAAAGTACATAAAAAGATTTATTTTCCTTCACAAATCACTAAATTAAAGTTTATGTGATTGGAAAAACTAGCTGGGATCCGAAACTATGTTTTGTTCTTTTGGAAAAAAGTAGGTAGTTAGTACCCACTAAAAAAATATGTTGCATGCACAAATGTATGCATGTCAATACACAAATGGAAAATTCTCGACAAATTCTGATGGATTCTTAATTGCACTCTATTTTAACATTTTGCGTTCATGTTTTTATTTTATTCAATTAATTTACGTGGAATTCATCGTTGCTTTACCAGACGCTTAAAGGTTGTCGTACACATTCGTACTCTGGTATACTCGTAGAAAGTACCTAGAGTACTTTCTACTCGTATTGGTACTGTCGCCATTTACAGAAATAAAACAGTTTATTGTAGGCACAAAAAGACCCATATCACACAAAAATACAGTGTAAAATGCGCCAACGAAAGTTGATGGTAGAATAGAAATAGAAATGTTTATTTGTAACTCAAACACTAGACAACTAGAAGAGTTGCCTGGAGATCGCGTGTGCCATGCTATTTCAGGTGGATTGAAAAGAATGGCACTTACGGTATATATTGTCATCATAAGCAGATATAACGGTATGCCATCGTACGGATTATTAATATATCATTTGAAAAAGAGTTACATACAGGAGGATATTAAAATGCAACATCCATATTGGAATCGGTCGGACAGCGATAGATAGAGCATGCATGAATGAGATGGAAAACAAGGAGAACTGTCTGAAAAGACAGCTGACGTTCACATGAGAGATGACGTCACATGACAGATGATGTGACAGGTGGCTTGGCTACGCTGTGAAGAATACATATTCCAACAGATGTATACCTCAACTTCAACCTCAACAGCCTGTATTGGTCCACTGCTGGACGCAGGCCTCCTGATAAGCGCCTTATTGGCGTTTATCTCACGGAAGGTAATGCCCATAATCCCCACGCTGGGCATGCGGGTTGGGGATCGCAGTTTGGTGGTATAATTGTTCTGCGCTGCTGCCCGCCCCCCAGTTGATATCCCTTAGTCGCGTCTTACGACACCCACGGAAAGAGTAGATGGTGTATACGTCCACCTTTAAACACTGAAATTGTTGGTCGTCGGCTGTCAATTACGTAGATCCGGGCGGTCCTATCCTCGCGTGGAAACGTGCCCTGCCTCGAAAACGCCGCGATAAATCAGATAAAACAGATTTTGCTGATAGAGCCGTAAATCATTTCTGTTTACAGAAAAAAAAAGGGTAAAAACTTGATTGACTGGGCTTTACATATTTTTTTTTCCGATGAACCGACAACTGTTTTATAAACGTGTTCTTTAGTGGGGATCGTGAATAAGCAAACGTAGTTTAGGACGTCCTGTCAGGTCTTATGTAGGGTGATGATTTGCGAAAGACTGCTGCCTGCGGATGCGTCAAGCTGGAGAAAGGCCTCTATAGCTACGACGTTCATTAGAGGAGGCCTTTGTCCAGAAGTAGATGAGCCATGTTCACGAGGACGACCTATTGTATTATAATCAGGTATACTTGATTCTTAATGTGTTAATTTTTATTTGTATGTTTGAATTCGTCAAACTTTAACAGTTTCTATAGTATATGGTAATTCCCTTGAATTACCTTATAATACTATAGAAACTTTCAAAACTTTCGGGATTCCCCAGTTCACATTAAAATTTGCTATGGGCCCCGCGCTACCACTGTTACCAACATTTTGACTTGTTTATGTACTTATTTTGTAAGTCTAAAAAAATAAACGATTTGACTCTGATTCTGACTCACTGATCAGAACTCCCTGTTACGAAAGTATTGTATTACGACAATCGAGTTATCTCTCTTTTTTATTGTATCTCATAAAACCAAAGCCACAGTTTTCGAAATATTAAACACAATTTCCGTCGCAAGCCCATCAAATTTTAATTATTTTAACCGATATTTAACCAAATTAATATTTAGCCGAGCTTCATCCCCCTTTTCTTTGTAAGGCTTATTATGTTCGCAAAATTATAATTTTGAATAAACTACGGCTGGGTTATGCGGGCCGGCTTTCGTCTTTAGCTATGACCCAGTTTAAATAAACACTTTCAGAATATATCTTTAGGGTCTATTTCACAATGTCCGGATTAATTCTGTACCATCCTACTCATATTATAAATGCAAAAGTGTGTACACAAAAACTACTAAACGGATCGGGATGAAATTGTGTCGTTGAAACTTTTAAATCTATCATGGTTATTAATACTAAACTTATTTACAACGGGATATTTACCATGATTTGAATTTCCTATATAGGCCAAACGAAGCGTACTATTGCCTGCAGAGTCAAGGAGCACATAAGAGCGGTAAAGAATCGGGCAATTGAGAAGTCTGCCATAGCCGAGCATCTTCTGGAGTCTGGTTCAAACCACTGGATCGAATTACACAATCCACAAGTAATCTCAACAGAGCGAAATTACATACCAAAATTGGTACAGGAGGCCATTGAGATTACCAAACACAGGACCTTCAACCGAGAAGAAGGTTTCCAACTATCCGGAACCTGGAACCCTGTAGTGAAAATGTGTAACAAACGAAGAAGTGATGTACTAGCCGAACCGCGTTGTGATACCGTTAGTGTCGTGTGTCGTGATCGAGTAGCGTTCGATAATGAAACCGGTGGTAGTGGTAAAGTTCGTAGCAAAAGACTAAAAAAGAGGGTAGATCGATATATCTGCCAATAATAACTCACTCGCAAGACATTCAGTTATTCCGTGATCATGGCGCATGAAACTGTGCCGAAATATTGAAAAAAAACTCAAAATTCAAATCATGGTAAATATCCCGTTGTAAATAAGTTGTGTCGTTGAACTATCATACAGGTAGTTATAGGCCTGGGATAACACCTAAGCTAGTATTTATCCCATAAATCAGTTCCCGTGGGATAGGCGTGCATAGCCGCGAGCGCAGCTAGTAAAGTTATGTGTGACCTATCCGTTGGATAAACATCATTGTTACGTTTCACAGCCACCAAAGCACCAACTGTCGCATAACATCGTCTAACAAGTCATTACGGATGTAAGCGGGTTAACTACGAACCATATTTGTGTTGGAAGAACACAAACTACGATAGCTTTTTTATGTTCCCGTGGTTCGGCGAAAATGGCGAAAGAAAGTCACCAGAGAGGTTTTAGGGGTTATTACATCCTAGTGCGTCGAATCCCGCATAGTTCTAGTCCCCTATGCCAGTCTATTCGTAAACGAATTTATCTTGCCGAAGGAAAAAGAAGGCCTAATTTACAACCAAACCGTTAAGTTCACTCCATAACTCGATATAGAAATATAGTAGGTAGGTAGTTGCTATAGATGCACTCTCAATGAATCCCCGCTATGGCCGGCAGTGCCCTCCTCTCGACTTAACGAAGTTCACTCGGCTTTATTGAGTTTATTTCAACGCTATAACTTTCTTTTTGTTTGATGAAATTGCAGGAAAGTTTTTTACTGGCTACGATTAATAGGGGCTTTGATTTCTTAGAATAAAAGCTATAAAAAGAATGGGATTGTAATAAAAACTTATGATTGTACCTAATCAAATGGGATTTATGTCAGTTACATATTACATTATTATGATATTAGACACTTTTTATAAAATTGATGTCAGTAGGTAGGTATGTTCCTAGGTACTATTAAGGCTCATACCAGAGCCAATATGACAGCGCCACCTTTTTTATCATATTATTACGATAAACAAAGTAAATTTTAAAAATACATCGTAAAGTTTGTGGTATCCATTATAAGCTATTTTGTGAATACCTCTGTAATAGTTTTATCTTGTACAGTTTAGGCAGACATGCGAACAGAGTTTGGTGGTAAAAACGGGGTTTTATTGACCATCAAACTATTTACTAATTACAGAGGCATTAGAATTAAATAACTTATAATACTCGTAGATACCACAAAATGTACGGTGGAATTTTAAAAATTCCTTTGTTATACGTAGGTAGAATGGGTTGTCTATGTGCCACATTTGAAGTTTATTCAGTGTTAGCAAAGCCAAAATAAGTTATTTTTTAGGAAAATAATACAGATAATGCTCGTGGTATATTTTTTTTATATGTTCTTTATCTCGCCATTAATAAAAGAACCATACTATGGACGAAAAATTAAAAAAAAATCCCCCGGTCTTCCTGTTTTTCTAGATAGGTCTCTTGTTTACGCCCGTTGCAAATGATTGGCAAAATTATTAGCTTTTTAAGTTTTACGGGATAAATACTAATTCCTCGGAAATAAACATTTCAATGGGACCACCTCGAGATCATTCTCAATACAATAATAAAAAAAATTGCAAAATCGGTTAACCATGGGTGAAGATATCAAGTAAGTAACATACTTACCTACATTATAAAAAAACATACAACGAATCGAAAAGCTCCTCCTTTTTTGAAGTTTCATGCCCTATTCCGCTAAGCTGATGAGGCTGAAACCATTATTTCTATCTACTCGTGTAAATAGCACCGCGCGCACTATCTAGAAGAGGTTTTTTCATCTTCGTAGATGAGAAAATTTTAATTCAGTTTCTACGTAACGATTCTGCGACAATCCATGATCATTATACAAAGCAATTGGTTGTGAGAAATTGAACATTTTTTATGGGCATGAAGTTTTGACTTTGAGTTGACATGGGTGACTCGATGATCCGTGACGTCACAAAATGCAAAGGCTAACATGCCAGCGTTTTTATCACCCGAAACTGAGTGTACTTTTTGTTTTCAATAATTAAATTTTTTTGGTTGTTATATTTTTTTTCGTTTATGTATTAGCCTAAATATACGATAAAAAAAATGAAAAAACCATGCATATAAACTATTGGCTGTCAGTACTCTGTGTTTCTACCTCTAAATAATTGGGTTTGTTTAAAAAAAACTATAATATATCCTACTAATACGCGAAAGTTTGTAAACATGTCTGTATTTATGTTTGTTGCTCTTTCACGCAAAAACTACTGAACGGATCGGGCTGAACTTTTGAATACATATAGTTCTAGGCCTGGAATAACACATAGGCTACTTTTTATTCCATAAATCAGTTCCCATGAGACAGGCGTGCGAATGGCGGGGCACAGCTAGAATAATATAATATAATAAACCGACTTCAATTTTTATGGTCTGCTCATAGATGCCATTATCAGAACTGGAATAAATTAAAATTGAAAGTTTCAAATAAGAAAATAATCACCTACAATATTTTATGCTTTTTTACAAAAAAATCATATACATATAATCATATTTTCTAAAAGACAATATCTGACCAATCCAGTGAGTGTCCCACAGTGGGCCCACGTAATAATACCGAAATGAACAGAAAAAACAAAGCCAAGTAATAGAGAAAGTTCAAAAGCTCTAATGAGTTTTAAATATTAAAATCGGTACATTTAACCCTTAACCCGGTGTTTGATCTAATCTAAATGAATAAGCTTTCGCGCAAACCCGCTCGGATAAACCCAGCATTGCTAAATACCTCCCTAGAACACTCGGAATTAGGGTTAGCAGTTTCATATTAATTTCACAATAAGCAACCAGGCTGATTTCGAGTAGTTTCTGAATTTTCGGCTACAGTTACCTCTGTACAAACGTATGTCAGACATAACTTTTGATCGCAATACTGTGTTTAATTTAGCAAAATAATTACTTTATTTTATTGAGTAGAAGTTCCCCGAATATAAACAATGGTCTCATTTAATTTTAACTTCTTTGGCTTTGCGAGGTTATGTTATTTAACTGTCCACAGATGTCAATTTTATAATACTCCGAACATCTCGACGATAATAATAACTCATCATAACATTTGAACGACTGAACCGATTTGCTTCAAACGACTGAAAATACCATCGGGTAAGTATTAAGAATTAAAACTGAAGTCAGCTTTAAAAAAACAAATCCAATTCAGTTTATTTGTTTACGAGCTACCATAGCACAAATATATAGAACTAGAGCTACGTTGACGTCAAACTTAAAGCACCCTTCTTTGTCTAAGACGGTTAAAAGAGAAGTGAAATAAATTAACTAACTAAATTTTCAATTAAAATGTAAATATAAACTCCTAGCAACGCCTCGCAGTTTCACTCGCGTAGTTCCCGTTTCCGTGGGAATTCGGGGATAAGATATAGCATATGTTACTCCCAGCAAAGTAAGCTTTTTAATGGTGAAAGAGTATTTTAAATCGGTCCAGTTGTTTCGGAGCCTGTTCAATACAAACAAACAAACAATGAAATCTTTCCCTTTACACTCGTAATATTATGAATGAAAGCGGGTTAACTACGAACCTTGTTTGTGTTGGAAGAACACCAACGTTTCATCCCTTAACGAGGGACATCTTCAGGGCGAATGCGGTTCTAGACGCGAGCGTTCCGCATCCCTTCGAGCACTGCGGGTGAGCGCGCGTTGAGCGCGTGACGTGCCTGCCGGGGGCGGGGGTGGTGGGGGGTGCGCTGCTTGTAGATGCTGCAGGGCGTGAGAGTCATCTACTGTGTCGGGTGTTGCTGTCATCAGGGTACACACAGAACTACGAAAGTTTCTATAGTAAAATTTATAATATCAGTATAAGTACACTTAATATGATTCGTTTTCACGCCATCATCCGTAAGAAAACTAGCTCATTGCTCAGCAGAGTGCGGGGCAGTTCCAACAGCATCCTGCAGGTCATTCCAGATCACTATGACCTGCCAGTAATGAAGGTCTTTATTCGGGTCCTGGTCAAGTAACAAGTCTATCTTGAGACATCATGACAGAATAAAGGAACATGAATAAAGGTCCTCAAACTTTTTATTTCTAATTTTCATGTACTGTGCGTTCTTTGTTTGTTTATTACCTATAAATTAACAAAGAATTTAAGACAACTTACTAACAAAAATGGACCAAAATTTTTGTCTGATTTAATATAAGTATATTTTTTTTAATGCTGGGCAATTCACACAGCATTATCTAGCCCCAAGTTAAACAGAGCTTGTGTTATGGGTACTAGATAACTGATATACATAATACAATACACTACATACATAGATGTTTTATTATACATAAAAACCATCCAGAACGCCCTGAACAAATATCTGCAGATCGTACAAATATTTGTCCCGAGGCGGGAATCGAACCCGCAACCTCCTGCGTCGCAGGCGGACCTTCGCCCACCGCGCCACAGAGGTCGTCGTAAATGAATTATTATTATTTATTTTTCATCCATATATTTACAATGGATTTCCGCAAAGTAAAAAATGTCACGATATTGGTGATGTTGTCATGACGACTGAAGCACTGAAGATTTAAGTTCTAATTTCGTCTAATAGATAGCGTTGATAGCTAGCCAACACCAAAATGGCAAAATCGGTATATAAACTACGAGGTAAGATTTTCAATAGATCAAGTAAATGACGTTATGACGCCAAAATTTTTTTTTATTGGGTACTAGACGTAGTGACCCGACCGACATTAAAGTTAAGTTTACAAAGGGATAATTTACCATGATTTTAAATTTAAGTTTAAAACACGTATCCTTGAATAGTCCATTGTTGGGTCTATATCTATTGTACCTGGGTAAATCAACTATTTTACCCACACTTTGGACAGTGTAGAAATATTTTTTTGAAAAATAAAAACATTAATATTCTTTTATTCTAATTTGATGAGGGCATTAGAAATTTCATCTACTTTAACAACCTAGAAGGGCACGGACGTTTATTCATATTTAAGCTATTTTTTACAAGAAACTACAACACAGACCCTCAAAATCTGTCACCTGAGTTACCGGCACTTAATCTTACATAAATGCTGAATGAAACTCGAAACCATTACTCATTTTAATTTTTTTTATCCTGCATGCATAATCAAATATTTTGGTAAAATCAGTCTCCATATAATACTTAAATTTTAGTAGAAAACTAGCTGTAATTGGTCTTTTGCGTTACCCTTATCCAAAAAAGTATAGCTATTTCTACATTAAACTAAATATAAAAGTATTACAAATAAAAATGAATTATTTAAGGAAGCTCGCTAATTGTTAAAATAAGGTACTGGCAATTTAAAGATAAAATGGAAAGAAATACGCATTTTACGATCGGATATGTAATGTTTATTTTTTGGGACATCAAGTAACTCCAGAGACAAATTTTGGTAACGCTTAAGACATACTAGAAAAATATTGGTTTAATAAATAAACAGCTTGGAACATTGAATAAACTTAAATCGATAATTTATGATACAAAATCAAAAAACAAACAATAAATCAACAACAGACAAAGAAAATTACAAATTTACAATCAATAATATAAATAAATTAAGCCAAGTATTTACAATTGAAGCAATTGAGCTTGAATCTAAAGGTAACTCAACTGATCCATATCAATACCAGTCGGAAGCGTCCGACTGGTATTGATATGGAGCCCAAGACACTGGCTGCATTGCCCCGCTGTATGGCAATGCTGTGCAAGTGCTGCGCCAGATCACTTCGACCAGAATCTCTGAATTTTTTTTACATCCGAAGAGCCTCGGTACCCAACGGACTTAGCGTCTCATGTGTAGGCTCTGTCGCGATCTGCATAATTGCGCCTTTTGAGATCCTCGGCCAAATCTGCCTCTCACGGTTGTTCTTGATAAATGGGAAGACGGAAGTGTGTCGACGCATGTACCATACCACACAATGGGCCTCCCCAACTCCTATGGGACTAGTGTCATACCGTCGAGCCTCATACCATTATCACGCAACAGACCATTCGGGTCGAGAATAGCTGGTACCTACGTTAGCGGTGGCCAAAGCCCGCCGGTTGATATCGTTACGGCTGGCATGGCGAGATATCCGACCGGCAGGGCCGCTAGTATTCAATAACCCATGATGACCAAGCTGTTTGACAGCAGTAGGTACTAAGGTCTGCATAGAATGGAAAGAGAGTCGATCCTGCCCAGGCATCATAAACGCAGACAGACTACCCAAGGTAAGAGCAAGACTAACTCCAACACAACAAGATCTCTTGAAGTTTCTTGAACCCACCCACAACAGAAGTCATAAACAGATTAAAACTTAACTCTGAAAAAGAACACCAAAAGCTATGGGAGCGTCGGACAGACTGCAAGCATACTAAATTAATATTCCCCTCCAAAGAAAGGATAAACACCAACACAATGCTCAAAATGAGCCCAGAGAACCTAATAACGATGGCCATCACAAGTCACGAATGAATTGAACTATTATCTTTTCAACACTGGAACCACAGACAGCAGCTTATGTCATGGCTGCTTACAAGAAGAAGAGAATGTGGTACACGTTGTGGTACACTGCACGGCCACATAGAAGTCCAGACACAAAACGGGGCTGAAGTGTCTCATTGAGGCATCAACCAAATCCACAGCCACACAAAAGCTGAAACGAAGCTGTCAGTCACCTAAAGTCCTGCTCCGATAATTAAAGAAGCTGGGTTGGTTAGGGCCTGCTTAGGTAGGGGGATAATTCACAATATACTTCTATGCGAGACGTCCGTGCCGATCTTAGTTTCCCCACTTAGAATTAGAATTAGCAGTTGTTACTAGGTACATGTCTTCGGTTGGGTGCAAGGTGTTGCAACACGGAAAGTTACAGGATCCAATAGAGTGGAAGGAAATACTTGCAACCAATGTCCTGACTTCCATTTAGAAAGAGCCAGGATCCGCAGAGCACGTTTGTAACATAAAAAAACAAATTCCATGTCAACGAGCAAAAGTTACGTTGGAGACCAGCATCAGGGCAAGCATTGTGCCAAGCCATTGGAACTTGCCAGATTGCTTCTTAGAAGGATTTTTTCTTTGTTCTATGATATCACTTTCAAAAAGGCTTTTGAACAATGCTTTCTCCGTTATTTAATCAAATTTGTCAATATCTTATAATTTTGGTTCTCTTTCTGATATCTTTCCATAATTTATTTTTATTTGGTCTTTTCTTGTAGGTACTTCGCAGTTTTTTTTAACCTTCTTGTTTTGGGATATTTTATGTTCTGGTTTTCTTTTAGTGTTTTAATGTTCTAGCTGTGCACTTTACTCAGTCTTTTCTTACCTTCTTTCGGCCAAGTTCTTGGGAATGCTATGGATGCCGGACATGCTAGTGGTGATCCGTTGTAGTCATTGAGTTCACTTGCCTGGGAATTTGGTGGTGTTGCATTCAAGGTCAATTGTAAATTCTTCGTCTTCATTCTGTACCTATTCTGTGTCTCAAATTCCAGAACTTGTTTCTTTTTAAATAATGTTAAATCTTTTGCAAGCCGTTTAATTTTGTGGAAGTGCTCACGGGAGTTACCATTATTTTACAATTTATATTTGCCGGTATTTATTTACTATAACTACTCGTTTTACAGAAAGCCAATTAGAGTAGAAGTAGCAAAACATGATAATAATCTAAATTAGGTATACACAAAAAAATATTTGTACGTAAGGAACAAATTTAAAAAAACAAAATAAATCCCAAACAAATAATCATTGAATGTTTTAAAACTAAAATATATAATAAAAGTTCATTTTACTCAAAGTATTACTCATTAAGTACGTGAATGTCTTAGGAGTTACCAAGAATGTCTCTGGAGTTACCGCCAAAGTAACTCAGTATACAAGTAACTCAACAGACAAAATGGTGTATTTTCATGAAAAGAGCACATTATCATTTGACTATAGTACCAACACAAACTTTAATCGAAAACATATGTTAGGTACTCCAAAAATATCTGATAATATTAACTAAATAATAAACCTACATCGAGATATCTCGGTCACTCAGCAGACGACACAAAAAGGCACGCACTCCCTTCGAACGTTCTGCGCGGCCTGGCGGCTAGACGGCATCTTCTAGGGACACCGCCGCTCCATGCGAGCTTAAGGAAACACAAACGAAGCTACCCATGGCAAACAGTACCATCTATATGTTTCTAGGTAAAATTTACGACGGTAACTCAGCATACAAGGGTAAAATCATTTTAGCCAGGGACAAAATTTCAAGATTTTTTTTTGAAAAAGTGGTTAAGTCTATTTTTATTTTGATATGCACACGGTAAACTTTAACATACTGACTTGTTGTATAATCAGAATCAACCGAAAGCAAAAAGTTTAGGTTCATTTAAATTAAAGTTTTACATAGAGAATGCGGTCTTCGGACAGGCATATTTTGTATGGAGCGAATTTTTCGTATACTGAGTTACCATAAAATTTCATGGAAATTAAAGATTTTCGAGAACATAATTTAACTTTCTTTGGTGCCTATTAATCATAGATGCTATTGCCATATTGATTAAGTGTGTAACTATAACCAATAAACGTGCTTTATTAAAAAATGGTCGGGGACAGTAAAGTGTGGGTAAAATAGTTGATTCACCCACCTATCTAATTTTGTTAGTGTAGGGAACTTAATATTCAACACTGAAATCCAAACTTTTTTACCGTCTAAATTTACATGTTACAATTGAAAAAATAAAATGTTATTGAAACATTGCTATACCATAGACCATAATAACTTTGATAAGATAATGTAGGAGACGATCAGAGAAATAACGTCCTAAATTGTCGTTCCCAGTTTAGAGGCTAGAGGTCCCAATCTAAACTTTAACTTGCTATAAATTAGAATTGCTTCCGAGCCCTTCAATGAAACTTAAATTAATCTGGTTTGGGTTGTAACTCCGGAATGAAATGAATGCCAGTATCACGCGCAAAGTTACCAAATACTTAGTAATAAAATTTAAATGGGTTCCATTTAAAATAAGTTAGGGATCAGGGACTTAATACCATTTTAATAATTATGACGATAAATAAATTTGGACAATCAACGCACCATTATTAATTATAACAGTTTGGTCTATAAAAGAAATCTTGCGTATTTTTATAAATAATAATATTGATAATAATAATAATGCTGGACAATTCACACAGCATTATCTAGCCCCAAGTTAAGCAGAGCTTGTGTTATGGGTACTAGATAACTGATATACATAATACAAATACACTACATAGATAGATATGTTTTATTATACATAGAAAACATTCAGAACACCCTGAACAAATGTCTGCAGATCGTACACACACTTGTCCTGAGGCGGGAATCGAACCCGCAACCTTCTGCAGGCGGACCTTCACCCACCGCGCCACAGAGGTCGTCGAAAACAAAATAGACCTTCATTTGTCCAGAATCATCACTCAATAACCAATAGGTTACTGACGATGTGGCCGATCATGTACCTATCACGAAGGTTTTGAAGACGGTTTGTTCCGTCCAGGCAACGAAACTAGACAACTTTTGTTTACGTGGAAATAATTATCCGCGGAGACAACTAAAACGCGGAGTTACCTGTATAGTAAAACACCTGATCACTCTTGTCTTGAAGAGACCCATGCAGCATATGTATAACTATTGGGAAAAAACAGACTGGAACTCGGCAGCGAGTTCCAAAACGCGTTGTCTATATGTGAAACAATAAATTTGATTTCAATCTCTACAAATACTTACTATTTAGCATATAGAAAACTATAATATCCATAGATTTAAATCGTTAGATACGCCCTGCTGAAATGTGTCGCATCATGTCTAAAACCTGTGCAATCTACACAAACAAAACAAGTGTACTGAGAAAATAGTGTCATCTCTTTTTCTCACACATTAGTTGTTAACACTTCTTTCTCTTTCCTGCACTCGCCATTTAAATTTGTTATTATAGTCATTTTTGACAATGCGGACGATAAAATAAATGTTATTTCATTAACTCGCAATACCTAAGAGTGAAATGTTACACCTCTGGCTTTGTTTGTGTTTCTAGAATTGTTGTTGCGCTTTCGAAAGGCACACGTCATTTCGTGACGCTATAAACTGCTCGCAAACGTCCTTCACAACACGTCCGGCTAACACTGTGCTTAGATATATACTGAGTCCAAGTTTATGCATGCGTAAGGTTCGACTTGAACACAACACGGCCGCGGTCTCCCTGCGGTAAGGGCATATCTAACGATTTAAATCGATGATAATATCAGACAATTCAACACCTTTCTAAACACACTATTTTTAAAACCGACACAAATAAAAAGCTCGAGTCTATGCTCGAACGATTACTGATCCTATGTGGTCCCATTTGAATTTGGTTTAGTTCTGATAATGGAATCCATGAAAATCTATAAGAAGTTAGGTAAGATCTATAAATTAAATGTTTATATTTTGTTGTAATTAAAAGCATTTACTTACTGCATTTTAGGATTGCTGCAAATATTTCTTCGATTTCTAAAACCACTAGGTAAAAGATAAGTAGGTACACAGAAAAAAATGGTTTTCTTTAAAGTCGGTTTAGGAATGATAATTTTACGTGTCATTTACTTGATCTATTGAAAATCTTACCTCCTAGTTTATATACTGTTTTTGCCATTTCAGTGTTAGCTAGCTATCAACGTTATCTAATAAATTAAATTAGAACTTTAATCTTCAGTGCTTCAGTCGTCATGACAACATCATCAACAACAGGGACACTTTTTTGAACATGCTACCCATGTTCATCGATTTAATAGATCTTATTACGTCAAAAGCCTTAATCCATTTAAATAATTCACTTAGCTGGAGATACTTAAATCATTCCAAGTGATTTAGTATAATTATATCTGAAAAGTCTAGCTCTATGTTACGAACAAAGTTTCGAGTGCTGTTAATTACAGTCAGTGCTAATATCTCAACGCTTTTATTATAATTAAGATCACAAAAACAAAACCCTTGTATAAAATGTTTGTAGATAAATGAATACCAAAGAATCTAGACACTAAGAACCATCATTTGTGCTCCTAAATTGGTCAAGGGATATAAGTAGCCTATGTTTGATTCTAGGATTAGAATCACCTGTATGAAAAATTTCTGCCTGATTCGTTTAGTAGTTTTGGCGAGAAGAGGTAACAAACATCCATCCATCTATCCATACAAACTTTCGCATCTATAATGTAATAATGTAAGTGTGATTTCGGAGAATGCTTACAGGAACTGCATGACCTGACCCCACCATGTCCCTCCCACTCCAGGACAAACAGGCGTACGGCGCAATACCATACCTACTTATCTTCTGGATATCAGAGTTGTTGCGAATATCAGTAACAGCACCTTTGATGATGATTCTTGGATAATAATCATCCGTACATCGTAACGCTAAGGCTTGGAGCTCGGTGCCTGCCTCTGTTGTTTTGACCAATTAAAACCTGCGTTTTGTCAAGACAAGACTGAAATGGTATTAAACACTATTGTGATACATTGGTGGCTATATCCTCACTTACCATAGAATGTTTTTTTTAATCAGAAATAGGCTTTCGTTTGACCGCAATCTCGCCTGATGGAAAGCGAAGATGCGGCCGACGATGTATCACGAAGGTCTAGAAGATGGCTACTCTGGACCACATTCCGAAACAGAACAGAGTTGCTGCACGGGCTGGCTTAGTCCGGATGGTGGTGCCACAGCCGAAGTCTACCACCAGATGGTACCGCTCTTAGCACCACCCAGAGGACACGTGTAGGGTAAAAGAGGGTCAACACCTATGGACGTGAGCGATACTGTCCCCCAAATGATAGTGCGATAATACGATGATCAATTCACGATAAATAACCTGGGTTTCTGGTGGTGGTTACAAGAATTAATATGCATACTACTACACCGCCGTGATACTAATCCTCAGCTGACATTGTGGTGACAAAAAACCAAGTTAGTCCCTACTTGGCCCCCGAGCTTCTGTCTTCACGACAAATAAAACAAAACTTAATCGTTAGACGATAAGATATCGGTACAACAACGCAATGATATAAATAACTCTCTGCGTATAAAATCAGTGAAACAAACATATAGGCATTAACCCCTAAACCAACGCTTTCATCCTAAATTCGTTCCGAGTGATTTCATTATTTTTCGTTTGAGATACTCTTAATCCCTGAATTGATACAATTTCTAAACTGGGCCTCATGTCACGCTTAGTACCAGTACCCATAATCTGAACCGAATTTAAAAGCATTTAGGTATGTTACATAATAATTGTAGTAAAACTCAAACACAATTTTAACAGACTTCGAAAGAGGAGAAGGTTCTTAATTCGACCGTATTTTTTATGTTTGTTACCTTATATGAAATAAAAAAAACATGAAATTCAGACCACCCAGTCAAAAGTTCTAAGGAAACAAACATAAAAAAACGGTCGAATTGAGTACCTCCTCATTTTATTAAAGTCGATTAAAAAGATAAAAGACTTTTCTATGGCATAAACGTCACTCAAGTATTTGTGACTGCAAGCTTTCATAATACGGTTTTGGCCAAAATTTTACTAAAACACATAAGAGAATCTTCAAGAAATCATTATCAGATTCAAATTCAGTTTGATCCAGGGTACAGATAAGTAAAACTCTCTCCACTAGACGACTGTAAAATCCTAATCCGACTCAAGTGACGCTTTTGTTTGACTACGATCGACTAGACGAGATACGTTTCTTCTTAACTATCGTATAGTTCGCCGTTCCTTCAATATTAATATGAAAACCTTTTAAGAGTTCTATTTTTAAAATGTTCTCTGATCTTCGAGGAGGTACAACTCAAAGCACCGTTAAATATTACCTCACCTCACCAGCTTATATTGGTCCACTGCTGGACACAGGCCTCCCCCAGATAAGTGAAGTACCTAACCTACTGTAACGTAAGCATAGCATGTGCGAGAAGTAAGTAAGTAGCATCTAATCTATGTCATTGTGCGGGCATAGCACTTTTAGTTTTCTCTATTACATTCAATACACCTCAACCTCAACCTCAACAGCCTACATTGGTCCACTGCTGAACGCAGGCCTTCCCTGAAAAGCGCCTTTATTGACTGTTATATCATGGGGGTAGTGCCCATAATCCCCACGCTGGACATGCGGGTTGGGGATCGCAGTTTGGTGGCAGAATTTTTCGGCAGGCGGCGCCGCTGCCCTCCTCGTAAAATATCCCTTAGTCGCCTCTTACGACACCCGCGGGAAGAGTTGGTGTGGTGCAAATTCTATGCCGCCGGCACCACACGGCATTCAATATACGTTCATGGACAAATAAGGTTGTTCCTTCACACTCTTACGCCACTCGCCTTATAAGCTTTTATCTCATGAAGTTAATGCCCATAATACCCACGCTGGGTAATGCGGATTGGGGATCGCAGTTCAATGGCAGAATTATTGTGCAGGAGCGCTGCTGCCCGCCCCCCGGTGGATATCCCTTAGTCGCCTCTTAGACACCCGCGGGAAGAGTTGGGTTGGTGCAAATTCTAAGCCGGCATTACACAGCTACCATTAAATCTATCGATGCATGGCTCCTTTATAATTCACGTCAGTCCATTCTAGATCTTTTTACCTTTACCAAACTGTACTGTTAGAAATTTAGCGGACTGTAAACGGACTGTTAGGTTAATAAAATCAAAAGTATTCTGTATCTCGCAATAATTGATTTTGTTTAAAAAAATACATAAACCGACTTAAATTATATGGATCCCATTGTCAGAACTGGACGAAATTAAAATGGAACTACACGGGAAGCACCAGCTTAAAAAAGAATCATGAAAATCGGCATACACCCAGACATAATTCTGAGCTAAACAAAAAAAAAGGTACAGTCGAATTGAGAACCTCATCCTTTTTTTGAAGTCGGTTAATAACGCAGGCAGACGCTCATAAGCTCATAAGCTCCCTTGTTTGTTGTTTAATAGGAAGTTTATTCTTATCAAGAACCGCCTAATACACCGTAAGAGAATTTATAAATGATAATAAATTTACTTCATATTTTTATACTTACTTGACACAGCTTATTATACAGAATGAATGACATTTATTTCTAATTTTGCTCATTATTTTCTTTTTATTTAACTTAGGTATACTTATACTTAATTATTTGTAATAAAATGATTGCATGCTTAAAGGCAGGAAACAATGATTCGAATTATTTACATTTGACCTTTATAACATTCAAGCAATAATTGAATTTTTACTTTTCTATTTATATCAAATCTACAGAAAACTAAATTAATATTTGGGTGGAAGCTTCTGATTTCAACTATAAACATCTGATTGTCTGTCAAAAAAAAAATTATAATCGCTTACGCCAGGGAAACGACCGCATCGTGCCGTGACGGTGACCCGTTAAAATCCGTTTTTGGCCGTAAGTTTTGATAAAAAACATGTTTGTTATTAATTAAGGGGTGTGGGTTTTGTGAAACTAATAAATAATAATCTATATTTTAAAATAAAATTGTGTTAGTTACACTATTTATAACTCGAGAACGGCTGAACCGATTTGGCTGAAAATTGGTGAGGAGGTAGCTTAGAACAAGGAGACGGATATAGGATATTATATATACGGACTTTTTATTGTATACTTTTACCCGTTCCCGTGGGATGTGACATACAAATGTCTACGGGAGCGAAGCCGCGGGGCGCAGCTAGTAATAAATAAAAGAGGTGAAAACCTAAAGAACATCTTAAAATATGCTACTGGCACATTCTACACGCATCATATACAACCTTAAACTGTTTTGTACTCGTGTGAAGGGTGGGCGTGGTTTGGCTAGACCTCAAAGAATCTCGGGTGCCTTACTTCTTCTGAAAAACAATGCCTCGAGTGTTCTTTTAAATCTAGCTAAGCACTCCACAGACAAAAGGCACTCCACTTTTCTATCAACGTGTAGGTAACTTAATATAGGTAAGTCTTTTTGATTTTTATTGGTAATTTTAAGTTATGAGATTCAGAATTATGCAGGCTCATAAAAGGTTTCTAACAAACACTTTTACAAGGAGGTTTAATTTATTTTAATGTTTTAACAATATAAAAACCCTTTGATTAAGAGAGGTGTTGAAATCATAGAGCTAAATAATTAGTCCATGAGAGCCTATGAAAATCAATCGGAAATTCTTAAACAGATTTAATACCTATATAACCTCAACCTTAACCTCAACAGCTTGAATTGGTCCTTCTCCCAGCGCTTTATTGGCATTTATCTCATGGAGGGTAATGCCCATAATCCCCATGCTGGGCATGCAGGTTGGAGATTATATAAAGTTACACTTAAAAATAAAATCGAACCATATTATTTATTATAACTATGTTTTTATTATTTTTTATTTGAACGAGTGTACCTAGAATTTTTTATTATTATATATTTTTGGAAACATCGCGCGCGACCGCTCCCTGTGAAAGGATTTGAGACAGGCCCAGCAGTGGGATAAATCAGGCTTATGAAAAAAAAAACAATTTTCTTTACTCAATTATCTCTAACCAAATAAAGCCTTCACACAACCTGTTTATTCCTTAATTCCGAAGAAAAATATTTTTCCTAGATTTATCCGGGTCTCATATCCGTAATGTCGATAATAAAGATTATTTTCCGGTCCACTTGTCACGGAAATTGACGATCTACTTTCGCTTATCAATATCGGATAGAGGATTTTGCAGCTGATACTACCCTTCAAAGCTTCAACAGCGTAATGCCAATTTTACCTGGGGGTAGAGTTTGTTCAAAAAGAGAAAAGTCGTGGGAAATGAGGGCGCTCGTGTGCCAATTGACAACTTTTGTTGACAGCACTGCTTTGTAATTGCAGTACGACTAAAAGTATTAGTTCACTGTAACACCATGACGCTTCTCTTTTTGAACAGACTATCCGCAGGTAATATTGGCACTTGATGTTAATTTTATTTGTTACAACTATAATTAAAAAGAAGATAACATTCAAATTATAAAAATAAATTAAAATTTGTATTTACAATCGCAACAATTGAGCTAACTGTAGACTATTGCAAACAATCTACAAGTAGCTCAACTGATCCTTATCAATACCAGTTGGAATCATATCCAAGATATCATACGCTGGCTGCATTCCCCCGCTGTATGGCAATGCTGATGCGCTGCGCCAGATACTCACCAGCTCTCGGGTCACGTGTCTCTTTGTCCAGACGCTGAATTTACTCCACCTCTGCAATAAGCCTGGCTGTACCGCTGAGCGTTAATTTGAGCATTTCCGCAGCAAATACGGCAAATATGGCGTTTCTCGCTAATCTAGGAATTCAATATGGCTACGTTGAATCACTGCTTATTGCCGTGCAGATGCAATGTTTGCCTATAAAGGCTAGGTATGGCAATCAAATGTGCCAGTATGGGCCTTTATAGGAATATGAAAAGCATGACTGCGTCCTAATTGTAATATTATTATTGCACTAAATATTGTAATACAATGTTTTTTATTCCTTTGTATCTATGTACTAAATATACTAAATACTAAATGTGTGTGTGTGTCGAAATAAAATATATCCTATTCAATTCTTTACTATTCTAATGCTGTGTGTCCACCGGGTCGAAATCGGAGCGTGAGTATCCACGCGTTGGCTGCTACACTTTTGCAGATGGCCATGCCACTTGGCCGGAGGGCGTCCTGCACTACTTTTCCAAGTCGCGGTCTCCACTTAAGAGTACGCTGTTTGTCGCGTGAAACTCATCAGTGGGCGTAGCCTAAATGTAAAACTCACCGTAACCCAAACTCACCGTAATCCGTGCCATAATAGACATACCCGCCCGCTAGAGTGAAATGCACAATCATTTATTGGCAAAACGGCTCCGAATAGACATAGCACAAGGATTATCATATCATAAAAAAAATATTGAGTGTATCTCTTCTTTTTTTTCCCTTTTAATATCTAAATTATGTCGGTTAATCCTTTTTTTGAAAGTTTTATTTCTCTGTATGTTATTTATTTTCGCCCAAATTTAAGCTAAAATTCGTACTGAAATACGAAAGTTAAGAAGCTTGTATTTGTCAAATGTTTACTTTTTTGCGGTAATGGTGGTATACAAATATCGATAATGACGATATAAATTGATATTATCCTTAATCTTCGATGGTCAACATCAAACAGCGATCCCCAACCCGCATGCCCAGCGTGGGGATTATGGGCATTACCGCCCATAAGATAGATGCCAATAAGGCGCTTATCAGGGGGAGGCCTGCGCCCAGCAGTGGACCAATACAGCCGGTATTGGTTGAAGTTGAGATTGTAGTTGTGTAATATTAACTTTATGTGACGCACCTTTTATTATTTAGCTTGTTGTTGCTATACCTACTACCTCTGAGCTTATTAGGCGTACAAAACCCGATCGTAATAAAGTATAATTAATCCATAATTAATTATACTCTGTTCACACGTTTATTTTATTTTTGACAGCTCGAGACTAGCACCTCCAAGGACAAATAGCTAGGTCCTGATGCTTTCCGATTCGATGTATTATGACGATCGCTTTTGTTTTTACAGAGACAGGCGTACGTGAACTTAATGATTTCATTTTTAGAATCGGAATATTTAATAAAATAAAATAATTTTGTGTTATTGTTTTATATGCTAACTAGCAGCACCTTGCGGTTTCATCCACGTATTTTCCGTTCCCGTGGGAATTCCGGGATAAAATATAGCCCCTCCCTAAAAAGTAAGCGTTTTAATGATAAAAGAATCTTTTAAATCGGTCCAGTAGTTTCGGAGCCTATTCAATACAAACAAACAATCAAATCTTTCCTCTAAACTAATTTATGTGGTAATATAAAGAGATAAATTATCGAATTGACAGATTGGCTTTACCATTTTTAAATAGAATCAGGATCTATGACTTATATGCATTCTTTCATTTCATTATTATTCATTCACTCACCTGTCAACAAATATGGAACCTCTTTTTTATGCGTGCTTCTGTGTTTTATATAATATTGTATAAGTCAGAAACAGATAATGGAGGAAATATAATTTTGTCATCTACATTAATGTGCGATTAAAATGTTGATATCCTGTGGTCGGTTATAGTATAAATACCTATCTCAACTAAATCACTATCCATGAATATGAGTAATGCGTTCAAGGCTCAAATAAACATGTTGAAAGGTCGCGCTGGGTTGGGAATGAACCTTAAGCGAGGCGTCTTGAGCAAACGACGGCGTTTTGTCATCCCACAATACCGCAAATTGTTGGGTACACGACAAAAACCTTTATCCGTTTCTATAACTCATTCACCACTCTACGATTGCTTTTTTAGCTTTTTTTTTACTTCTTATGAGATTCCTTTCTTTAAAAAAGTAAAAAAAGCAATCGTAAAGCAAAAAGGGCGAAACTAGATCAAAAGTTATCTACAAAATATTACAAAAACATAGGGACAATTTTGTTTAGGTACTTTTTTTATTAATTGAAATTTTCATTTAGTGTCCATTACAAATAAATAATTCTTCCAAAGTATCATCTATTTTATTAAATTAACAACCATTATCATGTCAAATATGTGTTAGTTACGATAAAATAACAAATTACTCAGAAAACGCAGTGGCCACTCTTCGGCCCGTATTATAAAAAGTTGCTTAGTCATCGATCCATTCTTGAGTAACGATTCTCTATTGTATAAACGTGACTCAAGCATAGATTTATGACTGAGCAAGTTTTCTTATTACGGGCCTTCGTCTGTTGAGCGGGCATTAACTCCTTCAAAAATGTGACGGTAAAATAAATCTAATTGTGTTTCATCACAGTAGGTACCTACAGTTTTCTTTCCCCCTTCTGTGGGGGGAGTCATGTCCAACAGTGGACTTATGGGCTGTGATGCGTTGGTCCGTTTTTTTTTTAAACGATAAAAAAGGAGGTTCTCAATTCGATGGTTTTTTTTATTTGTTTCTTACCTCAGAATTTTTGACTGGGTGTTCCGATTTTCATGATTCTTTTTTATTTGAAAGCTGGTGCTTCCCGTGTGGTTCCCGTAATTTGGTCTAGTTCAGAGAAAGGGAACCATGAAAAAACTATATAATTGAAGCCAGGCAAAATGCCTTGGAATATTCGCCTCAGGTCATTTTGCATCGCCGCGGCTGGGTGGTGAATGCATTAATGTACTTGATCAATAACCGACTTAAAAAAATGAGGAGGATCTTTATTCCACTGTATTTTTTTTTAATGTTTGTAATCCCAGAACTTTTTACTGGGTGGTCCGATTTTCATGATTCTTTTTCGCTGCTTCCAGTATACTCCCATTTAAATTTGGTCCAGTTCTGCCCATTGTTAGAACTCACAGATCCATGAAAATCCTTGAAAAAACTTTAAGACTGTTTAGAGTTTTAAAAAAAAATAATTATTCCGTTTGGAATATTCCTTTGATAGCTACCGACTAGGTCAAAAGCTCAACGAGTTCATGGTTTTAGTTTAGGGCTTGACTTCAAACTTTTTTCAAAGCCCAAAATAGAATTTATTTTACCCGGAAAGTTTGATAAAAGGTTTCCGAAAGCCTCCGGAAACTGATTACGCTTTTTACTCGGCCTTTTTGATAGGCTTGTGTACTCTACGTTCAGCTTAAATGATTACAGTGCTTTTAAAGTGGAATAAGTTTTGGTATATAGACAGCGTTAGTATAAAGTACCCCTGCGTGCAGTTATAATCCATTTTTTGTTATCTTTTCGTTCTGTTATTATTAAATTAAGTATACCTTATTATTGTTATCTTAATAAACATATGATTTATGAACTTTAAAAACTACTGCGATTAACTAGTTTTAATTTTTGGACTAGCCTTTTGCTACCAAGTCACTCTAAGAAAGCGAAGATGTAGCCTAAGATGGAGCACGCTTTTCCAG
The DNA here is from genome assembly GCA_955876795.1 of Eupithecia tripunctaria. Taxonomy (NCBI): domain Eukaryota; kingdom Metazoa; phylum Arthropoda; class Insecta; order Lepidoptera; family Geometridae; genus Eupithecia; species Eupithecia tripunctaria. The sequence continues at coordinate 12,783,099 of OY041619.1, read as the reverse complement.
AAGGAACTTATTTACCCTAGATTTGAAGACTCCAAGATTGTACTCTAATGGGAAGATAAACCCAGGAAGGTCATTCCACTCTTTGGCTGTGGATATTATGAAAGTAGAGCAGAATTTTTTGGTTTGACACTGTGTCTATGTCGACCAGGAATGGGTGGTATGATTTTGTGCGTCTGCTGGTCCTATGATAGAAGGGAGAAAACTGGATAAGGTCGTGCATTTTATAACGTCACGTTTCATCGAATCACCTGTCAACTCAAAGTCAAAGCTTCATGCCGATACAAATATGTACAAGTGTAACGTCAAATTCGGCTGCCAATAACGTTGCGTTTAGAAATTTTGCGGTTGAGATTTAAAATATCTACTTTTTAATGATTATATTTCACAATAAAAATATTCAAAACATACAAGCAATAGCAATAGCTTTTTTTAAAGTCACATGTATATTACTATTGATGTCTTGTGAATTATATGTCTCCAAATCAAAATCACTCACGGTAACATGTTTTATTTGTCTTGTTATTAGCCGATGTTAAGCAATAGGTATAATAGAGCTTTCACTAGCGGGCTGTGACTGTCACCCCTTACAATAGACTTATCGCGTCACCCACAGCTACAAGGCATTGTTTTAGAATTGAACCTCACCTGACTTGCCAAATTTCCACAGTCTCACTGCCGGCAATTAGAAACATCGACCGACCGCGTTGAGTCCCTGGTACTAAGGTTTTCCTTGATGTATTGTGTAGGATTCAAGCTATATTTCTGGTCCCTTTACATATCTCACCAGCCTATCTTGCTATATTTTCCTATCCCACTGACGACAAACAGAAACATCGACCTCAGATAAAACACAAAGATACCTGGTTCGGTTGGTGTCAGTACGAGGATTGTTTTAGGCAGGTCCTAACTGTATTTCTTTCATGCCTACTTAAATCTGCTATGCTATTATCCAGTGTATCCTACAACACTGGACTGGAAGTAATAGACGTCAAACTTACCCGATCGAACGACACCGAGTGGCAGCCTAAACTATAATTTTATTTTTTTCATTGCTTGTGTACAATGTTAAAATATGTAATAGGGCATATGACTTCAAAAAAGCTTATATTTTTTTTCGATTTCTCTATATATTTAGAAATATATCTTTATATTTATGTATTTTTGTATTTTATGATGTTTTTATTGTGTAATATAATCATTGAAAAGTAGACATTTTAAATCTCAACCGCAAAATGTCTAAACGCAACGCTATTGGCACCTGAAGCGTGACGTCATACTTGAACATTTTTGTATGGGCATGAAGTTTTGACTTTGAGTTGACATAGGGGACTCGATAATCCGTGACGTCACAAAATGCAAGGGCTAACATGGCAGCGTTTTTATCACTCGAAACTGAGTGGAATTTTACTATTTGTTTTTTACCTCAATAATAAATTTTTTTTTAGCTCTTATATTTATTTCATTTATGTATTAACCTAAATAATCGATTCAAACATTAAAACAAATCCATGCATATACCCCATTCTGCTTTTCTATCCTGTACTAGGGAGGATTGTTTTAGGCTGGTTTAAGCTGTATTTCTTCCTTGCCTTAAGACACGCGACATAAGATCAGTTGGAAAACTGAGAGGATTATTAAATGCGCACCCTGTATCCAGCTGCATCCAAATGATGTTGTCATCTGGCGGAAGACCACTATTCATCATTCAACTCATGCTGAGTCAGACCCTTTTTTCCTTTCACTTTTGAACTAAGTTTTTAACCGACTTCAAAAAAAGGAGGAGGTGCTCAATTTGACTGTTTTTTTATGTTTGTTACCTCAGAATTTTTGACTGGATTTTCATATGAAACCTGGTGCTTCCCATGTGGTCCCATTTTAATTTGGTTCAGTTCTGACAATGGGATCCATGAAAATCCAAAATCCACTATCAAAATTGAAGTCGGTTTATAATGTTTTAAGACAAAATAATTATTTATAGTATAAGTACTTACTGTAGGTTCTGTTTATAAAATAAAGATATATTATTCATATACTTTATTCATCCTATCTGTCTTAACTCGATTTATTGAATACTTTATTTACTCGAATGCAATATACTTAGGTGCTCTTTTTCTGAGAATATACCGAATTTTAATATTAAAATTTTAGACGTTAGATAGCAATTTACTTCTATGTTAGATAGGCCCTTTCCGTGAAACCGCGGCGTATTTGTCGTCAAACGAAGCGAGTGATTGAGCTCACTCATTTGGAATCCGTCAATTATGTGTTTTTGTGGTGTGCTTGCTTACAAAAATTCGCGCGATGTGATTGCAAAATAAATGACGATATTAACAGTTGGATTTATTGACAAAAACACTCAGTTTATCTACATAAAAGTGTGCGTGCGTCAGCATTTTGTTAACACCTTCATGGCCCAAGACGCAAGTGCCAGTCTCTATCTGCGTGGAGCTGCGGCGCGCCCCTGCGGGTCGCAGCGCAGAGCTGGGCAGTGAATGCGTTATACACTAACACCTTCATGGCCCAAGACGCAAGTGCCAGTCTCTATCTGCGTGGAGCTGCGGCGCGCCCCTGCGGGTCGCACCGCAGAGCTGGGCAGTGAATGCGTTATAGCAATTCAAAGACAATGCCACAGTTTTTGGGCGTTCCAACGATTGAAATCTTCGGATTAGGATTACAAGAAAGAAAGAAGAGAAATTCGAAGTTAGTTAAAGTAAGATTATTACAAATATACAAACTAGTTATCAAATTATCGCTGATTTTAAATTAAATCTCGTAGAATTAGGTTAAATTCAAAATTTGTTTAAAATCTCACTGTGTTGAACTTAAAATCGTACCTATATTAAATTATTAGATAAAGTAAAGCTCAGTTAAGTTAGTGATTGCATAACGGGATTGTCATATTCGCTAAGCTAATAAAGTCATTATAAAGAAAAACCTCTATCACTCGTAGGTACCTTTCAAAACGATACCTAGGTTCTACTTTAATTAACTTATGATTACACAAGTTTAATGCACCTATAGAAATTTTGAATACTTCGAATACTCTATACTAAAACCATTGGAAAAATTGAAACCACGGTTGCACCCAAAACTTCACGTATTCCTTTAATCTACTATACCTATTGGAGTATACCCATTTTCAGCCAGAGTTTCAAACTTTTCACTCGCACACTCGGTTTAAATTTCAAAGTAAAATTCATATCAGAGAGTTATGCGGTTAAGCATGCAATTTATTCCATAGGAATTTCAAATTCAGTGTTAATTCACGTCATAACCAATTTCTAAATCCGAACTTTCTAAAATGGCAATAATACTTCCGTTGAATATGTGGGTACTCGTCAGCTTCCGGTTCCGCTTGGCAAGTGAACTTCGCTTGCCGGAACTGGCAAGTTTGCCGCAGTGTTGCCAACATTAGGTCTATGTTGTAGTCGCAGGTTTTGTTCGCTTTGTTCTAGTTTTGCAATAAAATGCAGAACCACTTAGTTTTGCAAAGCCGTTGCAAAACTTTGTCGGAGAAAACAATTATGCATTGCAGATTTCGAGATAACTACTTTAAGAAGATTTTTTTATTATTAACAAGTATTGTTTAATTTATGTGCGAGTCAATAAATTGATTTTCTTTCTTTCTTTCTTTCATGCCGTACTGAGTGACGGAGGGTTGCGGGTTCAAGTCAGGACGAAGTAGACATAAATAAAAGTCAATTATTGGTCTAAAATTATGTTTCATAAAAATTTGGGTAGATATAAAAAATTAGAGAAGGAAAAGTCGTCATATAAATAGAAAAGTGGTGAACCTGCAAACCCGATAGAGAAAGACAAAGGCATTCTAAATTTAAATGGAAAGAATACAATATGGCGCCCATTGAATCGACGCAAATAGGTACGGTGCCAATAATAAACAGAGATAAAAAGTAAAGGAACCCACCTTGGCTCGCAATAAATTGTGATCGCAGAAACACAATTTATACGCTGTTATTTCTGACCGACCTTTATAGCTTAAAAATGTTAGCTAGATCACTTTTCACGAAGTAGTTACGAGTACTCAATCAAGTATCAATGTGACGTATAATGTGAAAAATTATTAATAAAATGTTTATCTGTTTATCTGTACCTATTAAACAATTGGTAGGTAGTCACGATAGTTGCGAAAAAAAACGGTTAAACGCCCCAGCAAAATTTGTTGCAAACAGCGCGCGAACTTTACTTACGTCGCCCAAATAGAATGGCTCTCGGGTCATAAGGGTCTAAAATACATATATGTCACGTTGTTGGTAGAATAAACAAAAAACAAGGTTCTAATATGTACAAAAGTTGCCAAAATAACTTCCGCGTAGTTTTCGGGCACGATATAATTTTAATAGATACGAAGAATCACGTGCACGAAATTTCAGAGAAGATGAGGATGAAGAAAAATTATCGTTCCTCCATAATAATAATATTTTTTAAGTAAATATATTAAGATCGCAAAGCAAGGTGGGTTGTTTTGGGAAACTGGAGGACGTTTTGAAATTAAAGGTACCAATGTCTCAAGACCAATATGTTTAACCAGTGTGTTCTGCCAATCCTTATATGGAGCTGAAACAAGGCCCCTCACTATCCAACACATTTACACCATAAGGGTTGCTCAAAGAGCCATGGGACGTTCCATGCTAGGTATCCACTTCGTAAACCAAATACCAAACGTTGTAATTCGACGTAGAACCAAGATCGAATATGTAGGTAATCGAACAGCAAGGCTAAAGTGACGTCACGGCCACGGACGAGAGAGAACTGCTCTAGCTTTCTTTTACGTTAAAATATATATTTTTAAGAGTTCCGTTATAACCCCGTTACCAACCTAAGGATTGCAGTGTAGTGAATAATTGGTGATATTACGCTCAGGAATATTTACAGTGATAGCTGAATTATTGCATAAAACAGATAACTGATTGCGGCAAGTACTTTTTCCTACCCTCAAATAGTGAAGAACATAACGTAATTACTTTATATTATTACATTACGTGCAGCTTCATTTCTGCGCGTTCTGGAGTGGTATCGAAAATTAACGCCTTCACATAGCTGAAGTCCATCCTTTTAATATCCTGGGTGATAAGACATAATCAAGCACATCATTATTAAATAAATCACCCCAACTCATCAAAAGCGCCATCTCTCAACGAGTAGCTGAACACTGGTTTTGGCAAAACGAGTCGCAGTCGCAGTGCATAGCAACCTGTACACCTAAGGCAGTGCCATCTATTATTGTGTTTAGGCAACCGGGCTACATAGATCGAAATAGATCCATCTTCTAGGCGGACAGCGCCATCTATGAAACATTGATAAGACCACCAAACAAGTGACTTCAAAGTAGCAGTGAAGAGTTTGCCTCTCTGCACACAGCACGCCGCGCGCGCTGCCTACCGACGAGAATTAGAATTTTCTGTTTTCTTTCTTGATAGCAAACATGGTGCAGGTGCAGTGTATGGCGTGTGGTAAATTTCTGAAGGGCGCCTGCGCCGTCTGCCCGTCATGTAAGAGCTCGAGTCACTTCGAATGCGTAGGTCTGCCTCGAGGTGCCAAGGTGACTGATTCTTGGCGCTGCGGAGCCTGCCAGGCCAGCGCTCCTAAGGGCAGGGATACTTCCACTCCCGTGCGCGCCGCCCAGCAATACTTCGCGGCGCAGGAGTCTACGGAGACGGAGTCCACGGAGTCTGCGCGCGCTCTTCGGGTGGAGATGCTCGCGGACGTCTCGGGGATGCGTGATAGCTTAGTCACCGAGATTAACTCATTTAAGACTGACTTTCACGTCATGTTCGGCGAGTTTCGCGAGTTCAGAACGGAGATGGCCGAGCTAAGGGCGTCCGTGTCTGGCATGGCGCAGCGCATAGATGGCATCGAGCGGCGCCTGGAGGCGGTTGAGCGGCGCCATGCCGAGCCTGTGCCTGCCGGCGGCGCCGAGGTGTGTGCGTTGGAGCGCGCCGTCGCCGAGCTTAAGCAGGAGTTGAATGACCGGGACCAGGACGCGTTGCTTGCCGATCTCGAAATTGGCAACCTGCCGGAGGAGCGCGGGGAGAGTGTGTTGCACGTCGTCACGGTGCTGGCAGCCAAGTTGGGCGTCGCCGTGGAGGAGCGCGACGTGGTGTTCGCGGAGCGGGTGGGCGCGGCGCGGGGCGAGGGTCCAGAAGGTGCAGCGCCGCCGCCGCCGCGCGCCCGCCGCGTCGTGGTACGCTTCGCGCGCCGTGATCTGCGCGACCGCCTGTTACAGGGCGCGCGCGTGCGTCGCACGCTGACGGCCGCTGACGCTGGCCTTAACGCCGCCGCTGCGGCCAACCGTGTCTATGTGAACGAGCGTCTCACACGCGCAAACCGACAGATGTTCTACCGCGTGCGGGAGGAGTGCCGTCGCGCGGAGTGGCGATTCGCATGGACCAAGCGCGGCCGCGTGTTCGCGCGGGAAGCTGAGGGCAAACCTGCCTATCCGCTGCGGACAGAAGCTGACTTATCAAGGGTTTTTGGCCACGCGCGTGTTTGACTTGCCACTGACCAGATGCTGCCGTCTTCCTGAAAAATTTAACATTATTAAAACCAATTGTTTGTTAGTTTTCTATTTTGTGTTGGTTATTGATAATGTTTTTACTTACTTAATAATGTATCTCTGCATTAGGATTAGGAATTTCCTGTATGTGTTGGGGTATCAAAAACAAAATTACTGTAAAGACTATTATATTTTAAAACTTATTTTCTATTCTGCCTTAGTTTTGTATATATTTTCAAGGTTACTTATATTTAATCTATATGTACACTATTTTGCTGTTGTACATAAATCAGTAAGGTCTAACATTATATTTACAATGTATTACATGGTCTCATCTAATTTATGCTTTTACCCAGTAAAAATGTTTAGAAACAGAAACAGTATCAACCAAAACTTTCTTTGAAATTTCTTAAAGTTGGTCTCTTCAATGCTGGGTCCCTTAACACAGGCCAAGATGAGTTTACTGTAGCAGTGGAAAGGCTTAGCCCAGATATTCTTGCAATTAATGAAACATGGATAGGCACTGGACAGGACTTTAAGGCACCAAAACTGACTGATTATCGTTTCATACATAGACCCAGACACCATAGTGTAAAGGGGGGGCGGGGCGGGGGCGTAGGGTTCTACATAAGGAGAGGTATCAATGCCCGCGTTTGCCCCAACCCAGACGTTCCCTCTGTGGAGCAGATGTGGCTCCGTCTGTGTCTGCTAGGGAAAACCATAATAATTGGGACAGGCTACAGGCCTCCATGGCAAGACACTGCTTTATTCTTGGACTCAATTACTGATTCTATTACTTCCTTCCATAAATGCGATAATTTAGTACTAGTCGGGGATTTTAACATTGACATGACTGACCCCAACAATAGGAAGCGCCCACTGCTACAGCAATTCCTGCACTGTCTCAAGCTAGAACAAATTGTCATAGACCCTACTCATTTAAATGTCCATAATGAACTTACACTTATTGATATAATATGTACTGATGCTATAGTTCGTAGTATGACCAAGATACATACACCTGACCTTGGCCGACATGCCATGTTGGCTGTAGAACTGCGTATAAAAAAAGATAGGCCTTTAGTCCGTTTTGTCACATATAGGCCATTAAAAAATATTATACCAGAACTTTTTGAGACTGATCTGAACTTAATACAATGGTCAACATTATCGACTGACAATTCTGTAAACAACTTAGTTAATTCTTTCACTTTTCTTGTAAATTGTATATTTGATCTTCACGCACCTACAAAAACTAAAAAATTCAAAGGTCCAGCTCACCCATGGATAACTGACACTATTAAAACAATGATATCAATTAGGGACAAGTATCACAATGAGTACAAAGTACATGGTCAGGACAGAATAAAAGAGAGCTACAAGACCATGAAACATTTAGTTGTGCAAGCGATTGAAAGTGAGAAACGGGCATTCTTTACACAAAGTGTTAACAATAGCATCAGTAACCCAAAACAGCTGTGGAATAACTTGAAAAATAATATTGTACCTAATAAGAAGCAGTTTCACGAGATACCCATACAATTCAACGACCCTGACATGATCAACACTCATTTCCTAAATGTGCCGGGCACACATAATGTTGAACTATCTCAACTTACATATTTAGAATTCCATCGATATGGGTCATCCACATTTTCTCTGAAAACTGTCAGTGAGTTCACAGTTCTCAAGGTTATACAAAGCATAAAATCAAAAGCCCAGGGCATTGATGGAATTTCCATTGACATGGTACTTCTCACTTTGCCTCAGTCAATTTCCACTATAACCAAAATAATAAATGAGTCTATTACTAGCAGTGTATTCCCTGACGCATGGAAGGTTGCAGTTATTAAGCCTATTCCTAAGATTAACCAGCCCTCGTCTCTTAGTGACCTACGGCCAATTAGTCTCCTTCCCTGTTTATCTAAAGTGTTAGAAAGGATTGTTTGCATGCAGATGACTAAATACCTTGAGGATCATCAATTACTTCCTCAATGCCAATCAGGCTTTCGGAAAGGGCACGGCACTGCTACTGCTCTGATAGATGTTGTTGATAACCTCTTGGCTGCTCAAGATGAAGGTATGTGTAGCATCCTTGTGCTTCTAGATTTCTCCAGGGCATTTGATTCTATCCATATCCCCCTTCTCCTCTCCAAACTAGCATATTATGGCTTTGATCCGAAAACTGTTAAATGGTTCTCCAGTTACCTCGAATCAAGAACTCAATCTGTTGAGCTTCAAATGCCTGATGGTCAGTCAGTTCGGTCTCCTCCACGCCTGGTACCCTGCGGGGTTCCACAAGGTTCAGTTCTGGGCCCAATACTATTTATTCTCTACACTGCCGACATAATCAATATGGTGAAGTCTTGTCATTATCACCTCTATGCTGATGACCTCCAGCTATATTATTCTTTCCTTCCTTCAGTTTGTCCAGACGCTGTAAACAAAATTAACAGTGATTTAGCACAGGTCCTAAATTGGTCTACTTCCAACTCCCTGATCCTTAACCCTAGTAAAACAAAATATATGCTGTTCGGAACTAAAAAAAGTTTATGTAAGCTCGCAAACTGCATTATTGACATAAGAGTGGGTGGTGAGCTGGTTGAGCAGGTTGAGCAGGCAAAAAATCTTGGACTAATTATGGATAGTCATCTTCGCTTTGAAGCCCATGCTGCTGAAAATGTTCGACAATCTCTTTATCGCCTGAAACTTCTTTATAAGATTCGCCCATATTTGTGTGAAACTGTTCGTATCACTGTATGCGAGACTTTAGTCCTCTCTAGACTCAACTACTGTGATACAGTATATGGCCCTTGCCTTCTAGGACGTACCGAACAGCTTATTCAGCGTGTGCAGAATGCCTGTGCACGATTTTGTTTCACTATACCCCCTCGTACTCATGTAACCCCATACCTCAACTCTTCCAACCTCCTGAAAATGAAAGCACGAAGACAACTGCACCTTGCAACATTACTTTTTGGCCTTATGATAAATAAAACTCCATCCTACCTCTACGCTAAACTTAAGTGGGCTGGTGACACCTCACGGTATCCTAGAAGAATCTGTACTCGCCTGATTTTGACTACGCCGAGGCACAAATCGGTAGCTTTTAGAGGTTCGTTCCGGTTCGCTGCCACGCATTGTTGGAATGTACTTCATCCGCCTCTTCGCTTACTGAAAACAGTCGCAACATTTAGAACCGCCCTCAAACAGGAACTTTTACGCACACAAAAAACAATCCCATAAACAGCCCAGACCCCGAACTTACCAAGCATTCTCACAACTTCCGCATTGTAGCACTAACACTGGTGATCCGACACTGTTTTCAATAGTTTTTCTCCTGCAAATGTGATCTTCTCTGATTCCTACAGTTTCATTTTTGGTATCTGTATCCGAATCCCCCAAAAAAAAAGAAAAACACAGGTATTTTATAACCTTCTATGCTTCCACTCCACGTTTCTTTCTGTAGGGTCGGCCGCGTGCGTGTGACAGATGACAGCACAATCTCATGACACTGACAGATACCAATGTAATAATTCAGTACCTTTAACTTTTTTCTAAATTCCTATTTTTTTTTATTAATTCAATCTGCAATGAAGACCTCAACTTGTTTTACTTTGTGTAATAATACTGAATATTAGTATTACGTAGCACGTACATAGTACTTAAACTAGCTTTATTTTACTGCATTGTATTATTATGTTCCTATAGTTATTATTATCCTTGGATACCTACTAATCTATTTTGTTTTTGTTTTGTAATGCTCTCTCTTTTTCGTGTTCGTGATATCACTAATTTCAGGATCAAACTGAAAACCAGCGCTGATCCGCGCACACGAGTGGTTCAGCACAGAGCTGAGTTTGACCCTTTTTGGCCAACAGGGGCAGCACAGTCGCCAAATTAACATCTGTATGCACCTATCTATGTACCTATTATAGCCTACCTTAATTATAGCTATTGTACCTATGTAGTCACCTGTTTTGGCCAAATAAATGTATCTTTATCTTTATCTTTATCTTTATCTTTAAAGTAGAGATAGGCAGGACACCTGGCAAGGAGAGTTCCCTATTCGTAAATTTAAACTGTAAGTACATAAAACAAAATCTTATCAAGAAAGCCTATTACTCCATAGATGATTACATTTATGATGTTAATGCTTGGCCGGATGTCGCCCAGTTCCACACCGACAATAGTATGTAAGAACAAAGTTATGTTGGACTAAGTCCAAGATAGGCAAAGATTGTATTCGTTGATAAGCGATAAACTTGCTAGTGGTTTCTTTTTCACTTCTTCTGTTAGTGGACAAAAAATTGAAGTGAATTAGAGTCAATTGCACCTTATTTTTTATTTGATAAAATTTACTATTTATCAAGCTGTTTATACACTTAAACAAGTCAAAATTTTACTTGTCTAAGTGCCTACTTTGTAAGTCTAAAGAAATAAACGATTTGACCCTGACTCTGACTCTCAGTGATCTCCGATGGACCAAAACAGCCAACGAATGGTGGCCTAGAGATATGCGACCGCCTCGAGGCAGACCACTTGGGGCCTGATTCCAGTAACACAATCGCCTATGCTATGACACTATTATCGCTTCATTATCGCGTAACAATCACCGCCTTTGACACCTTTTGGTATTCTACTAACACGATCTTTTTTTGTGTATGCCATATTACGATTATGATTATATGCCCCACCAGATTTTTGACACGCTATTATAAGTCATAGAGATTGTAATCTTATGCTAAGAGAATACCAAATAAATTAACGACTAAATCTCTATCTCAATCGTATGGCGCCATTATGGCATTTTGTTTAAAAAATAGTGGAATAAGGCCCCTGCTCGATGGTCAGACGACATTGTCGGGGCTGTAGGGAATCAATGCGGGTTAGGGTACGCAGTTCAGTGGTAGAATTGTTGTGCAGGGGGCGCTGCTGCCTACCCCCGGTGGATATCCCTTAGTCGCCTCTCACGACACCCACGGGAAGAGATGGAGGTTCAAATTCTAAGCTAGTACCACACAGCACAATAGATACCTACATAGATATATAGAAACATAGAAAGCACTCAGGATAACCTGTACATAGAGTAAAATTATGTTAATAGAAAAAACAAAGACAACGAACACACCAGCTATTTCATTTGGCTTTTCTTGGAACGTGCGAGCTCCTGCAAAAGCGGTCGAGTGAAAAATTGCGTTTGTTCTCGAACTCTCCTGATACTTAATGTCTTGGAAATTAGCACTAATGTCGTTAGTTTTATGGAACCATTTATATTCATTCGACTATTATTGATCTTGTTCGCCGAATTAGATAGAGAGATGCCAATTTTGGCAAATTGGATCCGTGGCCCTTACTAGACTTTTGAGTAGAATTTTCTGTTAAGGGCTCGAACCTAGTGGATTTGTTACAAAAAATAGGCCTAGATCTCACGTCACTCACAGGATCCCCTTGGTAAAAACAAGAATAACATAAAATTCAACATTTTTTCTTCGGTTCCTTGCTTGTGAAAACGCGACTCATTAGAAAAATTACGATAAAAATCGTGAAAGTGCAATGTTTTACACCTAATTTGGTCTAGATCTCAGGAACCCCGCGGTCTATTGAAAATATTTTGTCTATAGAAAATATTACTAATCTTTGGTTCCTCGGTTAGGTTTTTTCATAAGTTGTGTAGTTTTCTTGTATAATCCAAAAAAATAATTTTTGCGCCTACGCTGTTCCTAAAACGTATGCTCTATCCCGCTCCTGTGAACGCCACATCATATAGGTCTTTATTTATATTCAAAATTAACAAACAAGTCCAACAAGAATGAGTATACCTATCTAAAAATAGGTATTACCTGAGTAAAGTTACTGTAGTTCTACGCGAGTTTTACGAATTTGACTTTTGTTGGAGTTTTAACACCTTGCGATTTTTTTAATAGTACTATAATCGATGAAACAATCAGATGACCCACCTGATGTTAAGTGGTACAACCATCGCCTATAACGGAGTATCACCTCATAGGGCATGCTGCTAGGTTCTTTACCTCCAATGCACTACCCTGCTTCTGTCAACCGGAGACAATTATAAAGCCTCCTCAACCGCAACTTCAACAACCTGTATTGGTCCACTGCTGGACGCAGGCCTTCTCCTGATAAGCGCCTTATTGGCGTTTATCGCATGGAGGGTAATAACCACGCTGGGCATGCGGGTTGGCGATCGCAGTTTGGTGGTATAATAGGGTATATGCATGTGACTTCAAAATGGCTAAAAATATTTATACGTGTTCTCTATTGATATAGAAACATATCTATATATTTATTTTTGCATTTTGAGAGGTTTTTATTATAGCATTTAACCATTGAAAAATAGATATTTTAAATCTCAATCGCAAAATTTCAAAACGCTACGCCATTGACTAGAGCGGACGTGACATCACTGTTCACATTTCTTCTTTTTTTATTCTGCTTGCTGCACCATGATTTGACACTATTCTGTCCACTTCACACTACGTATTGTCGGTTATTTTCAACTTTTCCGAAAAACCTCTTTCCTGAGATGATCACTACCGAGGTCGTCACAAAAGGTTTTAATCGAGTGTGAACGTCGACGTCAAATAAACATGGCACCAATATGGCAGCGTTTTTATCACCCGAAAATGATTCTAGTTTTGATTTGTTTTTTTACCTTGTTATTGCAAAATTCAGTGAGCGTCTTATCATTTTTCGGTTAAATAATGACCTAAAGAATCGATTAAAACAATAAAAAAAATCGATGCATATACCCTAGTGTTCTGCAGGGGGCACTGCTGCCCCCCGATGGATATTCCTCAGTCGCCTCTTACGACACTCGCGGGAAGAGTTGGTGTGGTGCAATTTTAAGCCAGCACCACACAGCTATATAGCCATAAAGCTATAAATACCTCATGTGCCTGTAATTGCACCGGCAACTATTCCCTACAACAGCAATGCTGCTTCGCGGCTGAAAAAAGCGTGGTTGTTGTACTGCCCCAGACCTGACCTATCATAAGGAGCTCTTAAATCTTAAACTACTACTCTTACGTATTACGTAAGATGATATATAAATACTATTATTGTAAGACTTTTCATAAGCCTTTTGGCATTATCTAACTTGTTTTTATTTCAGGTTTTTGTTAGTATAGCGCATATAAGCCCCACAAAATGCGTCCAGCGGTGGACCGATATAGGCTGTCGAGTTGATGTAAGGACCTTACTCAAACGCAGCTCACATTTTAAGAGTGTGATATGTAATTTCATAGTTAGAAATCTTTATTTATCTCAGAATATGTTGAAGCTACTTTCATATTGCAAAAAATCATACCTCAAACTTTTATCGAGAACACTTATATGATTTTTAAGCTATTGCATAGCTTCTATCGCGGGCCTTGAGCGCGGGGACCGAATCCAGAAATTCCGTAACGAAAAAACCTCACGCTCCCCACTCCGCCGGGCAAGGAGGTGTGGCTTGAAGGCCGTGCATCGGCATCATCTACGAAACTCGCACGAATCGAGACGAGCTGCTCCGAAATCGGACGAATACATAAGCAGCTGTTTATGAGAAAGTATATAGGTGTATAGGTATTTATGTACAACAGTGAATAGCTGTACTTGTAAAATTCTTATCGGACACCACGCTCAAAAAGTGTAACTTGAATTAATATCAAAGAAAAAGCAATACTGCATGAATAAAATAAATAAATAAAATTATAATTGCGTAAGTTGATACAAAATGCTATGCAATAGCTTTACCGCGGCAGTCCCCGAGTGCCACACGTCTTTTATTTTTATAAATATCCACTTATGCACACCTTTTGCTATTAATCTCAGGAACGGCACAATTTTTTCGGCGAGTCTCAAATTACAATTTTGACATTATTCAATGAAAATCTGTCAAAAATTCATCCCAATAAGCGAATGCCTTTGAGTATTCGAGCATAAATAGTTTCAATTAAAAATACGTTTACTGTCACGGAAGGAACAAATAAAATCTTTTAAGCGTGCCATAAAACAGGGTTAATGAGCGGACACCTTATCTCTTACTTGGTCTCTTAAATTACACATTCAATCTTCGTTGTGGCACGGTTGAGTCAATTTGACGGGCAATAAATCACAGAGCGAAATAAAGGATCTTTTAGGTCCTATTTCCCCGTTCGCTGCCAAAACTTATTCAATAGAACTAAGTTTAGCTTAACGCATTGACAGTCCACTGGGGTTGCGACCAGCATAGGCGCTCTGCCCCCTGGCAGGGATGGAAAAGAACGATTGCGTCATGGGCAATAATAGTTATTTGTTCAACAAGTGAGCAAAGCGGTTTTTTGTTGCACGTGCCGATTTTAAATCCCGATCTAGCGAAGCAGTCTAGAGTAGAGTCACGAGCGAGCGTAGCGAGTGGCTCTAAAGTAGACTGCTGAGCTAGCGAGGGATTTTTATGCAAATGTATAAACTCTCGAGTTTAACATAGAACTTTTCACTTCGATCAGTGAGAAAATTATTAGGTCGTCACTCTTAGTTGCACGGTGCGTTCATATATGTGGTCCATCATGATATTTAGATGCTACCAAAAAAAAAATGTTGAGTGTAAACGAGATATTTTTTTGTAGTATTTATATTTAAAATACAAATTAAACGAATTTACAAAAACATCCGTGTTTTTTAATCTTCTTTTTTGTTAAAAATAATAAAAGATTGGTAGCAATAAAGTGCATCAAAGTGCAAAGCATCATCGTGCCAAAAGAAGATTTTGAACAAGGCGTTCAGTTTTTTCTTTTTTTCGGCGCCGAGCATAGAGTATCAATAGCCTCAATATATAAACTCTATGCTCAAGAGCCTAGTAAACCATTGAAATGCAGTAACACCATTCTAAATTCAAATAACTTTTTTCAATTATACACCGATTTAACCATACATTTTGATCGCGGTTACGAAAACGAAGTTTACATCCGACATTGAATGGAACGGTGAAATTGAACCGTAGATGTCGGACTTTCCAGTTTTTTGCTTTGGAGCTTAGCACGTCTGTGAAACGTGCCCGGTCTTTCTAGACTATTCTAGAGCAAATCTTCCTTAACTATCTTTGTGGCACGTGTAGAAACGTGTGTTTTTAACAAAAGGTTTTAAGTAACTTCTCACTAAAATGGAAGTGGTGAAAATAGAAACCTCTACACAAAATGCACTTTAAATAAGTTGATTCGTTATTGTGAGGTTGCTTAGTTATATTTTTGTTGATTTAAAATAGCGGTAACAAATAAAACTTGTGTGGTGTCGGAACAGTCTGCAGTTAGCTTAAATTGTTTCAAAAAAAATGTAAGCTAGATCATAACTGTGTGAATCGTCCAGCATTATTTATTATTATTTATTGTAAATACTAGTTCTAAATACTTTCTATAATTTGATTGTAATTTTCTTTTAAAAGACGTTTGTTTTCAGGAAATTACAGTAGTAAACTTTATTATTATGTGACCTACTAAAAGTTATAAAAATAAGTAGTAAAACTACTGTTTTTTGGATCATAAACCTATGCATTTAAAGTATTATTCGCCGTACTCACGTTTTATGCGAATGTGTTCCTACCCATAACCATCCATATTAACCTACTTATCGAGGTAGAGTCAACGGCAAAAATGGTAATCAATCGACAAAAGAAAAAATACATGTTTAAGGCCCATACACCAGCGAAAGTGGCGCCCCCAACTATTATATCTTATTATTACTTTGAACGCAGGATATTTTAAAAATAATACGTTCAGTTTGTGGTATCTATTATAAGCTATTAATTAATGCCTCTGTAATAGTTTCATTTTGTAAAGCTTAGGAAGAGATACGAAGTTGCGCTGTTTGGCCACCAAACTCTATTTTTGCATCTACTCCTAAACTATATGAGATAAAATTATAAAAGAGGTATTAAAAATAGCTTATAATAGATATCACAAACTGAACGTAGGATTTTTAAAAATTCCTATGATAAACGTAAAAAATATATGATAAAATAGGAATTGCTGTCAGATTGGCTCGGGTATGCGCCTTAATATATTCCGTTATCTAACTAACGGACTAAATAGAAAAATATTATTTTAGGTCCAGTAGTTTCTGTGTTTGCGCGATGCAAAAGCGAGCATATTCTGGCGTAATCGAATAAACCTCGAACCTATACGCCTGGCTGTTTTAATAAATCGACTTGCGACCACTCGTGGTTTATCTGAAAACTGTTGGAGCTGTAATCCGTTCCAGCTTGCCAACAGTTTGTTCATCCGCATTTACAAAATACTGCACGGTTGGACATTTTTGTTTAAGTGGTTTTTATTTGCTCGCTCCCTGCCTCTGTTTTTCCAGCTAATTACAACCTGGGTCTCTTCAAGACAAGGGTGAATAGGTATCTTCTAGACCTTCGTGATACAACGTCGGCCGCATCTTCGCTTTCCTTCAGGTGATATTGCGGTCAAACGAAGGTCTATTTACCGTAAAAAATAAAATGTAGAACATTATTTGTGTTATATTATTATAGGTATTTATTATATTGTTGTATGACTTGCAGAAGAATTCTAAAGCGCGAAACATTATATGAACAGTTTTTCTCGGATATAGGTCTTTAGGGGTAAAGGCCTTATTGGCTCTTATTTATCGAGAGTAATGCCGTTAGCCCCCCGTTGGGCATGCAAGTTGGGGGTCGCACTTCAATAATAGACCTGTTCTGGACGTACTGCTGCCTGCCCCGGGCGGATATCTTTAAGTAGTCTTTTATGAAACTTAAGGGAAACGTTTGGATGGTGAAAGTTGTAGACCATTCTAGAAGTTGTACCATCACAGCTGCACTGAATTGTGCAGCCAGCTTGAAATCATGGCTAATCAATTTTATCCAAATTGTTAGGCCTAAACAATTACGTCAAAATACGAGCGCGCTCCTAGAGCCCGCTTCTGTAGAGGGCTCGATAAATAAGGCATTGTACAACAGCTATCTCAGGGAGATAACTCATCGATATTTTTGACAGCTATCTCCTGGAGAGGGCTCGACAGATGACGGATTTTCGATTTTATTTAGTTCACGCCAGTTCAGTGATTGGAGCAGTTCAACAAAGACAGCAAAAAAACTCTATCAGTAAGGTCACCTTTTCAACAAACAAACGGAATTAAAACTGGTTAGTCGGTTTTGAAACGACGATGCCACAATTGCGATAAAGTTTAAAAGAAAATAAACGAGTAACTTGGGATACGTTATGACCACAGAAAGGTGGCGTGAACTAAATAAAATTCGAGATAAAAATAAACTATTTCAGCGGTTAGTGCACTGAAGACTTTAATGGGTCACGGAATGGCGGTAATAATTGCAGTAGCGAACACACGTCAGTGACCGCACGCCACTGTCTGGACTGACAAGCAAACCGTGTAGTAGGCACTTGCTGGGCTTAGTACGCTAGATCAACTTATTTTTGCTCTGCTTTCGACGATATTTGTTAATCTTCTCAAAGTTGAAAGTTTTTCACACGCGGGCGAAAATATTATTTATTTATTAAATGCACAAATGTATGATTACTTGATGGGGCTATTCAAGTATATATACTAGACAACGTTACGAATTAAACAAAAATCACACTAATATTATGCGGAAGTATTTATGAATGAATGGATAGATGGATGGATGTTTGTTACCTCTTCACGCCAAAACTACTAAACGGATCTGGCTGCTTACACGCGTTATTACTATGGAAACTTTTAAAAATGATTTCTATCCCACGAGAACTTATTTACTAGATAAAAAGTAGCCTATGTTTGATTACAAGATTAGAATTACCTATAAGCAAATTTTCAGCCCAATACGTTCAGTAGTTTTAGCGTGAAGAGGTAACAAACAGGTAAAAGGTAACATACATCCAAACTTTCTCATTTATTATATTAGTGTGAGTTACGTTTACATGGTTCCATCAGTATTCAGTATTTATTGCATTCAGACAATCAGGTCTTAGATAAGTAAGTGTAAGTTAAGATCACAGTATTTACCCATTATGGGTATTGCATTGGAAAACTAAAACAACGCGCTTGGATAAATGAATAATCCTGGACAATTCACACCGCACTTTTTAGCCCCAAGCTAAGCAGAGCTTATGTTATGGGTACTAGATAACATACACTACATAGATAAATATGTTATTATTATACATAGATAACATCCAGAACGCCCTGAACAAATATCTGCAGATCGTACAAATATTTGTCATGCGTCACAGGCGGACCTTTGCCCGCTACGCCACAGAGGTCGTCATAGGATGATAAACTGGGAAAAAAAGGGTCATTTATCGGCTGGACAGAGCCGTGTAAGCCCGGTACTGCAGTTGCAACCGTGTTAACACGGTAAGAATTGCCGTGTGGCGCAGACACGGCTAAGTGGATACACGGCTTAGTTTGGGTCGCGGACCCGGCTCTAGTATGGTTGGGTGATCCAGCTAGAATTGACACACGGTACTCGTCCGTGTGTCAATTTTATCTGTACCAAGTCCCGTGGCCGTGTCAATTTTTCAACCGTAGCCGTGTTCAAAAGCCGTGTATTTTTCCCAGTGTACCCACTTCTTATAACGACTAATGAAGGTGATCCCGCTTAGGGCTGTACATAAATAAACACGCACTCGGGCTTGTTACAATATTTACTGAGCATTACGTTGGCGCGCCTCAAAGTTACTTTACGAGATGTTGAGCAAGTTTTGTGCTCAATTTAAATATCTTCAGACCAATAAGGAGTAATTTTGACAAGATTTTGTTAGTTAATTTACACGAGCATGGACTAAATAATAAATGAGTAAATATTAAATAATTTACACAGCATTATCTAGCCTATGAGCTATGTGATGCTGGCTTAGATTTGCACCACACCAACCTTCCCGTGGGTGTTGTAAGAGGCGACAACGGGTTATCCACCTTGAGTCGGGCAGCAGCGCCCCTTACAGAACAATTCTACCACCGAACTGCGATCCCCAACCCGCATGCCCAGCGTGGGGATTATGGGCATTTGTTCGATTTGCAAAAGTCACATAGGTATAATAATATAAAAAAAATATTATAGTTTATCGGTAAAAGAGTGAATAAGTGTTATAAAGACCTTCGTGATACACCATCATTGGCCACATTTTCCCTATCCACCAAGTGAGATTGCGGTCAAAGAAAAGTCTATCGACTACAAAATATTATGTTTTTTTAAGTCTACTCATAATGATGCTGGGTGCAAATGATTACTAGGTATAATAATAAGGTCTAGGAAGGAAAACTGGAATTGCAAAAAAAAACTAGGGGGAAAACTGAATTTTTTGTTTTAAATTCCAGTTTTTCCCCTTCAAAACAAATCTTCAAGGAGGAAAACTAAAATTATTTTTCTTGAAGTCCAGTTGTCCCCCTTGACTGAATAAATGAAATTAAATAATCACAGAATGTTAAGTTGGCTTTCTTGAAAACTGGAATAACCTCAAAACATAGATTTAATCGTTAGATATGCCCTTACCGCAGTGAGACCGCGCCGTGTTGTGTCCAAATCGAACCTTACGCATGCATAAACCTGGACTCAGTGTACATCTAAGCACAGTGTTAGCCGGACGTGTTGTTAAGGCCCAGATAGAGGTGAATCGGCGTAAATTGGGTAAAGTTAAATCCGTTTTTCTTCTTATTCTTTATAGAAAAAGGTTTGAAAAAAATATATGATAAGCTATGCTATACAAGGCATTTTACCTTTAAGCCGAAAATTTGAAATTCCAATTTTAAGTATCTAAAATAATGGTGCAAAGTACCATCCATTTTTTCCGTTAAAACTCTTTTTCTCCTAAACTATCAATCACAAGATTTATTTAAAGTTATCACCATGTAGAATAAAAAGTTACGGAGACTCTCTTCCGCCCACTTTTTCAAATAAATTATCTAATTATTTTTAACGAATTTTTTACGTAATCGATACAACGTTACACATGAGCCGCCCCTCTGCCGGCCCTACAATCAGTGCGGGACGAGACGTTGTGCTGAACGGACCTGCAGGCCTAGCCAACCGGCATTCGCTCAGAAGCGTTTCGATTTCTACAATCGTCATCGCCTAAACGATGGCGAAGTACGTTTGGTAGACAAAGTAACCTTCGCGTGGCGATCGCCGTGTCTATTCGTCTGATCGCTCAATACCGCGCTTAGTCTATGGTTGTCGTAGTCAAACGTCAAAAGTGTCATTCGCCTATTTTGCTCGTCTCTTTTACGTTCCGGTCTACGCAAAACTTATATATCTTGGATTTTATTTATGAATGGTTTTCTGTTTTTTATTGCGTGTGGAGGCTTATTATAATAAGTTTTTGATACATTGAGTAGCGTACTTAAATTCTACAGCATAATTAATAGGTTGAAATGGAATTAAAAATTATTTGCATTTTCGAACTAACTTATTGAAAGATCGTAGTCAATTGAAATGAAACGCCAGTGTTGCCAGACGGGGGTATTCCCTGCAAATTCGGAGTTTTTTGGAGGGAGATTCGGGGTAGGCGAAAGGTTTGTTGGGGGGATTTTCGGAGGGAAAACTGGGTTTGGAGGAAATTTGGGGATTCTTATTAAGTACCAAGCCGACCATACCATACAAGATGGTACTGAAAAAGCCAGTTGTGTAAAAAATATCTATCTATGTAGTGTATTGTATTATGTATATCAGTTTTCTAGTACCCATAACACAAGCTCTGCTTAGCTTGGGGCTAGATAATGCTGTGTGAATTGTTTTACCAGCATTATTTATTTATATAATTTGATACTTATCAGAATTGAAATTATGATTATTGTAGTTATTTTTGATTGATAGTTTATAAAAAAATAACGGTGTTTTTTTTGTTACATACTAACCATTCTTAATTTTAATTGTTTATTTATTTTAATACATGATTAAACACAATTGTAAAAAGTACACAAATGGTGGGTGGGTAAATAAATAATGATGTGTTTCTAACAAAATGGATGTCACAGTCTGAATAAATGAAGTTTTAATTTCAATTTGAGATTTGGGATTTGGAATAAAGTTGGGGGGAAGTTCAAGTCATCTGGCAACACAGAAACGCAGTAAAAGACTGAGAACACTTTTTGTATTGTTTGTTTTGTTTTATAAACTTCATGAAAAGAAAACAACTTTGGCGCAATTGGAATTATCTTACTTTGATGTACGTAATTGCAATTATTTAAGTAATTGTAATCAAGAGCACGGGCCAGCGGTGAGCAGTTTTCAGCTCATTTGGAGTTTATGGAAAGGTAAATTAATTATTTAGTACTCGACCTACCTACTTACCTTTCTTTGTAAGGACTAGGCTAGTTATCTACCTCAAAAATTTAAATAACTACCTAAAAAAGTTTCTAGCCGGAAAGCAATACTATACCTAAACCATGGTAGGTATAGTATTGCTTACTTAGAAACATAAACAATGACTCGATTCACAAAGAAATATAAAGAACGAGATCTCTTTAGTTTTATGTTATGTTACAGGCATAGTGACCTCACAAAACCTCAGCCAGCCTCAGCGCAGCAGCGCAGGGACGTTTGAGGGCTGATCGTTTGTGAAAAGAGCGGGCCATCACCTTAAATTCTGTTGGTGGTGGTGTCCAAAAGACTATGGACAAGTGGAAAAAGGTGGGTACCTTACGAGTACTTATAGCACTTTTATGACTTCATGAAGTAAATTAATTACCTACCAATTGTAAATAGAAAGTATGTACATAAAAAAATCATGTATATTTAGTTCATTATATAAACAAAAAACCCTGCAATCTGCATTACTAAAACTTTCTTGTAATTTTAAGGTGTGGGCAGACTGGAAGTCAAGAGTGAGTTTGTGGCCATCGAGCGGAGACCCCTTCAGTTGGAGGAGAGACGGGCACAGACTGAAGGCCAAAGAGTAGAGGTGGTTAGTGAGCGAAACAATCTCCTCGGCCGTTTCACAAAAATAGCTGAAGCCTTAGTTTAACAATATCTGAGTAGGGCTATGCCTGCCATCCGTGAGCCAACAGTAGCCGTCTACAATGTGTCATCTGTGTATATGACCATTCGTGATTAGATAAGTTTGATAGTTCTAGGACACTATTAAACTCCAAAATTAAAGGTATAAGAAATATGAATGAATGTATGTTACAGCAAATGTGTACTCAAATAGATAATAAACTAAATTATAAAATAAAATATGTTTGTAACTTTAACTATGTACTTTTATTTACAATCCACTAAGAATTCTCATTCTCATCAAAACCTGCTGATTAAATGATTGCGCATTGCCCTGCCTCGGATAAGTTCTGTTTGGTTATCAGCATTAAAGATGTTATGTTGTGAGGTGTAATCATCACTGCCATCATTGCTTATGCCAGGACTAATACTTGGTGTTGGACTGCCATGTTATGTAGTACACAGCAAGCAAGTGTTATCTTGCAAGCTTCATACAGGTGGTAGTGAAGAACTCTGTCTTTAAGGAAGCACCTCCATCGAGACTTCAGTAAACCAAAGCAGCGCACTATTGCTGTTTCTGGCTTGCACATAGCGAGATGTGTAAACGTCTTCTTGAGACCCAGGTGCAGCATTTAAAACAGGGTCGCTGTGGATAACCAGAGTCCCCTGCAAGAAAAAAAATCACTTTAATACCTAGCTGCTAGCGCTAAAAAGTTTAGGGCAAAACACTAGAAAAAAGGAAATTTAAGCAATGTTATTGCAGGTAGGTAGCAGGTCCATAGGTTATCAATACACAATCAAAAATATTTCTTAGACACCTACCTTTATTTCCAGAGATATCTCTAGAGATCCTTTTATTGACGTATAAGGCCGCAACTCACAACAAAGCTTTTAAAATAAGGCTTTGCTGAGTCTAAAGTGCTTGTTTCTGCATTTCATCAATACTTTCCAATTGCTGCCGAGAAAGTTACATAAGTGGCGTCTGAGCCAAACATTTTCATTTTGAGCTGACCACAGCAAACGCAGCGTATGCATCTTGCACTAATTATTTTAAAATCACAAAACAAACAACGCGATAAACACATCCATCCAATGATTCCTACAGCTGTTTATGAAATCACCATTTTGTGTCGATAACTACAGGGTCTCGGCGTTCGCCAGCGTTTCCATCAAGACGATCGACTATAGGCGTAGTCGATTGTCAAAAGTGCATCTTGGCTAGGCATTTGTATGAAAGTAATCGTTCGATGTTGTCGATTCGTTTGGTGGAATCGTCATGTGTGTACATTGTCTACCATTAATCTATACGTTATAGATAGATCACGTGACATATCTGAGGCATATGTCAAACCCATACATTTTTGGACTTTTCTACTAGCGCTTTCGCTAATCGATAGTTACATTGTCTAGGCCCGCTGTGCTACTTTTAACAGCAATATTATTTTTCGCTGCGGAACCAACTTGAAATTTATTTATTTGACTTTTTTAGTATACAGCGGGTTTATTTGTAAGGTAAATGTTTAGTAAGGGGTGATTATAGTTTTGAATAGGTATTATATTTATTATTTCTCTGTGGTGCGGTGGGCGAAGGTCCGCCTGCGAGGCAGGAGGTTGCGGGTTCGATTCCCGCCTCGGGACAAATATGTATACGATCTGCAGATATTTGTTCAGGGCGTTCTCGGTGTTTTCTATGTAAAATAAAAAAATATCTATCTATGTCGTTTTCTGTATTATGTATATCAGTTATCTTGTACCCATAACACAAGCCCTGCTTAGCTTGGGGCTAGATAATGCTGTGTGGATTGTCCAACATTATTTATTTATTTATTATTTTAAATAATTATGTGTGCAAAAATAGGTACAATAAAATGAATCGTAAAAAACGTTATTGAAAATAAAATACACGATGAGAATACAAAGAAATGGTAAGTAGGTAGGTACTACCAATATTTTATTAATTGTCTCTGTACCTAAAGGACTCAACTCACTGGTCGTTGCACAATTGTATAGGTATCTATGTACTTATATTTTTATTTTTTCGGTGCAACTCATAATCATCATCATCATCAGCCTATATGAGTCCACCGCTGGACATCGGCCTATAGCGCCCTGTTTTCTTGCCGCATCCAGCATCTGCCTGCAGTATTTTGCAGATCGTCATCCCACCTGGCCAAATGGTGCCCTACACTACGTTTGCCGAGTCGCGGTCTCCACTCAAGCACTCGTTTACCGCATCGGTTGTTGGTTCTTTGCGAGATATATCTCGCCATATATGGCCGGCCCGCTGCCACTTCAGCTTGCTAATTCTTTGATCTATGGCGATTACTTTGGTTCTCTGTCTGATGTATTCGTTACGAAACCTATCCTTCAGAGAAACTCCAAGCATAACTCTTTCCATACCTCGTTGAGTGACTTTGAGCTGGTGGACCATCCCTATCGTGAGTGTTCACGTCTCAGCTCCGTAGGTCATGACGGGTAGGACCCAATGATTGAAAACTTTGGTTTTCAAGCATTGCGGATTATGGATGACGAGGAGACTAGACGTAGTTTTCCAAATGCTGCCCAGCCTAACTGGATCCTCCAAAACCTAGTCAACAGAATGTTCAAAGAGAATAAAGCGAACTGGCAAAATATACAGGGGACAGGTATAATAAGTATTGTTTTTGTCATTATTACTCTGTAAAAAAACAATAAATAATATTTTGTTCATATAAAAACGGTTTTTTTAGAAATTAGTCGATAAGCATTGTCGTGTATTATTTTTATACTAAATAAATACTTATTTTACGTAATACGATACTTACGATTAGATTATATTGGTTTTTGTATTGAATTACTTGAAAATTGGGGTGGTCGGAAATCGGAAGTTGAAGATCACCAAAAATTTACATCTCGGCCGGGAGGAGAGTAAGTACGAATATACACAGAATACTTTTGTCTCATTTTGTTATTTATCTCGATGTTATTAGAGTATATTTGTATCGTAGCTAATGTCGACCGAAATAATCTAAGTTTTCGTTTTCGGCCCCCATTTTACCGTGTTATTCATAGGGAATTTGGTCATCTGTTTGGCCGTGGTCGAGAACGGCCACCATGTTTAGAATTATGGTTTCGTTTTCATTCAACTTTAATTTCTTCGAAGAAATGACGTGGCCGGAATAGGAAAGGCCTTTAAACCCCATTTCGTTTTCGGCTAATTCGTATAAGTTAAGATATTCTCAGTAGAAATCAAACATTTTTGTAATGGACAAGAATAATTACCTTCGAAAAATATCAAATTAAGCCAAAAGACAAAGCGATGGCTTAGCGGTTTTGAGGAAAATGTTATCGTATCACATCCCGTATCCTAGAATAGACCCACCAAGCTCGCGTAACATGCCTGTGTAGTTTTCCCGCAATGAAGAACGGAATCACAGAGGATCTGTACCTCCCGTACAACGAGGGCTTCTCCTTAGAGATGCGCATTTTATACCACTATATAGATAAACTTTTTGATCTAAAGATATTATATATCACTCATTTAGCTCTTTAGCTCATTTAGCTCAGTAGATTAATGATGTTGTCTTGTTGAGTTGCTCATGCTCAAGCTCATGAGCACGAGATAAAAAACAAAATATAATGTCTCCGTTCAACTGAGCTAGGTGGCGCTAGAGTGACAGATAAAAATAACTTGCGTACACTATATTATGTTCTTTAAAAAAATAAACAAAAGAAATAAAAAATACTTATCCGTTAACAATAATACTGAACACGATTACTTCTAAAATAATTACATTCAAACAGTTTGCATAATTATTACAGGCCTGAACTTAGTCTTGCTATCTTTCTCTTTTTTTCATGTTGTATCTGACATCGTACATTTCGCTCCATCAAATCACTCGCCTTGCTCAGTCGTCTTCGCTCTCACTTATTCGCTCATTTCGCTCAGCACTGATAAGGTTCGAAAATTAATCAATGAGGTAAATGAGCGAAAGATATAGTTGAAACTAAGGTGAGCGAGAGATAGATTCACTCAGTTGATAATGTGGATCTTGGTTCTTCTGCAGAGGAGCCTGGGCACCAAGACTTTCTGTAGCGCTGAACTGCATCGGCGCGTGTTCTGTGCTCGTATGTTGGTTCCATTGCTTCTGGTGTTAGTGTCCCTTACAATGCATCCCTGGTACTTAAAATCTATTCACTCCCTTGAAAATTGAGTAGTGGACTACAATGTCCTCGCGTCGTTGTCGAAGGTTTATATCACGCCTTATTAGGATGTACTTATTCAGTTTTTTTTTTAATCTTGAGGTCCACAGTCGGCTCTTCCAAACATTGACATGATATGTAAAATCAAATAATGAATTTTATAAAAAAAAAACTACAATAATATATCTGTCACAACTTTTCTGAACAAAAGCATGAAAACTTTGTAAGTATTTTATTCCATGAAACCTTTTAAGTTAGCGGTCGAAATTGTGTTCAGGTCCGTAGGAATTTTGTGGTCGAAAACTGAAATTTTACTCATTTCCGATTGTTTATTGTTTTATGAAAATAACTTTACAGCATAACTATAAAACTCTTTATGTATTTAAAACTCAGATATCTATACTACCGACTAGTATCATTTCGAACAAGGCTGACCAGTTGGAAATATTTTTTTTGAGGCCTTAAAGTCAGAACTTCGCTAAATGGTCGGAATCTAGTGCAACACTACAATTGACTCTAATCCACTTAAATTTTTCTTCCTATTCAACGATACGCCACTATGGAAGAAAGGATCTTAAAATCAGCAAGTACTTTCCATTATGTTCAAAAATAACAAGAAAGTTAATTTGAGGTTAAGTACTGTGTACTATTTTGTTTATCATATATGCAGGGTTTAAAACAAATTGAATATAGCTACAAAATAGGGTAGGTAGTTATTCTCTTTATCCCCACTGAATAGGGAAAAGGAAATATCATCGGTATTATAATAATAAATTTATTATTATAATAAATTTAGTCGTCGTTGTTGAAGTTTTATATCACGCCGCATAAGGATGTATTTACTAATTTTTTTTTATCTTGAGGTCCATACTCGCCTCCTCCAAACATCGACATGATTTGTAAAATCAAATAATGAATATTATAAAAAAAAATTGTCTACAATTAACTTTTCTGAAAAAAAAAGCATGAAAACTTAGCATTTTATTCCATGAAAACCTTTTAAGTAAGCGGTCGTAATCGTGTTTAGGTCCGTAGGAATTTTGTGGTCGAAAACTGAAGTTTTACTCATTTCTGTTTTTTTTTTTTTAAATAAATAACTTTATAGCATAACTATAAAACTCTTTATGTATTTAAAACTCAGATATCTAGACTACCGATTAGTATCATTTCGAACAAGGCTGACCAGTTGGTTTTTTTTTGGAAAACTTTAAGCCTTCGCTAAATGGTCGGAATCTAGTGCAATGACCCTACAATTGACTCTAATCCACTTAAATTTTTCTTCCTATGGAACAATACGCCACTAGAGAGGGGTGCAATAAAAAAGGGGGGGCAGTTGATGTTTTTTAACAGTAGGTAGGTACCTATATATTTATACTTTAATTATTAATTTACTTACTATTTACTATTTTGGGTAGGGTAGGTACTATTCGAGACAGAGCTATGATCTATTTGTCATAAAGCTGCAAATTATGTCAATACATTCCAAAAACATAAATTAAAATTCACATGCTTGGAGTCGAGGTAAAGAGATATAATTAGACAATATTTATTGAAGAAAGAATCTTAAAATCAGCAAGTACTTCCTTATGTTATGTTCAAAAATAACAAGAAAGTTAATTTGATAGTAAGTACTGCGGGTTTGTTTATCATTTGTGCAGGGTTTAAAAAAATCGAATATAGCTACAAAATAGGCAGTGGGAGGTGGTTATTCTCTTTATACTGAATAGTGAAAATAACTAATAACTAATACTCAATACTGAATCCAGTGGGGAAAAGGAATTATCATCGGTGTTTAATAATTAATTTTGTTTTAAAAAACTAAACCGACTGCAATTTTTATACACAAAATTGACATGAATTTTCATGGATCCTACTGTTCCAACTGAACAGAACAGAACTGAACCAAATCAAAATGGAACCACAAGGGAAGCACCAGCTTTCATATAAAAAAAGAATCATGATAATCGGACCACCCAGTCAAAAAATCTGAGGTAACAAACATATTGAGAACCTACTCCTTTTTTTGAGTCGGTTAATAAATGTAATAAACAACCTGTAGAGGCCATGCGGTGGCGGCGGCGCGGCGGCGGCAGCGCGCGGCTATAACTACTAGTACTTATTCTGTGGCGGTATCTGTTGTATTGTGTGCAACATACTTATACTTATGTTGGTGCGCGCTGCGTGATATAATTCAGATGTGGTGCGGGGAATTTTCATTGGTAACGTCCATTCGAGCAAGGTCATTGGCATAGATCGCCCTCTTAAGGATGTTTGCGAGCAGTTTATAGCGTCACAAAATGACGTGTACCTTTCGAAAGCGCAACAACAATTCTAGAAACACAAACACGTTTTTCAAAAACGGTTTACCTCCACCTTTATTATTCGCACCGCAAAGGAATGGAACTAGCTCCCTGCCTCTATTTTTCCGGCCAATTACAACCTGGGTCTCTTCAAGACAAGGGTGAATAGGTATCTTCTAGACCTTCGTGATACACCGTCGGCCGCATCTTCGCTTTCCATCAGGTGAGATTGCGGTCAAATGAAGGTCTATTTACCGTAAAAAAAAAAACAAAGCCAGAGGTGTAACATTTCATTCGTAGGTATTGTGAAATCATGAAATAATTTTTATTTTATCGTCCGCATTGTCAAAAATGACTATATTATCAAAAAATGGCGAGTGCACGAAAGAGACAGTAGTGTTTGCAACTAACGTGTGAGAAAAAGAGATGACACTATTTTCTCAGTACGCTTGTTTTGTTTGTGTAGATTGCACATGTTTTAGACATGATGCGACATGTCTCACACACATTGCTACAGTTTTTGGTTGTCGGGGCGTATCTAACGATTTAAATCTATGCCTCAAAACTGTAACAACCCCAATTTTCCAAAATTGCTATCATTATTTTATTTATTCTCAAAATATGGCACAGTTTTCAAGTAAAGGTAGAAATGGCTTGATATTCTGTTATTATGTTATCTCACCTGGTAGTAAATGTTCAAAATCCTTTGATATCTTCAAGCTGAGGGTACTCAAATTATGCTCAATCATAAAATTTGCTCAGAACGTCAAGTCCTCGAGATATCAGCGTCAGTCGTAAAACGAGACCATCGCTGTTCGTCATTCCAAGACACTCCTTCCTAACCGTGTTACGCCGAAAACTTGTTCGAATTAATGCGATCAAAAAAAACAAGCACTTGGAAAGATTTCTGCTCCACTGAACTTGAAAGAGGTCGTAATAGCTAGACACCTAAAATGGAGTTATTTCCAACGGCTCACGATATGTATTCCTATATAGATATATAGGTTTTATTTATTATCTACACTATATACTTACTTGTTGGAATTTATGATCAAACAAAATAACAATCAAAGAAGGATGGCAATACCCGCCCCTGCACGAATAAAAACAAGCAAGGGCTGTGCAGACATGTAATAACTAATGACGGATAAATAATTTTTTAAAAGATTTTTCTAACCATCATTTACATATTTAGCTGTTGGGAGTCAAAATATATTTTTATTTTTATTTTGTGGGAGAAAGAAACGGCTACCTAGTAGACGACATAAAGCTTAGAACGTGACTTCTTTTGTGACTGTCAATGTCATCGTAAATCAAGCAGTGATGTTAGATGCCAACTCAGGAATTATGACATCGGCCTGTCAAAATTATGGTACACTAACAAAAATTATGGTACCTACCTTCGGTTTCTAAAAAACTTACACTGTTGCTTGAGTTAAGACTCGATCCTAGCAGATTTGCTAAAAACCTAGGCCTAGATCTCAGTAATCACAAGATTCCCGTGGTAAAAAACAAGAATTACATAAATTTTAATTTTTTTTCTTCGGTTCCCTGGTTGTAAAAACACGATTCATAAAAAAAATACGATAAAAAAACATGAGAGTAGGTACACTGTTTTGCACCTAATTTGCTCTAGATCTCAAGAACCATGCGGACTATAGAAAATATTTTTGTTATGATTCGTAGGACTAATTCTTTGGTGCCTCGGTTGGGTTTTTATCCGACTTCAAAAAAAGGAGGAGGTTCTCAATTCGTCTGTTTTATTTTTATTTTTTATGTTTGTTACCTCAGAACTTTTGACTGGGTGGTCCGATTTTCATTATTCTTTTTTTTTATATGAAAGCTGGTATTTTCCGTGTGGTCCCATTTTTATTTGGTTCAGTTCTGACAATTGGATCCATGAAAATACATGCTTAAAATTGAAAAGGTTATAGTTTTTTAAATCAAAATTCATTATTTCATAAGTGCTTTAGTTATCTTGTAAATATACTACACTAAGTGGTTTTACACCGCAAGCGCACTTTTAATCTTTTTGGGTCTAAAGTCTCGCTCAGTTTGCAGAATGTAGAAAGAGATGCCCTCTATTTCAACGCAAAAGCATAGGCACAAACTGAATGAAACTGAATTAATACCTTTTTGCCTTGAAACTAGAATCTAGAAGGTATTTTCATCCGGCCCAGAAAGCCAAGCCAGAAAACTTAAAATATTTTGAGTATGGTCTGGACCCACCCTAACGTACGTCAGAAAAGTTTGGGATGATAGAAAATTATGGTACATAAGCGTACCATAATGGAAGTACTATGGTACATGGTACGAAGACCTGGATTATGGTACAAATACCATAATTATGGTACGTATAACATCCCTGAAATCAAGTAACACAAATTGACGTCAAATTGAAAACAACGACTTTGGCTCCTGGCGAGTAGTTATGTCAACCCAGACGCAGAAGCCACATTCAAGAAGTTGAAGTTGAAGTTATTGTATTCTCTTTGGCGAGTAGATGGATTTGCTGTCTACCAACTTTTTTTCGACGAAAATCTTACAAATTGTTACCACGGCATTCTCCTGGATAAATTGATTAGATTACGTTACGATTGGACTGACTGAAGATCTAAAGATGTCTTTGCGATGTATTAATTGTCGGCTTCGGGTATCTCGTGTTAGAAGGCATTCTTTGGCGGATGAAAATGCAGCCTAACAGTCATGTAACCTAAAATAACTTTTTTCTCCCAACTTATAAAAGGTTTATTCTGTTGATTTCTGAATCCTTTAGGTACGTATTGTTTATTTTATAAGGCCGGGGTGATGCTCGTCGCCAAAAAAGTTGGGTCAGCATATGTATGGAACCTTGCCATCCTTCTTTACATTATTGGATATATTTATCTAGCAATTGAATAAAGAACTTGTCAAGTACATAAAACAATTAACCAACTACTTGAAACAAGTGACAAAGTTCTTTAGTAACTTTTACTATGTAACACATAATATTTTGAATTCATTTTATTATTTAAAAATTACTGCACCTACTTGCTATTTAATTATCTTGTAATACTATGTTATTGTTCTATTTATTGTATTACATCTCACATTTAATTTTTATAGTCAGAATTTCGTTGCTTTTACTCCTTTACGTTTGAATCAGGTTGTGCATGCATTAGGAATCCAATCTAGCATAAGAATCTTGGTTATATTTTTTTAAGCCAATGTCATGTCTGGATATTTTTTCTGTTTTGTGTGCAATCACACTAATATTAGGTCCTTACATATGAAATTGGCGTTTTGTATGGGAGGAACAAAAAGTCGAATATTTTTTAATATAATATATTTAATTAATCAAAGTATGAACCATTATTTTCTATGCACTTTTGCCATGTTATAGGTAGTTCATTGATCCCTTTACTAAAAAAACCAGTCGGACGGGAATCAATAAAATCTTTGAAGGCGATTTGGACTGCCCCATCGGAGTTGAATTTTTTCCCTTGCAAGAAGTTATCCAAATTTCGAAAAAAATGGTAATCTGTTGGAGCAAGGTCCGGGGAGTACGGAGGATGTCTTAGACTTTCCAATTGAAGCTCTTCTAATTTAGTAGCCGTCTGTTGCGCAGTGTGTGGTCTAGCGTTGTCGTGAAGCAGCAGTGGCGTGGAGCGATTGACCAGCCTAGGTTGTTTAGCCGCTAGCTTTTCCATCATGGTTTGCAATTGCTGACAATAGACATCAGCCGTAATAGTCTGGCCAGATTTGAGAAAACTGTAATGAACAATACCGGCACTAGTCCACCAAACGCTTACAAGTAACTTTTTTGGGGTTAATTTTCGCTTGGGGCAGGATTTGGCTGGCTGGCCAGGATCCAACCATTGCGCTGAGCGCTTCCGATTATCGTAAAGAACCCATTTTTCATCACAGGTAATGATTCGGTTTAAAATACCTTCATTATTGTGCCGGTTTAGTAATGTAACGCAGCAGTCGACGCGCGTTTGCCGGTTTGCTTCAGTCAATTCGTGAGGTACCCACCTTTCAAGCTTTTTAATCTTCCCAATTTGCTTCAAGTGAATTAAAACAGTTTTATCACTAACATCGCAGCCTGCAGCTAACTCGGACGTGGTTTGCGATGGATCCGCTTCCACAATAGCCTTCAACTCTTCATTATCAACTTGAGTCTCAGGCCGTCCACGGGGCTTGTTCTGCAGGTCGAAATTTCCAGAACGAAAACGTTGGAACCAAAAACGAACTGTGTTTTCTTTTGCAACACGACCGCCATACACATCATTCACCCTTCGAGTTGTTTCCGCAGCACTAGTGCCACGGCGGAACTCGTACTCGTAAATAATGCGATATTTTAAGTTTTCCATTTTGTAAAATGAGTGACGCAAACAGAAAAAAACAGAAGAAAAAAAACTAATGAACGACGATCATCGAAGCACAAATACATGAGTCTATAGCTGTACAAATTTGAATTTGGAATTCCTTACCAAAGAGGAGAAATTTGTGATTAAAGTGGCCAGTACGAAAAACGCCAATTTCATATGTAAGGACCTAATATTATAAAGGCAAAAGTGTGTATGGATGTATGGATATATGGATGGATGGATGTACGGTACTTCTTCACGCCAAAACTACTGGACGGATCTGGCTGTTGTAAATTTTGCATACAGGTAATTCTAATCCTGGAATCAAACATAGGCTACTTTAAATCCCATAAATCATCATAAATTATGAAAATCACGTTTTAATGTTTTGGTAAATCAATATGAATATTAGAAATTTAACCTTTATGTTAATCTACTATATTTATGGAAATATTGAATCGTTTGAAGCTTGATTCTTGCAAAGAAATTCAAAACACGTAAAATATATCCGGTAAAACTTTGCGACCGATATCGGTCGCCATCTATGTCGAGACTGCCTGGCCCTGCATATTTGCACCTCATGACTACAGACTACTTATTATTCAGCTATAAAGGATCCGCAGAAACTTTCAAAAGGGAAAAAAACCGATCTTGATTGGAAATTATCACCCAGGATGAAATTGAAGTCGAGCAAAGTTCATTAGCATTGTAATTTGGTTGCCGCCTCCCAAAGACTCGATTACGGGGTTTCTTTAATAAGCAAAGACACAGCTTTTAACTTGTTAAGTTTTGCAAATTGTTTTTGTTAAGATTTCGATTTGTTTTCTAATTTGTTGTTACAATTCTGTTTTTGGTTGGAGAATTAACAAACGATAATTTGAAAACAGACCTTTGATTCTTCCGTTGTTTTAGGATATTTATACGGTAAAGTTTGGTGGTTATCTAAACAGAAAGTTAGCAATATTTAATTTTCTTTTTATAAATATTTTGAATTTGAACAAAATATTACAATATCTAACGTGTGATCCGATAGCTGGCGCATCAGCATTGCCATGAGTTGAGCTTCCTGCAGATTGTTTGCAACAGTCTGCAGTTAGCTTAATTCTTTCAACTGTAAATACTAGTTCTAATTTTTTTCTATTACTTGATTGTAATTTTTTTTATAAACAAAGATTGAATGTACCTACTGTGTCAGAAATGCTACTAAATTTGCAATTTTCTTTATCCAACACACTGTAACTTAATATTTACTTCGTACCTAAAGCCAAAATTATATTATATTTTCTATAAAAAAATGTCATCTATAACATGGTCATCAAAATAAATAATATTAAACGTTTTGAACATTTTCCTCCTGAAAAACAACGTAATTAAGAAATACCTTCACCTTACTCATAAAAATGCTTCGTTAGCTTCCCCCTTCTACGAATTTAATGTTCCTTCTCAGTTTACAACAATAATAATCTAACTTTAACTCAAATTAATCGACCAGAATTCGGCTGAAATGTTTGGATGCGTGCTCACCATTATGACCCACTTCAACAACCATACAACAACATAACACAGTTTGTGTGTGTATTTTCTAAACTTATAAAGAGGAAAGATTTGATTGTTTGTTTGCATTGAATAGGCTCCGAAACTACTGAACAGATTTGAATTCTTTCACTGTTGGGAAGCTACACTATTCCCGGGTGATAGCTATATTAAATCCCGGAATTCCCACGGGAACGGGAGCTACGCGGGTGAAACTGCGAGGTGCTGCTAGTTATATAGTAAAACTTTGACTTGTCTAGTGCTTATTTTGTAAGTCTAAAAAAATAAACGATTTGTCACTGACTCTGACTCTGATATTTTTTATTATACATAGAAAACATCCAGAACGCCCTGAACAAATATCTGCAGATCGTACAAACATTTGTCCCGAGATATAATAATAGATATTTATTTTTTGTATTTGTATTTTTTGTGTGCAATAATGTGTATTGTATTGTATAATGCTGGTACACAATAATATAATAATAACTGGGTATCCAAAAGCGGAAAATGGTTAGTATCAAAAGTGAAATATATTTTTTTCCGTAAATACAATAAATGTACTAAGAAAAGGTCAAATTATAAAATTAAGCACTGACAAGGAAATAAATTGATATTTTCGATTTCTGTCGCTTCGGTACGTAGACTAAAATAACGAAGCGACGAAGAAACCTTTAGCCTGTCCTTTGTTATTTTTCGAGTTGGAGCAAAACCCTTTCCAAGCTTTTTTATCATCTAGATAATCCAATATTCTATTAAAATTATGATATAAAATTTTACAAGTTAAACCTTATTATTTGAATGCACATGTTTTTGCCAGGCCAACCCGCTCCAAATTCCATAGTTTTCATAATTTTAATTTTCGTACATTGATTCCACCGCGCTTAAAAAAAATGTAGTTAAGTTTTTTCAGCTCCCAATAACGTCATCTCGATAAAAACAAACTAAATTCAAATCTATTCACCAGTTTCGAAGCTGCGCTATACTCGTAATGCCACCGACAACAACCCGATACAACAAAAACGAATAACTCCCTTTTTTCTCATTTTAACCGCCGGAATTTATATGGAACCAATTCTAATAAAATAATGTATAAATGGGGTATAAATTCTAATAAAAAAAGAATTATTAAAATCGTACAACTACTCCGTAAGAAGTTTTTCATGGTCATACATAGAAAAACATAAAATGAACGCGTCGACTTGAGAACCTCTTCCGTTTTTTGTCGGTTAAAAATAATCACAGCAGTATCTCAAATTCAAATTCAAAATCTCTATACTAACCTCTCATAACCCACATAGATAATAAACATACATAGAAAAACATAAAATAAACGCGTCGAATTGAGAACCCCCTCCGTTTTTGGTCGGTTGAAAATAATCACAGCTGTATCTCAACATCTCATAAACTCTCATAACCCACGTAGATAATGTGCCGTGATCGACACAGAATAGTTGTTTCAGACAAAGACGTCTTTAATTAACCCGAGCTTAGGTAAATGTTTAAGCAACCTCCGCGGAAACACTGTAATTATTCCTATAGCTTGTTCTATGCAAACCTACTTCACCTATTTAATAGTACTGTTATGGAGGCAAAGCTTGACGACCTCTGTGGCGCGGTGGGCGAAGGTCCGCCTGCGACGCAGGACGTTGCGGGTTCGATTCCCGCCTAGGGACTAATATATGTACGAACTGCAGATATGTATTTTTTCAGGGCGTTCTGGATGTTTTCTATGAATACTAAAAATATCTATCTATGTAGTGTAAGTATTATGTTGATCAGTTATCTAGTACCCATTAAACAAGCTCTGCTTAGCTTGGGTCTAGATAATCTGTGTGAATTATCCAGCATTATTTATTTATTTATTTAAAGCTTGCCACATACTTGGCAGGCACCGCTGCAGCACAGTACATAAACGTGCATAGCAGTATGTACATAATATATATATATGTATGTACATAATATATTATATTAATATGGGCTTTACTGGTACTCGTAATATTTATAGAGTCAGAGTCAGAGTCAAATCGTTTATTTCTTTAGACTTACAAAATAAGCACTTTGACAAGTATTTTTTTACGATAAGCTTGATAAATAGTAATAACTATCAAATAAGAAATAAGGTGCAATTTACTCTAATTCACTTCAGTTTTTTGTCCACTAGCGGAAGAAGAGAAAAAGAAACCACTAGCAAGTTTATCGCTTGTCAATTACAATCTTTGCATAATTCTAAGTCTAACACAACTAATTTATGTTCTTACATACTATTGTCGCGAACTGAGCGACATCCGGCCAAGCATTAACATCATTAATGTTA
Organism: Eupithecia tripunctaria; assembly: GCA_955876795.1. Lineage (NCBI taxonomy): Eukaryota > Metazoa > Arthropoda > Insecta > Lepidoptera > Geometridae > Eupithecia > Eupithecia tripunctaria. The sequence goes on along the minus strand of OY041619.1, from coordinate 12,745,976 downwards.
TCATCTAAGGAGTATCGGCTTTCTTGATAAGAATGTACGTGGTTTTATGTACAGTTTAAATTTACGAATAGGGAGCTCAGTTGACCATCGCGGACCATTCGTTTTAAGCATGTATAAAACCACTGTGTCACTAAGAAATGTATCTAAAGATAAAGAGTTTCACGATAGACTGAACATTCAGGGAATTGGACATTCGGGGAATTGGACCTTGGAGAGTTAGAAATTCGGGGAATTAACTTTCAGGGAATTAGATGAAACAGACCGGCTAGACATTCCGGGAATCAGACCTAATAGACCAAACCCGTTTTTTGCTCTGTGGTAAAAATATAGGAACCTTGCTTAGGATTTTTTATTAATCCCATTCATAGGTCGTCTGCACTACAAGGAAGACCTTATAACTGAAGTAATTTTCAGGATGGTAAATATTTTTATAGTAAGTCAAGTACAAATCGTTTATTAAACAAATAAACAAACATCAACAATAAATACAGTCCAGAACTGATCTTCCTTCGTTCTATGCTATCCGTCTTTATTGACGCAAGTACTTTTCGGATATCCTCAATGCATCAACTTTGTAAGCATCTTGTTTACGTCCGTTGCAATGGGAACCGCTAGTGATAAATTATGAGTGGAATTATCAATTTATTAGTTTTACATACTTTTTCAGCGCACAAATTCATTTCTCGTGAATTTTCGTTTTATGGTACCACCTCAAATTCAACGTTTAGACAATAAAGAAAGAATCATCAAACTTTGATGAGAATTGGAAGATAACACCAAAATCGTTGTAACCAGTCGTGATTACTGATGTAAAGTAAAGTAAAGTAAAGTATCATATATTGTAGGTTCAGGTGTTTTTAGGTCTATAATATATGATTCAATGTATTCCTACCGGTTTTACGGTGTGCAATGTCTGTTTACAAGTAATAATAATCAAAACTGAAGTTATATTTGGGTTACAATAAAATTAAACAAAACTGAGCTAGTCTGTGTTGAATGAAAACAGCTTAAAAATAACGAATGTCATTCATGGAGCAGAAAAATCTTTGTCAGTTAAATAATCATTTATAGAATAATAACATTTATTCTAAAGAATTATTTTCAACTTTCTCTGAAACTCCATACTCGGCAGAAGTCTTATAGACTGTGGTAATTTATTATATATGGAGGGTGCCATAGCAAAGATGCTTTTACTCATCATGGTAGTTTTGTTGTTTTTTAAGCTTGACGGGATAAATACTAATCCTCCGAGAATAAAACCTCTATGTGATCTACCATGCTCTATACAACAGCGAACATAACATACAAAAACACAGACGAAACTTCGTCAGACTGAGAAATAACACTACTTAGCAGCTGTTTTATGTTAGCAGACCATTATGAATAAGGGGTTACTTTGTGAAAACATATTATAAGGTCACCTACGGAAAGGTTACTTCTCTAAGTTACAAATATAACTTTCTAGAGCGGGAGTCCAAGCCTGTCATAATATTGAGTAGGCAAGCTATGAATTTTCATGAACTTGGTATTTACCTACACTAACTATTTCGACATAGTTTAGATCAAAGGTATCTCATAGCAATTAAATCATAACCTTCGTGGTTAAACCTTCAGTAACATCTGTTATTGGGTTATTCTAGTTTCCCCATCTGAAATCTCCTTATGGGGAAAAACTTAACTTCAAAAAAATTTATTCCAGTTTCCTCCTATGAAGAGATTTTCGTAAGGAGGAAATATATTGAATGTAGGTTTTTATTATTAAATTAATAAAAATAAATCACAGTTTTAATTTCCTATCGTTTTTGTTCTCATCTCTCATCTCATTTTACTTTAACAGGAAAATATAATAATTAATAATAATCATAATAATAATAATAATGCTGGACAATTCACACAGCATTATCTAGCCCCGAGCTAAGCAGAGCTTGTGCTATGGGTACTAGATAACTGATATACATAATACAATAAACTACATAGATAGATATTCTTTATTATACATAGAAAACATCCAGAAGGCCCTGAATAAATATCTGAAGATCGTACACACATTTGTCCCGAGGCGGGAATCGAACTCGCAACCTCGTGCGTCACAGGCGGACCTTTGCCCACCGCGCCACAGAGGTCGTCAGAGATTGAGGTCGAGAATGATTATATTTTTAGGAAGCAAAAGCGGATTTATTAAAAAAAAGAAGAAATTAAAAGTGTAGTATATTCTCAAGTACCTACACACTTATTAAGAATATGGCGGAGGGTAGCTCGGCGCGTCGGCGTCGACAGTCGGAATAAACTCGAATGGCTGCCTATTATTTCTGGTTCTTCACATAAACCCAAATAGATACTTCTCAAAAAGTAATCCAGCCGATTACTAACAATTTAAATTAACAAAGAAACAAATAGAGCACAAAAATAATATACGCACAGAGCAAAATGTGCGAACGAAAAGGGCGCGCGCCGGAGCCAGCGCGTCTTTTATATACAGCCGGTTTCTTGTGATTCACGCGCCTTGATTCTCATCTAATAATATTATAATTATGAACCCCATCTGCAAACAAGCCATCAGTGCGAGAGCGAGACTCTCAGCCGTCATACAGTGCAAACTACTTCGGAGAAAAAAGTCACTTGAGTATTTCAGGCCGTGTAATTTACAACCTATCCTATCCTACTAATATTATAGACGCAAAAGTTTGTTAACAACATGTATGTATGTTTGTTGACCTTTCACGCAAAAACTACTGAACGGATCGGGCTTTAATTTTGCATACGTACGATGTATGCAGTTCTAGGCCTGGAATAACACAGGCTACTTTTTATCCCATAAATCAGTTCCCGTGGGATAGGCGTACGAAGCCGCGAGGCGCAGCTAGTTAAACATAATGGCATAATGGCTTATTGATCCTTGATAGTTAGAATTAGTTAGTTACTAAACCCTGTCTAAAGATGTATCCCTTTTTGATTAGACAAACCGACGAACAGGTATAAATAATCAGATTCAGATCATCGGTTTATCATTTCAAATGCCTCACTGCTTTTGAATATAACTTCAGCACTTTTAGGCGATGACCAATTGTACAATTCTTCTACTTCTATATGAAAACGAATATTAAGATGAACTGGTTTAATACTTACTCCTATGGCTCACGGACCTAAAGTGTTTCTTGGCCTCCGTTAAGAGAAGTCTAAATTTTTCCTTCTCCTATGCAGTTTCCCGACACAACGCAAACATGACACAAGCTCTGCTTAGCTTGGGGCTAGAAGATGCTGTGTGAATCGTCCAGCATTATTTATTTATATTTATTATTGTTTCAGGGCGTTCCTGAGAATAATTTGCGCCTGCTGTCCGCGGAAGTTGCGACGGAAATATCAACCTCAACTTAGATTCAACAAACAGTCACAGGTAAGTTCCACAACTTCGATTATGTGCACATACTGCTTTGAAAAGCACGCTTTGGTAACGCCCGTTTTAAAAACCGTCTGGTCCATTCGTATATACTAAGCTTTATCGATCTTTGTTTAAATAAATGAGTACGGTATCGTTTTCACTTCTTCTACTTGTACAAAAAAAGAAGAAAATCACACACCTTATTTCTAATTTGATAATATTTTATGGTATAAAATTTGACAAGTTTAAGTGCTTATTCTGTAAGCCTAAAGATATAAAGTTTTTGAAATCTGAATATACGGCCCCTAAGTGGCTAGTTGGTAAAGCAACTAAAGGCCAAATAGTATATTTACCTGCATAGAATTACTCATCTAGTTATCTATAACATAGATAGATTCGTTCATAGACTATGTCAATCTTCCTTTGCCCTAAGTGGGTAGTTGGTAAAGCAATTAAATGTAAATTAAGATCTGCGTGGCTGGCTTCTTATTTGGAATCGAAGTTGGTCCAGTCAGCGCAGCATTATAAAAACCCTCCGAAAGGGAAAGAAAAATATAGGGAAAACAAAATCGGCGTACGAACAATCGGCTAATAGTATTGCAGTTTTAAAGTTATATACGAAAACCGGCTAGGAAATTACAACTTTGCAGATTATATTAAGGCGTTACTTACAGCGGAAATTCATTGCAAAATATAAGGATGAACATATTTAGTAGCAATTCGTCGCAGCACCTATTTCTATAAGATCTGACAGAATGTAGTCAGCATTGTAGAAGAGAAAAAACCACACCAACTACATTATATATTTTCTCAATTACTACGCGGACTACATTTTACCAGATCTTATCGGAGAAGGCTTTGCGCGGAATCGTTACTAAATTTTTTCATCTTAATATTTTTTTATTAAAACTTTATGTTGCAAAGCTTTTTACCTAGATTTTGTACATTTTTTTACATTTCAGTTGCGTACAACACGCCGTTATTACTCGTCGAGCGAGCTGGTTGGCATTCAGCAAGTCAGGTCGAACTCCTGCGAGCAGACTTACATTTAGCAAAATATTTGTATCACATCGAACCGCAACCTTTCCAAGTGCCTTCGAGAAATCTCAAATCTTCCATGCTATAGCGTATCAATCTTAGAGATATATCATCAAATGTCTTCAATCAACAAAATGATCAATCAAAGTTCAAAATTATGATCAAAGGTACGTGGACTTACAATCATTGCACTTATTTGTGTGCTACTGTCCACTGTCTTACGCACTTGGTCATCTAACCGTTTACTGACACATTTCTATCCACGCATGATATGCCTTCAAGTTCTATTGAATTATATCAATGTCTGTTGTCCAACTTCACTCTTTTTGTGTTGTTTATGATATATATGAACTCCTATGTATTGTATCTCTTAATGTGTATTTTGTACGTTTACGTTAATTTGGACTCATTTAGTAAACTAATACCTACTTGATATTTTAATTATTTCGGAACCGAACCCTGTTTACCCCATGTGGTTTTGCATGATTGGAATTAGTGATTATTTATTCGTGTACAATGATTGCAAAAAGCTAAAGGCCAAATAGTATATTAACCTGCATAGAATTACTCATTTAGTTATCTATAAATATTCGAATGCATAACTGTACCTACTATTGTTTATTTTCCCCGACTCATAAACTAAATTACATAGATTCGTTCATATATCCATGTCAATCTTCCTTTTGGTATCTGAGTATTATATCAACGTTTTCTTATCATTTTTGAAATAGGATGTCACTAAATTAAATCGGATTTAAATTAAATTCACCGCGATATTAATTTTAGCCTTGCCCGTTTTTGGAATAATAAATTCCGCGATTGGTAATGCTGGCTTAGATTCAATTCTGATTGTATTCAGAGGAAATCGCCTTTATTAAATTCGGTCTCAGAAAAGGCCATTTTATAACTAACTAAGCAAGTTTATTTGGAAAATTAAGCCAAGTGTGAAATCACTTTGATAAAGGGTCGTATGATAAACAACTTAAAAGGTAGAATACCGGCCACTTTGTGACCACTTGGTTCTAGAGTCAATCCATTGCCATAATCGGAAAGATGAAAGAAGCGACCTCTTTTTGTCTGTGATATTTAGTTAAAAACGATCACAAATAACGTGGTATTCCCCATGATTTGTTAGAGCTTTCTTGAATTTTGGCATAGGTGTATAACCAAAGTAGACTCCAGCTAACAAGCATGGCAAAAATATAGTGGTGCATCACATATCTCGTAAATATCTCGTTAGTGATTTTCGCGTTAATATCCGTGATTTTTTCAGAAATAACGTTCTTGCGTTTGGCTCGTATACCTTTTTTTTTTTTTTTTTTTTTTTTTTATTATCCTGAGGGAAATGCGCACGCATATCGCACTGCCACGGGGAGACAGTGCGATTATGTGGGACTCCAACACCACTAAAACCCTCAGGGTGCTCCCGCCTCTGCCGCTTGTGGTGGGAACATGGGAACGGTTTCTCTTCCACGAACCCACCGCGGCTGCCCGATATCAGGCCCCTCACTGAGGGGTGTGGAGCACCCCCCTTTGCGACGCGCCAGAAACACATGACGCGCCGCGACCACCTCGGAGACCTTACCTGCCAATTGGGCGCCGGACAACCCCGTGTCCGAACGCCCAAGGTCTCCCAGTGCGACGGGTCAGTCGAGTGGCCCCGTCGCCTGCCACACGGTCGCAGAAGATAGGGAGAGCGGCCTACGCCATACCGACAATCCTCTTCCCCTGCGACCCCACCGCGTCCGCCATCAAACGGTGGCGACCCCGCCAAGGCCGCGGAAGGCAGGGAGAGCGGCGTAACGCAATACCGGCACTCCTCTCCCGCCGCGGCCTCCACCTCTCTGCCTCAGTTGCGGCACCTCCCATACGACACCGCAACCTACTACCGCTCCAACTGGGCTTAGAGCGCAAAACCTAGAGGAGCGGTCCATCCCGGGGCCGGCCTTGTCGCCGTCTGCGTAGGCACGGCCCCATGGGTTCCTCTTAGCTTCATCGCGGGTGACGAAGCCGCGATTACTAAGCCCCCCCGCCCCGGCAAGGCGGGAACCCTTCGGGGGGGTGGCTCGTATACCTACCTCAATAGTATTTAGTGTAGATTGTATATGTAAACAAAGTTAACAAAACAGCATTACAAGTAATACATCGTGCGAATTTCTCATAAAGTACCGGTCGCGGCTTTTGATTATTTAGTAGACTAATTTTATTTATGACTTACTCCGCAAAAAACCAACAACGGCAGAGTCCCATCAGATATGTTGCCTGTTGGCGCGCTGAGCTCGGAGTGGCAACATCTCTGGTGGGACTCTGTCGTTGTTGCTTGGCGCTCTCGCAAGATTGAGTGTCGTCGTGTCTTAATGATGTCTCGTGGAGAGACAACACTAGTTGACGACTTACTTTGATAATTGGTCTTTCATTTTGTATAAATCTATAATTTTGTATAATTTATAAAATCTTATCAGAAAAAAATTTTCACGGAGTTGATACTAAATATTTTCATCCTTATATTTACAGTTTTTATTTATTTATTAACATTATTTGATGATGTTATTGTCCTTTCCAATATATTTTAATCCTGTATTATCTTTCCAGTACCCAGTATCAGCGATGATGTACTCTTCAGTGTCATCACACGAGATGTGTCGGTTGTGACATCACGCCCGCGCGGGCACGTGTCGAGGCCCGCGCGGGCGTTGCTCCTGATGTCGAAGCCGCTCGCTCCGCTGTAGGCGGGCGGGCGGCGAGCGCAGCGACTCATACCGAATGCGCCACCTCAACCACCCCTCCTTCGAAGAACAGATCCACTGCGTAGACAGACACCTCTGCTGTCAGGACTCTGAATCCGTCAGTGAGATCAGCCTCGAAAGCGAAAGTAGGAACCCCTCGATTAAACGTAATAGTAAGAAAAAAGTGACGTATAAAACTAACGCGGAAGTGATGTCGAATTAGTCACTTACGTGCAGGAGTGATGGTAAAGTATAGTCGAGCTTAGAGTTATCTGCAAATTAGTTCAACAAATCCAAACAAAAAAACTGAAATTCAGGTGTTTGGAGTCAAGCATAAGTAAATAATTGTTAACAATATTTGTTAAAGAATGTTCTTAAATCGAATTGTAATAAAACAACAACAAGAAAGTGAATATAAAGTTACGTTAATACTGTGGGATTGTTTATCTTTTTTGCAGATGGTAAAAAAATCGAGTATACACAAAACAAATGCAAAAGTGATCTCAAACGTTTCTAGTCTAACTCTATCAGGAGCTGTGATTTCTTAGCGTAATGATTTGTAAATATGTAAAATTAATTTTATATGATTTTCTTGATATTGTAAATATATTTTATTGATATGGGAAGTATAATACGCTTCATAAATGTTCATAGGTAATTTATAGTCATCTTCGAATGTGTTTATAGTTTAAGTAATCTAAATAGTTTTTGTTATGTTGTAAATATAAAATAATGTCAATTAATGGATGTGTTGATTTTAATATCCTTACTTACATCTTAGTTTGTTTTGATTGTTTTTAATTCCTCTTTGTTTTCTTAAAGTTTCTTCACTCATGTTAGAGTCTGTTCAAAAAGAGAAGAGTCGAGCGAATGAAGGGCGCGCTTGTGCCAATTGACAACTTTTGTTGGGTTGACAACACTGCTCTGTCATTGCAGCATGACTAAGGCCTGTATTATGAAAGCATGCTCAGTCATCGACTTATGCTTAAGTAATGCTTATGTTTAGTTTTAAATAAAGACTAATTTTAAAACAATGCTTGGAAACTGATGTCAAAATTTACACTCACTCATGTAACCCTCAAGTAACGATGCCTTCTTACCACGTTATTATGCATTATGGAACAGTTACCAAGCATAACTTGAGTTAATGCCTATTTCAGATCGATTGCTCACCCTAAAAATTCGTCCTAGTGATTCTTTGAACTCATCTTTACTCAATCGTGGTCTGGACCACGCTTGAGTAATGGTTGGAAAGGATTTCTACGCACGAAAGCTTTTTTTTTAAATAACGTACCAAAAATGTTTGAAATGGTGATGTCGGCGCCGGTTGCGTTTTGTTTCAAGAAAACCATCAAATCAACAAAAATACATAGTAATAGACAGGATTATAAGGTAAAGGAACGTTTTTCGCCTAGATAAATGTGTAGACCATAGACAAAAGCCTACTCACTCAAGTAGATTTTGATAGTGCAGCTGGCTTCGTCAGAGTTACGTTCTATAATAAATATTTACTTGTACAGAGATTCAAAGCTTTACTAGAACTCACGTAATGACTGCTTAAGTGAGGCTTGGGGAATCTTTCATAACACGGGCCTATAAGTGTTAGTTCACTGAAACGCCACGACTTCACTTTTTGAACAGACCTAATGTACAATGAATAAAATGAATAATAGGAAACATAGTTATAATTTTTTCCATCATTCTCTTTATGATTTACATTCCTTCCATGTGATAGTCGATTATGCCATTGTTCCTGGAATAAGATAAGATAATAGATATTGTATAGTAAAATAATAGCAGAAAATATGTTATTTTTAGGTATCAATCTATTGTGTATATTAAAAATTGTGTTATATAAATCATCAAAATAAATTAATTGTGATAATCGTAAAGGTCTAAGCATTCCTTCCAATAAATTGATTCATTATTTATTTTGTAAATACTAACGACGTTCCCTTAAAAAAATATAAATGTGTATAGATTTACCACTGTGTTAGTGAATTCATTTTAACCAAATAAGGATATAAGGATCTCTTATAAAAGTAGAATTGGATAATATATGCATTATAACATAAATAAATAAATACACTGTCTTGACTGATATCTTATTATTAAATAACTATTACTGTAAATACTAGTTTTCATAAAAAAATCTATAATCCATAGAGTAAAGAGTTCAAAATATATTTTTCTAAGAATACTTGTTACCAAAATTAAATTTATCTTCGCAATAACTTTATATATCTGTATGGTCATAGGTCGTCGTATTAATGTATATCAAAAGTGTTTCAAAAATTAAATTAAATTTTAAATGTGTGCCAGTGCACCTGGTTTTAAATAACAATGTCTGTTATGTTATCTTCCAAAAACTTACCTGATAAATTCTCAAATATATAAAAAATATTCTATGTGTATAATGTAAACTTATAAATAAATTACAAACGTCTAGATTTGCAAGTTTTCTATTCAGAGTGGTTGAAATCCATCATTAGCCAGTAATTATTAGCCTAGCTTGTAAATAAATAATAAAGTAATTTACCTGTACTGTACTTTTGTTAAATTGTCTTAAATTATTTGAAATAGGTTGTCGTATCAATTTATATGTATGTATATTAAAGTAATGTTTTCAAAACTAATTTATTTTAATTTCGTCAATCCCAACTTATGCTCACAACTTAGAAAGAATTATATAAACTATATTTTCGGCGTTTATTTCAAGGCCATTTTTTAAGTGAGTTGCTAGTTTCTGTGTTGATATACCTCTAGACTGCAACGGTTAAATTAATTATAAATACAAGATCTAATTTGTTTATTTCTTCAATTGTACTTTATTTATTTTCTCGATGAAAAATTTGTTTACGAGAAAACTGAAGTAACAAGGTTTTTTAGATATATAAATATTGATTATTATAATAGACAAAATTATTACATTAGATATATCAACGGGTCAACTACGAATCTAGTTTGTTTTTGAAGAACATCTACATTTTATCTCTTCAAGAACCATCCTGGCACAAGCGATGCTCCTCGCTAAGGGATAAAATTTTAGTTTCTTTCAACAAGATTCTTTGATAAAGGTCCGTCTGCTCATTAGCGCTTTTACGTCCACTAAATGCCCTCCCTAAACAATCATGGTGAGTATCGCAAAACCCCTCGTTTTGCCATAACTCCTGAACAAGCCGGGTTCCGAAAAGGTTTTAGTACCGTAGACCACATACATACGCTACGGCAAATTATACAGAAGACAGAAGAGTATAACCGGCCGTTATGTCTAGCGTTTGTGGACTACAAGAAAGCCTTCGATTCAGTCGAAACCTGGGCAGTGCTACAGTCTCTCCAGCGGTGCCAAATCGATTACCGGTATATCCAAGTGTTGAAGTGTTTGTACAACAAGGCCACTATGTCTATCCGCTTCCAGGACCAAAGCACGAATCCAATCCCACTGCAAAAAGGGGTGAGACAGGGAGACGTTATTTCTCCGAAACTGTTCACTTCTGCATTGGAGGATATATTTAAGCTCTTGGACTGGGGCGGATATGGCATCAATATCAACGGCGATTACATCACTCACCTTCGGTTTGCCGACGATATAGTCATTATGGCAGAATCGCTGGAAGACCTTAGTAAGATGCTCAGAGATCTCAACACCGTTTCCCGACAGGTGGGTCTAAAAATGAACATGGGTAAGACAAATATCATGTCTAATGCCCATGTCGCACCCTTACCGGTCTATGTTGGGAACGATGTTATCGAAGTTGTTCATCATTACGTCTACCTAGGCCAAATGGTCCAACTAGGTAAATCCAACTTCGATAAAGAGGTCAGCCGACGAATACAATTCGGATGGGCAGCGTTCGGGAAACTTCGTAATATCTTCTCGTCGCAGATACCACAGAGCCTCAAGACGAAAGTCTTTAACCAATGTGTGTTACCAGTGATGACTTACGGATCCGAGACGTGGTCGCTGACTATAGGCCTCGTGCATAAGCTCAAAGTCGCTCAGCGAGCTATGGAGAGAGCTATGCTCGGAGTTTGTCTACGCGATAGGATCCGTAATACAGAAATCCGTAGAAGAACCAAAGTTACCGACATAGCTCTGAGGAATTAGCACACTGAAGTGGCGATGGGCAGGCCATATAGCTCGTAGAACCGATAACCGTTGGGGAGCAAGGGTTCTCGAGTGGCGACCGCGATGCAATGCGAAACGGAGTGTGGGAAGACCTCCCACTCGATGGACCGACGACATTGTAGCGGTCGCAGGGAGTCGATGGATGGAGGCGGCTCAGGACCGCTATTCGTGGCGTCGTTTGGGGGAGGCCTATGTTCAGCAGTGGACGTATACAGGCTGATGATGATGGTACGAAACTACGAGATGTTTGTAGCAACTTGCTACGAGAAATTCGTAGCAGCTTGTTATGAGAAATTCGTAGCAGGTTGCTACGAGAAATTTGTAGCAGTTTGCTATGAGAAATTCGTAGTAACTTTCTACGAGGAATGAAAAGGTAAATTCTAACCCAACATAATGGTTTTTAATTTCCTTAAATATAATAAATAAATTTTTTTCCTGCGAATCAAACCAAAGCTAGTAAGGTACCTATAACACGAGCTCTGCTTAGCTTAGGGCTAGATGATACTGTGTGAATTATTTTAAGATTCCAATTCCACGTAGGCTAAGTGGCCTCAATCAAAGCCTAAAAGCTACCTACAATACGGCTAAATGAACCAATGTGCGCCTCACAAAGTAAAACACATGGAATGAAATTAACATGACGTATCTATTCAATCAGATAAATGGATATACGTGTAGGAGTGATTCCTTTAGGCGCGTGATGCGAGGAGTCTGTTAGGCCACGGCCGCACAGCACAATGGTAGGTTGGTTGGCTGGTTAGCTCTTAGCGTTACACAAAATTAAATAATGGCTTCCACAGATGATCTCAAAGAATACGTCAATCAAACAAATAGACAAAATCTAATATTTCATGCCTAGATTAGATGTTTTGATTTTAATCGTTAGTGTTTTAGAAATTAAGGCTACGCACACTTTTCAAACACTTTTTTACTTTTCAACATAACGTAGAGTTTTAGCGCAATAGGATCAAGGTCATCGCTTTTTGTCAGAGTGTACAATACAGAAATTTCAAATAAGGATGAAAATATTTAGTAACAATTCCTGTAATTTGTTAAAGCTCCATAGAAAACAATCAGAACACCTGAAACAAATATCTGCAGATCGTCCAAATATTTTTCTCGAGGGGGGAATCAAATCGAACCTGCAACCATCTGTGTAAGCAGATTTTCGCTTGCTGCGTTCGTTGAAAAATAGTTCACCAAGATCAAATATAATCGACGTCGAAAGCGATGGCAGATAAAGTCCATAAAATACATTTATGAACTTTTCTACCATCTACGGGTTTGACATATGCCTAACATATGTCACGTGATCAGTTTCTCAATCAAGAATCTCTCAATTATTTTCGATTCGCTTCATAGCGAATGCCCTCTGTCTCCAATCTTAAACTACACTCATCGTGCCCCTATGTAATGTCTATTAAATTATAAAATAAACTATTTGACGCGTTTTTATAAAATAATTAAAGCATATAAAAACGCGTATTAAAACTCTTGACGAATATTTTTGACTGACGAATATTTAAATGAAAAATAAGAAACTCCTAACTCTCTCACCATACATATTGTGTGCCAAGCAGGGTCTATAGTGAAACTGAATTATATAAATGTTATATAAATGATATATAAACCTCTGTAGAAGTAAAGATTAAAAGTATATTTAACTAGCTGCGCCCCGCGGCACGCGTTGTTCCTATGGAAACGTTAAAAGCTGATTTTCATACCACACGAACTGATTTATGGAATAAAAAGTAGCCTATGTTTGATTCCAGGATTAGGATTACCTGAATGCAAAATTTCAGTCAGATCCGTCCAGTAGTTATGGCGTGAAGAAGTAATAAACATCCATCCATCCATCCAAACTTTTGCATATATAATATTAGTGCGATGCGTATTTACTGTTATACGAGTAAGATTGTACACCTAGCGTGTACACCCGTGGAATACAATAAATGATTGAGTATTGAGTTACCATCATTCAGTGCGGCCGTGCATTCGACACGTGAGAAGTATCTGATAAGGTTCGTTTCTGACGACGCAGAATAAGTAAATCAGAGCTTTGAATTATTCACGAACAAGTGTCAGAACTCAATTTCTATGACAACGTTACGGCGGTCCCATGTTCTGGGTATTTTGTTTGAGATGCTTCTTTGAACTTAGGTAATGCATTTATATCGCGTCAGATTCAGTTCTTTATGAACAACGACCTTATATGAATCTATGACATATACTTAGCCCAATTATCCCTTGCCATAATCCCCTGCCGGCTTAAAGAGAAGACGCACAGGGGATTTGTAGACGCAAGAGTTCCAGAAATCCCTTAATCCACTTACTTATGAACAATAATTTTGTATATCTTATTATACCTATGTAATCTATTGTATTAAGTAGGTATATCAGTCATTTAGTAGCTACCCTTATGGCAAGCTCTGCTTAGCTTGGGGTAGATGTAGTGTGGATTGTTCAGCATTATTTATTCTATGAATACAGGGTGTTTTTTTATAAAGAGTGAATAAACACTGCACTGCTTAAAAAAATATACTAGCATTAGTTAAATAAAAATATCTAAGTTTATCAGTCATCTTGTAATCATAACACAAGCTCTGCTTAGCTTGGGGCTAGATGATGCTGTGTGAATTGGCAAGCTTTATTATTATTATTACTGACCGGTCCTAATAATATAGGCCTTCTCTAAATAACGACGACACGAATAGCGGTCCATCGACTCCCTGCGACTACAATGTGTGAATTGTCCAGCATTATTATGATTATTTATTTATTTATTAAATACTAGTTCTATTTTATTTATTTATTTTAAGAAAACTCATACAACACATTCAAAATTACAAAGATAGAGAGAATACAACTTAAAAAAAAACGAACGTTGCATCTAAGAATATCTAATGAGTGTGCAATAACGCCGCTACGAGATGGATTTCGAGTGGGATGACAAGATATGGTTTTCAGGCGAGTGAGAAGTACAGAGCAGAGACGTGCACCGAATGTTCTATGCGCCAAAAGTGTGATGTTTTTACCCAATTACAAGTAAATGAAACAACTAATCTAAAAATTAAAAGGCATAACTAAAAATATACTTCTAGGTTTCTTAGCTAAACAAAAAGCGAAGAAATAAAGGTGTGCTTTATAAATAACAAAACGTGTGCAAAACATATATTTTTCAAAAAAATAAATTGTCGAGAAAACTTTCACCAATCATGTTTTTACAACACGTAGTTCAAGATAAAGGTCGAAGTAGCATTTTTCTAAAAATGAAGGTGGTGCTTTTATAGATTCTGAGATTTTAAAGTATCATTTTGAAGTCAATTGTTTGTGGTCGGAAGCATACCCAAGACGCTGGCTGCTTTTCCCGTATGTGTATGAACGGCAATGCTGCTCTGCTAGATCCTGGATTAGATGAGGGCTGATAAGTTCAGTCTTTGGGACATGCGTTGCTTCGACCAAACGATAGATATAATTTAGAAAACCCAGTTCGCCTCAGCCAATAATTAAATACCATATCTGATCGTTTTACATATCCAAGCACAAATCGCAATTAATACCCAATAAACAATGATAAGCCATGTGGTGCTCGCTTAGAATTTTCACCACTCCAATTCTTCTCGTGGGTGTCGTAAGAGGCGACTAAGGCATATCCACCGGGGGGGCGGGCAGCAGCGCTCCTTGCAGAATAATTCTACTACCGAACTGCGATCCCCAACTCGCATGCCCAGCGTGAGGATTATAGGTATTATCCCCCATGAGATAAACGCCAATAAGGCGCTTATCAGAGGGAATACTGCGTCCAGCAGTGGACCAATACAGGCTGTTGAGGTTGAGGGACGCCTCAATCAATAATTAATTACCATATCTGTTTGTTTCACAGATCCAGGCACCAATCCAATCGCGTTAATTATTACCCAATAAACAATTTCTAGAGTAAATCGAAGTCGGCTTAGCAAAGTGACGATCATTTATGCAAGCTAATTAACATTAAAACTGATTGCTAATGCAACACTATGCTTTTGTTAGTTACTATGTTAATAGCTACTTAATGCATATTCTGGGAAGCTGTATATTGCATTATTAATGGACCAGAACATGGCATTGTTGTGATGCATTTCTACCCGGGGCTCAAACGCGTTGTTTCCAAAATATAATTGGGTATGTTTAAAAATAGTTATTTGTCCAACAAGTGAGCAAAACGGTTTATTGTTGACGTGCCGATTTTAAATCCCGAGCTAGCGAAGCAGTCTAGAGTAGAGTCACGAGGGTAGCGAGTGGCTCTAAAGTAGACTGTTGAGCTAGCGAGGGATTTAAAAGGCAAGAAATAAAAAACATTCGCTCTCGAGTTAAACATACAACTTTTCACCTCTATCAGTGAGAAAATTGTTAGGTCCATGTCACTTTTAGTTGCGGTGCGTTCAAATACTTTGTCCGTTCATCATGATATTTAGGTGCTACCAAAAAGTATTTTTTAGAGCGTACAAGTTTTTTTTGTAGTATTTATGTATAAAATCACATCACATCATACTAATATTATATTATAAAGGCGAAAGTTTGGATGGATGTATGGATGTATGGATGGATATTTGTTACTTCTTCACGCCAAAACTAATGGACGGATCTGTCTGAAATTTTGCATACAGGTAATTCTAATCCTGGAATAAAACATAGGCTACTTTTTATCTCAAAAATCTGTTCCCGTGGGATGAAAAAAACCTTTTAATGTTTCCATAGGAACAACGCGCGCGAAGCCGCGGGGCGCAGCTAGTACATATATAATTTCAAGTGACCTTCAAAAACCTGATCCACGTTAAGGTTTTCCCCTAAATCACTTATAAAAACTTCCTTAGTCATGAATACAGTTTTCTAGCAGTAAATCAAACTCCGGTAATAAAATCAGACCTTCCCATACTATTGTCCAGAAAGGTAGCGTGAAAAAAGCGCTTAAAGTTTTTTATGAGACCATAAAGTTCTTATCTTCATACTCTATTAGTTCACTCTTCTGTCCCCGGCTGATTATAGCTCTTGTAGTTCTCACTTAAAATATTTTATAGTAACGTCACGTCACATAACCAACTTTAACCATGTCATGTTACCCTTTTCCAGCCGATATATTAGCCTAGGTGAATACAAATCAATCCTACATATTATCATAATATCCCTCATGAGTAGGGATGAGAAATATTTTTATCGTAAATAATTATGGTAATTCAAAGTGATATTGAAAGTATTAACCTAGCGCTGGATTTATTATCGGTTGCAAAATCTGTAGACTGTGACATTGAAGACTTAACGAAACACGTGACTAAAAATAACTTTCCTTATCTTAACATAATCTCCCAGAATATACGTAGTATAACATGTAATCTCGATAGCTTTACCTCTCTCCTCATCCGATCCAAAATTGACTAGGACGTTATTGTGCTGTCTGAATGTTGGCTCCTCACTACTAAATTTATTCCGTCTCTAGACGGCTATAACTATGTCCAGACCTCCCAAAATAGATCACAAAATGAAGGTGTAGTTATATACTACCGCAAAAACCTCGACATAACTTTTGAGGAGCTGGATGTAAGTGATGCGAACTGCCTGCTTCTTAAATTAAACAAAGAAACCTGCATACTGGGAATCTACCGCTCTCCTAGTAAATCAGACACTACCAATTTTATAAATAGCCTAGACCATGCTTTAACAAATTTATGTAGCTATAAAAATATATTGTTATGTGGCGACATTAATATTAACATAGCACCAGATTCTGCCGACAAACGCTTGAATGACTACCTAAATATGTTGGCCTCTCATTCTTTTCTGCCAGGTCATGTTTTTCCGACCCGTGGCTCTGCCTGCCTTGACCATATGTTGTTGAAAACAAACCTAGATGCTACGTGTTTTCACATACAATCTTCTATCACCGACCACGAGTGTGTCGCACTCATTATTGCACAGCGATCTAAATTAAACTTTAATCACCAAGTGAGTTCCCGTGTAAACTACAATGGGTTGGATTCTACGTTTAGAAACATAAATTTTCAGACAGTACCCGATTGCTCAGACGTAAATACAGCTACTAATTTACTCACTCAACGTATAGCTTCAGCAATTACACAAAACACGAACAAAAGGAAGATACCAAAACGTAAAAAGATCATCAAACCTTGGATCAACACTGGCCTCCTACGTTGTATGAGAAATCGGGACAACCTACATAAAAAACTTAAAAAATACCCTGAAAATGAAATACTTAAAACAACTTATAGGAGATACCGCAATTATTGTAGTTCTATGATTAAAAAGGCTAAGCGAAACTTTGAAAAGATGGAAATCGAAAATGCGAAAGGCAACAAGAAGAAACTTTGGCAGGTTATTAACGGCATCAGTGGACGACGTACACTATCAGATTATTCCCCAAATTTAATAGCGCAGGGAGATAAGGCCGAGGGTATAAATGCAGTAAATCGTTACTTCTCGACTGTCGGTAGGAAACTAGCTGAGGATATACTCACTGGGAATATGGGCACCAGCCCTTCTACTTGCTCTTCTTTCAACCTCAACTCACCTATGTCTTCGCTAGTTCTCTTACCGACTGACGAGCGCGAAGTTCTTATGCTGATTAGGGGTCTGAAACAGGAGTGTGCTGTGGGCCTCGATCACATCTCCGGGGCCATATTGAAAAGATATGCTAATATTTTGTCGATCCCTATCGTGCACATTTGTAATCTTGCCTTCACAACTGGTGAATTTCCAGCTGCATTTAAAATAGCACTCATTAAACCTATACACAAAGGAGGTGACACGGACCGGGTTGAGAACTTCAGACCAATATCCATTCTCCCTACCCTCTCAAAGATCTTGGAAAGGCTCATGAACAGCAGACTCACCCGTTTCCTGGAATCCAGCAGCCTTCTTTCACCTTGTCAATTTGGTTTTCGAAAAACTAAATCCACCAATGATGCTGTTCACGAGTTAACCAACTCTATAATAACTAAACTTGATAAGCGAGAAAAGAGCCTTGTGGTGTTTTTGGATTTGGCAAAGGCTTTCGACACGGTCTCTGTCCCCATCCTGCTGAAGAAACTTGAATACTGCGGGGTCAGAGGGCTACCTCTAAAGCTGTTTGATAACTACCTCAAGGATAGGAAGCAACGTGTCAAAATTGATCAATACCTTAGTGAAGATCTGCCAGTGACCTTTGGTGTACCCCAGGGGAGCATCCTTGGGCCTACACTGTTCCTGGTGTATATAAATGACCTGTGTAATATCAGTCTGCATAATGGTAGAGTCATCACGTTCGCCGACGATACTGCTCTTCTCTTCAGTGGTAAAAGCTGGAGAGAAACTTTTGACAGCGCTCAAGTAGGTGTTGACAAGGTTTGCTCGTGGCTCACTAACAACGTCCTTACGTTAAACGCACTTAAGACCAACTACATAACATTTGCCCTTAGATCGAATCAACTTCCGCCTTCTTCTTTTTCAATCCGAGCTCACTCCTGTCCTTCAGCTACTCCGAATTGCTCCTGTCCCTACATCTCAAGAACTGAGCACACTAAGTATCTGGGAATCGTTCTGGACCAAACTCTTACTTTTAAAAGGCAAATCGATACCCTGGTTGGCAGGACGCGTAAGCTTATATACGTTTTTAAAGGGCTAAGAAATGTAGCAGATCGCAAAACTATCCAGGAGGTTTACACGGCGCTGTGTGATTCTATTCTGCGGTACTGCATCACTTCCTGGGGTGGCGCAGCAAAAACCCATCTTCTAGAACTTGAGAGAGCCCAAAGAGCCGTGTTGAAGGTGAGTGCGCGTCTTCCCTACCGCTACCCAACTGTTCAGCTCTATAAGGATTGGAATCTCCTCTCAGTGAGGCAAATCTTCCTCCTACAAATCATCCTCACGAAACACACCCAACTTGAATACAACCAGGAGCTGGTTAAGAACAAGCGTAGGAAAGGTAAGGTCTGCGTCGCTCAGAGCTTTCACACTAGCCGCTCTCACAACTTCAGCTGCTTCTTGGGACCCTACATATACAACAAGGTTAACGCCATTCTCAACATCTTTCCCCTATCCCGCTTCAAGTGTAAGACAGAAGTATCTAAATGGTTGAAAACACACAACTACCTGGAGACAGAAAATCTCCTGGCCACTCTCTCATAATCCTACATCTTACCTATCATTGTACACTCAATAACTAAATTAAAACAAGCTTACTTGTTAAAGTGAAATGAAACCCCTAGCTAGTCTTTTGCATAGGACTGAACATTTACATAGTCTGATTTGGCTAGGTCATTTCAGTCTGGCCGGATGTTGGGGTCTGGATTATGAACATACCCAAACACACCCTCATACACACACACACAAACTCACACACATTAACACGCACTTAGGTCTGTCTGTTTTTAGATATTATTTTTCCCTTGTTTACTTTTACTGTGTTTTTATTTCTTATTTTTGTAATCAGACGACAAAGGAACCTAGAATAAGTAAAAAGTAAGTAGATATAAATAGTTCCAATGTCCTTAGTAACATTATGTACCTACAATTCCACTATCACAGAACCAACTGATGTAACCTAAACCTAACGTAACTATTAACGTTATAACTTTTAAGGATCCCAATAACGTAACTTTATTGTATGAAATCCGTGGAGTGGAGGCCCTGGAGACTTGCAGTTCAGGTTTTTCTAAAACCTATAGCAAGCTCCAGCCTCACAATACAGGTTTAATACCTACTTATAGTTCTACGCGCTTATTATTAACTAAATTTAAGCAAACCTATTGTGAAGAGGAAATAAATCTATTATTACTATTACTACTGGCGGTGCATATTAATAAAATACCAATGAAGCACATACATCCCACCCACTTCTGCGTAGAACAAAAATGGGCTTAATCCCGAGCGAACATGACAGCGCCACCTATTTTATCATATTATTAGTTAGATTAAGGCCCATACAGCAGCGAAAGTGGCGCCCCCAACTATTTTATCTTATTATTACGTTAAACGCAGGTATTTTTAAAAATCCTACGTTCAGTTTGTGGTATCTATTATAAGCGATTTATTAATGTCTCTGTAATAGTTTCATTTTGTAAAGCTTAGGAAGAGACACGAAGTTGCGCTTTTTGGCCACCAAACTCTAATTTCGCATCTCCTCCTAAACTATATGAGATAAAATTATGAAAGAGGTATTAAAAGATAGCTTATAATAGATACCACAAACTGAACGTAGGATTTTTAAAAATTCCTATGATAAACGTAAAAATATGATAAAATAGGTATCGCTGTCAGATTGGCTCGGGTATGCGCCTTAAGTGCAGTGTGCAAAATGAAACTTCGCTTTACAAAATGAAACTTACTCTTGATTACAGAGGCAGTTACATTTGGTAAAGCTTAGGTAGAGATACGAAGTTGCGTATTTTGGCCACCAAAATCTATTTTCGCATCTCTTCCTAAACTATTTAAGATAAAACTATTACAGATCTATTAAAAGATAGCTTATAATAGATACCACAAACTGTACGATGGATTTTAAAACTCCCTGTGTTTAACGTAATAATAAGATAAAATATGTGGGGGCGCCACTTTCACTGCTGTATGCGCCTTAAATAATTTCCTGAAGATGACAAGACGACATTGTAGCACGGCAAGCCAAACACTGCCACATGGATGCAGGTAGTCATGGAACTGGAATGAATTCGAATGAATTAGATTTTTTGTATAATAGTTACGTAATTAACCGACTTTAAAAAAATTGAGGAGGTTCTCATTTCGACTGTATTTTTTACGTTTGTTACTTACCTTAGAACTTTTGACTGGGTGGTCTGATTTTAAAGATTTCGATTATTAAATATTTTCGATAACTTTTGAACCTTTTTTATTTGCTTTCCGTGTGGTCTAAGTTTTGGTCCAGTTCTGACAATAGGATCTATGAAACAACTATACATATAATTGAAGTCTGTGTATAGTTTTTTAAAACAAAATCAATTAGTCCCTCCTTGCGGCTCTCGTAACGAACAAACTTGTTGAAAATCGTTGTTAGCGAACAGACCTGTTGTAATAAAAAGAGATGAGAAATTTATTAAGAAAATTAAATTAGTAGACAAAAGTCATTAAACTGAGGAAGCTGAGTTACCTAAAACAAGCAAAAGGCTTTACTTAATCATCCGATATTGCCAAGGAAGAATATTTTCTTGACTGACAGTCAATTAGTAAAAGAAAAGTGAGAGTCAAAGTCAAAGTCAAATCGTTTATTCTTCAGACTTATAAAATAAGCACTTAGACTAGTAAATTTTTTACTATATAAATAGCTTGATAAATAGTAATTACTATCAAATAAGAAATAAGGGTGCAATGAACTCGAATGACTTCAATTTTTTGTCCACTAGCGGAAGAAGTGAAAAAGAAACCACTAGCAAGTTTATCGCTTATCAACTAATACAATCTATGCATAACTAAGTCTAACACAACTAAGTCCTTACATACTATTGTCGGTGTGTAACTGGGCGACATCCGGCGAAGCATTAACATCTTTAATGTAATCATCTATGGAGTAATAGGCTTTCCTGATAAGATTTCGTTTTATTCAATTCAATTCATTTATTTCAATTTTTCGCCATAAATTTAAGTAGTACAATAACCTATATACTATGTAAGTTGCCATAAAAACAGATTTCAATTATTAATGTCACATTCAATAAATTATCATTCCAAAATTACATTAAGTTAACACATTCTGACTAGGTACTATTACCAATACTCGTATTACTCCTAACTAGATTAAAATAAAAATAATTATCAGATCAGTTGAGCTACCTGCAGATTGTTTGCAACAATCCGCAGTCTGCTCGGATGTTTAAATTGTAAATATAAGTTCTAAGTTTTTTATTAATTATCTATTTGATTGTATTTCTTTACTAGCTGCGCCCCGCGGCTTCGCACGCATTGTTCCTATTCATCCCACGGTAACTGATTTTTGGAATAAAAAGCCTATGTTTGATTCCGGGATTAGAATTACCTCATGCAAAGTTTCAGCCAGTTCCTTCGAGTAGTTTTGGCATGAAGAAGTAACAAACATCCATCCATCCATCCATCCATCCATCCATCCATACATCCATACAAACTTTCGCCTTTATAATATTAGTGTGATGTACAGTACAGTTTAAATTTAGTAATAGGGAGCTCAGTTGAAGAAGAGATAATTTAGTCCTGAAAATTCGAATAATTGAATCGAGTCTAGTTGCAAACATAGCAGACAAATAACTTGTATTTTCGCCTATGTCTGCAATCACACTAAAATTATAAAGGCGAAAGTTTGGATGGATGTATGGATGGATGTTTGTTACCTTTTCACGCCAAAACTACTGAACGGATCTGGCTGAAATTTTGCATACAGGTAATTCTAATACTGGAATAAAACATAGGCTACTTTTTATCCCATAAATCTGTTCCCGTGGGATGAAAATCACCTTTTAATGTTTTCATAGGAACAATGCGTGCGAAGCCGCGGGGCGCAGCTAGTATTAACATACGTCTGCTATTTTCTATGTCTACAAAATAAATACGGTAGATATTTATTTATATTGAATTTCATTCTTCATTCGTAAAGAGGTTCTTATTCACACCATGGAGGTAAACTGGACCCATAAAAAAAATCACTTTTATTTTTAACCGACTTCAAGCGAGGGTTCAGCCCCTGAAACTGAGTGTGTGGGTGGACGATATTTGTTTTCGTGGAAATGTATTTTTAGTTTTATTATTAATTAATTGGCAAAAATTGACGCTAACGAGCGTTAATTATTAAATATTAAGAAATATAAATTAACTTTATCTTTACAACTGTGGTACTGGCAACTGGAAAGTTGCGTAATATTTAATTTGTAATAATTTAAAATTTAAAAATATAACTGATATACATAATACAATATACTACATTAGATACATATTTTTTATTATACAACATAGAAAACATCCAGAACGCCCTGAACAAATCTGCAGATCGTACACACATTTATCCCGAGGCGGGAATTAAACCCGCAACCTCCTGCGTCGCAGGCGAACCTTTGCCCACCGCGCCACAAGGTCGTCACTACACGTATAATATTTATTAACTGCCTTTGCGATTCCTGGATCGCAAATATTGTTTGTGAGAGCTTGTGCTTGACTAAATACAGGATTGTATTTAGTTGAGCACAAGTTCTCTAATGTCTCTTATAGACGGACTGCACGGCTCAAATACACGGACGGCAATTTGCCTATTTGGACAAGACTGTTTAATTGAGGCTTCATAAAATTACTGATAAAATAATCTAAACTCTTAACTAGAGAACACTACCCGTGTTCTCTAGAAGAGCTTGGTAGAATGACTGGCGAGACACGGCCTAACTTATGAAAATTGATTTTGTTTAAAAAAAACTATAAACAGACTTCAATTAAATGGGTCCAATTGTCAGAACTGGACCAAATTAAAATGAGACCAACCAGGAAGCACCAGCTTCTAAATAAAAAATAATCAAGAAAATCGGACCAGTCAAAAGTTCTGAGCCAACAAACATAAAAACAGTCGAATTGAAGACTCCCTCTTTTTTTTAAGTCGGTTAAAAACGGAACGCGTTTGCGCGGCGTAATTTTAGCTAAACTGTGTCACTACAAGGGCTTATGATCATAATATTCCTTTAACTTTGTTGAAAATAAATAAATAACGAAATAAGAACCAGTAAATACCAGAGTCAAGTATTCAAACAGGGATCCCGCGATTACAGAGAAGCCGTCAAGAAAGAACTCCACTAATTTGAATCTTAAATACTTCCATTCAACTGAGTTAAAGTTTCATCGCTCTGAAGTTTCCGGGACGGTCTGCTGAAGGAAGATACCTACTTAAATATACAAGAACTTTGAAACCTCAATTTATGTTAAACTGACAAACCGCAGTAGCGGGAGTTTGCTACGACTCATGTTTTATAGTTTTGAGCACGGATCAAGGTCTCTTCTGAGAATAGAGGGTCCAATGGGGAACCCTTGTCCAATCTCATAAATAATAATTCATAAGGAGTTCCAATATACCTTCTCCAATGGGTACCTTAACCTCAACCTCAACAGCCATGGGGTACCTTAACCTCAACCTCAACACCCATAATCCCCACGCTGGGCATGCAGGTTGGGGATCGCAGTTTAGTATCATAGTAGTTCCCCAGGTGCGCTGCTGCCCGCCTCCCGGTGGATAGTCCTTAGTCGCCTCTTACGACACCCACGGAAAGAGATGGGGTGATGCGAATTCTAAGCCAGCACTACGCAGCCACCAATACCATTAAACACTAATTAGCATCTACTATAAGGAAACGAATTTTTGATTTAGAATTCTTTCTGGTCGTGGCGGTAGTGGCGTAAAGCTCTGCGCACACCACACTACAAGCACGCAGCATAAAATCTTGCATTATAATTGAATGACGTTTAAAAGAGCAGGCAACGCGTGCGCCACTCGTTTGCGCAACCTAGCCACTCGTTGGTTGTAGCTTTGCGTACCGCAAGCTTCAAGCGAGTGGCCCGCGAGCTGCCGCCGCATTAGACTTGACGTGCTTGCCCGGACCGTGCGTAGTAGAGACAAATTGGATTGGAAAAACTTTCTACTAGTTTCTACTAGGTGTCCCCACAGCGACAGCGCGTTAGTTGCTAGCAGTAGCCGCGTGAAAAGCATGCAACACGATTTGAGTTAGAGTGGTGCGGGTGCTGAGTTGAAGAGGTATGGCCTAAATATACGCACTCCTTAAGAATCAACTTAACCTAGTCAATAAAATATCTTTTACAACCTGCAAGGCTCAATATTCTAAAGCCATCGCGACCCCACGGCTGATCTGCCAAGTAATTAATCCAGTAACTTATTAAAAAACAAAGCAGTGCTTACTGAAAATCGCAGAACAAACGTTCAGTGGGTTCCTTTAAAGTCCCGGAGGTCGGTAACTTGAAATGTTACGCAATAGGAGCTGTGATTGCTTGATTTGAGGTGATTTAACCACTGGTTTCTTGATGAGGGATAATCTCTCGAGCCACAGGGATTCCGACTTTAGAGGTTGAAAATCACCTACATAATCTAAGCGATTATGCCTGACCTTAAGACAAACCTATCGCGATTCTATACAATGAATGGAAGGTTTCTTGAGTGGCTTAGTTATATAATGGGCCGCAGTAAAGCCCTGATTAGTGCTTAGTCTGGCTTAGACGTGATGTATGTATCCATACCTCCATGTCATACAGACAGTGACAAAGAGGGATTACTAGCAGTTGGAAAGGGGTGTAACTGAATAGCGAAGAACAGGTTAAAGAAACGTCGGACATCCAGTGGTTTATGTGATATATCCAACATCGCAGCTAGAACCTGGGGCCTAATTCCACTATTTTTTAAACAAAATGCTATAATGGCGGATAGAGATTTAGTCGTAAATTTATTTGGTATTCTATTACCATAAGATTACAATCTCTATGTCTTATAATAGCGTGTCAATAATGTGGTGGGGCATATAACCTTAATCGTAATAGTCATAGCTATAGCATGAACAAAAAAGATCGTGTTAGTAGAATACCAAAAGGTGTCAATCACGGTGATTGATACGCGATAATATTGTCATAGTGAGGTGATTGTGTTAGTGGAATCAGGCCCCTGGATGAGATTGGCCAAGGCTAAGTCTAAGGGCCAGTGCCAGATAAAGTATAGTAGACGTGAGTATGAACTCACGTCAGTCGCGTAATATGTGCGAAATGCACATTTTATGCTGAGCTGCAACGGTGCTATCAAGGTGTGCGACAAGCTTAAGCCCCCACACTCAATCGAAATTTCTAAGAAAGTCCCGTAAAAATTCGACACATTTTAAGATATTATTAAATTTCTTAAGATACTGTAAACTGGTAAGTTCTTGCTTTATGCTAAGAATCTCAAAGTCACTTAAATATTTTAAACTACTTTTCATAGGGTATGTTGGAATTTTAAAGTGATCGCAACACTTTGTATTATAAAGCGCCGAGGAATCTTTGTACACTCACGAGCATAATTACGTTTTGTACACTCACAAGCATAATTACGTTTTGTAAATTGTGCTCTTCATACTGAAGCTTACGTTAATTTATCAAGTGACTTGACAAACTTTAGACGAAATAAGTTTGTTTTGTTTTTTCGCAGGATTTTTGACGAAATAATTGGCAAAGGAGAATTTTGTGGAGTATTTTATAAGTTCTTATGGATACATAATAGATTCAGGCGTAATTTCACTTTATAACATTTAGTAATAATTTCACAAAAACCTTTCATTGGTGAGATCTTACAGAATGTATTTCGCGTTGTAGAAGACAAAACCACGCGAACTACATTGACAAAAAATCTATCAAAGCAAATCGTTGAAACTAGTTTCGTCTCTCCACGAAAAATAACGATTACCATAATTTTAATACCAGAAACAAACATAAACTCGCTGTGCCCACGACTCGGATACACAAAATAAATTTATCTTTTATGGGCAATGTATACGCTTCTACAACAAAACTCTCAGTGAGTTGCAAAAATTATATTAAATAAATTCAAACAAATTGTTAACACCTTGCTGTATACAAAGGCTTACTATAAAATATCAGAAGCTTGGGACAAGAACTTTCGAATTTGAATTAGAACGTGAATTTGGCGTCTTAATAAATTGTTCATATTATATCAACAAGTTTCTATCAATACTACCTCTATAGACTACCGGTATCCATCGAATTTAAGATTATCGCATTTACTCCGTTATGCGTCATCTCCACAGAGTCTATATTCGCGTATCAAAGTGTGGTGCATATTGCGTTTCAAATATGCAAGTAATTGTTGGGAAGCACTCAAATCTTCGTCGCAACTTGAAGAGTGCTAACACAGGTAAGGTAGAACAGCTACGTGTCTTGAAACCAACCTTTAAAACTGTCTGTAGCTAAGAGTACTTATATACTTCAAGACATATTCGTAGACAAAATTATTTTTGCCTTGAAATATATGTTCTATAAGCATTTTTGGTTCTCTATTAAGTTTCTATTGTTATTATAAATAAATGTCTATCTATTCTATTCTATTCAAGATGGGACGAAACACCCACACACCAAAGTCGTCGACACTTCGGGTTTGGTCTGTAATCCGTTTTAGAACGCGAGGGTAACCCTTCTAAAACGGAGTTTAGCAGTGATGAAGACAAAACACAACTTGATCCGGATATTTCCTCACCGAACCCGCCGGTCGACGACTTTAGAAGACTTTTGAATTTTACACATTGTAAACTTGAGGTCTATTTGCATATGATTCTTTGTTTAGTGAATGAAGTGACGCCTATACTTCCCACTCATGGGTAAAGGTTAGGGATCGCTGTTCAATAGTATAATTCTTCTGTAGGAGGTGCTGCTGCCCCTCTTCTGGTGGATATGCCGGACGCTATTAAAAAGGATGCTACTTCCACCATGGTATTTAAAAAAAGACTTAAGAAATGGCTCTTGGAAAATTATTTTTGTTCCGTAGACGAGTTCTACGCAATACCCATTATTTAATTATTATTATTATTTTTAGAATGCAATTGGGAAAATATCAAAATTATGAATTTATTTGATGAATTATATTATTTTATTTTTATTAGATACTTACTCAATATAACAATTATTATTATTATCTTTTTGACCTGTAACTTGTCGTTATTAATAAAGAATTTGTATGTTGTATTTGTATTTGATATCCCTTAGTCGCCTCTTACGACACCGGCAGGAAGAGTTGGGGTGGTGCAAATTCGATTGCCAAGCTTTACCGGTTAAGTCGATCCAATGTTCTAGCTGTTTACTTTCATCTATTAAAACCTAGCTCCCATGTTTACCCCCGGTGCACAAATCCCTAAGCCCGGATAGGAGCAGGCTTACAACTTCCCATACTTGATCATAAGTGGGAATCTCTAACGGATGAGATATTATGGAAGTTTGCTGCAACTTTAAATTGCTGGTTGCAGTTTGATTGAGATATTGCTGGGCAGCTTTGGTAGGTTCAATGTGTTAAGTCCTTAGGAATCAGTTCGGTAACACAAGTAAGATCCTTTAGTGCATATTGTAAGTGACGCATTATAGTTTGTAATGAAACCGAACTTGCATAATCTTGTTATGCAAGTACGGTTATTAAAAACATATTATAAATGCGAAAGTTTGTATGTATGTATGCATAAAGTTTTGGATGGAAATAAAAATATAGACTAAGGTATATATTGTAAAAGGGCCGTAGTTTTTTAAGTATTTAAAATCCTCCAATATGCGTGAAATAAATTATTTTTTATCATTAACAAACTAATAGGGCAAATTAAATTAAAGCTTAGAATAGCTACCTACGTAAGAGAGATAAAGTGCTTACTTTATTATATACCTCAACCTTAACCTCAACCAATACAGGACCAATACAGGCTGTATTGGTCCACTGCTGGACGCAGGCCTCCCCCTGATGAGCGTCTTATTGGCGTTTATCGTATGGAGGGTAGTGCCCATAATCCCCACGCTGGGCATGCGGGTTGGGGATCGCAGTTTGGAGGTTGTTCTGCAGGGGACGCTGCTGCCCACCCCCCGGTGAATACTCCTTAGTCGCCTCTTACGACACCCGCGGGAAGAGTTGGGGTGGTGCAAATTCTAAGCCAGCACCACACAGCTTTATTATATATTTCATGTAAACTACCATCCACCCTTTCATGACACTTACCTCCATGTTATACTGTTTTTGTTTCTCATTTGTTTAATTTTAAAACTCTTTTTGTACCTGTGTCCAAATAAATGTTTTTTCTATTAAAATTCTACAAAAAACGGGATCGAATCATAACGCCTCCAGACTTGTTATGAAGTATTAACCCCTGGACCGTCCTGTTAACCCTCAGGTTTGTAAAATAGGACCTTATAATGTCCTCATTTACATAATGACTGTTCTACATTAGAGTGCCTACTTGTCACATATTGAGGAGATCGCTGCTGTCTGGGTGATTCATTAAAATTATGAATGTTGTTCGTTATTTAGTAGGGTTGTGTAAGTATTGACTTACGGCGCGCGTGTGACCTTAATGTAAGGGCGCATATTGGCAACCCTTTGTAAGTATTGGGACAAAGCTCAGAATGCTAAGGAAGAGGTTGTTATAAAAAAAAAACATTGTTTGAGATACAAGTACCGATAGCAAATAAACTGTATTTTATGGCAAAAGTGCTAGTGCCAGTGAACAGACTCTATATGATTCACGTATACTCACACACTTAATGTTCCTCTTTAATAATACATTAAACAACCTAAAGTGTAATGGATAGAAGCAAAGCTTTGAACGCTTCCTCCAACAATTTTAGATCAAACTCAAGCTCAACCTCAACAGCCTGTATTGGTCCACGGCTGGACGCAGGCCTCCCCCTGATAAGCGGGTGCTGCCCATAATCCCCACGCTGGGCATGCGGGTTGGGGATCGCAGTTCGGTTGTTGAATCGTTCTGCAAGAGGTTCTGCCGCCCGCTCTCCAGTGGATATCCCTTAGTCGCCTATTACGACACCCGCTGGAAACCGGGGTGGTGCAAATTCTAAGCTGACACCACACAGTATTTTAGATATGATAAGATATTCATCGGTTCACAACACACACTAAAATACAATGATAAAATTTTATAATAATCTTGGCTGGCTCAATTATGATATTTTAAGTAAAGTCTGTTGATATTACACGTGTCAAAGCCGTACTTTCCGTTTGTTGGTTGCATCATCTTTTATAATTATAGCTATAATCGGTAAATATGTACCCTGCGGCCTATGTAACCATTTTGCCCGCCCTGGTCGGGCAAAACGGATAACGACTGTTTTTTTTTTTAAATGTTCTGAGTTGGAGAAGGCTCAACTTTTTATTTAGCTTGATCTAAAATAAAGTACTTAAATGTCCAAAGATTAAACTAATAAATATTTCATAAATATAACATATGCTAAAGTAGTTTTTCTTTTTATCCAAAGTTTCGCATAAAAGCATATCCTTCCTGCCCGTCAGTCCCCTACAGACATGTTTACAAACTTTCGCATTTATAATATTAGTAGGATAACAAAACATGACACAGGTGGTAAATAATTAACCAGGCTGTATAGCCGACTTCGGCGTTTATGCTACATCATAGGTAATTGGATATTTGCCATTATTTCCCATTTTGAGTACTTCATGGTTTGATGACTCTATCATATTATTAACTAGCACTGGCTACTTGTTAATCATGATAGTTTCGAAAGTTTTTTAGAAGACTCCTTCTATAGCTTACAGTTTCAGAATCGAAAATGCAACAATAACGAGCTTTTGGTTGTCGAATCTGGAATCCGTGATGAGGCGGTGAAATCGGTGATTCGTACAATTTTTAATAAATTCGTATGTTATGTAATTTTTTACTTACATTTATGGTTAAGCAATACGTTAATATAGTAATTCTCTTGAAAGAAGACAAATCTTCTTTTTGACCGGGAAATAAAGTTCAATCTAAAATTGTATTCTGCACTTTCGTACGCAGCATACTCGAATACGCCTCACAAATCTGGAGTCCACAATACGAAATCTATATCAATAGAAACGAGCGGATACAAGTTAAATCACACTAATATTATAAATGCGAAAGTTTGTATGGATGCATGTTTGTTACCTCTTAACATCGATCAAAAATTTCGCCGGCTCGGGAGAGGCCGCGAAATTTTTGATCGAATCACGATAAAACTCCTGAACGGATCGGGCTGAAATGCCTTCTGTTTATATCTCTCTTTGAATTTTGATTTTTTTGTATGTGTGCTGGTTTTCCTTAAATAAATAAATGACAGTCCATTGACGGTATTGACTGAAGTTCACACTCAGCATGAAGATAAGATATGAAATTATTTTGATATGTTTCAACATCATTCAACTTACAAGAATTGTGCCTACACCCAACCATTTATTAATATACGCAAGAGGGCAATTTTGTATTCGTATTTCAAGTATTTGCGACGTAAACAAACATTATTTACGTCTTTGGTATAATTAAACATGACAAGTCTTTTCTACACGAGTACACGTAGACATAAATATAATGTGAATTGAGTGATATTTAGCGGTAAACGTGGGTGACTAGGCTTGTAGGTTATCTGTTGTCCTATGACATTTTATGGTTTGTGTAATAATTTCTTATCTTATCATAAGCTGAGTGTGAACTTCAGTCGATACCGTCGATGGACTGTCATTTATTTATTTATGGAAAACCAGATACAAAAAAATCAAAATTCAAAAGATATAAACAGAAGGCTATTCAGAGGTATTCACGACTAAGAAGAATATTAGATACAGAGAGTAAAGTAAACAGATATCCTACAGCATAACAATTAACTTAAAGTATATTACATGCAAAAAATATACAGGGTTACAGGGTAAGTCGACCTAGATACCGGAGGGGGATGTAGTTTCCATCAATAAAGGCAAGATAAGATGACATGCGAAAGACTGCAGGCTGATGCTGGAAGCTGAAAACAGGGGGCTATGGCCCTCATTGGGGGGAGTCCTATGTCCAGCCGTGGACTAACATAGGCAGGATAAGATGATTACAATATAAAGGCGATTTGTTGTAATTTATAGAGATAAACATTCGTTTGATTCTGATTTAATAGAATATAAACCTTTTTTCTATTATCTATACTTTTATGTAAAATATTATAATGAAGAAAGATTTGATTGTTTGTTTGTTTGTTTGTATTGAATAGGCTCGGAAACTAATAGACAGATTAAAAAAAAACATAATTAAAGCTTACTTCTCAGGGAGTGGACGAATAATTTATTTTATCCCGCAATTTCCACGGGAACGGGAACTATGCAGATGAAACCGCGAGGTGTGCTGCTAGTCCATAGATAAAAATATGCAACGATACCTCCCAAATTAGCAGGATTATGCTTCTATGCCACATTTGTCCTCTTATGCTATTGTATAATAATAAACCAATTATTATACGTAAGATAAGTATAATTCAAGGGTATTTGACTCTTATCTCCGTATTTTGATTTCGCCCCGGATCAACTGACAAACGGGCCGCTTCCTAATCCGGTCCTTCCCATAAGTGTCCACTTACTGAGGGTCGCCCACTATTTACATAAATGGGCCGTGATGCCGACGTCGGCATTTTATTTGGCAATTGCTTTCTTTGATTATTGCCTTGAAATTTCACTTATATTTGTCTACTCCACATTTTATTATCATACCGGCCATACATCGCAGTCGAGTCACGAGAGATATAAAACTGAATTTTCGTATATACCCTCATTATGGCGTTCTCGAAGTTGACTCAAAAGTCTCATAAAATCTGGTGTATGACTCGTAAGTTATATAAGTCAAATGTCATAAAAACATATAATTTACTTCTAAACATAATTTTATGTTTCTTTTATGTTGTGTTAGTCAAACCAACTAACCTATATCTACCCATTTGCTTGCCAGCTGCATGATGCTAATGCAATCTTTTTTAATATATAAGAATAACCGCTCATACTAAAAATATTCCTTGCTTTGACTTCCTCTCCTCGATACCTACATACCATTGAAGTGCTCTACTTCGTATATCTCACCAACGATCAGTGAAACTGTTAGTGTCTCCGCCTACGAACTAACATAGAACTACAGGAATAAAAAAGTGGTAACAGTTCTATGACGTCACGGTCCTATAGACCAAATGGGAGTTACCGAGCAATGTGAACGTGGAAGAATGTAAAAACAGAGAAGTGACGTCACGAATAAGCTCGCGTGGGTCGTACGTAAGTATAGTGAATGGATGCGTAGTCAGCGGAATCATTGAGATGCCGCCCTTGGACCTATTTCACGCTTAAGTTGTGATGGAACTATATAGGTACAAAGGGCCTTGCGTTCATCAAGAAAGACGTGCGTTTGTTGGTAGCATTAGTAGTAATATTCTTATATTTGATGCTATTTACAAATACTAAAACTAATGTGTAGGTACTTGTGTGTTTTCTAAGTTTACCTTCATTGATTGTATTAAGGAAATAAAGAGTTTGTGATTTGCTACATTACAACCTGTACAAAACGAGTTCAGACAAAACAACCTCTACAAAAACGAAAGAATTATCATAATAACAATTGCCGCTGATTTCGACTAACATGTACACTCAAAACAATCGTTTATTGAAAAAGATAATTACAACCAAATGATTACAACAAAAGTACCCATTTACAATTTAAACAATTAAGATGCAAACTGTTGCAAACAATCTACAAGTAGCTCAACTGATCCGTATCAATACCAGTCGAAAGCTTACCCAAGACGCTGGTTGCATTGCCCCGCTGTATGGCAATGCTGATGCGCTGCGCCAGATAACAAAAGCTCAAGACAACCGACTTAAGACCTCCAGAATTTGGTTTAAAATGACTTTTAACATTGCCCTTGATCCGCATAAAATAACAACCATAATCTTAACAGATACTTTGTTTACAAGTATGATATAAACAGAATGATAAGAAGATAAATCTTGTATAAATAAATCAACGTTTAATAAGAGAACATTCAGATGTCCTATAAATCTTACAAATAAATTAGAAGCTATAAAGTTCTATGAAATACATATTTATCTCGTAAAAATAAAGGTCAAACAAACATCCCCTCAAGCGTTTGAAGGGAGAACACCCACCTATACTTTGATTTTCGTCTGAGCCTACAGAATTTTCTCATTAAATGAACAATAGCGTTTCTAATTTTGCACCATCTATATGCCTTATTACTTTATTATATCATACTAATATTATTAACGCGAAATTTTGGAAATTTGATATTTGGATGGATGGGCTGTTTCACCTCTTCATCCTAAAACTTCTTAACGGATCAGGCAGATAATTCTAATCCTGGAATCAAACATAGGTTTTTTATTAGATGAACCGAAACTTCCTAAACTCAAGTTGTTAAATGGAACTTAAAAATATGACAAAAAGTTCACAGGTTGTAAAGAATTTTCATTTTGTGATGACGCCATTTCATTTTTTATTGTGCCCTTAAAAAGTTTGCAACGTTTGGTCATTATTACAATATTAGGGTCCCAGCTACTTTGAGGTCTGCTAACTTTTGAGATGAATTTTGTGTTTATAATAGACTTTGAAAACATTTCTCGTTTGTGACATTTTATGCATCCTTTCACTTTTAATTTGCGAAACGATAAAACAGATCTTTTGCCAACGAACCTCCTGAAAAAAATACAATCTATTCCAAAAGGAACTGAAAGAGTTGTAGAGCGTTTTATGACCAACATTTTATTCTCTGAATCAGGAATCATCGACTTTTATTTAGATATATATTTTTCTTACCGTTGCTGTGTCCATTTGAGCTCAACGTCACGGTACTTACCATAACTTAGACTAAGCCTATCTGCGACCCTGAATTGTTTGGCTAGGTGCCCGATTCCCGAAGGAATGTGCGCAATAAATTGGCCCATAATAAATATGTTTTCAGAGTAACTTATACCACAAATAGTTGCGGTTTTGCATACTTTATGATACGCTCTATTGATGTTTGTTTATTGACAGAGAACATAAAAACTTGCCTCAGCTGAAAGTTCTTATTATTTGTCATTTTAGTGTCCATCGATCCCATCCCACGCAAAGTGGTTGCGACCACAAAATATCATAAAACCGCAGTAACTTTTATTATGAATTCTGAACAAAACCCTCGCAATCACTCGCTTCTTGACTCTATCTTTACTGCAACACTTGATTATAATTACGGTACTACCACCGTACAGTATTTCTGGCAATTCCTTCATCGTATAAAACGCCTCGAAATTAGCGTTACGTCCAGGAAAAGTGTAGTTTCTCGCGGCCCCAATCAAGTTTTATAGTGAAGATGTATCTTGCCTTTTGGCAGCCTGTTTGAACGTTAAATCGCCTTCGAAATTTCATTATAGCCCTCGCGTTCCTTTCGTAGGAAAGGTTTGGATTTATTTGACGCAAACGACTGGGCTAATCTTTATTTTTAGGGAAACACTTTGGCTCGCACTTTCTTAACGGGTTTACGATCGAAACACGGAACTATTCTATTTAGGTATTATTATGTAGATTTGTAACTTGGCGAAGGTTTCGTTGTTGGTTTTTTATATCGTTTTAGTAGGACTTTTCTATAAACATATCTGTTCAGGATCTTTCCTCAGGAGGAATTACGACCGTAGGTCAAAAAGCATCTTTTTTCTAAGGACACATATCAAAGCTGGCTGCCAATCTTCACTTGTGGGTGAGGTAGGTAAGTACCTTAATATAACGACGAAGTCTAGCCGTTGGTCCAGCGCTTGGTCGCTCCCCGTCGTTTTGGTCTGCATCCCATCGGAATCCCAAAGAGCGAAGGAATAGAGAGAGCACCTGTGTTTCCACCAATTGTGCTTGTTCCACTTGTGTACTATAAATGCCTCGCACACATTACTAGTCATAGTAGCCGAATTTTATTAGAGGACATCTGCCAATTATATTGACTTATTTTACTTGACTATAAAGGATAAATCATTGAGTTTGTTTTAAATAACTATAAACCGACTTCAATTAAATGGTTTTCTTTGAGGTAACGGGTACTAGTTTCTTTACTATAAAGGACGAAGGTACCCTCATACCTTCAGCCTCATACCTTCGGCAGCGGACTGATTTTGCTGCATTTATTACCTAGAATAATAAACCTAAAAATATACAAGGAAGTTAACCTAATAAAACGTAACTCAACAACTAATGCTCTACCTGTCGAGTCAGTATTTGAACAGAATCAGTATTTGTTACAAAGCTGGCAACACAAGATAATGCCAGTAGAGGTTATTTGGCTGTCTACCTTACGTCTAATGAAGCCACGCTTAGTTATCTATGAAGACCACATTTTGTTACTTGCTAATAGTGATGTGCAAGCAAGCGTCTTATGAAGACGAATTCAAGAAGAATTCTTTTGGAAAATATTCTAAAAGAATTCTTCCCACCTTAACTTGAATTCGCTGCTGTAACGCAATAGCGTAACAAAAGCGAATGTAAGTTAGACGCGAAAATGTATACATTAATAATTATTATTTATTAAACATAAGTCTATTTTAAGTGTCTTAACTTTAAGGCTACCTTGTAAATGTTTATATAAACATTATTCTTATTCACATTATTTATATACCTACATAGGAGTACTTGTTTATTTCTAATTGTTTTTTGCGCTGTCCATTTGTGAACCAAATATGCAATTTTTTTAACTGTGTACAAATAATCTGCACGCGATCTAAATGGGATAAAAACGTAATTCAGCTTATAGATTCTTTAATTTCTCAAAGAACATAAATACAGTTCACTTATTCAGAAAACAAAACTTGTACTTAAATTTAAGTATGCTTAGACTTACATTTATGCTCGAGTGTGCAAACCAAATTTTACATAAACGTACATCTACTTAGTACAAAAACAAAATAAAAATTACATTGGCAGAAAATAAAAAAACCTAATCTAATACAAGTGAAGGAACAAAACCTATTTTATACGTGTTCTTGTTTATAGGAAACCCACTATACATCACTTTCTACAGACTTAGGTACTTACATAATCTGCGTATTGATAGAGATATTTTATTACAGTTTAGACCAAATTACTTTATTGTTTACTAGCTGTGACCCGCGGCTTTGCACGTGCTTTTCAAGAAGCCTATGTCTGTCCCCGGGATGCCATCTATCTCGCTGCCAAATTTCATAAAGATCCGTTCAGCCGCTAAGGTGTGAAAAGGTCATAGACAGAGTTACTTTCGAATTTTTAATGTTAGTCTGGATTCCTAATAATTTGGCGTGTTTAAAAAAATTATAAACCAACTTTACATACAATATGAAAAAATTGAAAATATAGTACAAAAAATGTTTATTTAAGTTTTATGGAATAAATACTAATCCCTCGCGAATAAAATTCTTATAGGACCACCCCAGGATCATTTCCTATACAATAATGAAAGAATCAGCATCAAAATTGGTTTACCATGGGAGATATAAAGTAACATACAGGGCCTCTTTTTTTAACGTCGCCGGTTAAAAATAGCAACCACTTTGAGTATTTTTAATTTTATTGTTAAAATGATCATGGATATTAAGTTTCCTTGACATTTTCATATTTCCTGGAACTGCGAACTACGGTGGTTTCTCAAGAGTAGGCGTTATTACTTCGAAAGAGTAATATTTAGTGTATTACTAAAAATCGTGGGTGGAACGATACCTACGTACAAAATATAATTATATTTATTTTCCAATTCAAGTATTAAAAGACATTTCTTCTCATAATAAGTTACATTATAGCCTCGGGAGATTGCCATACAATGCAGCCAACGTCTTGGATACGCTTCGGATATCACACTTCACACTAAATTTATTATAAATGCGAAAGTTTGTATGGATGTATGGATGGATGGATGTTTGTTACTTCTTCACGCCAAAACTACTGAACGGATATGGCTGAAATTTTGCATACAGATAATTCTAACCCTGGAATCAAACATTGGCTTACTTTTTATCCCATAAATCAGTTCCCGTGGGATGAAAATCACCTTTTATCGTTTCCATAGGTACAACGCGTGCGAAGCCGCGGGGCGCAGCTAGTATAATATAATATATGTATATATTCATATGTATCAAAAAAGCTACCTGGTAGTCTGCAGTTAACTTAACAAACTCGGGTTCGATTCCCGCCTCCGAACAAATGTTTGTACGATCTGCAGATATTTGTAGGGCTTTCTGTGTTATGTATGGTATGTTTTCTACATAAATAATAAAAAATATCTAATTATGTAGTGTATTGTATTAAGTATATCAGTTATCTAGTACCCGTAACACAAGCTCTGCTTAGCTCGGAGCTAGGTAAAAGTAAGTGTAAATTGTCCAGCGTTATGTATTCATATTTGTAAATACTGGTTCTTATTTATTAATATTATTTGATTTTAATTTTCTTTCATAATAATAAAGTTTTATATAACAGAAGCCAGGTTTTTCCCCTCACTAGTCGGTTCATACCCTCCACGTGTGACTCAAATGTTTCCTCTTTGTACTAGAATAACAATAAACTGATACTTCCCAGCACCTGTACTTACTCGTTAAAAACGCCCCCGTAAGTAAGAAAGGTTTGACCTTTGTAGAAACCCTCAGCTTCATAAATTACCCCATCTCAAAAACATCTTCATTAGACATGAAATAGGTTAAGTTAATCTTTATAATATTGTTACTTCATGACGACCTCTGCTGACGCACAAGGAGCGAATGTTTACCTCTGACGCAGGAGGTTGCTGGTTCGATTCCCGCCTCACCATAATTATTTGTACAATGCAGATTTGTTCCGGGTGTTGTGGAGGTTTTTTTATACATAACTAGCTGCGCTCTGCGGCTTCGCCCCCGTGGATTTTTATGTCAGGTCCCACGAGAACTGGATATCCTATGTCCGTTTCCTGGTTCTAAGCTAAGTCACCGCTAATTTTCAGCCAAATCGGTTCAGCCGCTCTTGAGTTATAAATAGTGTAACTTACACGACTTTCTCTTATAAATATAGATAATGGTGTTAATCTAACTAAATTAACATTAACTTTTATCAACAAAAAAACCATGCGAAGCAAGCATAAACTAGTATTTAATGAATATTATCTACAATTACTATCCTACTAATATTATAAACGCGAAGGTTTGTAAACATGTCTGTATGTATGTTTGTTGCTCTTTCACGCAAAAATCACTAAACGGATCGAGCTGAAACTTTGCATGCATTACTTTTTATCCCATAAATCAGTTCCGTGGGATAGGCGTGCGAAGCCGCGGGGCACAGCTAGTAACAAATTAAATTTAATAAACAATTTCTCAGTTCGAGCCTACATAGGTACCTATATCGTATCCATTTTGAATAGAGCATAAACGTCATCATCATTAGCCTATATTAGTCCACCAATGGACATAGGCCTACCCACTGCTGGGTTTACACAATTGCCGCCCCAAAGCTTTAAAATTTTTGCCGCTCCTACCGACGTGTAAGTTTTCTAAAACTATACCGTGTCCATTTTGAATGAGGCATAAACGTATACAAACCGCCCATACTTAACCTAAAATTCACTTTGTTGGCACGTCCTTTTATACGTAATTTACATTACTTGTCCATTTTAGATCCTCCCTTCAATAAAAATTGCTTACAATTATATCTAAAACTCGACGCCAAGCAAGTGCGATTTTGTTCTTTGTGTCATACTTTGTTTACTACCATGCTTCATTAAAAATGGATAAACCATAGTTAGAATATGGATAGATTAAAGCGTAGAGGCAGTAATTCAGGCGAGAGATCGGTGAATGAGCTCGCAAATTGCCCCTGGGTATTGTTTACGGAACCTTAATCACGATGACGCAAGCTCAGGGCTTACCAGCTCCTAAGAGTTATGCCGTGGAACAATTCTGATTTCTAGAACGATACTACATTACGAATGTAAGCGGGTTAACTGCGAACTTCGTTTGTGTTGGAAGAACACCAACGTCTAAAATCGCACTCGTCCTGAAGATGCCCCTCGTGTGGTGAAACGTTGGTGTTCTTCCAACACAAACAAGGTTTGTAGTTAACCCGATTGTTTTTTTTTTTATTTCATTAACATAATGAATTCGTCAAACTACGAAAGTTTCTACTTATAGTAAAAAATATACTTACTACAATATTTTCAGTTGCATCATATCATAGACACCTTGACACAGAGAACCGTTACTGAAATAATTTAATAACTTAGATCATGTATTCCATGATCTCCCCGGAAAACTTTGATCGATGATGAATAATAATATTAGGTCCTTACATATGAAATTGGCGTTTTTCGTACTGGCCACTTTAATCACAAATTTCTCCTCTTTGGTAAGGAATTCCAAATTCAAATTTGTACAGCTATAGACTCATGTATTTGTGCTTCGATGATCGTCATTCATTTGTTTTTTTTCTTCTGTTTTTTTCTGTTTGCGTCACTCATTTTACAAAATGGAAAACTTAAAATATCGCATTATTTACGAGTACGAGTTCCGCCGTGGCACTAGTGCTGCGGAAACAACTCGAAGGGTGAATAATGTGTATGGCGGTCGTGTTGCAAAAGAAACACAGTTCGTTTTTGGTTCCAACGTTTTCGTTCTGGAAATTTCGACCTGCAGAACAAGCCCCGTGGACGGCCTGAGACTCAAGTTGATAATGAAGAGTTGAAGGCTATTGTGGAAGCGGATCCATCGCAAACCACGTCCGAGTTAGCTGCAGGCTGCGATGTTAGTGATAAAACTGTTTTAATTCACTTGAAGCAAATTGGGAAGATTAAAAAGCTTGAAAGGTGGGTACCTCACGAATTGACTGAAGCAAACCGGCAAACGCGCGTCGACTGCTGCGTTACATTACTAAACCGGCACAATAATGAAGGTATTTTAAACCGAATCATTACCTGTGATGAAAAATGGGTTCTTTACGATAATCGGAAGCGCTCAGCGCAATGGTTGGATCCTGGCCAGCCAGCCAAATCCTGCCCCAAGCGAAAATTAACCCCAAAAAAGTTACTTGTAAGCGTTTGGTGGACTAGTGCCGGTATTGTTCATTACAGTTTTCTCAAATCTGGCCAGACTATTACGGCTGATGTCTATTGTCAGCAATTGCAAACCATGATGGAAAAGCTAGCGGCTAAACAACCTAGGCTGGTCAATCGCTCCACGCCACTGCTGCTTCACGACAACGCTAGACCACACACTGCGCAACAGACGGCTACTAAATTAGAAGAGCTTCAATTGGAAAGTCTAAGACATCCTCCGTACTCCCCGGACCTTGCTCCAACAGATTACCATTTTTTTCGAAATTTGGATAACTTCTTGCAAGGGAAAAAATTCAACTTCGATGGGGCAGTCCAAATCGCCTTCAAAGATTTTATTGATTCCCGTCCGACTGGTTTTTTTAGTAAAGGGATCAATGAACTACCTATAAGATGGCAAAAGTGCATAGAAAATAATGGTTCATACTTTGATTAATTAAATATATTATATTAAAAAATATTCGACTTTTTGTTCCTCCCATACAAAACGCCAATTTCATATGTAAGGACCTAATATAATATAAGGTGCCATATTCTGCTAAACCAATCACTTCACTCTGACAATGATATCGCCACAAAAGCACTACCTACCTTAGATGAATGAATCCACCCCACTCCAAGAATTCATTCCACCGGGCGAAAGTAGAGTCAGAATAAAAGGCAAACCTTAATTCAATGTGCTACCTGCAGGGCCATTTTCAATGCCATTTTCAATTCATTCGATTCGTTTCCGATGCGAAAACGTTAGATTCGAAATCTATTTCGACGGAATTTTAAAACGCTGTTTTGATTAGTCATAAGTTTCCGATATTTAATCCGCTGGCCTTTCTGACGAATTAAAATACTCCTGTTGGCCCAGCTTTGGTCGATTAGCAGTAGATCCACGACCTACAAACAACAAGGTAGAATCATGGCGTCATAGGAAACAGATTACAAGGCAGAAGAGAGTTTGAATTTGAATCTGTTTTCATTTAAAATTGAAATATTATCACGGTCTACTCCGAAACCTAATAGAGTAGTGCCCAGGATAAAAAACTATTATTCTATGTAGTCATTTAGATTATATGGTATGGAAAGATATTGTGTACATATTTTTTCTTTTGTCAATCAAACAAAAAATTACAAAAATAAAGCTTGTCGAAGTTTTTGGGAATAGTGACGACACACCCTACTTAAAAGTGTCACAAGATGTGACGTCACACGGAACTTTAACTGGCTATATCTAATTTTGTTTGTTTATTATCAAAATAAAAAAAGCTTCGAATTTCTTCTGATAGTATAACAGACAGACTAATCAGTAAATAGGACACTAGCTTTGCATAGGTCAGTAGGCAGATGCACAAAATTCATTCCGGTGACGGAATAAATATTCCATATTGAATTATCTTGGTTCTAGAATGCGACCCCAACCAAAGTTAATAATAGACAGTGCTTTGTTCCGGCCAAGTCCAAATATATCGGAATGGATCCCCAGAGTCGAATCACTAAGCGAGTGGAAAAGTACAACCTTAGTCTGGAAAAAAATCTATGTGATCACCACTTCAAGTCACCGCGACTGAAACAAATGGATATATTTAGTAACGTTTAGTCATTATGTCTAAACGTTACTAAATATATAAGCACAGTCATAGCATAAAATCGTAATCGTTCCGTATCTTTTAAAAAGGTAGTACCATTTTTAGCGTAGACAAATAGTTCGGTTATTTGATTGTAATTTTTTTTCCAATAAATTTATATATGACTGAAGATGATGTTCACAAAAGAAATATTTAGTAGGTACTATGTAGTTTATTGAAGTTTTTGTGTCATTTGAATTGAAACTTTTTTTGTCTGGGACTAAATACCTGTAGGCCAAGCACGGAGATTATTTTTTAGGGTAAAATAGACAATAATGACATCGCATTGTCAAACGTTATTGTTAGTAGGTAGTGTGTATACTGACTGTACACTGACATAATATTTTATCTACAATACATAGTTTGTGTAGTACTTGAGTATCGTAATGGCATATTCGAAACAAATCACAGAATTATAAAATGCAAAAATTTAGTTGTTTGGAATTTGGATGGATGTTTGATGTATTAGGTATTAAAATTAAAATCGAATATCAAATATCAAATATCAAATTCCACACATGCGACGATTTGACTTTTTTTTCTACCCTATACAACATATCGTGTGCTTATCGTACAGCGGGTAATTTTTTTTGATAATTGCTTCCCACGTAACAACAATCTATTTACGCTCCACCATCCAATTGCCATGGAGCCCCAGTAAAGACGCGTACCTACTTTGTACGTCACAATGAAGGGAGCACATTAGGATTCACAAACCGCCAAGACCGATAACGATACGTGTCACCGGAATACAAATCACTTATCACGTCACTGCAATTGAATACATAAACTTGGCCCTTCGCGTTTGAGCCTTACGTGGTTTTACCTAACAAAACCTATATAGTCTGAAATATACTTTACGACCTATTCGCATACCAACTATAATATACATTAAAAAATCATAAAAATCGCTCGAGCCTTTTGGAGGAGTGTGACCACAACTACCATGACACGACATTTTCGTTTTATACTATGATGGTGTATATAAATAAATAATTATGTACACTAAGTTTGACATAAGTTTGATAAAATCAATTAAACATGTTTTACCCTCGACACCAAAATATACAGAAGCGATCTACTAAGCAGTGAAGCACCAATCGGTTTCCACTTTCAGCATCAAAACAAAGAATTTGGACAAGTGCCGAGATTACCAAATTTAAAACATTTCACACTCTGCACCTCAGCACAATTTATCTTACAACTTGGCAGAGACACGATTCGGTACTAAATATTTCGAAAGTCAGGCTGCATAAGACATTGATTTGAAGCAGAGTAAAACTGGGTTACCATTGAGCACAATGCTCTATCTTATTGTTTTCAACACAATGCAACGTCTT
Source organism: Eupithecia tripunctaria (assembly GCA_955876795.1). NCBI lineage: Eukaryota > Metazoa > Arthropoda > Insecta > Lepidoptera > Geometridae > Eupithecia > Eupithecia tripunctaria. Next base: position 12,702,159 of record OY041619.1, on the reverse strand, counting down.
GGCCAGATTGGTTCGAAGCGCCGTTGGCTACGAACAACACAAATGCTATGGATTTCGTAGCACGTCTACGGAACTCGTAGAGCCTCTACAGAGCTCGTAGAGCCTCTACGGCGAACAACTGAATAATCATGGGTAAGAGGTTTAATTACAGAAATCAAATCGATATGTTAAAATAGTGTGATTTTTCGATAAATAACTTTTTTCAGCTTGTTTCGTCCCACGGCTGGGCAAACCTCAACAGCCTACTGCTGGTAGCAGGCCTCCCTCAGATAAGCGCCTTAAGCTGAGGAAGGTCTGGAGTAGAGGGCAAGGTATCCCGTCGCGCTGCGGCCGAATCGGCGGACAGTAGGCTGGCTTAAGGCGGTCTATATTTACCGTCACGTCTTTGCACGCTATACGCGAATAGGTAATAGTACTCGTAGTAATAGTCTTAGCACGTCTCTTGAGCACCTGTGTAGGCGGGCTGTAATGAACCACGCAGCACTTCTTCCCAAAGGTATACATGACTACTGGTTGCAAGCTCCTTAATGGCGTTTCTCTAATGGGTGGTAATGCCTATAACCACTGTAAAGATAACTATACTGTATTGTATCTTCATACAAATGGCCGGAACGTGGGTCATACCGACGCGCCTCGTGTTCGGTACACTCTCGGTACACAACAAGCCGGAACATGTCGCGGTTGGCAGTACGAACGGGGCGGGGCGCGCCGCCTTCACAATTCAAATTCAAATTCTTAATTCTAAACTCTAAATTCAAAATCTCTTTTTCAGCAGTTTGTAATCATATTATATTAAAAATACTAAATAAATATGGAGAACATTTTTTATATTACGGTATTAAAGGTAAGACAGAAATATTTTTTATACCCACTAGTTGATTAGTTTCTTTTAACCGACTTTAAAAATAGGAGGTTCTCATATTGTGTTTTTTTATCTTTGTTAGCTCAGAACTTTTGACTGGGTGGTCCGTGCCCGGTGGGGAATCGTTGTAAAGATCGCAGTTGGTAGGTACAGATAAAAACATCTTTATACTTATAACTAGTTTCTGCCCCTAGCTTCGTACGTTGTTTCTATGGAAATGTTTAATGGTGATTTCTATCCCAAGGGAATTGATTTATGGGATTAAAAGTAGCTTATGTTTGATTCCAGGAATTTCGATAGCTTGTGATAATAGGGACCTTAATAAGCTGAGGTTAAAAAATATTATTATCGTTAGTGTTTCTTGCATTTTGGTTGAGTAGGTAGGTGTTGAAGTTTTTGTTGTCGATTGGAGTTTGACGACAGCGGTTTTTTGTTACTTAGAATACGGGATTTTTTTTTAGACGCCTTGAATGGTAAAAAGAAAAATCATTCATTCCAAAAGATTTAAAAAAAATATAATATTAAAATATACAATCTAATAGAAAAAAAATTAAGTAGGTAGGTAGATGACATTAAAATACTGCAGGTAGGCAGCCCTAGCGCGTTACGCGGCTGACGCGGCTGTAGGTAATTATTTCAAAAATAGAGCGGAGTCACTGTACTGTATAGATGACTTTACCGTGCTATAACCCTGGGCATGCGGGTTGGGGATTGCAATTCTGCGGCGACCGCTGCTACCCGTCCCCCGGTGGATATCCCTTAGTCGCTTCTTACGACACCCATGGGAAGAGATAGGGTGCTGCAACTTCTAAGGACCACACAGCTATATCAAACTGCTCTGGCTGGGGAAAGGCCTCCCTCAAATCCTGGAGGGATTGCTGAGATCACTCGGGATTTAATTTTAATGTACGTAACAAAATTTTCTCATAGCATTAGCTTTTATAAAACAAATAATAAAATTCGTGGGCGACATTAAAAGGTAATAATTCTATGTCACTTTTAGTAACTTTATCCCCAATTTAAGTTCAAACGACAAATTAAAAATAAGAGACATTCATCATTTATGCAAGAGCCATCTGGTTCGCTTACAAATACAACAAGAGCAATTGTAGTAAATCATAGACTTGGGGAAATTTGGTTTCGATTATTTGTTTGCGTTGCTACAGAATAATACTGTTGCTTTCATAAAACAGAAGCGTAAAGGAATTTACCCGCATCAGCTACAATGTAAAGATGTATGTATATTAAACATTACATCCTTATTCATAATGCTCTGCTAACTTAGCACACAGCTAAAGTCAGGCTGAGAGTACATCTTTCCATAGGAATCAGCAGGAGGCAGCTATAATGTAAATTTTTACATGTATGTTATATGAAGGGTTTAATGTACATTATAGCTGCCGTCTATAAACCCTTATTACCTAATAAAATAAAGTAAAAGTAAGAAACGAATACCCGACTACGTCAAAGTTGTAAACGAGCGTTCAATGATGTTTCAAATTAATATTACCGATTGGAATTTATCCACCATTCATTTTGTTACTCAAGTAGTCGGAGGCCCCAAAGCTAGTGAATTTAATTTTAATGTTCCTACAAAGGTCTATAGATAGTGTAAATATACTTTTATTGAAATATTTTTTGTTAATAAACTTACATGCTATGTGTAACTGAACCATAACCTCAACCTCAACAGCATGCATTGGTCCACTGTTGGACGCAGCTGATAAGCTCCTTATTGGCGTTTATCTCATAGGTGGTAATGCCCATAATCCCCACGCTGGGCGTGCGGGTTGGGGATTGCTGGACGGTGGTAAAATAGTTCTGCAGGGGGTGCTGCTGCCCGCCGCCCGGTGGATATCCCTTAGTCGTCTCTTGCGACACCCATGGAAGAGTTGGAGTGGTGCAAATTTTAGGCCAAATTGTTAGACATTCATTGGCTTAGAATATGTAACCATGTAACAGTAAATCTATAAATTATAAATAACATTGAAAGTTTGTGATCTACAAGCACCTTTTCATGAAAGATCATTAAACCCAAAAGTTACATTCACCTAAAATATCAAGATAAGATACCTTATTATTTATTTTCTATTTTGCGAGCCCACACAAACGATTTCCTAATAAATAAACAAATTACCGTTATTGAAAACGGCGAAGGGAAATGGAAAATCCACGTCGACCGGATCTCGCTCCGGATTCGCATCGGCGCGTGTCTGTCGGAACTGTCATTACTTGAACTTTGTTGTAGTTCGAATGGAGTTTAAAATAATAGTTAAATCACCATGGTCTTTAATCATAATAATATATCATACCTATATGGTTTCAAAAATACTTCAGCTACACGTAGCAATAGATGGATTGACACGAACATTGGGACATAATGTTCGAAAATCACTATCTATAACAAGCACAGGACTGGTCTGGCTTGGAGTATTGCAGCCATGCTTGATGAGCTTGCAGCCTTGGACTATATACCCTTCACTCGCACTTAGCGGTTTTCCTCCACCTTCATTATGAAGGAATTAAGAGTATATAGCTTTAAGTATCTGGGACATTTCCTTACCGACGACCTTGACGACCAGGTAGATATAGAACGAGAACGTAGAGCGCTGGCGGTCCGGAGTATTTTGCTGGCGCGAAGGTTTGCCCGTTGCAGTAGGCAAGTGAAAATCACGCTGTTCAAAGCCTACTGCCAATCGTTCTATACGGGTAGCCTCTGGGCTAGCTATACTAAACGGACGCTCAGCGCTCTACGTGTGCAGTATAACAACGCCTTCAGGATGTTGTTGCGGCTGCCTCGCTTCTGCAGCGCATCCCTTATGTTTGCTGAGGCGCAGGTTGATGGCGTTCATGCCATCATCCACAAGAAAACCACTTCGCTGCTGCGCAGAACGTGGGGCAGTACCAACAACATCCTGAAGGCCGTTGATAGTAAGTTTGCCTCGCCTATCATGCAGTCTTTTAACAGAATCCTAACTCTATAGACTTCGTAGGTTGGGATTCTGTTGAATGGTTGCATAACTCTTGTGACGGTATGGAGTATAGTTTTATTTTAGTTATCTTTGTGTTCAATTTAATTTATGTGTAATGTTTTAATGTGATGTGTAACTGATGGACATTGTGTGAATAAATAAACTTTTTATTTTATATATTTATTTATTATTCGCACCGCCAAGGAATGGAACTCGCTTCCTGCCTCTGTTTTTCCAGCCAATTACAAACTGGGTTCCTTCAAGACAAGGCTGAATATATTGTATCTTCTAGCTAGACCTTCGTGATACACTGCCGTCAGCTGCATCTTCACTTTCCATCAAGTGAGATTGCAGTCAACCGAAGCCGAAGGCCTACGGTACATTGAAAATAAAAGAAAAAAAACCTCGAGTCTAAAATCTACATAACATTTATGGTCAAAAGGATGGCTATAAGATCTTACAAAAATATAAAGACAACCAAAAACAGCTGCCTCATAAAAATGACAATTTAATATACAAAACAACAAATACAAATGAAGAGCTTTGTAATAAAATTTTAATAAACCCAAGCACCCCCAATTTGTATGCTGAATCTAAGTAGGGTCTCACGATTCCAGAATTTCCGGGCGAAATTAAACAGATTACTTATAAACACTAGGCTGTGCCGCGTCTTTACATGCCTTTTCCAGGGTCTTTTGTTATTTTAGCTTTTTAACAATGTACACAAATAAAAAATACAAAATTTCAGTCCGATCTGTTGTGTACTTTTGTCGTGAAAAAGAAACAAACTTCAATCCTTATATTATAACTATCTGTTCAAACACTAGTTCGTTCAACACAGCTCGCGGATTCAAAAGAATTTGTCACATAACAATCATATAAATGAATGATGGCAGACATCCAAAGTTACGCATTTCTATTATTAGTGTGAGCGATACAAGGGTCGGGATAGGTATTGCCTACAACTTAATTACATTTTGCTTCTTCTACAATTAAAATTGCCTGTTTGCATAATACTAAGCTTTCCCAATTAAGATTTTTAAACGAAGTAGGAATATCATCAACAAGTTAATGTAAGGTTTCAGGGGTTGAAAACGTGTCTTGAAGTGGGATATAACCTGTAGACTACTTGTTTTTCTCAGCTGAAAGGGTGTAAAAATAACAACTTTTTTACGTAGCGTAATTTTACTGACATATTTTTCGCTTCATTGAGTATGCTTGGTTTTTTAGATGCACGTTTCAATAGCTGTTTTATGATCTGTTGAGCTTCCTGTAGATTGATTGAAACAGTTTGCAATTAGCTCAATGGTTTCAATTGTAAATACTAACTAGTTCGAATTTATTCTATTGATTGTATTTTTCTTACATAAAGTACTTAAACTATTTATTATACAGGTAAGTATATTATTATTAGTACCTACCTACTTAATTTTTCAATCGAATATTTTATTTACTGAAAAGTCCACGCGAGATTGATATTAGAATTCCATAAATAAATATTGGTGGACCTTCCACACATTCTAATCCCTATCTATTATGTATCTTAAATTGATAAATTATTTCTATTTATTCTTATGTATTGCTTAAGATTAGATTTACTTTGTTTCTACATATAAGCCATTTTTATAGAAAACTTTTTAAACATTCACTTTCGTGATTTGTTATCATAATTAATGATGTTATCGGCTATTTATCGCGTACCTTCTGTTATATTCACTGTAACGCGGTAGAAACGTAGGAGAAATAATAACAGAAGGTACGGGATTTATACCCGATAAAATCATTAATTAACTTATTTGTATGTATCAGAATCAAAATATTTAATTATTGTAAAACTGTTTGTACAATTTGGTGTTCACAGTAGGTACAGAATAAGTTTTCACAATTTTCTCCAACTGGACGTACAAAAAACCAAATTAAAATAAAAATAATTTAAGGAAAACCAAAAAAAATCTACATGTAAAGCTAACATAAATATTCAAGTTTGAATTTTACCTGTAAGTCCACTTGTAAGATATAAATATGAAATTTGATAAACTAGGCACTTCGCAGGTCGTGTTGTGTTAATAAATACTATTTATTTGATTCCATAACTGTTAACAACTTTTTGGTCCTTTTTTTCCATTCTAATTTTTTAAAGTAATTTTATTATATTTATATATCAGTCCTATCGTATATACAATAAAGTAAATATGTTTATGTGAGCTTAACAAAATTAAAGCATAACATAACAAACTACACTAATCTAAGCAGAAGGGGTATTTTAATTCGTCGGAAAGTCCGTCGGATCCGATATCGGATGCTTTTGACAAATCAACAGTTCTGTCGGAATAGAATTCAAATTCTAAAGTTTTCGCTTCGGAAACGAATCAAATGAATTAAATACGCTGCTGAAAGCAAAGTGCCCAGAATGCGGCTTAGATTTTTAAGAAATAGTTATTATACCTAAGTGTAAACACTAGTTGTAATTGTTTTATTCTGTTATTGTTATTTTATTGTTGTTATACTAAAATGGTTTATAGAAAAAAAAATAAAGCGACATAACAAAATATAATATACAACATTACAATAAAAACTAATTAATTCAACTTATCTATAAGTTCGATGAAAACATGGGTTAGGGTACGTTCCGTCTGAATCTAAAGATTCGCGAATAGTTTCGGGCGAAACGTCCCCTTCTCTTTTGAGAAGGGTACATTTCGTCCGAATCTAAAATGTCTTGGTTTACGAGTAGTACACCCAATGCAAAAGTGAAGGGGACATTTAGCCCGAATCTCTTCGATACTTTCAAGGGTCTTATAATGGTAGGTACCTACTTAAAATTTAAGTCAGCAAATTACTTAGGTTAATACATAGCCGAAAAAAAATGAACCACCCACAAAATTTTAAACTATCGAGGTTAAAAGCCAAAAGTGAAACTGCACTCACTTTCGGGTGATAAAAATGCTGCCCTTGCATTTTATTACGTCAGGTTTCATCAAATGACCTATGACAACTCAACGTCAAAACTTTATGACCATACAAAAAGTACAAGTGTGACGTCACGGTTCGGCTGCCAATAACCTTGCGTTTAGAAATTTTGCGGTTGCGATCTAAAATATCTACATTTCAATGATTAAATTTCACATTAAAAACATCAAAATATACAAAAATAAATATACAGATTTATTTCTATATCAATAGAGTATTCTATATCAATACGTAATATCAATTCTATATATACCTTATTGTCTACTTATTAACTTGTGATGGTTTTATCTCTCTTGTGTATCCGAAACCAAAATCGTGTAACTTGACCCCGTTTGCGAAGTGGATGAATAATCTAAACTCCGGAAAATTATCCACTTCGAAGGGTCAGCATTAAATCAAGGTTTAAACGCGGTTTAAGCGCTTAGTCCCGGAGTAGCTAGTTACCCGGCCATTGAGTTCTCAAGGGTTTTTTTCTGGAGCAGAAGTTAATTTAGTTCTCAACTGTGCTTAGACTTAACAAATTTAACAAAAGGAGCTGATTTCAAAGTTTCAAGTTGCAGATTTTTTTTAATCATCACATCACATCACACTAATATTATAAAGGCGAAAGTTTGTATGGATGTATGGATGGATGGATGGATGGATGTTTGTTACTTCTTCACGCAAAAACTACAGGACGGATCTGGCTGAAATTTGCATACAGGTAATTCTAATCCTGGAATCAAACATAGGCTACTTTTTATCCCATAAATCAGTTCCCGTGGGATGAAAATCACCTTTTAATGTTTCCATAGGAACAACGCGTGCGAAGCCGCGGGGCGCAGCTAGAAGTAATATAAATTATGTTGGACGATTCACACAGCATTTTATCTAGCCTGAAGCTAAACAAAGCTTGTGTTATGGGTACTAGATAACATCCGTAGTAGATAGATCACAGAAATCGTAATAATATTATTACGATTTTTGTGGAATAGATAGAAAGATTCACGACATCCGGAACTGGAATGATTAAATATATCCACAAATCGTACAAACAAACGTTTGTTCGGGGGCCGGAATCGAAAAGAATTAACACTAAGATAGGTGAGGTGTAAAAACGGTTAGCTACATGATGCAAACAAAAATCACCGAATTGTTGTGAAACTTAATACTAAAATAGTATGTACCAAATAACTTTCGCAACTTGGTTGGAAAACCATCAAGTGTCGAATCAAAAAGGTATCAACTCAGCATGTTGCTGAGTAGATAAGTATAAATTACCTACACAGCGCTGGTGTTATGTTGACCCTTGTGTGGTTAATCGCAACCTGCAGGAGATTATGAACCGTCAACTTGAGATACGGTAAGTTATTGCACGATAGGGCAATGACCTTCGTCGTTCGGCCTAAGAACTGACCCCTCCAATTCAGACCTATACCGTGTCCATTTTAAATATAGCATGTTAGTAAACAAACCGCCCATACTTAACCTAAACTTCACTTTGTTGGCGCGTCATTTTATACCTACGTTATTTAGGGTAAATCCGGGATATATGCCCAACCTTTTTTATTTCACTCATATCTCCATAAATACAAATAATACGCCGATGGTTTTCATATGTGCCGTCGCTTTGTTAATCTATATAATCGCCCTGTAGTGCTTTTTGTAGACTAGTCAATAAATAAAACGTATATTTTGAGTTAAAAATAAAACTGCATAATGGGATAGATGCCTCACATGCGGGTTATATGCCTAACACCATTTTTTTTGAACGGGATAGATGCCCTTTGCAGGAAAACAATTATTTTGAACATACGTTTCAATCAACATTATTATTTATTAAATATATATATTGTTTCAGCTATTTATATAAACATTTTAATTAAAAACCCTAAAGAACACTAAGGGACCGATAATAATAGGTACAAAAATATAATGATATTAAAAACTGCAAGCCTAATTACAATTAGCCATTGGATGACGTTACTTATTTACTATAAACATAGACAATTTCAATTAAAACACTAAAGAGATCAATCATCTACAACACTAAAACATAATCTTCAAGTTAAAAATAAAAATTATTACAAAAATTAAAATTATTTATTTGTCAGTTCTGCCATAGCTGCCAATGTGTTCTTTTGTCCATGTAATGACACGCGGTCGGACGCCGGCTTTACGCTTGTATTTCCGGGCATTTCCAATATGAATCATATAACATAGTTAAGTACACGAAAGTACGGCAAGGGATAGATGCCCTTAGGGGCAAATATCCCAAAACTTATTGGGGCATATATCCCTTTTCACAGGGATAGATGCCTTTGAAAGAAATAGTGGTTAATAGTTTATTTTAGAGTAAAAATTAAATTAATAATAATCTATATACATTACTCCTTATTCAGAATCAAAAAACAAAAAAACTTACTTATTAACTCCAAAGTTATAGAGGGCCGAAAATCATCCATAAAGTAAAATAACGACTGTTTGACTCGTCATTGTCACTAGCACTCCTACGCACAACCGCACGTGCCAAATTTTTGTGACAGACTGACTTGAGGAAGGGGCGCGTCCGTATTATAAGGTATTCTTTTGTACACGTATCTTGCATTTTACACAATTGCACTGAGGCGTCTATCCTGATTGGGCGTAAATCCCGGACTTACCCTACATTACTTGTCGATTTGAGATCCTTTCTTCAATCAATATTGCTTACAATTACATTTGAAACTTGACGCCAAGCAAGTCAGTTTTAGTTATTTGTGTCGTGGTTTGTTTACTAACATTCTACATGCTCGATGGATACGGTATAGGATGTAGTAAGAACCGACTTAGGAAGGGCAGCTGCTATGTATTGTGTATTTTTAACACCTCGCGATCGCCAATTAGGCTACCAAACCTAGTAATAGCACCTTTTGTTTAGAGGAAGCACAGTTCAGCAGTGGACGTATAATGAAAGACATTTATACCAGAATCACAGAGGGAACCTGTACTTAAAAGAGCCTTAGGTATACTCGTAAGATATAAGAGATAATAATAAAATAATTTTTAGACTAACGCCCCAACAACGGGGTAAATGTTTGACACGAGTTTATTTATCACCTTCTATCGTAGAACTACTTCTGTGCGTCAATCTCAACCTCAACTGCCTAAATTTGTTCCTGGACGCCTCCCAACAACATTAAACAAATGAATAAATTATTCTAAATTAACTGCGCCCCGCGGCATCCCACGGGAACTGATTTATGGGATAAAAAGTAGCCTATGATTGCTTCCGCGATTAGAATTACCTGTGTGCAAAATTTCAGCCAGATCCGTTTAGTAGTTTTGGCGTAAAGAGGTAACAAACATCCATCCATACATCCATACAAACTTTCGAATTTATAATATTAGTGTGATGATGATTTTTTATACGAATAGTGTAGGGCCGCAGGGAGTGGCACAATGTGTCCAGGAGTCCAGTAAACAGTATATTTATTTTATTTTTATTTTTCTGTCTTTCAAAGCGTTAACAAAATGCCAATGCACGCACATTATACACATTATACACATATAGATATAATTAGTGTTTTTGTCAATAAACCCAACTGTTATTATTGCCATTCATCGTGCAATCAACTTTTGTAAACAAGCACACTACAAACCACACAATTCACTAATACCAAATAAGTGAGCTCACTCACTTCGTTGGGCGACAAACACGGCGCGGTGTCACTACGGAAAGGGCCTATCTAACGATTTAAATCTTTGCTGATCCGTTTAGTAGTTTTAGAGTGAAAGACCAACAAACATACATACATCTTTACAAACTTTCGCGTTTATAATATTAGTAGAATACGGTACTGTATTGTAGTATTCAATACTGAATACAGTAGTGAGTGAAGACAGTCTGTAAATCATGATCATGATGATACGTTTATCAATTTGATTACGTCTGTTTTTTGGGTCAACCAAAAATACATTTCCCGCGCGTTATATTTAGAAAAAGGACATTTAATTTTAAACTTTTCATCGCACATGAATTCCTTAAATTGTTTCCAACCTACCTACGTCACGCGATAAAATTATGTACCTACCTAAGGTGGGCAATTTGCATTAATCGCTTCATTCGGATAAAATGATTGTTTGAAACAACTAAAAACAGAACTTAAATCCCAATGTTTTAAACTGTTTTTTTTTTAGGTTTTTCGGGATATATACGCATCTCTCGAAATATTTTTTATGGGACCAACTCGTGATCATTTTCTATACAACTGCAAAAATAACCAAAGACTTTTTAATCCATTATCAAATTAGGTTAAAAATAACTCTCTTCTTGAGCCACCGTCAATCGTAGTCGATACTGATCCTTAATAGCATCCCCCATATTACCCTGGGAAGCTTTGATTGGGAAGCGACAAAGTGGTAGTTGATTCGTTAACAACCCCGTTAGTTTGTAGTTTCTCATCTGCCGATGGAGCTCCGATGTGGTTCAATTGCTCAGCACCGATTGCATCGTAGGCGAAAGTACGATTTGGAAGATACGAACCAAAAAAGTTTAACTACGAACCTTATTTGTTTTGGAGGAACACTAACGCAAATAAGGTTTTAGGTGACCCGCTTACATGCGTAATGAATTCGGCTAACTACGATCGTTTTTATAGTAAAGAATGGATATCAAAGCTGGATTGAAATAGCACAATTTTTTTTATGTAGATATATCTACTATATATATACTATATTTATCACCCAGTCAGAAGCGAGGTATCAGAGTTGTTATCTGAGATAACAAACATTAGATAATTAATTTTGTTGTTATCTGAGATAACAAACATTAGATAATTAATTTTGTTGTCAAAACTTTCAACCCCTAAACCAAATTAGAATGAGACCACACAGAAAGCACCAGCTTTCATATAAATAAAGAATCATGAAAATCGGACCACCCAGTCAAAAGTTCTGAAGAAACAAACATAAAAAATAAAAAAATACCGTTGAATTGTGAACCTCCTCCTTTTTTTTAAGTCGTTTTAAACAGACAGTCGAACTAAGAACCTACTTTTCTAAAAGTTGGGTAAAAAATCTGAATCAGTTAGCGCGCGGTAAGCCAGCTAATTGCAACTTAGCTACCTGCTTATTTGATTACTCTTGCAGCCTCTGAGAAAAATTTTAAACCTAGAAAGTAAAAATAAACCTCGCTGCTTACAAATGGAGAACAGTCCATAAACAAAATATTTGTCTTACTTTAAAGCCATATTGAATTATAAAAGAGAGAATGATTTCTTTATATATTGAACAGACTTGTAAAAAAGAGGTTATTCCAATTTTCATAGTATACATATAAATCACAAATAAGGGAGAAAACTGGAAAAACTTTCTTTTTCCCATTTGTTATTTTTTTCTAGAATCACTTATTTATCCCTGTTTTCCTCCTAAACGGTTTTTATCATTCTAGTTTTCCCTCTTGGGATAATGAAACCAAGAGAATCATAAAAACCAGTACTTATCAATTTCATCAATTTTTTTTTTCATCATCATCATCATCCGCGGCCCGACTTCACCCACTGCTGGGTATAGGCCTCCAAACTTTTGTGCCACTCCACACGGTCCTGAGCCAATCTCATCCATTTTATTTTTATTAAAATAGAAATATTTATTTCCCCAATTCTTCCCGTGGGTGTCGTAAGAGGCGACTAAGGGATATCCACCGGGGTTTGGCAGCAGCGCCCCCTGCAGTACAATTTTACCACCTAACATCGATGCCCAAACCGCATGCCCAGCGTCGGGATTATGGGCACTACCCCCATGAGATAAACGCCAATAAGACGCTTACCTGAGTCCAGCAGTGGACCAATACAGGCTGTTGAGGTTGAGGTTGAGAATCATTTATTGTCCAATACAAAGAGCTACAGAAAAATTGTCCTTACAATACTTAGGCCCGTATTATGAAAGCTTGCTCAGTCATAGAGCTATGCTTGAGTGTCGTTTATGCCATAGAAAAGCGTTGCTCAAACATAGATCGATGACTGAGCAACCTTTCATAATAGGGGACCTTAGTGCGCGGCACAATACAATGGATTCGTCAGATGGGTTAACACATAAGTACCTACACAACACAATTCATAAATAATATTATATTTGTTTGTTTATATTATTCGTCAATTGTGAACCTATTTTGATGATTCTTTTGGTTTGTATAGAATGTTCCCTGGGCCCCATAGGAATAAGTTTTATTCTCGATGGATAAATATTTAACAATTATGTATGTTCCCGTGGTGGTCCCATAAAAGTTTTATTCCCGAGGAATTAATACTTGACATACACGACTTTCTCTAAGAACATCAAATACTCTTACATTCCTCAGTGAATTAGAGTCAATTGCACCTAATTTCTTATTTGATAGTAATAACTATTTATCAAGCTGTTTATATAATAAAAAATTTACTTATCTAAGTGCTTATTTTGTAAGTCTAAAGAAACAAACGATTTGACTCTGACTCTGACTCATTCTCTATGCCAGCACTAAATAAATGTTAAAACCATTGATTAATTAAAAAGGGAAGATAGGTTACGTTCTCCCAGCGCTTACTCAAAAATTGGCATGTGTTACAACTACACGCAAACACATACGCTTACAGTTATATTACCAGTCCTGTGCGATACAAAGAAGAACAAAGACGGAAAGACGTGCCTAAAACCGAAGTGAGACCGAGACAACAATATTTCACGCGAATCACGACCGCCCGTGCCGCCGGTCCGACGGTGACTGAGGTGGGAGCACACAATTTCACACAATATGAGGTTGCCATTTTGTAGAAACTAGTACCTCATCTTTCCTTTTTAATTAATCAATGGTTAAAACCATGTATATAGTTTTACAGTTTGAAAATAAAACTTTATGCCTATCCAAAATAGGATAGATACCCAAAATAACTCGAGCCTAGTGAAATTCTAAAAGCGTAAGACAATTTGATAAATTACCTCTAATGAGGGGCACGTATCAGCACAAACAGGGTTAGGATGAGGTTAGGACTAGAGATGCCCCTAGTTTGACCTATCCACACCAGTAGGGTGTTTTAATCCATTCCATTCGTTTCCGAAGCGAAAACACATATAAGATATCGAGGGCCTAGCCAACCGCCATTCGCTTAGAAGCAATATATTGCAAATTATTTATCTAATGTTTGTTACCTCAGAACTTCTGACTGGGTGATCCGATTTGAACGACTCTTTATTTATTTGAAAGCTGATGCTTTTCGTGTGATTCCATTGGTCCTGTTCTGATAATGGCATCCGAGAAAACTATAATATAATTGATTGTGTATCTAAATATTGCCCTTTAAATACAAATTTTTGTGTTGTTCAATGCAGCTTTGATATGCTACAACATTTTTTACTATAAAAACTATCGTAGTTAGCCGAATTCATTACGGATGTAAGCATGTCATAATATGTCACGTGATCTGTTTCGATTTTTTCCCTACGAATTTTTCAATTGTTTTGGATTGGCTTCATAGCGAATGCCGGTTGGCTACGCTCTCAGATTCGAATTTGAATTCCATTCCGACGAAACTTTAGAACGCTATTTTGATTTGTCAAAAGTTTCCGATATAGAATCTGACGGCATTTCCGACGATTAAAATACCGGCTGCCACAACAAATAAAAAAAAACAGAAGTCCTCAAGATTATGAACCAAATTATCATCCACTAGATTACCAACCAATGCAAATGTAGTAGTTGGTGAAATTTGTAATAAAGCTTCTACGAGTATAAATTGCAATAAGTGAAGTTGTATTGGAAATGTAGTTTCTTTTCTGTGATTTATTAGAATTAGTTAGAATTTACAGCATTTATATTATGATAGACATTTATAAATTTAAGTGACACATCCTATTATAACTTAAGGCTCGTTCAATAAACACTTCAAACCGGAATGGAGGGGGTTTTGGAAAACATCACGGAATATTAGGTACGAGGATCTTATTATTTTAGACAATGATATTTTCTTTTATGATACTATTTTGTATCAACAAAATATACACGTGATTTTGGATAAAGTGAAGGTGTTCTAAAAACTCCCCACGTATCACCATGGAGAAGGAGGGTTAAAAAACTTTAGTCAGAAAACTTGGTGCGTTAGAAAAAGGTAGTACCTACATTTGCCCTTCAAGGTAAAACTGGAAAACCACATTTTTGAAGATAGATAGATAGATAGAAAATACTTTATTGCACACTTTAAACTAAGAAACAATTTACAAATAAAATAATTAAAACTAAGTAACAATTGGCGGTCTTATCGCAGACAGAGACATCGAATATACATGGGGTCTATGTGCATGTAATAATTATGGTAATACTTAAAAATAAATACTTTATAGAAGTTCAGTTTTCGGGAATTTCAGGACGGAAAACTGGGATAAACCATATGAAACATAGAGGATTTATTGGTTCATTAATTCTAAAGCTACCCTCAAGTCGATAGCAACCCTAGTTTAAATCAATCGTTTTAAAGGCAGCGGGCCGCCGCCGTCCCACAGGCCCCACGATGCGGCTCACGTCCGGACGCTTGTCGGGACGCGCGTGGCCCCACCGCGGCACATAATAAGTGGGACGGTTGGGACCACGTTCCCGGTAGATCACCTATTGATACCTTACTGGAATGCTGAGTGTGGGCCGTATTTGCCTGCTACGCACAAAATTAGTATAAGTCAAGAATTAATTTAGTGAAGTCAAATATTGTGTTGTGTAGTTTTTAGGCAAATAAAATTATTTTCTTTCTTTCTTTTTTTCTACTGAAAGTATACGCGTTGGGTAAATGATGATGTTTTTAAGGGTCGATTTAATGATTAAATTAGTTGTTTTAAATTTAAAAAGTTGCATTGTTGGATATAAATGTCGGGAAAGTAATTTTCCGCAAAATGTTAACCCTAATAACACTAATCACAACACACTAATATTATAAATGCGAAAGTTTGTATGGATGGATGGCCTCTTCACACCACGTATTGGTCCACTGCTGGACGTAGGCCTCCCCCTGCGCGACTTATTGGCATTTGTCTCATGAGGGGTAATGCCCATAATCCCCACGCTGGGCATGTGGGTTGGGGATCGCAGTTCGGTGGTAGAATTGTTCTGCAGGGGGCGCTGCTGCCCGCCCCCGATAGATATCCTTTAGTCGCCTCTTAGGACGTCCACCCAAAATTTTAAATTTTGAATTTTGAAAAATATGTGATTTGGAGCGGTGTGCAGTGCAACCCTTACAGATAAGGTCAAGCAAGCAAGATATATTGCAAAAACAATCACAAACAAAACAATATACGAGGCATTGACACTGAATCCGCTTTGGAGAAACGCCAAGAGATTCAGCTAAACTTTGAGACACTTAGGAACCATCGGTGTAAGTAAATTTTGAGCGACTGGGTACCAGCTTCTCGAAAGTGGAAGGCTCAAATTAGGTCCAACTAGGTCTAGCAACCTCAGTCATATTCAGACCGGCGCCGCCGCCGGTGTTTGTGGTTCGCGTGCGTTTGTTGTCTCGGTCGCACTTCGGCCTAGTGCTACTACAAATCACTCAACATCATTCGAAAACTATGACTTACTACGAAAAGTTCTATCTACGGAAAACTAAAACTTTTAAGCCTCCAATACATGTTGGGCCATCGCTCGGTATCGCTCGCCTAGCTGGCCGAGTAAATACAAGCGCCAATGTGTATAGAAGTCATTTGGAGTGACTTGTCACCTCTTGTCACCGCTCGCGACCGCTTGCGGCCAATCGCCTCACTTCGGAGCCATGTCAGTTTTTCTGCACAAATCAAAGTCTTGCCTGCGCTCCGCCAATCGTGTCCACATGTTTGTGTAGTTTGTGGTGCAATAGTTTGCACTTGCCTTGTATTGATTTGCCTACGCTCGCGTTGGCCTTAGCTCGGACAACATGTATTGGAGCCAACTTTTGTGCTGTGCTACACAGCACAGGGTTGCCCTAAGCTTTGATAGAAAACCTGCGCTAACTTTATGAACTAGATTTACCCTTTTCCCCTTATTCATAATAGTCTGCTAACTTAGCACACTGCTAAATCTAGCTCTGTCTTCTTCTATTGTCATAAGTCAGACTGAGAAATAACACTACTTAGCAGACCATTATGAATAAGGGGATAGACTTTAGTAGTAAAGTAACCTATTTTATTAGAAACCTGTATCCCTGCTTATAACCACTTATAACCACTTACCAAAGGCTTGAAAACCCTTAACTCAGGTAGCATCAATCAAAGATATTTAATTAAATGCCATAAAAAGTTATGTGTCACTTGAAATGGGGGTCGAATGGAATCCAACGTCTAAGACAGAGCGATTAGCTCCGCGTTGGAATTCATTTCACAGTCACCTTGCGGCTGGAGACGATTTATAGGGGTACGTCGTAGAGCTGAGGTCTACTTTATACTAGAGGCGACAAAAGTCAATACTGATCAACGACACTTTTGAGGTGCATACACCAGTGAAAGTGGCGCCTCCGCTTATTTTATCATATAATTACGTTTAACACAGGAAGTTTTAAAAATCCAGTTTGTGGTATCTATTATAAGTTATTTATTAATGCCTCTGTAATAGTTTCATTTTATAAAGCTTAGGCAGAGATACGAAGTTGTGCTTTTCGGCCACCAAACTCTATTTTCGCATCTCTTTCTAAACTATATGAGATAAAATTATTACAGAGGTATTAAAAAATAGCTTATGATAGATACCACAAACTGTACGATGGATTTTTAAAACTTTTTTAATTAAACCTAAGCCAATATGACAGCGATACCTATTTTATTACATTTTCACGTTAATCATAGGATTTTTTTAAAATCCATCGTAGGATTTCAAGAAATGCAGGTTATAATTTTATACTCCTCTGAGCCTACCCCACTCCTCTGTATGTTTTTTTTGTTAAGCCTTTATTTTCAAGTATTACTCACATAATTGGTAAACGTACGGATACCCGCGACGAGCTGTGTAGTGTAACTGGCTCAGAATTTGCACCACCCCAACTCTTCCCCTGGGTGTCGTAAGAGGCGACTAAGGGATATCCACCGACAACGGGCAACAGCTCCCCTGTAGAACAATTCTACCACCAAACTGCGATCCCAAACGCGCATGGATAGCGTCGGATTTAAAGCTATTATCCCCCATGAGATAAAAGCCAAATAGGGCGCTTATTAGGGGGAGGCCCGCGTCCAGCAGTGGACAAATATAGGCTGTTGAGGTTGAGATCAAGGTTATGTTGTCTTAGCAAACAAGGGAACTGAAGAGAAAAAGCACTTGTCTCATTTCCTTAACCTACTTTCAACAACTATTTCAGCTCTAGACCAGGTCCTACAACTTGGAGTTACATACTCTGTGGTGAAGATAAGACCCGTTTAAATTGCTAGGTGCACGCATGATGCCCGAGGCGATTAAAACTTCATTTGCGGTTTTATCAGCGTCGTTATTGTCTATTTACTTTAGAAAAAGATAATAGCAAAAATCATTATTTGCCTGGGAATTTAAATTTTGGGCAAATTAATAAATTATAGTATGAAGAATGTGATAACGCAGCAGTGGCAAATAAGGGCGTTGGAAAATAAATACGGGCTTTTACATTCGATTATTTTCTGGTTAATGTACCTACCTAGATCACGCGTAGTTACGTTATCTAATCGATCTTTATAATATTTGAAAGACCTTACCATTACGATTTTACTTACCTTAGACTCTGAAATTAAATCTTAGCTTTTGACATTCCAATTTAAATAACCTCTGGGCCTAGCCAACCGGCATTCGCTATGAAGCAATTCGAAGAGAATAGAAAGATTTGATGAGAAAGATTCGAAACAGATCATATGACTTATCTAAGGCATATGTTATAATAACCCATGCATTTTCGGATTTTTCTACTATCGCTGTCGATGCCGATTGTAATATTTGTCTAGGCCCTCTGACCTCAAAATAACTATTTCATACTGAGGTACTTTAATTTTGTAATTTTATAGAAATTATAATTGCTCTACATATCTATATCTACATTTCTAATACTCGTATATTGACCTAAAAACCTTAGAATCGAAGCTGTATTCTTGTACATGAGAGAAAAAAACCTATTATTTTGTCATAAAAAGTGGACGATCGAAAACCGGATCGAGTGTTTTCATAGTTTTATATTTATCAATTCGAGAAGAGTAGATACCTAATAATCACACTCACTCTTAGAAATAAACGCTTTCAATTTTTTGTAAAATCTACGAGTATCCGATAAGTTACTCGGCTGACTGGCCAATAATTCTCATTTACAAACCTCTGTGGTTTACTTCGTGTTATTGTAAGTTATTGAAATATCAGTTTAATTTTTAAATAAAGAAACAAAAGAGCGTGCAAAACCATCGGCAAAAGCTAGTACAAAATAAATAAAGCAATCTACAACTATTAATTCTTAAGAGGCGTACCTATCTCCTCGAATCCACATAGGGTTTTCAATCAGAGACGCGTGCCTTGAACCGGGCTCGCTAGATTACCAGCTCAGCAATAAATTGCTTCAATACGATCGACTGAAGCTTCCATTTTTTGGAAACCTTACAAATCGGCTTACTCTATGTTATGTAGGAAGACATAGCTGGGTAAATCTGGTCTTTGATTCGAGATTAGATACCTTACCTGCCTATTTATCTTTTGATAAGAATAATGCTTATATCAAAAATTTACGACGTGTTTTAATTGTTAAATAAATAATGCTGGACAATTCACACAGTATTATCTAGCCCCAAGCTAAGCAGAGTTTGTGTTATGGGTACAAGATGACTGATATAAGAAATCAAATAAAATCCCATAAAAAATCAATTTTCTTTTTTGCTTTGATAGGAATCGAACCCGCGTCCATAACACAAACATAACACAAGTTCTGCTTAGCTTGGGGCTAGATGTTGCAACGCCCTTACAGAATTCATGTAGTTCTGTCTTTGTAGGTTCTACCTAAAAATTGTTAACAACTTGTTATAAAGAAGAAAGAAGGAAGACATCTTGATCAGACACCACATACCTACGTATAATGTTATATACATAATGGTATGGTATATATATAATGTAATATATATAATATATATATATAATGGTATGGTAAGAATGGACATGAATGCAATAATTAAACAAATAAATAAATGATGCTATATGCAATCTTCATAGCATTATGTAGTCCCAGTGAAGTCCCATGTGAATTTAACTAATGATAATATTCAAATTCGAATACAATATTTAAATTCTGGAAAATTCCAGAAATTCCGATAATACTCCGAAATCAATTGAGTAGATTAAATTAATATATATGAAAAAAGATTTAATTTTAATTAAAAAAACTAGATTAAATTCCAATATTTTTTTATTACTGGAAAATTCTAGAAAAATATTATGATCTCTAAAACAGATCAAGATGAAATTTGGCGTACACTTAGAACATACCCTTCTTAGATAAATAGGCTTATAAAACGAAATACGCGTGCTAAGCCGCTGGCAGAAGCTTGTTTTTTTTATATATCACTAGCAGCGCCTCGCGATTTCACCCGTCGTTCCCGTTCCCGTTGGAATTACGGGATAAAATATAGCATATGTGACTCCCTGAAAAGTAAGCTTTTTAATGATGAACGATTTTTTTTAATCGGTCCAGTAGTTTCCGAGCCTATTCAATACAAACAAACTATCAAATCTTTCCTCTTTATTAATATTATTATTTGTATTTATAAATAGTTATAAATAGTAACGTATTCAAATTCCCATTTCTTTGGTGAAGCTAATGTATCATGCAATCCTACAATGTTTACATAGCTGTATACATCGACAACTCACTGATTTATTCCAGAGTCGACCTAGGACATGCGTGAATAAACTATAACACTGATAATATAATACTCGTTTTTGCCCGCGGCTTCCCACGGATTGTTTTTCAGATAATATATTATATATAAATATATAAAAAAGATAAATATAATAATAGCCTGAGAGCGTAGTCAACCGGTATTCGCTATAAAGCGAATCGAAAACAATAGGGTACATGCATGTAATTTCAAAATGGCTAAAAAAATATATCCGTATTCTCTATTGATATAGAAACATATCTACATATTTATTTTAGAATTTTGAGATGTTTTTATCGTAGAATTTTACCATTGAAAAATTGTTATTTTAAATCTCAATCGCAAAATTTCAAAACGCTACGCCATTGACTAGAGCGGACGTGTCATCGCTGTTCACATTTCTTCTTTTTTTATTCTGCTTGCTGCACCATGATTTGACACTATTCTGCCCACTTCACATTTCGTATTGTAGGTTATTTTCAGATTTTTCGGAAAACCTCTTTTCTGAGATGATCACTACTGAGGTCGTCACAAAAGGTTATATTCGAGTGTGAACGTGGACGTCAAATAAACATGGCGCTGTGGCAAATGCTAACAACTAGCGAGTCCAAAAAAAAAAAAAAAAAAAAACATGGCGCTAATATGGCAGCGTTTTTATCACCCGAAAATGATTGTAGTTTTGATTTGATTTTTTTACCCTATTATTGAGAAATTCAGTGAGCCTCTTATCATTTTTCGGTTCAATAATGACCTCAAGAATCGATAAAAACAATAAAAAAAATCGATGCATATACCCTATTGGTACCTATTATTATTATTACTATTGTAACTAATACAAAATTCATTTGTAGTGAAACGTATTTTATAATACAAGTGTATCAAAGAGAATCTATCTTGGTTACTGGTGTGTATATCCAACCAACCAAAATAGATAACGTATAAATCACCAAACTTCGATCCACATTATTTTATTTGTGGAAACTTATTCCTTACGTAGCCCAATACGCTGATCAAATGGCTCAATTTGCACAAACTTGTTTCTTTACGTACCTGTATCCACCCCATTTCATTCCCTTTTCATCCCCAATGTTATCATCCCGTCCAAATTGTTTCGCGATTCTATTGGGTTGTTATGAACAGGGTGGATGTTATACCTTCAACCCTAGTTTGAACTTTGCTCTTTTAGAGAGATTTAGATATTTTTGACGAAAGTTATTGATAACTATAGTTTACACTATGGGTAGTTTCTAAATCAAATAATATATAAAAACATATTAAAATAATAATATGTTAAGAATCATCATCATCAGCCCGTAGGTATAGTCTGCAAAAATTGCGCCTTACCACCACTAAGGTGATTTTTCTGTGAAGTGACTAGTTGCCAACCCCGGCTTGTTCGATATCTTTTGTTTTTAACGCAAAGCAAAATAGTTTCAAACTGGATAGGCATTCCGTTTGGCGATGGTACGTCCTGATTCCATAATACGTCCGAACTGATGAACAACACACATCTCCCCCAAACGAGACCACGAATAGCGTTCTTGAGCCGCCTCCATCCATCGACTCCCTGCGACCGCTACAATGTCGTCGGTCCGTCGGTTGGAAGGTCTTCTTACACTCCGTTTCGCATTGCATCGCGGTCGCCACTCGAGAACCTTTCCTCCCCAACGGTTATCGGTTCTTCGAGCTATATGGCCTGCCCATGCCCATCAGTATTCATCCTGCTAACTCTGAAAGCTATGTCGCTAACTCTGGTTCTTCAACGGATTTCCGTATTCCGGATCCTATCGCGTAGAGAAACTCCGATCGTAGCTCTTTTCATAGCTCGCTGAGCGACTTTGAGCGACTTTGAGCTTATGCACGAGGCCTATAGTGGTAAAATACATTGGTAAAAGACTTTCGTCTTGAGTAGTTTTATTGACATCCAGAACACCCTTAACAAATATCTGCAGATCGTACACACATTTGTACAGTGGCGGGAATCGAACTAGCAAACCCCTTGCGTCGCAGGTGGACGTTGGCCCACTGTGCCGCTGATTTTTGTCGTTTGTTTGTTTGTTTACAATACGCTTTTAGGTTAATCAAGGCCTTGGTTTTCCCAATATCTTGGTTTACATAATAAAAACAGCCTGTACATTGTTCGTCTTTACCGTCTCAGACCCATTCTTGTTAAGTATAAAGAGGACTCTTATTGCCTACATTTCCTTAAATTGAAATGTTTAGAGAATAGTACTTTGCTATTCAAATCTTTTCAGTGTGGTAGAGGGTTCTGGAATACCTAGCTATTTAATTTTCTTTAGATCTTGCGATAAAAGGATGAGGAACCGGGGGAATGGCATACCAGAGCCAATATGCCACAGCCACCTATTTTATCATATTATTACGTTTAACATAGGAAATTTTAAAAATCCATCGTACAGTTTGTGGTATCTATTATTAGCTATTTTTTAATACCTCTGCAATAGTTTTATCTTATATAGTTTAGGAAGAGATGTGTGGCCAAAAGCGCAACTTCGTATCTCTGCCTAAGCTTTACATAATGAAACTATTACAGAGGCATTAGTAAATAACTTATAATAGATACCACAAACTGTGCGATGGATTTTTAAAACTACTTGTGTTAACGTAATGATAAGATAAAATAGGTGCGGGCACTTTTACTCGTGTATGCGCCTAAGAAAGAAGAATAGTATTTTTTAATACTAGAGTCTGCCCGCGGCTTTGGACTCGCAATCAATATGGAAACGTTTTAAAACACATTTTATTCTAAAGAACCTGATCAATGGGATAAAAAGTATCAATACCTATGTCTGTGTATTTGTTAGATTCCATGATTAGAATTATGGTATTCAAAATTTCAGCCCGATACATTCAGTAGTTTTGGCGTCAAGAGTTAACAAACCGTATGTCCATCCAAACTTTCGTATATGTAAAATAGTGTGATTTTACTCAATATAGAAATAACAAAGATTAACAATAGGGTTGGTGGCATGTGATTTCAAAATGGCTAAAAAAATATATACGTATTCTCTATTGATACAGAAACATATCTACATATTTATTTTTGCATTTTGAGATGTTTTTATTGTAGAATTTAACCATTGAAAAATTGATATTTTAAATCTCAATCGCAAAAGAAGGATGGCAATACCCGCCCCTGCACGAATAAAAACAAACAAGGGCTGTGCAGACATGTAATAACTAATGACGGATAAATAATTTTTCAAAAGATTTTTCTAACCATCATTTACATTTTTAGCTGTTGCGAGTCAAAATATATTTTTATTTTTATTTTGTGCGAGAAAGAAACGGCTACTTAGTAGCCGACATAAAGCTTAGAACGTGACTTCTTTTGTGACTGTCAATGTCATCGTAAATCAAGTAACACAAATTGACGTCAAATTGAAAACAACGACATTGGCTCCTGGCGAGTAGTTATTGTATTCTCTTTGGCGAGTAGATAGATTTGCTGTCTACCAACTTTTTTTCGACGAAAATCTTACAAATTGATACCACGGCATTCTCCTGGATAAATTGATTAGATAACGTTACGATTGGACTGACTGAAGATCTAAAGATGTCTTTGCGATGTATTATTTGTCGGCTTCGGGTATCTCGTGTTAGAAGGCATTCTTTGGCGGATGAAAATGCAGCCTAACAGTCATGTAACCTAAAATAACTTTTTTCAACTTGTAAAAGGTTTATTCTATTGTTTTCTGAATCCTTTAGGTACGTATTGTTTATTTTATAAGACCGGGGTGATGCTCGTCGCCAAAAAAGTTGGGTCAGCAGATGTATGGAACCTTGCCATCCTTCTTTCAAAACGCTACGCCATTGACTAGAGCGGACGTGACATCACTGTACTCATTTCTTCTATTTTTATTCTGCTTGCTGCACCTTGATTTGACACTATTCTGCCCACTTGACATTTCGTATTGTCGATTATTTTCAGTTTTTTCGGAAAACCTCTTTCCTGAGATGATCACTACCGAAGTCGTCACCAAAGGTTTTAATCAAATGTGTACGTCGACGTCACATAAACATGGCGCCAATATGGCAGCGTTTTTATCACCCGAAAATGATTGTAGTTTTGATTTGTTTTTTTTACCTTGTTAATGCGAAATTCAGTGAGCGTCTTATCATTCCTCGGTTAAATAATGACCTAAAGAATCGATTAAAACAATAAAAAAAAACGATGCATATACCCTATTCAGTAAAATCTTTGGTAACTTACTAGTTATTTACTTAGTTATAATCTTAACACCGAACGTATTTGAATTTTACGTATTTATATTAGGATAACTTACTTAAATACATAAACGGTTTGGAGACCATTATCCCTGACCATTGGCTTTAAGCCGGGTTTTTGATACTGAACTCTTTATGGTTAAATATGAAATCAATTTCTGTTAAATAAACACAAAAACTATTTGTCGATTTCATAGGCCATAATGTCCGGAAGCAAATTTTGACACATCACTTACTGACTTGGGACTGGTTTATCCAGTTATTGAGATCGACGCCATGACTCAGTGAGCGCCTTTACCCGTGCTTCCCTATTAAGTTTTAGTTAATAAGTTCTGAAGTATCATCCCCGTACAAATTTGTTGGAAACTATTCCGTTGTAAAATACTTTCGTTGAAATATTCCCGAGGAATCCCGTTCTGTGAGAACTTTTAAAAATGGGAATAGCTTCTTACATTTTTGTTTAGTCCGAGTACCTACTACATTCTGTAATTTACTTTTGCAAAACTCTAAATAAATATTTTAAATTTTGGTTCTGGGGCCAGATTATGTTGTTTAAAAATGTTCGGAATTTGTATAATGATTTTTCACCTTATAATATGTACCATATTGTAGAAGATTTAAATACCTATAGGACAGTTTTACAGTTTTTGGTCGTAGCAAAGATCTACGAAACTGCCACGAGTCGTAGCAAACGTATACGAAACTGCTACGAGTCGTAGCAAACGTCTACGCATTTAAAAAAACAGATCAACTCCATTTCTGGAGAGTATTTGGCTCAAAGCAGCATTGCCATACAGCAGGGCAATGTAGCCAAAGCGTCATGGCGAGGACTTCTGACTAGTATTGAAATCAGTATAGCAATCTCAGATTGTTTGTAACAGGCTGCCGTTAGCTTACCTATTTCAATAGTAAATACCAATTCTAATTCTGTAAATGTAATAACGATATCATAGCAGTTCAAATAGAGTGCTAAGCTTTGGAGCACGGACCTCGGCACGAGTGACAATCTAAAATGCAGATGCAATCCGAGAACTACGGGATTTGAGCACACAAACTAGATTAATGGTCTGGGTATTTAGGTACTTGTTACTTAAAACCCTTTAATGTTAGATTTTTTACGTCAAATTGAATTAAGACAATTATTGTATACTAAAAAATTAAAGATTCGGCTTTTACTCGAAATATTGGAAAGCTCGAAACTCAAATCATGATATACATATATCCCGTTGTATTGTAAATAACTTTAGTATTTATAAAAAAATAAATCTAAAAACAGAAGTGGTATTATGTATTTTTACCGATTTCGAAAAAAGAAGTAGCTTCTGTCAGTTTATGTTATTTCTAAGCTCGTCTCTGACAATTATAGGCCTACTTAAAAAAACGCTGGCGGTCCCAAAAGATTTATTCCTCAGGGTACCTAATTAGTATTTATCCCGCAAAACTTAAGAACTAGTGTAAAAATCTTAATATAATAATAGAACATGAAGTTGGTTTTTAGTTTTTTCAAATCAATCAAATTATGTACTTTCCCAAAACCCGAGTTACGTTTATAAACGTTATAAAAACCCAAGAAGGTTAAAACACGGCTATCTGGTAGAGATCGCTCGAGTGATAAGAACGCCAATTGTCACGTAATTCGTAAATTTTATTTTGTTTGTAAATCATTTTGAAGAGTGTGCAATAAAAAAACATATCTAGGTATCTAAATCACCATTTAGCAGCTATAATAATAGCTACCTTGTTTTCCGTAAATCGTTAGATTTTTGTCTCAGCCCCAAGTCTCTTAAATGGTTGATAAAATCCACAAGTTTAACCGCTAGCAAGGCTCTTAGCACGAGCTACGGAGAAATTATAGTAAATGAAAAGATAGGAAGATAACACCAAGAAAGAAAACTAATCCTGAGAAAGTTTTTTAATCTTGAAAGTTGTCAGAACGGACAATGTGATTCAGTTTCTTTTAGGGCTAAAGTAAAGGCAGGTAAAGCTCTGTTTTAAAAGGGCTTAGGGACTTTTATTTGAGTTAAGTGAAACATTATCGAAGAGGGTTTTAAAAGCAGTTCGACAAAAGCCGAGTTAATGTGTAAGTACTTTTCAAAAGTAATAAGTTAGGTAAGTATTAAACATCATTTTAGGCCTGAGTATATAATCTGGGCTTAGATATTATGATTTATGATACTTTTCGTTTTAAATAAATATTCACTTGTTCTTTGTTTTAGTTTTGTATGTCTGTATGTTTTTTTTCTTTGTGCCTATTGTGTAAGTGTCGAAATAAAAGATTATTATATTCCATTCTATTAACCCTTATTTTTTTTTTTGTAAAATAACCAAATTACTATCTAGCAATAGTGATTTGCTAACTGAGCCATAAACACCGACCATAGATAACTACGTTAAAAACTAGATTCGAATCTATGCTTGCTCGGTTCTAGAATTCTAGATATTTATTGTAAACAAAGTTATAACAAAACCTAAGAAAAATTGGTGCAAAATATTTTACAAAACCACTGGTATCATCGGAGAAAATAGCAGTCGCTCAAAAAAATTTTTCGTTGTGAATTCGTCTTTCGTCTGTTTTTGAACTCAAATTTGAGCCTTTATCGTTGCGTATGTGTAACTGACTAGCTGTAACCTTGTTGTTTTCATTTAAGTAATGTATTTTTATTCATAAATGCCTTAATTGACATGAAATATCTTGGATTCTAGAAGCGAGTAGGTATAGATGATTTTTACCCGACTTCAAAAATGAAGGAGGTTCAATTCGCGTATATTTTTTTTCCCCTTTTTTTATATGTTTGTTTCCTCAGAACTTTTGACTGGGTGGTCCGATTTTCTGATGCTATTTTATATGAAAGCTGGTGCTTCCCGTGTGGTCCCATTTTAATTTAGTTCAGTTCTGACAACGGGATCCATGAGGAGATCACGAAAAATTATAAAAAATTATAAAAATTGAAGTCGGTTTATAGTTTTTTAGAACAAAATTAAATATTCAAATCGGCAATACTAGTGATGTACAAATATTTTTACTATCTAGAATCTAAAACTATAGCTACGACATGGTAACTAATGGCAAGTATCACAATCTTGTAAATATCTACATGAGTTATAATTTATATAATTAAATTTGTGGTTTTCTATATAAAACGGCTTGTCATCTTCGTTTTACTGAGAGTTTCTTAGTTCTCTATTCATAGAAATCGACATCAAACGTAGGTAACAAAGGGGTTAGCTAACAATACAAATACAAATACAAATACAAATTCTTTATTTGCAAACATGGGTCACATAGATGGAAGAGACGAAGTAATAACGTAAGCACCATACATGTTTTGCCTAAATCCAAGGCATGCAAATATAAATATTTTTATTCTAACTACAGTCTTAAAGAAATAGTCAAGTTAAAAATTACAAAAACCAAAATTAGTTATAAGATTACTGGTCAGATAATAATACATTAATTAATACAACAATGAACGTCTTATATCTACCTGTCATGTTAGTAAGTAAAGTACGACACAAATTTCAAAATCTCACTTGCTTGGCGTCGAGTTACAGATATAATTGTAAACAATTTTTATTTATTTATTTATTAGGCACACAAAACAGAATACAATCAAGATTTATATTATACAAACACATAACACAACAATAAAAAACTAGACTGTATCCCTGAACATGTGTACACAGCATGACTAAAGAGCAGTATTAGAGATTAATTTAAACAAATTAACTATAAAATAATGTAAGCATGCATTAACAATCATTACAGGTATAAAATTGTAAAATAAAATTATAAAAAATAAAATTGTAATTTTCAAGAAAAATGGAAAATGTCACTGTTTTGATTGAATATTAATGAATCTAAACTTCTAAACATGTAAGTTAACACCATTCTTCTTCAGAATGGTCTCAATGTCTTTTTTAAATTTAAATGGCCTTTTGTTAAAAATGTCAATTATATCGCTATCTTTAACTAAAATATTATTGTACTGACGACACATTCTGACAATAGGGTTGTAGTATGAGGTATTATTGGTATGGACCTGTAGGGCGAAAGTTTTCTGAAAGGGATGGCGCGATCTCGTTCTGGTATTGAAATAAATGGTAGAGAGTAAGTTAGGGGAGTCGATGCCAGAGTGAATAATTTTGAAAAAAGTGACCATATCCAGGTATTGGCGACGGGTTTCTAGAGACATGAGTTTGAATCGACTTAGTTTCTCCTCATATGATGGTAGAGTTCCATGTATTCCACACCTGTATCCTAACACTTTGACAAACCTATTTATTGAAGGGAGGATCTAAAATTGACAAGTAATGTAAATTACGTATAAAAGGACGCGCCAACAAAGTGAATTTTAGGTTAAGTATGGGCGGTTTGTTTACGTTTATGCTCCATTCAAAATTGATACGATATAGAACCAGGGCTTGGAATACCAATATTTTTCAATGCCGGTTCCAATGACCTTGAAGTAGTACCGGTACTTCTTTGGTACCGGTATAAATGACACCGATATATTTTCAGTACCGGTATATTTGCCGGTATTTTGCAAATAAAATACCGGTATTATTAACGAAAAATACCGGTCTCAACAATTCAATTTCAATACCGGCATTTTTAGGCAAAGTAGGTACGTACTCGAAATTACCGAAAAGAAAATACCGGTACCTATTGCCGAAATAGTACCGGTATTATTGGAACCGGTACCAAGCCCTGCCTATAACGACCGTTGGTAGGCCGTATCGAAAAGTTTTGCTAGAAATAAAATTTAGCTCGTTGTAGGCATTCTACCCGTATGCACTAATTCACTAAACA
Source organism: Eupithecia tripunctaria (assembly GCA_955876795.1). Classification (NCBI taxonomy): domain Eukaryota; kingdom Metazoa; phylum Arthropoda; class Insecta; order Lepidoptera; family Geometridae; genus Eupithecia; species Eupithecia tripunctaria. The sequence goes on along the minus strand of OY041619.1, from coordinate 12,672,482 downwards.
TAAACAAAATAATGATAAACCAGATAAACCACAGATACGCTAAATGAGGGTAAAACCTCAAAACAGAAGGTAAATTAGGCGAATACGTTAGAACATTAGAAGCAAAATAACACATTATGTTACATGCAAATAACACGTACCTATTATCAAAGTTGGTAACAACATTAACTCAGGAAGGCAACAGTATCATAACATAACACTAAGGGTTCTATTCATATAATGGGTTTAGTTGGTAGAATAACAAAATGGAGTAAACTTTACCCTACCGATGAGCATCCTACAAATATTAAAAATGCAAAAGTTTCGATGTTCAAATGGATGTTTGTCAAGCTGTTTATATAGTAAAAATTAGACTTGTCTAAGTGCTTATTATGTAGGTCTAAAGAAATAAACGATTTGACTCTGACTCTGTTAGGTATTTCTTCTCGGCAAAATTACTGAACGGATCGGGCTGGTTCTTTTTACATAGATGTAGTTTTAGCCCTGGAATAAAAGATAGGTTACTTTTTATCCCATACATCAGTTCGCATGGGATAGAAATAACTTTTAAACGGTTACAAAGAAACATTGCGTGCAAACCCGCCGGCAGAAGCTTAATGCAAATAATGACATAACTTAGGGCTGTTTGTTACAATAAGGAAGAGAAACTTGAAGCCCCGAGGCTTATTTTGTAAAATAACGTAGATGAAACAATTTATTAGGAGTTAAATATTTCATAGAACGAGAAAGCCCTTGTTTGCCGACGTAATCATAAATAAAATCATAAATCATTTATTCAGAAACAACCATACAATTGTGTTTGAACAGTAGTACATCAAAATATCATGCAATGTGAAGAAAATAATGTCAAATTCTTAGTTATAAAAAATTACACTTGTCTAATGAGCTAACTAAAGTTACATAAAGTCAATATAGTTTTATTTAATTGCTACGGTTAAGGAACTCGTTGACCGTGTAGAAACACCCTTTCAGCAGGAGTTGGGTAAGTTCACTTTGTAATGAAGGCTAGCGATCGCACTCTCTTCCTTTAACACTTTCAATGCCCATAACACATCTCCATTATTGGGCATCCTTTCTTATTTTTTGAATAGATAATGATTCAGAAGTAGTCCTATAAAATCTAGAAAAATTCTACCTACGTTTTTGTCTCAGGCGGGGAATTGAGGTCGAAGAAGGATAAAAGTTAGCAATAGAAAAAAAACATAACTACAGAATAACGTAGTAAATGTTGGCACCATTAGAAAATATATTTATTTAAAACTAGCAGCGCATCGCGGTTTCACCCGCGTATTTCCCGTTCCCGTGAGAATTCCGTGATAAAATATAGCCTATGTCACTCCCTGAAAAGTAAGCTTGTTAATGATAAAAGATTTTTTTTAATCGGTCTAATATTTCCGGATTTCTCAATTCAATACAAACAAACAATTAAATCTTTAATCATATTATTAGTACCTAGGTATAGTTGACAGGTACCTTTACCAATGGAATGAAATAAAACAAATGCCTGTACTAGGCTAAACCTGTATCTCAGGCAGAAAGTGCTTGTAGCCATATGCCGTTGTATACATAATAATTATCACCTCAATAAGTAGGTAGGTAGTTATAATAAAAAAAGGTGCAAATTAGTGATAAAACTTACTTGCTAAACGTTTTTAACTGAATACCTACTTTGGATAAAGTTAATTTCATACGGTCATTCTTCACCGCGTCCGATTATACCTCAAGGTAATGCCTATTCTTTCTCGATGTATATATGCCAATCATGATGATGTGGATAATTAAAAAATTGAGTGTGAGATCGGCAGTAATTTATTGAGTTTTGGACATTATCTTGTTTGGGAGGTTATTTTCATAAAATTTTAAATATTGTAACCTGAGCATTGAGTCTTCACAAACGAGTAGGTAATGATAGGCAGAAGCTGTATTTCACGCAGTGTCAGTGAATTACCGATAACCATGTATATTTCTAAACGAGCATGAAATATTCTAAAGAGGTCTAACTATACTGAATAGAAGTAGGTACCTACTTCTATTCAAACGAATGATGTTTACAACCCAGGCAGCTAGAGCCTAGGTCTCCATTATTTTATCGGCCGCGTCTCCAGCTCGGTAGAGCGAATTTATTTCAATTTGAATCTCTTCAGGCAGAATAAACAGCATTTAACTGCGACACGGCGATGCACTTAGCCCGTGCCAACAGTCTTTAGAGTACTACCTAGTTGGTAGTATAGGTACCTAGGACCTCTTTAGAATGTTTCATGCTCGTTGAGAAAGGGGTATTTGTACAGGGTTATCGGTACCTACTTCACTGATACTGCGTAAAATGCAGCCGTGTCGCTCCTTTCTTTTCATCAAAAACTCGTTTGTGAAGGCTATTCCCTATTAGGACACAGCTGGCAGGCACACACGCATCCAGTATATGCCTGCAGTCTTTCGCAAATCATCATCCCACCTGCCCGGTGGGCGCCGTACGTTTGCCGAGTCGCGGTCTCCACTCAAGAACTCGTTTACCCCATCGGTTGTCGGTTCTTCGCGAGATGGCCCACTGCCACTTCAGCTTGCTAATTCTTTGAGCTATAAGTATCGATAACTTTTGGTTCTCTGTCGGATGTATTCTTTACGAATCCTATCTTTCAGAGAGACTCCGAGCATAGCTCTTTCCATAGCTCGCTGAGCGACTTTGCGACGTGAATGTCCACGTCTCAGCTCCGTAGGTCATGACGTACGGCGGCGCGGTCCATGTCACCCATCCCTCGCGTACTCAACGCACTCAACGCTCTCCTGGACGACAGCCCCGATGTTGACTTGTTCGCTGATAGATGGACCAAACTATTGAATTATTGTTTTTTATTTTGTGAACGTCATAACTAATTATTTTTTTATCTGCGTGTTTATTATTATAAATTTTACTGACATTCCATATTATATTATGACGATTGTAAGTACAAAACTTTTAGTGTAATTCTGTTTTCTTTCTAAAATTAATTATGTAAGTTAAATTTTTATCTGCGTGTTTATTTATATTAATTTTACTGACATTCCATATTATGACAATTGTATGTAAAAAACTTTTATTTAGTAATTCTGTTATCTTTTAATTAATGTAATTGGTTTCTTACAACCGTTTTAATTTAAATAAATAAATAAATGACGGGTTAGGACGCACTGATTGAAAACTTTGGTTTTCAAGCATTGCGGTATGGATAACGAGAAGACACGACGTAGCTTTCTAAACGCTGCCCAGCCTAACTGGATCCACATCTTGGCCTCCTTCTCAAAATTGTTTCTGAATATACCATACCTACTGAAAATTTTATAGCCTTTTATATTTATTTACCTCACAAACAAAATAATATCCAAAACTCAATAAATAACTAATGCCATCACTTCACATTATTATAAACGAGGAAGATTATTAAAGTAAATAAGAAATAAATAAACATAAACATAATTATAGCCGTTGATAATTCAAGCGTAGGTACAGGTTATGTTACCTAAGTTCATATAGGTACTTAGTAAAATCTCCATTATATAGGTAGGTACCTACCTAAACACACAATAATAAGACGATGAGCCCACGCTCCTCATAATCTTTCATGCGTAGCATTCTTTTGCATACCTATTCTAAATTAATAAATGCTCGTTTGAAAAAAGAATATTTATACAGGGTTCTTCGTAATTCATTGACACTACGAGAACTGCAGGTTATGTACCTACATCATCCATCACAGATACGTACGATCGTTCGTGAAGAAACTAAACTTAAAAACTGCTCTGTCCGGTAGGTATATTATTTGTTCACAGCAGTTCCTTTCCCAACAGTAGCGCACGCTGGCTCTATACACTCACACTCTCACACTCTCCTAATAAATTCCCGTGACCTCACTCGCCCATTCATACCCACTGTAATAGCATCCTGCAGAAGTAGAATTAGGATTGTTTTTGTTTAGAATTCATTAGCTGATATTTAACCTTATTGATCTTAATTTTTATATACCTAATTATTTCGTTTTACTGCATGCTTCTCTTTGTACATTTTATATACATTTTGCTAGTGTACCGCTCTCTATGTAATGGCAATTCAATCATTGTTCAGTCGGTCTCCCGCGACACAGGCCTAGCCTAGTGCGGGGATCATAGGAAATACTCTCACATTAAACCATAACAATGTAACAACTACTCATAGGTCTACCTTCTTGTAATCTTAATGTCAAATACATCATAAATCATAAATCATTTATTCAGAAACAACCATACAATTGTGTTTGAACAGTAGTACATCAAAATATCATGCAATGTGAAGAAAATAATGTCAAATTCTTAGTTATAAAAAAAAGACGTGTGGCACTCGGGGACTGCCGCGGTAAAGCTATTGCAATGCCATCTAGAGGCGAGTTGCTGAACTAAAGAGACAAACGTCAAGGTTTTTTCGTTACGGAATTTCTGGATTCGGTCCCCGCGCTTAAGGCCCGCGATAGAAGCTATGCAATAGCTTAAAAATTACACTTGTCTAATGAGCTAACTTAGGTTACATAAAGTCAATATAGTTTTATTTAATTGCTACGGTTGAGGAACTCGTTGACCGTGTAGAAACACCCTTTCAGCAGGAGTTGGGCAAGTTCACTTTTAAATTGGTTTAACCTCTCAGATGCTTTCATTTCGTTTGGTAAAGAATTGAATGACCTGATAGCCTGATATCTGCTACAAAATGTCTAGCGATATTTAATCTAGGACAGAAAGGCACCTCTAAGTCCTTCCTTCTGGTTTTAAGTCGAGCAGCCATTTGCTCAAGGGTTTAAATAAATTATTTTGTATGTTTTTTTTTGTATTTTTGTATTAGAGAGATTTTACTAAGGATATGAACTCAAGTAACATAATCGGAGTACCTATATGAACATATGATACATAAGCTATGTGATCATAGCGCGGGTAACTGACCGAAAATTAAATCCTGTCCAGACGATCCGACTTAACTAATGGCCACATTATCCTCACTTCACTAAAGATTCAATCAGTGGTTTTGCTGAACAATACACCCCGTAGGCACGTAGGTAGGTTGCCAAAACAGAAACGCAACAAGTCTCAAAGGAAGACCAACTTAGAAACCGTAGGTAGTAAGTTTTTTAACACTACTTTAGTGAAAAAGTTAAGTTGGGAGAGTTGTAGACAACAAGTTTAGGCAAAGTTCGCTTTCTAGGTTTGAGTTTTGTGTTGTGAAGTGTGAGATTGAAACCTGCTGAAATAGGTCTTATCTTTGAAGTCGAAACTTGGAACAAAGGCCTGTAAATGAAATGGAATAAGGTAAAGCCAATATGACAGCGATATATATTTTACCATATTTTTACGTTTATAATAGGAATTTTTAAAAATCCTACGTTTAGTTCGTGGTATCTATTATAAGCTATTTTTTAATACCTCTGTAATGATTTTATCTCATATAGTTTAGGAGGAGATGCGAAAATAGAGTTTGGTGGCCAAAAAGCGCAACTTCGTATCTCTACCTAAGCTTTACAAAATGAAACTATTACAGTTATAGTAGTATATAATATAGTTATTATTTTATAAGTAAATTTATATGGCTCGTCTCGGTTCCTGGTGTCACCAAAACCGGGTCAGTCTGAAAACCAGCGCTGTTTTGCACCCTGGCGCAAAACAGCATAAAGCTGAGACTGATCCGTTTTGGCTCACCTCGGCAGCACTGACACTCCAAGTTAGTAAGTAGGTAGATTAGGTATAAGTTTATATTTTATTCTATTACTTTTATTGTCATCTAACCTAAGTCTAGTACTAGTTGTTTTTCTTTCTGTGTTTTTTTTTATACCTACCTATTTTTAATCTGTGTTCTGTGCTGTCCTTGTGTGCTGAATAAAAAAACTTCTATTCTATACAGAGGCATAAATAAATAACTTATAATAGATACCACAAACTGAACGTAGGATTTTTAAAACTTAAAAGTAATAATAATATAAAATAATTGGGGGCGCCACTTTCACTGGTGTATATATTAAGCTTTTAAGAAAAAGTTTTTAGGAAAAAGCTTTAATTTAGGTACTAACTTTAATAGATTTTAGATTTTTTGTAACATTGCAAAAAATCTAATATTTCTCACCGTCAAAAACACGAAAATCCTTACGCGGCCGTACGAACTTAAGTACCTACCTACTGCGCCGATTTTCGTCAAACTGTGGAGTCTGAACACGGGCCTGATGATTAATATATAAATCGAATGACCAAAGATTTTAGAGTGATTTATGTAGGTACCTATGCCAAAGAGTTCCTATGCACAGACGGCACGTCTTCTACGCCCCCGAAACCCCCTGTATACATGTTTCATGAAAACATTGGAGCCGTTTCTGAGATTCAGATTATTATGTAAAATACTAGAATTGCTCGTTTAAAGGTATAAGAGATGTCGCCAATAGATGTCAGGAAGAGTCATATTTACTACACAAAAACAGAGATAACTTTATGAAAAGGTGTGATGTTCACATGATGTTCACAATAAAAATACAAGAAACAAGAACAAATTACACATCCCATCATATAGATAACGAATTTACGAAAGGTAGGGAAAGGATTTGTGGGCAATTGCATAGGATTCTTTATTAAGCTTCCATCTGAAGCAATACTGAGCTCCCTATTCGTAAATTTAAACTGTACCTACCTACATAAAACGAAATCTTATCAAGAAAGCCTATTACTCCTTAGATGATTATGTTTGGACGAATGTCGCCCAGTTCCACGCCGTCAATAGTATGTAAGTCTAGATTTAGTTATGCTAAGATTGTATTCGTTGATAAGCGATAAACTTGCTAGTGGTTTCTTTTTCACTTCTTCCGCTAGTGGACAAAAAAATGAAGTGAATGAGAGTCAATTGCACCTTATTTCTTGTTTGATAGTAATTACTATTTATCAAGCAGTTTATATAGTAAAAAATTGACTTGTCTAAGTGCTTATTTTGTTAGTGTAAAGAAATAAACGATTTGACTCTGACTCTAAATGTTGATTAGTCTTCTGGCAAGTTGTTGACTGCAGTCGACGGCTGCCGTCACAAAATTAATAAAAAAATAAAAAAAAGCAACGAAATAGGTAGGTAACATGAACAACAAACTTCGTTACATCAATAGACGAGGCAGACTATACCAACAATTGAAGATTTTCTCGTAAAAGTAACAAGTCGCTATTTAGCCCCAAATCCTTCTGACCCAGCTTCACAGCGGAAATCCGGTAAGCCGGGACTAAAGGCGCGCGTAAAATATTGATAGCAAGTCAAGTGGTAAAGCTTTGCAGAGTTTTTGAGATTCTGACAAGCCACATTTACCTGAAATTAAATCCAAAATAATTTATTGATTTATTTTATTTGTTTAAAGAATATTGTACCTACCTACTTGCACATCATTACATTTTACTGAGCTGCCAAAATTATCAGTAAAAAAAAGAAAGTCGAATTGAGAACCTCCTCCTTTTTTTGAAGTCAGTTAATAAATTCAAACCAACTGTCAAAACTTTACTGTGCAAAAAGGCTAACTATAAAATATCAGATTATCTAGCTAGAGGATGAAAAAGCTTGGGACGGAATTTGCTCCGAAAAATAACAACTAACAGGCTAAAGGTTTCTTCGTCATTTCTTTACTTTAGTCTATGTACTATGTACTTACATACCGAAGCGGCCGTACCTAATCAAAAATACTTACTACTTATTTCCGTGCCAGTGTAATTTTTTAATATGATTTGACATTTGACCTTTTCTAAGTTTACATTTATTGTATTTATGGAATTAAAGCATAATATGCTTTATTATTGTATATAATAATACTATTAAATCACGATGACTAGCGTAGCCCGCGACTTAGCACGCGCTCTTACAAAAACCTGTAGGTAGGGTATTCTCGGATATAAAGAACTTGGCCACCATTCATCTAATTCGCCTTATGTTCTAATCCCCGTACCCCTACAGCCTATATTGGTTCACAGTCTATATTGGTTACTTTCGCATTATAATAATATACTAGCTGATGTTAACAGCTTCGCACACACGTTTTAAGTACTTAATTGATACCATTTATCTCCTTGCCAAATTTCTTTGAAATCAGTTCAGTCATTTAGGCATAAAAAAGTATATAGACAGACAGATGTGCGATTATGAGGTATTAGAAGATTTTTTTTCGATTCCAACCTTACCGTACATTGCCTTATCTATTTTTTTGCATCTTTTTTAATAGAATTTTATTGAAGAATTCACTCTGAAATGTGCATAAATCTAATATTACGGATATTGTTAAAATTATGTGGACCAGATGTAGACGCCATTAAAGAAAAGAGGTATTAGAAGATGTTTATAAAACGATGTGTTTATCACTTATATTTCAACAAAATAACTTACATTACAAAACTTCACTAGGCAAGTAGCCATACCTATAAAAATCATCTATAATCGAACCAACCACTGATCTATAAGTGTTTGCCGCTGTGTCCTTTTCCTCCTGGGTCGTCCACACCTTCTTACTTCGAACATGTCCTTCTTCTTGAAGGCCATTGGAGAGCCATAAAGCTGTGTTAGCGGTGATGAGGCAAGCTGGTGCGACTAGCTTTAAATCTTTGGCAAAAGTTTGTGTGGAATACAACAGTTGGGAGTTTAGACCTCTCTGTTTTAACGTTTGGTCGAATGTTTGGTAGTATATATCTAATAGTTGGTGGTAGTGCTTTCTCCTGAGCTCTGTGTCCGTGCTAGTTATGATGAGATATAAGGTGTCGAAAGCGGGGCTCGCTATCCTTGTGGTTTGGTAGTCTATGAGGCAACAGGATACTGGCTTATTTTCCTGAAAAATAGATAAAATTAAGCAATGAAACCCGGAGCATAGAATTTGGCAGCTTAAGTTATTTACAGCAGGATATTTACCATGATTAGAATTTTGAGCTTTCCAATATAATAATAATGGTAAATATCCCATTGTAAATAACTTTAGTATTAATAACCATGATGGATTTAAAAGTTTTATTGGCAGCTTAAGTTTGATATGTAGTAAATAAATGATTATGTCATTGTCTATTATGTTTAGGGAGTGTATGATCATTTTTTCTTACCTCATATTTGTATAGAATGTTTTCTTTCCAAACATCACCATGGCTAATGCATTTCCCATTGGCCAAGTCAACTGACTTATCATAATATTTCCCGCAGTATTTCTTCAGTTTTTCAAGAATGGGAACATGAGGTGTACCTTTAAACTTTATTATTGCTTTTGCCAATCTATCTGTTAGGATATCAAAGTACCTTTTGTTTGTCTTATCGCTGAGTGGTACACATACATCAGTAATTTCATCATACAGTTTAGGATCTTCCTGCCTCAATATGAACGAGAGTGCATGCAATCTAGCCAGGGCTTTCAGTGACTCACTGACATGTGGTAGATCTAGGAACATTTCATCTATAAAAGGGCTGTAACCATGACTGGTCATATCCTCCAGTGTGATTACTTCACTGCAGTATCCATCATCGGTAAAGTACAATTTAGGTATCACTAGCTGACTAGACGGAGGGGCATTTAACTGTAGTTCACGGTACTTTTCAAGTAGTTTTGAGTACACAAAAATTTCCCGCAAAAACATAAGAGTAACAGCGCCGCTGACTCGGTACTTTTCATCGGTGGGAGCTAGCTTTAGAACTACTCGTATTACCTCGGTCGTCTCGCAGCCATGTAGATAATTAATATCTTTATGCTCGCCCTTATCGCTTCGACCCGACAATGTCACGGGGATGATAATACCGAAGTAATTCTGCCCAATACTTTCAAGTTTTGATACGGTATGCTGCCATTCCTTCCAGTTCAAGTTTGAAGCTATTTTACTCACGATACTACTTATGTATTCATCGGTTATCGAAGTCATTTTGCAGAAATCTTACGTCCAGCTTTTGAAAGGCGAACAGAGCTTTATAATACGAAGAAAAATAATATCAAAACTTAAGTTGTAAAAGATTCGGTTTTGTATTGATATTGATTGAGTGAATAATAAAAACATGTCAAAGTCGATATTTCGTCGTCAAAAATATGTTACTGTCAAATTATGAGTGACGTCTATTATGATGGGGAAACGCCAGGGTTGCCCGCCATAGATTTTTTTTTATTGATGGAGTCCTCGTACCGTACCTCGTACAGAACACCATAAAGCCCTCCGCACATAGACGCTTATTATTTAGCGCATCTTGTGAAGCGCGATTTCGGCGATTTTCTAGCGCGATTCCTTACACACAGTGGCTTATTTTTAAGAGCGCCGCGATTCGGCTTGTCCGAAGCGTTTCCGCGTCCTGCGATTTTGACATGAAATAAAATGAAATGATGAAATTAAATGAAATCCAAGAAGTTGTCCAACACCTTCAAACATGAAGTTATAGATAGTACCTACCTACTATACTCGTACTAGCCACTTTCAATGAATCCATTCATCGATCAAAGTTTTCGCCGCCTACCCTGATCGAATTGTACGTTATATGAACCTATACCTATTCTTCTACAAACAGGATATCACCAATCTATTCATTCTACAATATTTTGACAATTTGAAATTCGACAATATGAAACCCACCTCATGAAAATAGAAAACAATAAGTTTAGACTCTATTTCCTTCGTTTCGTCGCTGGAACGGAAATAGTCTCCTTGATGTGATGAGGGTATCTACGCTACGGAGATCGAACGAGCGAGCTGCATACTAACTAGAAACTAGGTCCTCAGGTGTTTAATTTTATGAAATCTTTTTTTACGAATAGGTACCATAGTTTTAGATCGGTGGCGAGCTGGGCGCTAATAAGCTCATTATGGGAGGCCTATTCAAATTCAAATTTAAATTCTTTGAATTCAGACTACTTAATCCATAGTTTGTTAGTAGATAGGTAGTTTCTTATATTAAATGGTAGTGACTAAGGCCTCTGTGGGTACCTACATACTTATCTCTCTAAAATAAATTAAATCACACTAATATTATGAATTGATTTCTGACTTGATTTCTTAGATATTACTCAATACCTACCTAGTGGAATGTTTAGTACCTATAATGCCCTCCTAGCCGGATTTTGGCCATGGCGGCCAGTCTCAACGAAGACTAGCCAGGTGTGCATGACATTATTATAGTGCACAAGTGTGCGCGCAAACACAAATGCACTCTCTATTTCCCTCACTTTCATAATCCGGTGGGACGGCTGACCGAACGACTGGGGAGAGTTTATGCGCAGGACCAACAGCTTAAGGCCCATACACCAAAAGTGGCGCCCCAACTATTTTATCTTATTAATACCTTAAACGCAGCAAGTCTTAAAAATCCATCGTTCAGTTTGTGGTATCTAATTTAGGTTATTTATTAATGTCTCTGTAATAGTTTCATTTTGTAAAGCATAGGCAGAGATACGAAGTTGCGCTTTTTGGTCATCAAACTCTATTTTCGCATCTCCTCCTAAACTATACGAGATAAAATTATTACAGAGGTATTAAAAAATAGCTTATAATAGATACCACAAACTGAACGCAGGATTTTTAAAAATTCCTATGATAACCGTAAAAATATGATAAAATAGGTATCGCTGTCATATTGCCTCGGGTATGCGCAACGTGGTGCCTATCATTATGCTTGTTTTTAATACCCCTGTACACATTGATTAATTAAAAAGGGAAGATAGGTTACGTTCTCCCAGCGCTTACTCAAAATATGGCATGTGTTGCAACTACACGCAAACACATACGCTCACTGTTATATTTCCAGTCCTGTGCAATACAAAGAAGAATAAAGACCTATCTAAGATCGAAGTGAGACCGAGACAACAATATTTCACGCGAATCACACAATTTTACACAATATGAGGTTGCCACTTCCGAGAAACCACTACCTCATCTTCCCTTTTTAAAAATCAATGCCTGTACATTGATTAATAAAAATCAATGCCCCTGTAATAAGTAGTTATTTTTTTGTATAGTTTAGGAGGAGATACGAAGTTGCCTTTGGTAGCCACCAAGCTCTGTTTTCGCATCTCCTCCTAGGAAGTAAGATTATTGACAGCGAAAAACATTATTAATTAATTTTGTTTTAAAAAACTATAAACCGACTTAAATTTTTATAGTTTTTTCATGGATTTCCATGGATAATAGGATCCATGGAAATCCATAACAAAACTCAGTCAGAACTGAATCAAATTAAAATGGGACCACACGGGAAGCACCAGCTTTCACATAAAAGAAGAATCATGATAATCAGACCACCCAGTCAAAAGTTCTGAGGTAACAAACATAAAAAAATACAGTTGAAATGAGAACCGGCTCCTTTTTTTAAGTCGAAGTCGGTTAAAAAATAGCCTAGGTGGGAAAGGATGGGAAAGCACTTCTTTCATAGAGGAGAAAGCTTGGTCTGCATGTAGGTACCATGATTACCTTGGTAGGTATGTAGGTAGGTATCTAAATATAAGTAGGCCGAATCTCCGAGTCTTAGATTCGGACAAAACTCGCTGACTCGTAGGTAGGTAGTACATTGTCTACTTGAATATTACGATACGACGAGAAAGTTCTGAAGTAAGTAGAAATTAATTTTTCTTAATGTTTCCAGAACAATACCAGAGGGACTTTTCCGTTGACGTTCCGTTAATGAAAACCCTTTGTTTTGTCTGATGTTTATCTTTTGAAAAGAAAGTTTTAAGAATGGGTAGGGTAGGTAAATGTATAATTAAAATTAGGGAAGTACCTACCTAAAAAAGAAGATAACCATCAAATTAAACAAAATTATACTAGTATTTATAATTGAATCAATTGAGCTAACTGCTGTAAATCAAGCAATAATTATAAAAATATTGAAAAAAAAATATTTACCTAGATTTTTTATACATGGGATAAAAAGTAGATAAGTTCAGCCCGATCCGTTCAGTTGTTTCGGCGTGAAGAGGTAACCATAACTATTCATACATCCAAACTTTTGTATACCTCAGTACCTATCGATTTAAACCCCATGTATGTTCTGCGATATTCACTGGTTCAAAGGTTATTTGGGCTTTCGTGAAATTTTGGCCAAAATCAGATTTCAGACTTAATTTCGCAATGACACCCAAAATATTAGGTGTGCGTCACTGTCGTTTCATTTAAAACAAGATCGATAGTGAGCCTTTGGTACCCCTTTACCCATCAGTCTTAAATTTATAAAAAAAAACAAATAAGAAAATTACAGCGATATTTCTTTTCATATCGTGGTTCTAAAAAATCACATATTATTTTTTTCTGCAAACTATCCTAAAAACTAGTTACTGGCTTTCATGAACAATAAACCCCGAAAAATTTATTTGTTAAGAGCATCATTTTATATAAATTTAAATGTAGGCTTGGAGTGAGCGAGCAGAAAGGGTAGAAATTAACTCCTCCCACTCGTTTCTCATTTTCCGCATATTGCTTTTTTTGCTTTAGTGAAAAGTGTGAAAACCCACTTACTATCTGGCATTACTCTCAAAAAATCCGTACTTTGATGCGGTTAGTGCGGATAATCCGATGCCGGCAGGTGGCGTCCACCTGCCGGCATCGGATTATCCGCACCGACAAATCGTAAAGTAGGTATTCCTAAAAGCAAACTCTTTTATTATCCTAATGATCATCTGAAATAAATTGAATAATACATACGTACGATGGTACCTAACTAGGCACATGTAACTAGTTATCTAAGAAAGTTCAATTTTCCGAGCGGATGAACTTTATCAGCAACTCTCTTAGATAATTCACTATTGTACATGGATTCCTATCTACGTAGTAGGTAATTTGTACAGACAGAAAATCAAAAACAAACGCGCGTAAGAAAATATTAAAACCATAAATTAATTAAATCAGTCGATTGCACATGCATGGTTGATTCAACGATTCGAATTTTCATACGTTATGAAAAAAAATGAAAAAAATATTGATCAAATAAAACAAGTTAGGTTCATAATTATCAGAAAATAAAAGAATTTTAATTTTAATAAATATAGTGGGGTAATGCAGCGTCTTTGGGGACAATTCCGATAGGTATTGTTTTGAATCAGTGCAGCTAGGTTGACTTTAGATTGTTCGGAACAGTTTGCAGATATCCCAACCGTTTCATGTGTTATAGGTACTAGTCCTAATTTATTTTTATCAATTTTCCTTGCTTGTAGAATCTTTTTTTTGTAGTTTTTTTACTCACAAAAAAAATATCAAGTCCTCAAACACATAATAATATATGTAAGTAGGTAGGTAACCTACACATAATTTTCGTATCTACTTTAAAAAAATGCCTTATGTTCCTTATTAAATAAAGAAATAAAATATAGTCGTACAGCGAAAGAAAATGGGCGGTCCCATACAATATAGTGGTTCTGTCAACTGAACTACTCAACAGAACAGGTGATAATAGTATTCTCATTTGTTTTGTAGACAGAGCTAATGGGAAAAAATTCCCAGTAGTTCTGTCAACAGAACAGGTGGAAGCAAAAGATAATCTCACATAAATACGTCGTTACCAACGCAAGAATCGCTGAAAATGTCGAGATGTCCCAAATATAAGTAGGTCTGTCTGTAGGAAACGGCGGAAGATCAGCGCTAGCTACGTGTGTTCGGTTTACCAGCATACGCAGCATTCATGCTGAGCCGTTTCCTAATTCATAATTACAATCAACTTACTACAACTAGTTAGAAGTGCTACTTATAAATAAATAAATAAAAAGCCATTTATTCCATAACCATAATAGTAACAATAATCGTGCGATGTAATTAATAAGTGAAAATAATAATAATTTGCTTTTCCATGCAGGTAGGTAGGTACTTAACATATCTAATTAACCTAAAATAAAATCTATTTAATTTAATTTATTATTATTTAAAAAAATATTCAAAATACAATAAAGTACCTACCTAGATATATTTTATTCGTTTATAATTAAAGTTGCATGTCTTGACTTAGATGTTGAAAATTGGTATACATTATAAATTTGTGTCGATTTCAATTCTAATACATTATTTATGTTAGTTTGGACCCCTTACGGGTACAGGCCTCCTCCAGTTCATGTACAAATGTGTTCGCAGTTTTCATGAATCTTGCTTTGATCTTGTAAGTTGCCATCTTTTTTCTATTGAATTGCATATAAGTGTCTAAAATATTCCATTTCTTCGATATGTAGTGATTTAGAAGCGATTCGATCCTACACGATTATAGAATAGGTACTTACTAGAGGTAGAATCCATTTTCTGAGCTGGAGGGTTTCTGAAGTGCTACTTACTACCTACTTATTATTCTATATGATTGTAGTTATAAATAGAATCATTTTCTTTCTTTCTTTCTTTCTTTCTTTCTTTCTTTCTTTCTTTCTTTCTTTCTTTCTTTCTTTCTTTCTTTCTTTCTTTCTTTCTTTCTTTCTTTCTTTCTTTCTTTCTTTCTTTCTTTCTTTCTTTCTTTCTTTCTTTCTTTCTTTAAGTACAAACTCACAATTAGTGAGAAATTGTAGATTATGTCTATACTATATGCGATAATTAATTTTGTGTTTAAAAAACTACAAACCGACTTTTATAGTTTTTTCATAACTTTTCATGGATCCCATTGTCAGAACTGTACAAAATGGGACCACACGGGAAGCACCAGCTTTCATGTAAAAAAAGAATCATGAAAATCGGACCACCCAGTCAAAAAATCTGTAGAAATAAACATTAAAAAAACAGTCGAATTGAGAACCTCCTCCTTTTTTTGAAGTCGGTTAAAGATGACTTAAGGGCATTCATATTCGCTACCTACACTCCAGCATCCAACAAAACCTGTTTTCACATTGCAGTGTTCACAAAATTATCGCTTTACTAAACTAAGCATTACCTACTATAAATATAAAACATTACCATAAAAGATTAAAAGTATACTATAACCTAAGTAAACGGTTACTCTTCTTCCTTAAGATGGTTTAAAAATGGGTGATGTAGGTATTCCTAAATATGATTCTATTTTCTACGCATTGCGCAATTGTGGTTTTGCCAAAATAATATTTAAATCCAAGCTGGATACATATTTGCTGATAATGCTATCTTCCTTCGTATTTTCACTGAGAGTTATCGAAACTTTTCGCTAAACTCAATTTTAAAGATAATTTTATTTTACAACATGAATTAAAAAAAAATATCGGCCTATACGTTTTTTATAGTTACCCACCAACCTACTATCATTTATTATTATTAAGCTATTTTTTCGCACTCATAGACAAAGGCCTGCATTTTCTCCTACATGATATTTATTGTTATGAAAACAATAAAACAAATTTTATCTAATATAAAAACTTTCGTACTTTGACGAATTCATTATAAATAATGTGCCTCTAATAAGATAAGGGATGAAACGTTGGTATTCTTCCTACAGAAACAAGGTTCGTAGTTAACCCGCTCACATTAATAATTAATAAACTGTACAGAAACCTAAAAGAACAAACATTTAAAAGGCAATTAAAAATAATGTTAATTTCTAAATGTTATTATAGCCTAGACGAATTTTTTAATGATAAATTGTAGATAGTTTTTAACGCTGCATGCTGACATATCTTAATATTTTTTGCATGCAGCAAACGGTCAAGCATGTTGTTTCATTATCACTATATATCACCTTTTTGTACACATGTTTTTGCAAATAAATATCTTTATCATTATCTTTATCTTTAAATGAAATATTGCAATATGAATACGATCACTTTTTCTGCCATCAGTACATTATCAGCCCAGAGGCGCTTAGAGCCCTCCAGCTCCTCCTCATCTGGTAATTACTGTACAGACATAACGAAGCGATACCTGACGCCTGAGTGGAGACATTACCGTTTCTATGATATTAGCCATTGATTTATTAAAAAGGGAAGATGAGGTACTGGTTTCTCGAAAGTGGTAACCTCAAATTGTGTAAAATTGTGTGCTCCCACCTCAGTCACCGTCTGACCGGTGGCATGGGCGGTCGTACTAGAAATATTGTTGTCTCGGTCTCACTTCGGTCTTAGGTACGTATTTCCGTCTTTGTTGTTCTTTGTATTGCACAGGACTGGAAATATAACTGTGAGCGTATCTGTTTGCGTGTAGTTGTAACACATGCCAATTTTTGAGTAAGCACTGGGAGAACGTAACCTAACTTCCCTTTTTAATAAATCAATGATTAACAATAACAATTTCATGCTTTATGAACACTTAAAAAAAAAGAGGGGGTTCTCCAATTCGACTGTGTTTTTTTATGTTTGTTACCTCACAACTTTCGACTGTGTGATCCGATTTTGATGATTATTATGTTTATTTGAAAGCTGGTGCTTTCCGTGTGGACCACACGGAAAGGTCATTTGGTCCAGTTCTGACAATGACATCCATAAGGAAAACATATAATTGCAGTCGGTTTGTAGTTTTTTAAAACAAACTCAATTATTCTGCTATCGGTCCTGCGTGGGCAAGGTATAGCCTGTCTCGTTGAAATTGATTGGTGATTCTTTACTATGGTTTATCCATCCAGCATGGAGCATGTTAGTAAATAAACCACGATACTAACAAAAACTCACTTGCTTGGCGTCGAGTTTCAGATGTAATTGTAAGCAATTTTTATTGAAGGGAGGACCTAAAATCGACAAGTAATGTAAATTACGTATAAAAGGACGCACCAACAAAGTGAATTTTAGGTTAAGTATGGGCGGTTTGTATACGTTTATGCCTCATTCAAAATGGACACAGTATAGGTAAGCTATATACCTATGGATCTTAAGGATGCCTTGGTAGGTTCTATTTACATACTCGTACGTACATACGTACGAATATTAATTACAATAAATAAAATACAAAGATATTTTTTTACTAAAGGCCATTGATCATGATTTATTGATGTATATGTAGCTCCACCGAGCGACTCGCGCGCGGTCCTGCACCGCGCGCCTTGCTATTGTCTTTCAGTAATAAACTGCTATGCACCGCGACTGGTTGTTTCCATTAGCTCCATACATTTCACTGGCGGACGAGTACGGTCTACCCCCACGCGCTACAATAAATAGTGATAATGAATTCTTATTTAGGGAATTTGCCTGTGTTTGACCATAAAACTAGTGACTGGCTGATTCAAAAAGGTAAACTCGTGCAATTTTTGAAGATAAATGGTGTTGACGACGGGAAGAAATGCGGCATTTTGTTGACCCATCTCACGGAGGAAACCTACCGCCTCGTGCTTAACCTAGCCTTCCCATCGCAGTTGGAAGCTCTTACCTTTGAACAGCTGGTTGGATTACTCGATGGAGTCAGCGTCTGGCTCGATGACATATGTGTTACAGGCCCGGATCGGGAATCGCACGTAAAGCGGCTAACGGAAGTTTTAAATAGGCTAAATAATGCGGGTCTACGCCTACAGAAGGAAAAGTGCGAGTTTTTCAAGAAGAGCGTGACGTACCTAGGCTATGTGATAAGCAAATCGGGGTTAACGACATGCGCTGATAAGGTCAGGGCAATAATGAGCGCGCCGGAGCCTACAAACGTCACCGAAGTTAAGAGATTTTTAGGGGTGGTCAATTACTATAGGAATTTTATTCCTAACGCTGCATCTATTCTTGACCCGTTACACGAGCTATTACGTAGCGAAGCACCCTGGGTGTTTGGTGATAGGCAGCGGGGAGCCATGGCGGCCGTGCGCCGCGAACTGGCTTCCGAACGCGTGCTGGCGCATTTCGAGCCGCGCGCGCAGATGGTGCTGACTGTGGATGCGGGGCCCGCCGGCCTCGGCGCCGTGCTGGCGCAGCAGACGCAGGACGGCCAGGAGCGACCCCTCGCTTACGCCTCGCGTTCCTTGACCGCCAGCGAGCGAAATTATAGTCAGATACAAAAGGAGGCAACCGCCATTATTTTTGGTGTGAAACGGTTCCATCAGTATTTATATGGAAGGAGCGAGCCATTCATTCTTAGGACTGCTCATAGGCCCCTGGTGTCTATTTTTAATAATAAAACCGGTATTCCGGTGACCACAGCGCTTCGTTTGCAGAAATATGCCATAATGTTATCAGCGTATAATTATGTAGTTCAGTATGTGTCGGGCGATAAAAACTTAGTAGCGGATTATTTTTCACGCGCGCCCATGACAGGTACGGATAGATGCGAGGAGATTGATAAAGAGATTGATACGTATTTTGCGCTAAAATTCCTAGACGAGACTTGTCCGGCTACTACGAGTCGCGATATCACACGGGCGACCGAGGGCGATAAGACAATTCAGATGGTCGTTAAGTACATGCTTAGGGGCTGGCCGCGTAAAATATCCTGTCTGTCAGTCTTGCCTTACTTCCAATGCAAATCAGACTTGCAATTCGAAAACGGGTGTTTACTTAGAGGCCATAGGGTGGTTATTCCCTCAGAGCTCAGAGAGAAAATGTTACGTGAATTGCACGACACGCATTTAGGTATTATTAAAACTAAAAGTAATGCCCGCGGTAGAATGTGGTGGCCAGGCATCGATAACGACATCGAGCAGTGGATAGGCGGGTGTGCGACCTGCGCGCGCGCGCGCCCTGCGCCCGCGCGCGACCTCGCTCCCTGGCCCGCCGCCACCGCGCCCTGGCAGCGGGTACACATTGACTATATGACCGTCGGACAAAGGGTATATCTCGTACTTGTCGATTCCTATAGTAAATGGCTAGAATGCCTGCACATGCAAAATGGTACGACTACAAAGGCCTTAATCGCGAAGTTGAAAGGTATTTTTTCAACTTTTGGTATTCCGAGCGTCCTGGTATCGGATAATGACGTTAAAATTAATTCAATTGAATTCAAAACGTTTTGCTCGAGTAATGGTATTAAGTATATGACTTCTCCAATATATCATCCGCCAAGTAACGGTCAAGCCGAAAATTCGGTCAGAACATGCAAGAAAATGCTTAAATGTGTCATAAAAGATAACCTGCCTCAGTACGAAATTAATGAATTACTCTTAGGCCACCTTTTCAATTACAGAAATTCAGTTCACTGTACCACCGGAGAAAGTCCATCTAGATTAATGTTCGGGAGAAATTTAAGATCCCGCCTGGACTTGATCAGGCATCAGCCGGTTAACAAAGCTAAGTCTGTACCTTGTAAGCGTAAACTAGAAATTGAAGATTTTGTTTGGGTTCGGTGGTACAGTGCGCGGAAAGAATCCTGGCAGTTAGGTATAATTAAACAAAAAATAGGAAATCGGATGTACAAAGTTATGATAGTTAATTCAAAAGCAGAGTGTATACGTCATGTCGACCAAATTTTTAAGTATACAGGTAGTGTTCCGGACGGCCATAGTATTTAAGCATAGTATTAGTTAAGTATAGTTATGTAAAATTAATAAAACATTTACAAAATCGTAGCTATAAGTATAGAATAGTTTAGCTTTAAGCCTAGCCTAAGTAAATAAACAACTACAACACTGTAGATTTAAGTAGGCTTAAAACAATAGGTACAGTTTGTATAGTAAGTTCGTAGCTACTCATGCAGAGGTAGGGTAGCTACGACAAATAATAGAATAGACTAGGCAAGGCAGCAGTATAAGCCTTGCCTAGACAGTTTCACTCTAATAGGTAGGTAAACAATCCTACCTATAGTATATTGTAAATAATAAATAGTAAAGGCAAAGGTACGAGGTGCGAACGGCGAAGCGACTCGCTCCTCCTTACGTAGAGCAAAGAGAAGGGCGCGCTAGTATAAATATAGGCGCAAAACAGCGCAAAAAACAGTCATTTCGTTCGCTCGCGTTCGCGCGGGCAACACGTACCGTCCGTCCGTTAGAGCTCCCCGTAGCTCCAACCCGGCCATTGTCCGCCTCGCCCTCGCTTGCGCAGGTAGCTAGCCTGCTTCTATTGTTTTGCTCACACAAAACAATTAAACCAGTTCTTCTCAGAACTAACCTTTCTGTTTCTCGAAGTATTTAGTTCGCTATAGAATTGAATATCTTCAAGACTTTTAACAGCAAACGTTAGCGTCCCGCTCTTTTCAGAGCGACGCTTTTTGCGAGGTTCTCGTTTTTTTTCAAAGCGGTCTCCTCTGTCTTGTTTCTAGGACTTATCAAACAGTAAATCCACGCCTTCAGTGGTCGACCAAGGGATACGTAACCGTGCCAACGAACTTGGTTGGGCGCTGACCCGAAGCGCCTACTTTACTTCTTCAAAGTAAAGTAGAATTCGGCTGGGCCTGGGACCACCGGCCTTGGGGGAGCACCCTCGCCGACCCCAGGTAGCGCTAGGTAGTTACTCACCCCTTTAGCCCCGTAAGAGTGGCATAAGGGACACACAATTAGGTAGGACACGCAGGTACACACCCCCCCCCCTGTCTAACCCGACAGGGAGGGATCACTCACATCTCCCGGGTGTCCCCCCCGGGCATAGGGACTTTCCCCCGTGCTCTTAAAGCATTTCCCCTGTCCACTATGGACATTACCGGTTTGTCAGTGGAGAACCTGCGTGGATTACTCCACGCAATCTTCACGCAGCACCCCTCCCTGTTGAATGACGTTTTGCACTCTCTCCGCCCCCTCCCCGCCTCCACCCTTAAACCGGCGATTCCGGACTCCCCGGATTCGCCGGATGCGTCCCCGCGGGCTCCCTCTCGCTCGCCCTCTCCCGAGGTCGACGAGATGGAGGTCGCTGACGACGTCTCCCACACGTCCGATGAGGCATCGGCTTCAGACTCTGAGCCCGAACACGCTTCTCCCCCTCCCTCCTCCTCTTCTGACGACGGCTTTGTCACCGTAGACAGCCGTAAGAGGAAACTGGGGAAGAAAGGGAAGAGCGATCCCCCCGCCAAGACACTAAATCTTGGCGCTTCCTCTCCCCCTCCCGCGGCCCCCACGACCGCCACTACTCCCGTGGCCCCCGCGCCCCTGTCCTCTCCCCGCAAGGAGAGACCACCCCCACCTATTTTTCTCCGCGAGAAAGCCAAATGGGCTAACGTGGAGAAATTACTCCAACTTAAGGGCATACATTTTGTCAAAGCCCAATCCGTTAAGGAGTCTATAAAACTCCAATTACAGACGTCGGATGACCACCGACGTCTCACCACCCTTCTCCGCTCCGAGAGCATAGGCTTTCATACCTATGCCCTCGAGAGCGAGAAATCCTTGCGGGTCGTCATTCGCGGCGTTCCCGCCGAATTTGACGCCGCTACGATTAAAGCAGACCTAGACTCCCAAGGCTTCCCCATCAGGGAAGTCCACCGGATGTATAGCGGCAAAGACAAACGCCCATTTGACCTAGTATTGGTCATTCTAGACCTTTCGCCCGAAGGGAAAAAGATATTCGGCCTTAAGACCGTATGTCGCCTCTCCGGCCTTTCGGTAGAGGCTCCCTTCCGTTTAGGCCCCCCCGGACAGTGCCACAGATGCCAACTCTATGGCCACTCTGCGCGCAACTGCAATGCGCGTCCGCGTTGCGTCAAGTGCCTGGGCGACCACGGCACCGCTGACTGCAAACGCGCACGCGACGACCCGACCCCGCCTAGCTGCGTGCTCTGTAACGCCGAGGGACACACCGCGAACTATCGCGGTTGCCCCAAGGCGCCGAGAGCTAGCAACAAGGCTCGCTCAAGGGCCCCGGAGCGCTTTGCCCCTTCCGCCCCTCAGTACACCAAGACATCCTCAAAGGTGTCTACGGTCCCCTATCGCCCCCCTACCACATCGGCATGGGCCAAACCTTTGGCCTACACAAGTATAGCCCCTAAGGCTAAAACTAGGTCTCCCCCTCTCCCCCGCCCACAGGAGCCAACTCGCGCCCCTGCTCCCACCCCCGTACCTCAGCCCCGCCCCTCAAAGCCCGGTCAATCAGCACCCGCTGCTGCTTCGGCCGGCCTTGGGGGACCCGCCCCCGCCGTGGACTTTGGAAAAGTCACTGCGCTCCTGCGCAAACTTAGCCAAGCCCAAACGGCATTTGAAAAACTGATGATCCTCTCGGATCATCAGGAAGTCATGTCTTCCCTTGACAACCTCTCTTTTAAGTCTCAATAATGGTTTCACAACCTGAGAGACTTAAACCCCGCTCCATCTCGTTAGCGTTTTTCAATGCTAACGGACTCAAATCCCAGAGAGAACTCGTTCATCAATTTCTGGTTAATCACCAAATCGATATTTTCCTTGTGCAGGAGACCTTCTTAAAACAGGGCACTAGCAATCCTAGGATTGCTAACTATCAAATAGTCCGAAATGACAGAACGAACGCCCCCAAAGGCGGTACTGCCATTTATTTCAAGAGGTCCCTGCACTGCATACCCCTTGATCCCCCTCCCCTCCAAGACTTAGAAGTCTCTGTCTGCAGGCTTGCGATGACCGGTCATCAATCGGTCATCATTGCATCCTGCTATCTCAGCCCAAATAAGAAGCTTCTTAAAAGCGATCTTGAATCAGTCCTCAGTCTCGGAAGCTCAGTCATTCTGGCTGGCGACTTCAATTCCAAAGACCCGATGTGGAACTGCCGCATTCGTAACGGAAACGGCCGCAGCCTTTCCCGGTGTCTTGGCTCCCTCGATCTAGACCTGATCGTCCCTATGTGCCCTACGCGGTACTCTCCCAACCCCCGTTTTGGTAACGAGTACTTGGACCTGGCACTGCTACGGAATGTATCCCTCCGGATGCAATCCATAACGGTGATGCAGGAACTTGACTCGGACCACCGCCCGGTCGTGATGAGGCTTGGCCCCCCTCCCAATGACACCCCTCCCACCAAGACAGTGGTGCAATGGTATAAGCTTGAGAACGCTCTCAAGAATATTCATTCACCCGCCTTGGAAAAAATCCCCGACGATATTAGCTCCCTAGACGACATCGCAATTGCGGTTGACTCTTTGACTAGTCACGTCCAATCCGCTATTAGCGAATCATCGAAACAGGTGCCGGCGACGAACGATCGCCGCTGGGACCTGCCAGATGATATCAGACGGCTGATCACTGAGAAGAACGCAGCGACTCGCCGCTTTAGTTCCTATCCTACCTATCTCAATCGCTTTAGAATGAACTCGCTTCGCCGTAAGGTTAAGAGAGCCATTCAAGAGCACCGAAACTCCTCATGGGACGAACTACTTTCAAAGATCAAACCGGGTCACCAGGCATACTGGGACTTGGCGCGATCAATGAAAGCAGATGGCGTCTCTATTATGCCCCCGCTTTTACGTCCGAATCACCAAACGCCAGCGTTTGAAGATAAGGATAAAGCCGACACTCTGGCCGAAAGCCTGGAAGCCCAGTGCTCCCCCAGTCTCGAACCTGTCGACCCTGTCCACCTTGATACGGTGAACAGTGAAGTCGAGCGCTTAGCGTCCCTACCCCCTTCTGCCACCCTTGACCACGTCAAGGCGGCTGAGGTCGCAGCGATCATTAAAGATCTCCGACCGAAAAAGTCCCCCGGCTCGGATGGCATCAGCAACAGGCTCCTTAAGAGATTCCCTGTTGCCCTCATCTACCTCCTTGTAAGCATCTTCAATGCAGCCTTATCCACTTGTTCTTTCCCTGATGTCTGGAAGGAGGCCAATGTCATTGGCATCCACAAACCAGGCAAAAAGGCGAACGAACCTTCCTCCTACCGCCCTATCAGCCTCCTCAGCTCCCTGGGGAAGATCTACGAGCGACTCCTTCTGAGTCGTCTCTGGGCCCACGTCAATGAGCACAAGCTCTTACCCGATGAACAGTTCGGCTTCCGAGCTCATCATTCTTGTCCCCAACAGGTGCTCCGCATCACGGAGCACATCCATACCATGTGGCATCACACATGGCCAGCCGATACGGGAGCTGTCTTCCTCGACGTAGCGAAAGCCTTCGACAAAGTCTGGCACAATGGCTTAATTTATAAGCTTTCCACTCTTGGTGTGCCCGACAGACTCGTACTCATCCTGCGAGACTACTTGTCGCATCGAAGCTTTCGTTACCGCGTGGAGGGCACTCTCTCTGACCCCCGACCCGTCCGAGCCGGAGTTCCCCAGGGATCCGTTTTAGCCCCACTCCTCTTTACGCTGTATACCAGCGATATCCCCCGCCACCATAAAGTGGAGCTCGCCCTCTTCGCGGACGACACAGCACTATACGCATCCGACTCGAATTCGAGTCGGGTGAGTATGAGGCTGCAAGCCGCACTAGACAAACTAGGTGCCTGGTTCAGAAAATGGCGCATAGAAGTAAATCCGACGAAGAGTGCAGCAGTGTACTTTTCGCGGAATTACCCTAAGCCCAGGACCCTCTCCCTATTTGGTAAACCCATTCCCTGGGTTAAATCAGCCAAATACTTAGGGGTGATCTTAGACCGCCGCCTTAATTTTAAGCCCCATCTCCACGCTGTAGCCAATCGCGCTAAGTTCATACTTGGCCGATTGAATAGCCTCCTTAGAGCGAAGAGTAAAATGTCCCTTAGAAATAAGGTGACACTTTACAAATCGGTCATACGCCCAGTCATGACGTACTCCTCTGTAGTATTCGGCCACTCAGCCAATACTTACGCCCTTCAGGTTGTCCAAAATAGATTTCTGCGCAAAGCCTCGGGCTGTCCGTGGTACATGCGCAATAACGATCTCCATCGCGACTTTAATCTCGAGTCCATCGCCCATTTCATAAAGACCGCCTCCCAGCGGCATTATGAATCGGCCCCGGATCATTACAATCCCTTGATCTCCACAATACCCGACTATCCCATTGACAATCCTCCCACGAGTTCTCTCCTCCGTAGACCGAGACACGTTCTCGGTGACCCCGTTGACCCACTCACCGCCGCTAACCCGGAGGTGACGTCAACCGATTCGTTACCGCACACTACACAGCCGACCAAAAACCGACCCCGCCGGAAGCGGGGTCGAAGAATTCCCTCCTTCCGCCCGCAGGTGCATTCGTGCACCTAAGGCGTAACCTCCATGCCCTCTCATAGCATCTGGCGACAGCCCAAGCCGAGGCTCGCACCTAAGTGGTGGCCCTTGTGCGTGTCGCCCCAACCTAAAATTTACCGGCGAGGCGCCATCTGCGCCCGCCAAAAGTCCGGTAACGCTGTCATGGCCATCTGCGGTCAACAGCATCATAGCCCATTCGAAAAAAAAAAAAAAAAAAAAAGCAAAAAACAGTCATCAGTCAGCAGCCAGCCGCCCCACAAGTCACCTACGCGCCAAACAAGAATAGGAAGGAACGGACCTCTCTCTCTCTCATCGCTCGCTCAGTCGCACCTTGGACCCGCAGCCAGTACTCCTGAATTCACGCCATTGTTTTCTTCCTCAACCCATCTACAGAATCCCAGCGCACACGTACAAAAGGAAAAGCGGTACTACGATAAATCGGAGTTGGAAGGCACACAGGCACACCATCTTGTTTCTACAGTCCACGTTACAGCCGCCGTGCCGACCGGCTCCCTTTATATTAATCCCGCCAACCTGTACATTGGTCCTTCGAAGCAGGATTTACCTTGGGTTGAGAGTCTACAATGGTGGTGACAAGGTCCAACTGCGGGTCATCTAAGAACGAGGAGCCAGGTCCGGCACCTACGTCGACTGCTCCCGCGGTGACGGCGGAGCTACCGCAGCCCCCGTCACAGCAGTCGGCGCCGCGCAAACCCGATCAGCCGCCGCTGTCGTCCGTCGCTCGCAGCATGGAGCCGGCTCCATCCACCAGCACCGGCTCCAACGTCCTCACCTCTAACACCGCCACGACCGGCACTGGAACCACACAGCCGACATCGACGGATACCCTTGCCACCGTCACGGAGAACACCACCGGCGGGAGCCCCGTGGACGACGCATACAGGCGCCGCGCGGGGCAGAAGCAGAAGACCGCCGCCTCCATCAGGTCCAAGCAGTCGAGGCGGAGCCGGATAGCGCAGGCAGAAATGGATCTGCTGCGCATCCAGGCTCGCATCGCGGAGGCCAAATTGAGACAGCTCCAGGAGGGAGAAGATAGCGAGGACAGCGAAGCGGGGACGGAGATGACGGAGCAAGAAACAGGACGCGTGGAGCATTGGGTGAGAGACACCACCCTACTGGCCATCGCTGATCGACCACATGGCGAGAGTATCAGTCTCGCCGCACAGGAGCCGGGCGGCGGGAGGATCGCCCCCGGACAACCAAAGGACGAGAGTATCAGTCTCGCCGCACAGGAGCCGGGTGGCAGGAGGATTGCCCCCGGCCACCCCCAGGACGAGAGTATCAGTCTCGCCGCACAGGAGCCAGGTGGCAGGAGGATTACCCCCGGCCACCCCCAGGACGAGAATATCAGTCTCGCCGCACAGGAGAGGAGGGACCCGGCAATAGTACTGGCCATGCCCGCCGGCGCGCCGCCGTCGCCGCCGGGGATAGCATCCGCCACCGCCAACGCACAGCCGCCGTTGGAGATGGGGAACGCCGCCCTCCTCTCAGAAAAGCCGTGCAACCGGCATCAAGCGAGCGCGCAGCCAGCGCCACTAAATAGTGAACATTACAATATAGTGAACAGTGCACAATACAATACAGTTAATAGTGACAGTGCGTATGCCCAAGTGAGAAACAGTTCGGTAAACATTACCCACGGGCCAAACATAGTTAAAAATGGATGCAGTGCTAGTGCCATTGGAGACACGCAGTTCCAGGGAGCAGCCCGGTATGTAAATCAGTATAATAACTGTGATAGCAATATTGTAAGACCGGGTGCTTCCGCACCGGCGGGAGTCATAGCGGGGCCGCCCCGTTCAGAAATGGGAGAGCTGGCCTCCGCTATAGCGCAAGCTATACGAACCGGAACGCAGTCGACTTCCCGCCGGTTCACGGAACTGCCGATATATAGCGGTGCCTACCAAGAATGGCTAGCATTCAAGGCGGCATATGAGGAATCCGCGTACGTCTACACCGAAACAGAGAACGTAGGTAGACTAAGAAAATGCTTGAAAGGTCGTGCTAGAGAGTCAGTAGAGAGCTTATTAATTTATAATGTCCAACCGGCTACCATAATGAAATCCCTAGAATCTAGATTCGGCAGACCAGATGCCATAGCGCTAGCCGAGCTAGATAGATTACGCTCTCTTGCCCGACCTACAGATTCGCCGAGGGAGTTATGTGTGTTCGCGAGCCGAGTAGCTAACATCGTTGCTACACTACAGGCGCTACAACGCGTATATTATTTGTACAACCCGGAGCTCGCGAAGATTACTATAGAGAAGCTCTCACCTACGCTCAAGTATAGATGGTACGATTACGCCACGGAGCAAGAAAATAGCGAACCAGATTTGATAAAACTTACGCGATTCCTTAGTAGAGAAGCTGAACGATGCAGCCCATATGCTCAGCCTGAGACAGAAGCGTCCCCTGCCGCTACGAAAAGGCAGAATAAGGCCTACACTGTGAGCGAGAATAGAGAAGACAAGAGGCCAAAATGTCCGGCATGTCAACAAAACCACAGTGTAGTAAAGTGCGATAAATTTACAGAGGCCTCCACAGAAGAAAAATGGGATATAGCGAAAAAACATAGGCTCTGTTTTAGTTGTTTGAAATTTAGAGCACAAAATCACAAATGCCCCAAGAAGACTTGCGGTATTGACGGGTGTCAGAGAGGACATCACTCGCTCCTCCATTTTTATAAGAAAACGGAAGGAGAAACAGAGAAGGTGGCATCATCACGGAACATAGCAGAGAGCAGGACGTTTTTGAAGATAGTACCGGTCACAGCTTCGGGCCCCCGCGGCCAAGTGAGGACCTACGCCCTGCTCGATGATGGCTCCACGGTAACTTTGGTGGATGAAGATGTCGCCGACGAAATAGGGGCCCCCGGGCCCAATGACCCACTGCGCATAGAGTCTATTGCTAGCGCCACAGTAAAGGAGATGAGGTCAAGACGCATAACATTAAGTCTGACGGGCGCCGATGAAACTCACGAGATTCAAGCAAGAACAGTGAAGAGCCTGAAACTTTCTCCTCAGTCCATTATCAACAGCGACATCCATAACGTCAAACATTTACAGAACATCAAGGATTATGTACTGCACAAGAACGCCAAGCCGAGAATACTTATAGGCCAAGACAACTGGCACTTACTGGTTACAAACGAAATGAAGACAGGCGACTATACGCAGCCGGCGGCTTCTCTTACCCCGCTGGGCTGGGTACTGCATGGGTCGCGAACTCGGTCACTCGGGCAGCGAGTACAGTACATAAATCATTTGACTACAGAAGACGACATGAACGACGAGCTACGCCGCCACTTCGCGATAGAGTCGCTGCTTATAAACCCACAATGTTCTAACAACGATCCTGAACAACGAGCATTGAAGATTCTCCAAGAAAGTACTACGCAGAGGGAGGATGGGCATTATGAGACGGCGCTATTGTGGAAGGAGGGGAATGTCGTCATGCCCAACAATAGGGATAACACGCTGCGCAGGATGTACAGTACAGAGAAGAAAATAGATAAGGATAGCAACATGAGGACTAAGTATGAGGCACAGATGTCGAACCTCATAACAAGCTGTTATGCAGAGAAGGCGCCCCGAACAACAGAAAACAAGAAAGCGTGGTACTTGCCTCACTTCGCGGTCATCAACGCGATGAAACCGGACAAACTCAGAGTAGTATTGGACGCAGCAGCGAAGACAGCGGGAACATCATTAAATGACAAACTTTTGACAGGACCCGACCTGCTCCAATCACTGCCTGGTGTGTTGATGCGCTTCCGACAGCACAGAATAGCGGTCTCAGCGGATATAGCTGAAATGTTCATGCAGGTGAAAATAAAAGAAGATGACAGAGACGCGCTGCGGTATCTGTGGAGGGAACACAGGCGAGGTGACTCATCACCCGACGAGTACAGAATGACCTCCCTTATATTTGGAGCGACGTCTTCACCTGCGACGGCAATATTTGTTAAAGATATCAACGCAGAAAAATATAGTACAGAATATCCGGTCGCTGCTAAAGCTATAGTTAAAAATCATTATATGGATGATTACCTGCAAAGCTTCTCAACCCCTGAGGAAGCTATAGAGGTGGCGAATCAAGTGAAGTACATACAGTCAAGAGCGAGATTCGACTTGAGGCAATGGACGTCGAACAACACTGAAGTATTGGAAGCGCTCGAGCCCGGACAGCTACAGACGCCGCGCCCGCTGGACGACGGCACGAGAGCCGAGCGCACCCTGGGAATCATGTGGAACCCAGCTACAGACAAGATCGCGTTCAACCTCGACATGATGCGCCTACCACAGAACATAACAGCGAAGAAGCAACCAACAAAAAGGGAGATGCTTAAGATATTAATGTCTGTATTTGATCCCCTAGGTTTCGCTTCCCCAGTCACCACTCGAGCCAAACAATACCTGCAGGAGATATGGCGCAGAGGAACAGGATGGGATGAACCTATTCCCGAGGACCTGGCGCCATCATGGGAGGAGTGGCTGACACATTTGAAAAACCTAAAGAAGGTAAGCATACCTAGAAGCTATAGAGGTTACAGCGAAGCATCGAGATTGGAGCTTCACACCTTCGTGGACGCATCAGAAGCAGCGTACGCAGCAGTGCTGTACTGGAGGGCCGTTTCCACGACAGGAGTAGATGTATCTTTGATAGCAGCAAAGGCGAGAGTTGCCCCACTGAAACTGTTATCAATCCCACGACTGGAGCTACAAGCAGCGGTAACAGGAAGCAGAATGGCGGCAGCAGTAGTAGCAGAACACGACAGAAAGCCTGATCAAAGATACTTCTGGACGGATAGCAGAACCGTACTTACTTGGTTAAGAACGGGAGCGCGGTCGTATAAACCATTTGTAGCACACAGGATCGCAGCCATAGAGGAGCATAGTGAACAAGCGGAATGGCGTTGGATACCAACCAAACTCAACGTCGCGGACGACGCTACCCGTGATATACCTGCAGGCTTCAACGAGCAACACAGATGGTACGTCGGGCCGGAATTCCTGAAGGCGGATCCCGCTACATGGCCGACAGAGAAGCCCGCCGCTATCAACGAGACAGGTGAGGAACGCACCCTAACAGTAACTACAGAACAACCAAAGAAATCGCCAATAATAGCTGCAGCGCTGCCCGATCCAGACAGATTCTCAGTATATAAAAGGCTCGTTCGAGCGTCGGCGCGGGTACTCCAGTTCATAGATATTCTCCGACGGAAAACGGAGAGGGTCGAATTCAAGAGAACGGCGAAGAACGCCGACAGCGACCCCGATTGGAGAGCCAAGAAGAAGGCAGTACAGAAGCAGCGGCGGGAGCTTCAACCCACCACTGATAAATACCTACCCATAGAAGGTGAGCTGCTGAGACGCGCCGAGCTCAACATAGTCCAGTCCAGACAGGAATATAGCTTCTACGAAGAAATTAAAGCCCTGAAGGCAGGGAAAGAAGTACATAAAAACAGCCGCTTGAGTAAGCTTGCCATAGAGATGAAAAATGACATCCTAGTCATTAAAACTAGAATTGGGTTGGCCGTAGACATAGGTGAAAATACAAAATCACCTCCAATTTTAGACGGCAACGATAGGGTAACTAAATTGTACATTGAAAGTATCCACAGACAGATGATGCACGCAGGGGTCGAGACGACCATAAATGAGTGCCGCCAGCACTTCTGGATCCTGCGCCTGCGGACGACAGCGCGCACAGTCATCCACCGCTGTCTGTCGTGCCACCTGAGGAAGGCGCCTGTTCCGCAGCCAGCGACAGGCAATCACCCGCCTGCGAGGTTGGCGCACAGCTGCAGGCCGTTCACCCACACGGGCCTGGACTACTTCGGCCCCCAGGCCGTGAGAGTCGGGCGCGCGACGGCGAAGCGCTATGTAGCGCTGTTCACCTGCCTGACCACCCGGGCAGTCCACCTCGAGCTCGCCTCCGACCTGTCGACGAGCGCCGCAGTCATGGCCCTGCGCCGCATGATCGCGCGCCGAGGCTGCCCCACCGAGATCTGGTCCGACAACGGGACCAACCTGCGTGGCGCCGACAAGGAGCTTCGCGCCGCGCTGGACAGCGCGGCCGCTTGCGAGGCCTCATCGAGAGGCATCACCTGGCGCTTCATACCTCCTGGGGCCCCATTCATGGGCGGGGCCTGGGAACGCATGGTACGGAGCGTGAAGACCGCGCTCGCAGCCACCCTATGCGAGCGCCAGCCGTCCGAGGAGGTCCTCCTCACCCTACTCACTGAGGTTGAGTACACCGTAAACAGCCGACCACTGACGCACGTCTCAGTGGACCCCGAGGACCCGGAGGCCCTCACACCGAACCACTTCCTGCTGCTGCGGCCGGGGCGCAACCCTGCGCCCGGCTCATTCACCGACGGCGACCTGATAGGCAGGTCGCATTGGCGGGCCTCTCAACGCCTCGCCGACATCTTCTGGGCCCGGTGGCTCAAAGAGTATCTTCCCGAGCTACAACGCCGCCGCCACCCTCACGGCGGCGGCCTCGCCGCCCAGGTCGGCGACCTGGTTCTCATCGCAGACTCCAACCTGCCGCGCAACACATGGCCCAGGGGGGTCATAGTTGCAGTCTACCCCGGAGCGGACGGAGTGGTACGAGCCATCGACGTACAAACCAAAGGGGGCGTGCTGAGAAGACCGACCAAGAAGGTGATAATCCTGCCGAGAGACGAGCCGTCCTCCACTGCAGATGGTTCCAGCGGCGACAGCGGGGCCACTGAACGGCGGGAGAATGTTCCGGACGGCCATAGTATTTAAGCATAGTATTAGTTAAGTATAGTTATGTAAAATTAATAAAACATTTACAAAATCGTAGCTATAAGTATAGAATAGTTTAGCTTTAAGCCTAGCCTAAGTAAATAAACAACTACAACACTGTAGATTTAAGTAGGCTTAAAACAATAGGTACAGTTTGTATAGTAAGTTCGTAGCTACTCATGCAGAGGTAGGGTAGCTACGACAAATAATAGAATAGACTAGGCAAGGCAGCAGTATAAGCCTTGCCTAGACAGTTTCACTCAAATAGGTAGGTAAACAATCCTACCTATAGTATATTGTAAATAATAAATAGTAAAGGCAAAGGTACGAGGTGCGAACGGCGAAGCGACTCGCTCCTCCTTACGTAGAGCAAAGAGAAGGGCGCGCTAGTATAAATATAGGCGCAAAACAGCGCAAAAAACAGTCATCAGTCAGCAGCCAGCCGCCCCACAAGTCACCTACGCGCCAAACAAGAATAGGAAGGAACGGACCTCTCTCTCTCTCATCGCTCGCTCAGTCGCACCTTGGACCCGCAGCCAGTACTCCTGAATTCACGCCATTGTTTTCTTCCTCAACCCATCTACAGAATCCCAGCGCACACGTACAAAAGGAAAAGCGGTACTACGATAAATCGGAGTTGGAAGGCACACAGGCACACCATCTTGTTTCTACAGTCCACGTTACAGCCGCCGTGCCGACCGGCTCCCTTTATATTAATCCCGCCAACCTGTACAGGTAGTGATACAGAACTGTCTCATCAGCTTCAATCACGAGGGCCAGAAAGTGCGGGGCCTAGTGTACCAACACTAGAGGCGGAGAGCGGAGACGTTCAAGCTGTAGCATGCACTCCGCCCGTGACTGAAACTGACGAGACACCAGTTATTCCTAGCGGCGAAAACGTCACCGAGTTCGAGGGTGACGGGGAAGAGTGGGCGGATTGTGCCGAAGAAGAGTGTGGGAGAGAGACTGTCGCGATCGTAGGCACGGCGCCGCCGCCGGTCACAAGCCTGGAGGTGCCCGCGCAGACGCAGGGCTCAGACGCGACCGCCTCCGCCGCCGCGGGGCCCGCGGGTCTGGCGGACGTTCAGCCAGCGCTGTCACCCACACTCTCGCGCCTAAGACGTTTGCCCAAAAAGGATTATAAAAAGTATTTCTAGAAATAACCGTGTGTAATGTAATGTTAGAGTTAATCGTTTATTTTCGTTGTCTACAGATGTTTCAATAAGTAATGGTGGAGGAATGATGGATATGTAGCTCCACCGAGCGACTCGCGCGCGGTCCTGCACCGCGCGCCTTGCTATTGTCTTTCAGTAATAAACTGCTATGCACCGCGACTGGTTGTTTCCATTAGCTCCATACATTTCATTTATACATAGAAATTACCCAGAACACTCTGGACAAAATATCATGTTAATCAATAGAGAACATACTCACCTAATTTTTTTTTTCTTCTAAATTTTTGTAGATACATATGTTTTGATTTAGATTCACTCACTTTTGGGGCTGCACTTTATCCGGGTAAAGTAGTCATGTGTAGGTGGTAGAATAAATCCTGACTATACTGACTTTTTCAAGGTATTTCACTAACTCTCACGATTTCGGATTTTTTATTTTTCAAGAATTTCGGATTGGCCCATACTTTTTTTAAATCTTTATTTAAAGAGCTTAATCACATTGCGATTATGTCGCTCGGCCCATACTTATACTCCCGTTTCAAGTACACTTACAGAAATGTTTTCTCACAAGAGTATGAGAGCAATCTTGCCTGAGAAGTCCTAAGGTGTACCTAATGAAGCTGTCAGAGAACCACTGTCTCCCAAGAGACCCTGGCTACGACTATGTCCCAACAAATCACAGGATATCGGACTACTGATTGGTCTCTCGAGCCGTCTAACGATGGCGGGTCCTTCGACCTTTCAGTACTCTAATGGCCTTACAACGAGAGTCTTAACGAGATGAAAATGAACAACAAAACAGTTCTGTCTCTACAGAGACTCTAGAGCTTAGTAGAAAATAAATAATGCTGGACAGGACATATAAAAGTAGGTACTTCTTGGACAGCGCGTTTCTAACTGCCCGCGGCCGTTTAGCTCGTTTAGCACAGCGCTTTTCACCACAGAAATGTATGTTCTCACCGAGCACGTTTGAAGAAAAATAGTTCTGTCTATTTATAAATGTTTTCATGAGACATTGTTTTTAATTAATTGATTAGTAAATTATTTAGCTGAGTAACGTAAGAAAATTTAAAAGTTAATCTGTTGGTAGCTAGCGGCGGCGTTACGTCGTCAGTAAGCCAGTAGTCCCGATGTCTTCGACAATATAATCGTCATACATTTACGTAGATAGTGATCATTAGGGTACTTCTAATAATTGACACAATATTTGCTCTCTACGGACCAAGTATAAAAGCTTATTTCGTACAAACCGAAATCTATTGTGCCTAGCTATAGGGGATTAGAAACTTTAGTCATTTGCATGTTTTTCAGCATAATGTAGCTAGTCTGGGTCGAAAAGCCAGCCTCGACTGTTTTGATTAACATAATCCAGAAAGTTTTGGAACGGGTAGCGGATTTCCGTCAAAGCCTAGTTGTTTTAAAATACCTGATAAGCCGCTGGTAGGTAGATTTGTAATAATAGTTGTTTCAGCCTTATTTAATAACTTCTAAAAAGTCTACGCAGCTGAGTAATTTTTTTAAGGTTCTTTAATAAAAATCATGAATGAAGTTGACCTCATGAATAAGGTGTAATAATAAACCTCAACCAATAAAGTGTAACCATAAACCTCATGAATTAAGTGGACAAAAAGGTCCAAAAAGATCCATCAATGGATCTTCGCAATGGATTTGAATAGACCTAGGGGATTTATTTAGGATTCTACGTTTTAGTAATTACTAGTTTTTGTGGCTTTGCATGCACTTTGCCGGGATTAAAAGTATCCTATGTCCGTCCGTCCCGGGGATATAATCTACCACCCGGCCGAATTTGATTAGGTTGAGGCGTGTAAAAAGGGCCAAACTTTTCGCTTTCACTTTTATAATATGAAGTTTAAGTAACTTCATCCATCCATCCATCCACAGCCTGTATCGGTCCACTGCTGGACGCAGGCCTCCCCCTGATAAACGCCTTATTGGCGTTTAACTCATGGGGGGTAATGCCCATAATCCCCACGCTGGGCATGCGGGTTGGGGATCGCAGTTTGGTGGAAGATTTATTCTGCGGGGGCCCCCCAGAAGATATCCCTTAGTCGCCTCTTGACACCCACGGGAAGAATTGGGGTGGTGCAAATTCTATGCCGCCGGCACCACACGGCGAAACTTAAACTTAGTATGGATAAAACTTAATTGAATTCTAAAATAACTTCCTCAGGAACTTAAATTTATTGCGTACCTTTTGTTATTTCCACTATCTTACTACCGCGGTACAGCGATCGTGAAAACCGGGTGAATGGACGTTCTCGGAGTTACATTTGAGAATTGAATATCCCCAACTACCCTCAATTAATCTTAATCGGAATTTCCATTTTGACGTCATGATGCACTACTACACACTATTATTCAGTACAGGAATCCGCAAAGAGAGATGTAAACCATCTCCACGAACCCTGTCCTCAGGAACTGTTCTGAACCTGCTACTCTACACTCAAAAAAAAAGCTCATTTTATTTCCTCATACAGGTAATTCCCCAAAGGTACTCATAAGTAGAGTCGTATAATCGCATTTCCTTCAACTCGGTTGTTAAGAAGTTGCGTGCAATACAAGCACTTTGTAATACTTGGGTGACAGAAATACGTGAGGGAAAGCGACACTTGCTAACTTTGTACAAGAATTGTTCATGATTAGAAACGTAACTACGTGCTTCGTTTTTATCAAAATAAAAATGTTAACAAGACCTCTATCAAACGAACCAACCACTCTTGTGCAAAGTTTAGCCTTCCTTTGACGACCTATGTGGCGCGGTGGGCGAACATAATACCGGTACTTATTGAAAATACCGGTATTTTTGGTCTCTCATACTTTGAAGTACCATTACTTATAAATTTGAAAATACCGGTATTACCGGTATTCCAAGCCCTGACTGTGATCTTATTAATATTGTGTGGTTTGTGAGTACCCTAGTATTATTTCGAACCTAGATTTGGAAAACAGACGGGGAAATCTAATTCATGCCCTAACCAGCCTCCAAGAGTTAAAATTTTACCTACCTACAATCGTACATAGAAAAACGCTGATTACGTTGAACGCAGGAATTTTTAAAAATCCTACGTTCAGTTTGTGGTATCTATTATAAGCTTTTTATTAATGCCTCTGTAATTGTTTCATTTTGTAAAGCTTAGGAAGAGATACGAAGTTGCGCTTTTTGGCCACCAAACTCTATTTTTGCATCTCCTCCTAAACTATATGAGATAAAATTATAAAAGAGGTATTAAAAAATAGCTTATAATAGATACCACAAACTGAACGTAGGATTTTTAAAAATTCCTATGAAAAACGTGAAAATATGATAAAATAGGAATTGCTGTCAGATTGGCTCGGGTATGCGCCTTAACCGAAAATAAGCGCAAAGCTTGACAGGGCGGTATGGAGATTTAATATGGACGCCCTTTACCCCTTCTAGGGGTCCTAGGACATGTCAAGTAAGTAGGTTAGTTTCTAAGTAACTTACTTAGAAAAACGGTTTAGCCTGCAGATCAATCTATTACTATTAGCATATTATAAATATCCGAAGAGGGCATTACGAAACAGTATTTTTACTCCACACCCGTTATTTTGCCTCAACAACATCTCACAAATTCCCAATTTTTCGAAGATAGAATTCGGATCATGTGACATAAACAACGTTAAAAAGTTGGTGCTAAAATAAAGTAGATTAAAACTCGACCTCATCTGGAATACGTATAAATAACTTTTAATTTCTACCTTCGCTACGACATTTATCATTTTCCAATTTCACAGATAGGGGTTTGAGGAATCTCAGCGATAAATTACGAAGCTATCGAACATCTTGGTCGGTTGGAGTGCCGTGTCTGTGACGGGCACTCGAGGCCGTGATCTCAATATGCCGTCAGCTTTTCACGGAATTCCCTCGACCTTTCGTAGGTGCAAAACAGGCGCATTACTTCCACAATTTTATTTGACTGAAATTATAGAAACAAATGAGAACTGAGATTAGTATTTACAATTAAAACAATTAAAGGTAGCACAAGTGATCCAAGCGATAAACCATTCTCAAAATGAACGCGTCTCCAAAGAGTTATACCAGTTTATTTATCTTTTGTGAGCAAAATACAGACTTTTTCTTTTTGGTCTTGGTAGTATTCTACCAAGCAAGCAGATTTTTATAAAAGTTATGTTTCAACGCCTCTCGCTAAAGAGTAATAAACTGGTATAATTATATCATCATCATCATCATCAGCCTATACTAGTCCACTGCTGGACATAGGCCTCCCCTAATGAGCGCCATAGCGCCCTGTCTTCAGCTTGACGCATCCAGCATCTGCCTGCAGTCTATAATTCTATAGACGCGTTCATTTTAAGAATGGTTTATCTCTACATAATTATGTACCTATACCAGTCGGAAGCGGAAGCATCACTAAGAGCTGTATGGCAATGCTGATGTCTGTGCCAAATACTCATCGTTCTCGGGTCACGCGTCGCTGTGACCAGACCAGACACCGAGATAATTTTTTGAAAACCCGAAGAGCCCCGGTATCCCATGAACTCGTTTAAGATTGCAGGTCTGATTCCAAACTGGGACAAATCGACATAATATTTTCCATTATGTTTTTTTAATTTCCATATCTTGATCAAGCGTCTATACTTTTTTATGTAATCTCGTCCTCAACAGCCTGTATTAATAATAATAATAATAATGCAGGACAATTCACACAGCATTATCTAGCCCCAAGATAAGCAGAGCTTGTGTTATGGGTACTAGATAACTGATATACATAATACAATACACTACATAGATAGATATTTTTTATCATACATAGAAAATCCAGAACGCCCTAAACAAATATCTGCAGATCGTACAAATATTTGTCCACTATTGGACGCAGGCCTCCTCCTGATAAGTTTTATGTTACCTACTATAATGTCCCGACTACCTACTATCACTCCTTAACAAATCATGTGGTTTTTGATTAGGCATACAATATTCAGCCTAGAATTTCATTAGATTACGATTCATAGGTTTTTTCCAACCCTAAATACCTTTCCTTTTTTCCTGCAAATTCGCCTAACCCTTTCAAAGTTCAATATTGAATTGCAAACTATGTTAGACGGGTGGGTATTTTGTGCTCGCGTTTGTTTAAAGGCTTCTATGAATAGTGTAGCTAGGAATCCCGGATATACACATGCATACATACGTTTGAAGTAAATAAATAGATTGACATTTCCATAGGATAACAATTAAAAAAAAACAGGTGCTTCGTGCCACTTGAATTTGCATCGAACTATCTATAAAATCACAGTAACTAAAATGCTTTTGAAGGTTTTAAGTTAGAAAGCTATTACTTAGGTACCTAAAGATAAATATTTTTTTATTTGCTAGAACATGTTTTAAGTTTGTTAAAATTTTGAAACCAGTAAGTAACTTAGTATTTTCTTATGAAAAGAAGGCTTATTATATCAGTACCATAACTTCATTCAAACAAACATTCAGTCCGATCCATTCAGTTATTTTGGCAAAAGCACATTTAACGAGATTTCGAATTTATTATTTTAATTAATTTTACTAGTAATAGTGAATTTATGATTGTAATTAATATAGGATTATGTTTAAGATATGGTATTGATATGGATATCAGTTGAGATAACCTGTAAAAAGAGTCTGCAGTTAGGCTCAATTGTTTCAATTGAGTAGTACTAGTTACTAGTTGTTTGCTGAGCGTTCCTATCATTTGATTGTAATTTTTTGTATACTAGATATACATACTCGTATGTAGCTATCTGTTTCCTACCATTAATAGGAACCGAGCACTTCCACTCACCTGCAAATTATCAAGAGATCTAGTTAACGAGTTTGTAAGTGAATCGCGTTAGGTTTTCCCATCAACGTAACGGGGCCACTTTGCCTAATCCGCGCTTAACCGGTCGCTGCAGCTAAATTTGATTGTAACCGGCTTAAGAAACCCTCGGGACTATCTGAAGGCTAACCTTTCTCTTTGATTGCTCCCTTAGGGGTGGTTTTATATCGGCTAGATAAGCAGTCGTGTGTACTTACGTTGTTATTGTAACTCGACGCTGCGAGAATCCTAATGTAAATGTTGGTTCTGACGCCCAGATTTGTTCAGATAGGACCTTAGGTTCCACCTTATTTTTATGCATTGTTGAGTCATGGAAATTGCGTGAGATGCTTGAGATGGTAACGTCGACGTTTGCATTCATTTTATTTTATCGTCCTTGTTTTTTAACGACGTCATTTTTCTGTTTTTTTTGCTCAATTAACAATTGGCTACAAACCCACTCCTCGACCTGTTTTTCTTATACCTAGTCAGGTACATCATGTTTCAATATTTCGTTATAACATTAATTTTTCATCAAATTTTGTTAATAAGTAGTCCGACAGTTCGTTCAGTTTATTCAAATTACTGGTCTCCACGATACGGCTTTGCCTATTGTGGAGACCGCAGGAAAATTTCTGTAATTTATTGTTACTACAATAAAATATTTTTGCATTTTCATTTCATTAATTCTTTTTTTGTGTTTTGATATATTTTTTACTTGGAGTAGTGTCTTTTTATCCTGATGTGTGGTGAGAATTTTACCCAACATTGGGCCGCAGGACCTCTCCCAGGTCTCTCTACGTATTTTAATCCATTATAGGGATTGTTTAAATTAATAGGTGTATGGCCATTGGTGATAGGATTCGATCTAAAACTTCTAAATTAAAACTAAAGTGCGCTATTCACAGGGTCATCGAATTGTTTTAATCGTTTATTTCAAACAAGCTGCGCCCTGCGGCTTCGCACGCGTTCCTATGGAAACGATAAAGGTGATTTTCATCCCACGGGAACTGATTTATGGGATAAAAGTAACCTATGTTTAATTCCAGGATTAGAATTATCTGTAAAAATTCAGCCAGATCCGTCTTGTAGTTTTTGCGTTAAGAAGTAACAAACATCCATCCATCCATAATCCATACAAACTTTCACATTTATAATATTAGTGTGATAATCATACATGTAACCTTACAGAAATATACTAAGTCGTTCCATTGCATCGAAAACCCCTTGTTCGACAAAAATAGTGAATAATGAGAATATCTTACAAAACAGCAAAAGCGAAAAGAAAGCTTGTTATTGGACTTCATGTCACGTCTCAATAACAATAAACGAATTTCCAAACTAGAGGAAAACTTCCCTTTTTGGTACGGATACGGTACTTGTGTTTATTGTCTCATAAATTTGAAAGAAATGTCTATATAGGGTAAGGCTAAAGCCCAATTGAAATAGCAAATAATCTTGTATCATGTATATTATGATTAGTTTTAGATTACATCGACACAGTACCTGCGCCTCGCGGTGTTACTCACAATGGTAAGCATATGTGAATTATATTTTAACCCACGGCATAAGCTATCTGAGTCAGTACCAAATCTCATATCAATCCGTTCAGCCAATAAAACGTTTGTTACAAACATACAAAAATACGTGATTTTATTTTTGTATGATTGTTACATTCTTAAAACGAATGTTTCGTTTAAATAATATTGATACATTATTAGATCGATAAAAAATTCGTTAGTTTTCTATGAGTGTGGTGAAATAATTGCTTCTATCTTGCTAGGTCGCAGATGTTGCTACGCCGTAGGACATCGTAGCACTCACTACATCATCGTAGACCCTGTTATGCCGTAGAGCGTTGTAGCACAGCTACGCCGTAGAACCTGCTACGCTGTAGAACGGTGTAGCACTCGCTAAGTCGTAGATCTTGCTACGCTGATCTACGACTGCTACGAGATCGAGCATCATCGTTAAATGGACTTTTAGGTCGGTTTAAATTTTATTATTATATTTATTCCCAAGGAACACAAACAGTTCACAGAACTACCTTTTTATTCCAGAAACAACACGTGCTAAACCGAATTAAACTACTCGTAAATTATTACGTAAGCTTCCGTGAACATAAAGTCAAAGCCATTATTTCGAAGTGACATTAAATTGACAATTTAATTACTGCGCCTAGTTTTATTGGACCATCAAGACTTCTATATTTTGCACGAGGTGTCATATGAAACACATTATTTATGTATTGTGTACGCCAGGTGTGTCATTATTATTAAGCACTATATATCTTGTCTCGTAAAAGTCTTATGACCGGATATCATTGTCTCTTTATTAATAAGTAACAGCTAAAAGCTTTGAGGATGGATTACGTAAGTACTTAATAGAGGAAAAGCTACGAAACAGATGTATAATGAACAATAAGAACATCTTTATTTGTAGCTTAGATACAGTATTTTTAAGTAGACAAGCAGTGCCTAGCGATTTGACCCGCGTAGTTCCCGTTACCGTGGGAATTCTGAGATAAAATATAGCCTATGTCACTCCCTGAAAAGTAAGCTTTTTATTGATGAAAGATATTTTTTATTTAGTAGTTTCAAATCCTATTCAATGCTAACAAACCAATCTTTCCTGTTTATACTATTATTATTAGTATAAGTATAGATAAATACTAAAACCGAAAGCTAAAAAATGGCGTTCGAATCAACATCATGTTGCAATCGAAGATCGGAACGTAGTCATAAATGATCTTTGTTATAATCGACAATCGAAAAAATACATTTTTTTTCCAAAAACTAAAAACCCCTATTTACATTACTAAATAGATGATAAAGAGAATACGAACTAAATAGATAAAGCGAATCTTTACCGCAGGAAAAGAATATGTCATTGGGATAACATGTTCAACTATAAACGATAATTGCAGGGCCAGTTTAATTTGACCGAACAATGTCATAGCGCTTTCTCTTCTGGTCTGGTCGCACTCAAGGAAAACGCCTCATTGACATTGAAATGGTAAGTAAATACTACCTACATTTAAAATTGAAAACCTTGAGTTAAGGTTATGCATCATTGAAATTTTAAGCGCATGGCCGTTTAGGTGGTTCGTTTTACGAGAGGCGGGAAATACTGATTTGTTTCGATTTTAACATTATCTGTGTTTTACAAGTAATATGC
Source organism: Eupithecia tripunctaria (assembly GCA_955876795.1). Classification (NCBI taxonomy): domain Eukaryota; kingdom Metazoa; phylum Arthropoda; class Insecta; order Lepidoptera; family Geometridae; genus Eupithecia; species Eupithecia tripunctaria. The sequence goes on along the minus strand of OY041619.1, from coordinate 12,629,681 downwards.
CAACTGAAATGTAGATCATCACAGATTATAAATCATTTTCCAGGAAACCATGTAAACTTTGATTAAAATACCTTGTAGCATTACGATTATGTCAAATCTTTATTACCTATTGAATAAATTAATGACAAATATATATACAGTCATAAGGTACCTAATGTTCAAAATACGACGAAACGACTAAACTAAACCATCAACTATATTAGTTCTATTCGCTTGAAACCTCCACTTACGAAACGAACCACCACAAAACGCTTACGTAGCTGCAATCAACTTGTCAACTTGTGTTATATGATACCCTACACCTTAAAGTCTTTCACCGTTAAAGGCTTTCTCCGTTTTAACTTTATTCACTCGTCTTTCGCCCTTAAAACCACTGACACGTCATAAAAGTGTCTAGAAAATGAGTATTTACCACAATAACAACGGTCTCTTCCCGGGCTCTTCATTACCAATCCCGAATGGCTTCCTCGCCCAGACGGAACAACAACCAAAATCAAATAAAGTGATCTTTTTAGATGTAACTCCAGTGCGTTCACCATTCATCATTCCTTCGTCTAAAAATGCCGTTGTACCTTTGCGGAACAACCTGATAGATCCCAACATCTATAAGGATATAGTATACGAGAACATCAAGCCAGTATTTTCCATCTTACGCCTTATGGGAGTACTTCCTTTAACCAGGCCGCAGCCCGGAATCAACCAGTTCCATATCGCGTCCACGTCTATGCTCTACTCAGCTGGCGTATTCGCGTTTCTCATCTGCTATGTGCTCTATTTGTCTCTGAATAAAGTCCAGATTTTAAAAACTTCTGAGGGAAAGTTTGAAGAAGCTGTAATTGAGTATCTCTTCACGGTTTATTTGTTTCCACTGACTCTGATTCCTATAATGTGGTATGAGACGCGGAAGATCGCTGGTGTTCTCAACGAATGGGTGGAATTTGAGGTAAGTAATACATACAGAAATAACAAGCTGATATTTTTTACGTCACGGTTTCCTGCAAGAAAGTTCCACTTCTTGTCGAAAGCGTCCAGCTCATCTCAAGTGGTAGAAAATGAGGCCTCTGGCATTTGACACATTATTAAATAATATTTATGTTTTATCCGTCCACAAATTGTAATATATGTTTACTTAACTCTACTAATAGTTAGCTGGCTAAAACTTGTTAGTTAGGTATATGTCAAACTAAACAAATAAGGCACAACCCGCCGGGCAAAGCAGGCAGCCTCGCGCGGGTGGATGCCGCCGGCAAGATTGTTCCAAGATAAGGCCGCCTACCAGCCTTAAGGCGGTGTCCCGAGGCACACTAGCACCGCCACCAAATTTAACCGACTTTAAAAAGGAGGAGGTTCTCAATTCGACTGTTTTTTTATTATTTTTGTTACCCATCGATCAAAGTTTTCGCCAGCCCCCCATAGTTTTGAATGTTGTTTGCGTAAGGTTCTAGGTATCTTATCTATGGGGAGGCCGCGGCCGACCTCGCCCGGCGGGTTGTGCCGCCGCGCTGGCGGCTTTGGTGTGTTAACAGCTTAAGCCCTGCAATAGGATTTATAAATATTTTAGATCGATCAAGGTATCTGCCGGAGGAGGCGCTACGCTAGGCGGCGGGATACCGCGATCGAAGATATTCCATCAGGTTTAGTTTAACATATTTATTTAAGGCGCATACCCGAGCCAATGTGACAGCAATTCCTATTTTATCATATTTTTGCGTTTATCATAGGATTTTTTAAAAATCCTACGTTCATTTTGTGGTATCTATTATAAGCTATTTTTTAATACCTCTTTTATAATTTTATCTCATATAGTTTAGCAGGAGATGCAAAAATAGAGTTTGGTGGCCAAAAAGCGCAACTTCGTATCTCTTCCTAAGCTTTACAAAATGAAACTATTACAGAGGCATTAATAAATAGCTTATAATAGATACCACAAACTGAACGTAGGATTTTTAAAAATTCCTGCGTTCAACGTAATAATAAGATATAATAGTTGGGGGCGCCACTTTCGCTGGTGTATGGGCCTTAACATATTTATAAAAGAAAGTTGTGTTAGTTACACTATTTATAACTCAAGACCGGCTGAACTAATTTGGCTGAAAATTAATGGGGAGATAGCTTTAACACAGGAGACGGACATAGGATAGTTTTTATTTCGTTCCCGGCTGAACGAATGATGAAATTTGTCAGGGAGGTAAACGGTATCCCGGGGACGGACATAGCTACTTGAATAGAGCGTGCGAAGCCGCGGGCAAAAGCTAGTAAGTTATAAATTTTAGCCAGATACATTTTAGTAGAGTTAGGCAAGCGGGCTAACCTATTTTTAACGAGTTTTAGAGTTTGTTACTAATTACCTTCACGTTACAGATGGCATACAAGCATTTGTCCGGTCGCGCAGTTCCCGTCAAGCTGTACAAGAAAGCCCTGATCATCGCCATCATCATACCGATCCTGTCCACGACATCCGTGATCATCACCCACGCGACCATGGTGCACTTCAAGATCATGCAGCTGGTTCCCTACGTCTTTCTGGAGATATTGACTTACATCATGGGCGGTTATTGGTATCTTCTTTGTGAGGCTTTGAGCGTCTGCGCTTCCGTCTTGGCCGAGGATTTTCATCAAGTTTGTTTATATTTTAATCTTGTTTTTTTAGCTTTATAGCCCTAAGCTGAGGAGAGCTTGTGTTATGGGTACTAGAAAACAGATATACATAATACAAATACACTACATAAACAGTTATTTATTTTACATAGAAAACATCCAGAACGCCCTGAATAAATATCTGCAGATCGTATAAACATTTGTCCCGAGGCGGGAATCGAACCCGCAACCTCCTGCACCGCAGGTGAACCTTCGCCTACCGCGCCAAAAAGGTCTTCGCCGCTTTTTAATGATTGTTTGACTTTATTTAAATATTTTGTAAGTGCCTTTATAAATAAGTTTTTTTCGTATATGAGGTCAGACTTCGTATTAGTTAGTAGGTAGGTACATCCTCAACCTCAACCTCAGCCTTATTGGCCTTTATCTAATGGGCCCATAAAGATAAAGATAAAAATTTGTTTATTTTACCCAATACGATTGGAGTGGTACATACAATAATAAACAAGATAAATAGAACTAAACAGTATGTACATAAATCTAACAATACATTGGGTAAAAAGGGACGCTAGCTCAGCATTTTGCAGTATAAGGCATTTGCCCAATACTGCGCTGGTTTTCAGTTAGGGTCCCTATGAGTGACGACAAAAACGACATAGTCCTCACGCTGGGCATACGGGTTGGAGATCGCAATTCAGTGGTAGAATGGTTCGGCAGGGGGCGCTGCTGCCCGTCCCCCAATGGATATCCCTTAGTCGCCTCTTACGACACCCACGAGACCAGTAGTGGTGCAAATTCTAAGCCAGCACCACACAGTTAGGTTCATAGTAAACCCGATTACATCCGCAATGAAATCGTCAAACTACCAAATGTCTAATTGTGCAAACGTCAATGACTTAGTTTGGATGATGTTAGTGAAAATACTGGTAAAAAAACTGTTATGTAAAAGTTATAGATGAGTTGAACACTAAACATTTTGGATTGTCCGACTCATCCAAGCTAGTTAAAATTAAGTGGATGAGATGACCACCCAGTTCGATAACGCTTTATCAGTATAACGCCCAAATACCAAAATGCGTATGAAGCCGTGGGCAGAAGCTAGTATACTAATAGGTGTGTAGCTGTGTGGTGCTGGCTTAGAATTTATTTATTTATTTAACACACAAAACACATTACAATGTTAGCTAAAATGAACATATCAAAAATATTGTTATAATCTACATTGTAAATGTATGCGTAAAAATATGTGTGTACATCTAAGTATACATATACGTAATAAATAGACTATTAATAAACATTAAAATCTAATAATTACGTAGATATATAAAACTAAATATATACAACAAAACTAATTCTACAGCCAGCATTATATTCAGTGCACATGCACAGAGTTAAGGCATAGTATATTAAAAATTTGCACCACCCCATCTCTTCCCGTGGGTGTCGTAAGAGGCGACTAAGGGATTTCCACCAGAGGCCGGCAGCGGCACCCCCTGCAGAACAATTATACAGCCAAACTGCGATTCCCAAAATCCCAACCCGCATGCCTAGCGTGGAAATTATGGCCCTCTATGAGATAAACGCAAATAAGGCGCTTATCAGGGGAAGACCTGCAGTGGACCAATACAGGCTGTTGAGGTTGAAGTTGAGGTTGAGGTTGATCTTCAAAATACTTGCAGGCTCTTCGTCACGTCGGCCCAGCTGGCAAAGTGGCACAGTACCGCGCTCTCTGGCTCCGTCTCAGCAAGCTCGCTCGAGACACCGGCATCGCTAACTGTTACACGTTCACGTTTGTGAACCTGTACCTCTTCCTGATCATCACCCTTTCTATTTACGGACTGCTGAGCCAGATCTCGGAAGGCTTTGGAGTGAAGGACATAGGGTTGGCGCTGACGGCGTTCTGCAGTATTTTCTTGCTGTTCTTCATTTGCGATGAGGCTCATTACGCTTCTCATAATGTAAGTATTTTAGGTGTTGTTGGATGATTTTATTTTTTAACTAGCTGCGCCCCGCGGCTTCGCACGCGGTGTTCCTATGAAAACATTAAAAGGTGATTTTCATCCCACGGGAACAGATTTATGGGATAAAAGTAGCCTATGTTTTATTCCAGTATTAGAATTACCTGTATGCAAAATTTCAGCCAGATCCGTTCAGTAGTTTTGGCGTGAAGAGGTAACAAACATCCATCCATACATCCATCCAAACTTTCGCCTTTATAATATTATAGTGTGATGTGATGATATTAGTGTGATAGTGTGATGTTAACCGACTTTTAATACAAGGTGAAGGTTGTATGTTCGACCGTGTCTGTAAGTATTTTTATGTAACTTCGCCGATTTCTCTTGGGTATTTGCATTTGACTTCAAGTAAACTATTATTTTTGAATATTCTCTATTGATATAGAAATATATCTGTGTATATATTTTTGTATTTTTTGATATTTATGTTGTTTTTGTGTGAAATTTAATCATTGAAAAGTAGGTATTTTAAATCCAAATCGCAAAATTTCCAGACTCTAGCAGTCGAACCGTGACGTCAAATTTGGACATTTTTGTATTGTCTTGAAGCTTTGACCTTGGGTGATCCCATGGTGATCCGTGTCGTCACAGAATGCAAGGTCCAACATGGCAGCGTTTTTATTACCCGAAACTGAGTGGTTTCTATTTTAATTTAAAATGTTGGAGATTTTATATTTTTTTCGGTTATTTATGTAGGTACCTTAATAATCGACTTACAAAATAATTCGTTTTGTTTTAAAAACTATAAACCGACTTAAATTTTAGTTTTTTCATGAATTTTCATGGATCCCATAATCAGAATGGAACAAAATTAGGACCACCCAGTCCAAAGTTCTGAGGTAAGAAACATATAAAAATATACAGTCGAATTGAGAACTTTTTTCCTTTTTTGAGGTCGGTTTTTGAAGTTGGTTTTTTCGCGATTGTATCTATTAATAGTTAGTATAAAAAATGATAAACAGATGGTCCGATAAAATTGTTAGTCCGAAGTATTTATATTTGTTAGTATTAAAAAATTCGAAGTCGGATTTTAGTTTTTTTTTAAACAATCAGATTACCTATATTAGGTACCTAATAAGAATTATTGAAGATTACGTAAATAACTGATCCCGATACGTAAGTAGCTGATCTAGCTTAAAAAATCTGCTCATGTCAGGTCCGAACCAACTTCCAAAAGAAGCTGCTGATGGTGGAGCTATCCTGGATGAACACGGACGCGCAGACCGAGGTCAACATGTTCCTGCGAGCCACTGAGATGAACCCCTCGCAGATCAGCCTTGGGGGGTTCTTTGATGTCAACCGAACGCTCTTCAAATCTGTTAGTATACAAGCCACTCATTAGTACCTTGGGGGTTCTTTGATGTCAACCGAACTCTTCAAATGTTAGTATGCAAGCCACTAATTAGTACCTTGGGGGGTTCTTTGATGTCAACCGAACGCTCTTCAAATCTGTTAGTATACAAGCCACTCATTAGTACCTTGGGGGGGTTCTTTGATGTCAACCGAACGCTCTTCAAATCTGTTAGTATGAAAGCCACTCATTAGTACCTTGGGGGGTTCTTTTATGTCAACCGAACGCTCTTCAAATCTGTTAGTATACAACACTGATGGTGATGATCCATTCCTGAACATTCCTCAACCGTACACGGGGGTTTTTGTTGTATTCTGCTTGCATGTTTTTCGCAACCGTGTTTTTTCGAATTCATAGAACCGAAAAAAATATGTTGACTTTTATGTACCTTAGGTAAGGTACATAATCCTAGATTTTTACCTGCATGATACGTTGATCCCGTGAGCACTGAGATAGGCCTAGTTAGCCAACTAAACCCGTTAGTTTTTATTAAAGTTTACACTATGGGTGATTTCTAAGAAATCAAATAACATCTCAAAAAATTCGACTTCGACGGGACTCGAACCTGCGTGATAAGTACTTTAGTCCCAAAGATTTTCGACATCCACAGCACCCGAGTTCGTGGTGTAGGTAATGGTATTCACATAAAGGTTTGCCCCTTTAATAAAATGAATAAAAAATATGTCACTCATTCCACAGCTCCTGGCAACAATGGTGACCTACCTCGTCGTGCTGCTGCAGTTCCAGATCAGCATCCCTGACGAGAGCCAGAGCCAAAAACCGAGACCGGATGATAGCTTCAACGAGACCACAAGTGCTGAAACCACCACCACCTCTACCATCACCACCGCGATCACTACCATACTTACCACGCTGGCCAAGAAGAAGAAGAAACATTAAATTAAATAAAACACATTTAAGTACCTACCTAGGTACCTACCTAGATTAACCCCCGTATTCAAAATGGTTTGCCAACAACAGCTGCTAAGTAGTGTTACTTCTCAGTCTGACTTATGTCATTAGAAGAAGACAGAGCGAGATTAAACCCTACGCAGAAGTAATTTTCAATTTAGGCATCAAGCAAGTAAAATGTAGACCGTATTGAGATGTATTGGTAAATTAGCACATAAACTAGGTGATTAATAAAATACGTTGAACGTTACGTCGAATGTGTTTTCAGTCTGTCTGTTTTTCTGTTTCTTAATTTTTACTTCATTTATAAAACTTATAAATCGCTGAGGCCTTGTTCACGGAGACGCGGGGCTTGCAGCGGCACGGCCCGTACTCAATTTAAACATGGCGGTGTTAGTAGAGTCTGTTAACGGAGAAGCGATTTTACGCGAGTTTATTTAATTTAAAACGTCCCACGCGGCGTGCACCGCCACTCTGCACGCCCTCCCTGCCAAAGAGAATACAATAACTTCGTAAGACTCCCTGCCTATCCATAGGTAAACATCATTGTACAAAAATTGGGATATGTTCGTGTTTACGCGTGACGGGCCGCTACACGCGTCGCTGCAGCTGCACGCCCGGCATCTCCGTAAATAAGGCCATAGAGTTTTTTTAAGCTATTGCATAGCTTCTATCGCGGGCCTTGAGCGCGGGGACCGAATCCAGAAATTCCGTAACGAAAAAACCTTGACGTTTGTCTCTTTAGTTCAGCAACTCGCCTCTAGATGGCATTGCAATAGCTTTACCGCGGCAGTCCCCGAGTGCCACACGTCTTTTTTTTGTAATAGGTAGGTTATGCTACAGGTTATGAAATAGCTAGAATCTTCGATGGAAAAACCTTTGATCGATGGCTAGAATAGAACCATGGAATAGAGAAAACGTTCTAAGGCGTCTAGAAACAGCTGTGTGTAAGAGATCGCGCTACAAAATCGCAACAAATAGCGCGAAACAACACAAAACGCTCTATAAAATCGCCGCCGTGAGGGGGGAGGCTTTATGAGCAATAACAAGAGTAGCTGCTACAAATCCGTCAAAACAATAAATTGTCAACTTCAACTCTGTTGAAATTCATTCGTTCAGCGCAGCATCCATTCATTCAATCGTTCAAATTCTTGTCAGTTGTCAGAACTCGAGATTATTCCGGATTTCTTTTCTGTAATTTCTGTTCATTTCTGGAAATACAACGCAGCCACTGCGATATCTCTTGCAAAGAATATACGTAAGTTTCAAGAAACTACGTTTATTTAAAATGGTGGACTACAGCAAGTGGAAAGACATTGAGGTTAGTATAAATATTGATTGTGTGTGAAACAAGTTTTGTTTTCGATAACTTACCGCCCGGCCGTTTCAGATTTCTGACGATGAGGATGAGACCCACCCTAATATTGACACACCGTCGCTGTTCCGATGGCGCCACCAGGCGCGCGTTGAACGGATGGAAGAACGAAAGAAAGAAAAAGAAGAACATGATCAGAAGAAAAAGGAGAACCTCAGGCAGATAAACGCAATGCGAAAGAAACTCGCCGAGGCCCCAGCCGATAGCCCAGATCTCGAAATACATAAGAAAAAACTCGCCGAGCTTCAAAATGAAGAAATGAAGTTACTGAAGAAAGAAGAAGACCTCAAAAAGAAAGATAAAACAACCCCCTGGAATGTAGACACCATCAGTGAACCGGGCTTCACCAAAACAGTAATCAACACAAAACCACCCCGGCCTGTAGATGATAACATGACAGAGGAGGAAAAGGAAGCTCAAATGAAAAAGTTTATCCGAGAAAATGAAAAGTTTTTGAAAGAATTTGGCATGCTGCGAAAGTATGATGACTCTAAACATTTCCTAATGGATCATAATCAACTTGTGTGCGAAGAAACTGCCAACTACCTTGTCATATGGTGCATCAACCTGGAGATGGAGGAAGTAAGTACTTATACATCTTATCTGCTGATATAATGTTACCATAACCTTTTATTCAGTAATTTCAATAGTTTAATTTGTTAGGCAGACTGGGATAAGATTTCTGTAATGAGACCGCACCATGTTGTTGCCAACTGAAATGAGATAGTAAAAAAAAAAAATAATGCAGGACAAATCACACAGTGTAATTCGTGGTGTATTATGATACCAGTTAAGTTCATTGGCATAAACATATTCCTAAAAACAAAACTAAATTCAAAGCATGTCCAAGATGCTAGCTGCATTGTCCGACCTTATTGCAATGCTGAAGAACTGCACCAGATACCTACTCACTTGGTGGTTATATTATGGCTGTTCATTATATTTTGTGATAATTTTCAGAAACATGACCTGATGGCACACGTGGCACATCAAACAATCTGTATGCAATACATTCTGGAGCTCTCCAAGCAGTTGAATGTTGACCCCCGAGGCTGTGTTGGAGCATTCTTTGCTAAGTATGTACTTACTATTAATTTTATAAAGGTGATTGTTTTTTTGCTGCCGTAAGGATAACACGAAAACTATGAAGGATCTTGCCAAAATTACTGACTAGAATGCATAACATGCCAACTATTATTCTATACAACTTAGTCAAAAAAAAGTTAATAACATTTATTTTTACTATGAATGGGAAACTAAAATGGGACTACATATGAAGCACCAGCTTTCAAATAAAAAAAAAATCATGAAAGACAAAAGTGTCAAGGTAACAAACATTAAAAAAAAGACCCTCCTGCTTTTTTTGAAGTCTGCTAAAAAGTAAAGTAAAACATCACATGATAACATAATGGATTTTCACATTTTTATCTCTTATAATATTTTGTAAAGGTTTAAGTATATTATATCATTAAAGAAAATCACATAAAAAAGCACAGCCTAGCTTTTAGCCCTTCATTGCTTTTAGATTAACTATCATTACAATACCTAACAATTTCTCATTTCCATCACTTTCCAGAATACAAGTTGCAGAGCAAACATACAAAGACTCATTCGATGATGAACTGAAGCAGTTCAAAACCCGCATTGAGAAGCGAGCTGCGGAGAAGATCCAGGAAGCTTTGAGAGAGCAGGAGGAAGAGGAAAGGCAAGCCAGGCTCGGGCCGGGAGGCCTGGATCCTGTGGAGGTTTATGAGGAGTTGCCTGATGTAAGTTTGTCTAATTCAATTCAATTCAATACGTTTATTTCAGCTTAGATACATATGAGTACATATTTCAGCCATATTTATAAGATAGAGAAAACAAAATGAAATCAAACCAAGATAACAAAAAAAAAAGATCTTAAATTAATGGAACGTTATCATAAGCGCATGCATGACACTATGTGTGCGCGTCCAGTGCTCCATGAAAGCGCAGTCCGTGTCCAGCCTTTCAGCTATAAGTTTCAGTCAGGGCTTATATACACGGACTGCAAGTTGCCAAGTATCCAGTCGCCTGCAGGCGACGGAAGTCACCAAATAGTTGTGTGCAGTCGGCGTTCTGCAGTCTTTTTAACCGACTTAAAAAAGGAGGAGGTTCTCAATTTGATTGTATTTTTTCTTTTTTTTATGTTTATACCTCATTTATGATTTCACTGGGTGGCGATTTTCATGATTCTTTTTTTATTTGAAAGCTAACCCATTTTAATATGGTCCAGTTCTGACAATGAGATCCATGAAAAAACTATATAATTGAAGTCGGTTTATAGTTTTTTAAAACAAAATCAATTATTACTGCTACAATAAATAATTCAGCATCAATACTGTCAGTCACTTTCTCACTCATGTACCTAACTACAACTACATACAAACCTTCGCCGACTACAGTAGATTGCAGTCAACTGCAGGCGATGGCAGTCGCCGACCATGTATATGAGACGTGCAGACCGTGGATAAGAGAGTATTGGACATCTTTATAATGATAGAAATGAAAAAAAATATAATGATATATTATAGATAGATTGATAAGAAATGAAAAAAATTCGGCTTTGACGGGATTCGAACGCGCGCCCTCTCGAATCGCAAATCCTGTCGAAGCCAAAAATTTTTGGAATATTATTTCATTTCTTAGATAATCACCAGCTTTTCTTTACTATAATAACAAAAACCTTAGATTTATTGTTATTTGATCACTCGCCTAGAGTGATGGGCTGTCATGGCAATCTGCGGTCAACAGCATTATAGTCTGATGAAAAAAAAACATTTGTAACTGCCCTTAAAATAATGCTAGCACTGATGTGTCGCTGATGTGTCGGCGGGTTTGTAGTTTATCGTCCTTTATGATGTTGATTTAACATAGTCATAGTTTATTGACGATTTACCCAGCTTCATCTATCCATTGTTTAAACAATATGTTTATTTTCAGGAGCTGAAAAAATGTTTCGATGCGCAAGACGTTCCGCTACTGCAAGCTACGATAGCTAAAATGCCAGAGACTGAGGCCATCCACTTCATGAAAAGGTGTGTAGACTCCGGCCTCTGGGTTCCTGGGAAAAACGATGATGAGAAGGAAAAGCCTGAAGGGTCCGACTCCAAGGAAGCACCAGCAACGTCCAGCTGTGACGATGTCGACTGAAAATGAACCAGTTGCAATAAAATTATATTAGGTCAGTTTCTATGTTTGCCAAAACTGGACTTAACTAATATGACGGTACTAAAAATGATGCCATCCCATTGATTTATTAAAAACGAAGATGAGGTACTGGTTGCTCGAAAGTGGCAACCTTAAATTGTGTAAAAATGTGTTGTCCCACATCAGTCACCGTCTGACCGGCGGCACGGGCGGTCGTGATTCGCGTGAAATATTGTTGTCTCAGTCTCACTTCGGTCTTACATACGTCTTTCCGTCTTTGTTCTTCTTTGTATTGCACAGGACTGGAAATATAACTGTGAGCGTATGTGTTGCGTGTAGTTGTAACACATGCCATTTTTTGAGTAAGCGCTGCCTGGGAGAACGTAACCTATCTTCCCTTTTTAAATCAATGTGCCATCCTTATTATTTGATCGTTATGACAGGGACAGCGACATTTTTAGCACTATCAAATTAGTTTAGTTTAGTTTTGGCAACATCTGAATAGAGACCAATATCTCTCGATAACACCAAGTACTTCCTGTATGTTTTTTCCAAGTGTAAAATAGAATCTTGTAAAATTTTATTTTAGGGCCTTTTAACTGGAATAGTAGGTGATAAACTGATAACATTCGATTTGTAAGATGCCTTGAAAAAGTAATAAAGTATAATTGAGACTCAAACGTTTCAAGTTTAATGTACAAATTCAAATGCTTGAGATTTTAAAATAAATACCGTAATTTGTCATATTTGAACTGTTTTATTCCAAATCTTAATGTCTCTTGTGGTTTTCACGGATCTGCACTACCCATCTCTAGGGCCCTAGGAAATATAAGTTTCTGGTTCGTTTTCGTTTTAACAATATTTTTCTTCGGAACAGACCAATTAATTGTGCAGAAGGGAATCAAAAGTACACACGGCACAATCAGTTGAACATAGTAGTTGTGCCTTGCATAGATGAATAGGTACCTACTAATAATGGTGCTTTGGGTCCGGAAGGAATCTTATACTAAGAGTTCAAAAAGAGAAGCGTCGTGGCGTTACGGTGAAATAGCGCTTGTAATCGGTCTGCAATGAAATGACAGAGCAGTGTTGTCAACGCAAGAAAAGTTGTCAATTGGCACACGCGCGCCCTCAATTCCTACGACACTTCTCTTTTAGAACAGACTCTAGCCGCTTCAGCCACTTTGGTAGCGACTTGAGATTTGTTTTTGCACAACAAAACAAAACTTCGACTGTCCTCTGCAGAGTGGTTCGCCTGTATACCCCAAGCTTTAAAACAAAAAGTACCACTGCTAGGCTCTCTCACTCACTGATTTTTTGTTTATTGTTCTCCATTATGGTTGGTTGGGGATTTGAAAGGGATATCAACAATATGTACCTAACCCTACGTTCGCGATATAGTCGCCCATTTCGCCGCTAACCGACGCTTTGTACCTACCTACATATGCGTGTGAACTGAGAGCTCATTTTTGAAATCCTAGCAAATAGACTTGAAAAAAAATACAGATTTAGTCTTTGAAGGCATTCAGTTAGCCTCACTCCAGGAGTCCTATACCCGTTTGCAGTGGGGGTGGGGTTGCAGTTCCTTTTTTATCGTGAACACACCGACACACTTGTTTGACCTCAATCTCATCTGATGGTAAGTTACAATCTGATCGACAACATCCAGATCTTATACAGGGTTATTGGAAATGTAATCATCACTTACATTCTTTGGTGTATACGCCACGTATAAAATTTATATAAGTAGTACCCCCTCCGTTTAATCAATCATTCTCTAGGCTTTTTTAAAAAACTAAACTAAAAACCGGTTCTGATCTCTGATTGATTGAATCAAGTGTGTGGCAGTGAAAGATCTGTCTAGGACTTTTTTGGGATCCTGGCAAATGTTTTTAGAATAGGAAGTTATTAAAAAAACAATAATAAGAATAAGAACCTGGCAGCATCACGAGTTTCTGATGATGCGCAGAAGCAGCAGCAGCAGTTCACGCAGCAGCAGCAGTTCACGCAGTGTCAGTGAATCACACTAATATTATAGATTTTTAAACTAACGCGATCAGAACACATTATTTATAAATATTCACGCGTATTTATCGCGTTTATTTACCTATTTTACTCTGTCGTGGTCACGGGATGACTGGAGTACTGGAGCTACCGCCTTTGCGAAGCGGGGGCTGCATTTTTTGCAACTACCCTTACTTGATCTTCTAAACTAGGGATGTCCATCTGTACACTCGCACGACACACTACACTAACGTGTCCGCGGTGCACTGAGAAACCGGTCTACGAGTACACTTAGCTACCACTGGATTCCACACACTAATATTATAAATGCGAAAGTTTGGATGGATGGATGTTTGTTACCTCTTCAAGCCAAAACTACTGAACCGATCTGGCTGAAATATTGCATACAGGTAATTCACCTTTAAATGTTTCCATAGGAACATCGCGTGCGAAGCCGCGGGGCGCAGCTAATTATCAAGAACCCTGTATATCTGGCGAGGAAATTTCAAGGGTAAACCGGGCCAATAAAAGATAAGATAAACTTGTACTTTTTATATAACAAAACTACAATAGAATGAGAGACGGTGCGGGGGCGCTACGTGAGCAAATGCGGTGGTAGTTGTGGCCGGCCTTCGAGTTTGCTGTAGTCTAGGTGAAATTCTTTCGCCACCTGCAACAATTGAAAGTTACTTATCAAAACATCTCTAGTGGAAACACGTCACTTATCGGTTTTATATATTTTACAAAACTCTTCCCGCGGGTGCCGTAAGAGGCGACTAAGGGATATCTACTGGGGGCGGACTGCAGCAGATGCTTCTGCAGAACCATTCTACCACCAAACTGCAATCCCCGACCCGCATGCCCAGCGTGGGGACTATGGGTATTACCCCCATGAGAAAACAGCTAATAAGGCTTTTAACAGGGGAGGCCGGCATCTAGCAATGGACGAATATAGGCTGTTGAGGATACATTTTCGACGTCGTGGACCATGTTTTTTATCATCATCATCCGCCTGTATAACGACATATATGTCCACCGCTGAACATAGGCCTCCTCAAAACACCACATTTAGTGGGCATGAGTCGATTCCATCGATCAACTCCCTGCAACCGCCACAATGTTATAGCTAGAGTCTATTGAAAAAGAGAAGCATCGTGGAAATGAGGGCGCTCGTGTGCCAATTGACAACTTCTGTTGCGTTGACAACACTGCTCTGTCAATACAGTACGAATAAAAGTGATAGTTCAGCGCAACGCCACGACGCTTCTCTTCTTTAACAGACTACATAGAAAATATATCTGAACAAGTATTTGCAGATTGTAGAAACATTAGTCCTAAACCGGGAATTGAATCCGCAACCTCCTGCATCGGAGGCGGACCTTTGCCTGCCGAAGAATATGCACCTTCAAAATGTAGTGGTATTTACCTTGCGCCAATTGTGCGCATCAAAGAAGTAGTAGGTGCCGCGCTCGTAGGTGGACGTTTTTTCCACCATAGGCATGCCAGGCGCTTGAGAGATCCACACCTTCTCCTCCATGTGATACCGCCATTCTCGGTTGTATCTGGTAATAACAAAAATATACTTTAAAAATCGCGGCTTTCATAGAAAATGTATGGGAATTGTTTTTTTTAATTATTGCCAGAACTTACGACTTGATTTGGTATGTTACTTTGGGAAAAGTGTTCCTGGTTGGAAATAGAGTCGATTAAGACCAACTTGTTTTTTTTTGACAAATGTCATTTTTTGGGCGTACATTTTTTCAAAAAACTAAAAATGGCAATATTTTTTTCTTCAAAATAAAACAGAAAGTTCCTAAGAACAAAACCTTTTAACTACAAAAGAAACGGTAGCTACCCTTAAGGGACCAAAATTTTGCCCCACCCTGTATATATAAAAATAAGTCGTGTTAGTTACACTATTTATAAGTCAAGAACGGCTGAACCAATTTGGCTGATAATTGGCGGGTAGGGCGGGTAGCTTAGAACCAGGAGACGGACATAGGATAGATTTTATTTCGTTCCCGGCTGAACAAATCTTGATAAAATTTGGCAGGGAGGTAAACGGTATGGCGGGGACGGACATAGCTACTTGAATAGAGCGTGCAAAGCCGCGGGCAAAAGCTAGTACTTTATAAAAAAGAAAATGACAATCAAATAATAGAATTAAAACTATTGGGTATTTTTTTATCGATTATTTAAGTTTAATACAGTAAGCCATTATAGACGGTTGAGGAAACAAGTATACTCACAGCTCCGACGCAGCCGCAATCTGAAGTACATCACCGACGAAACAGTAAAACAAATAAAACAATAGGTCCTCCTTATATCGACTCAGTCGTAGGGGCGCCAGCTTTTCTCTGATGGAGCCGTTTATCAAATACTCGGGGGGTACGTGGTAGTCCATGTCGTGCGGTCTGGAACAAACAAACAATCAATTCATTAAAAAACAATATGTTGGACAAACAAGCGAAGGTCCGCCTGCGACGCAGGAGGTTGCGGGTTCGATCTGCAGATATTTGTTCAGAACGTTCTGGATGGTTTCCATGTATAATAAATCTATGTAGTGTATCTACGGCAAGCTCTACTTAGCTTGGGCTAGATAATGCTGTGTGAATTGTCCAGCATTATTTATTTATTCACAGCAAACTTCTGCGTCGCAGGCGGACCTTTGTCATCATCATCATCAGGCCATGTAAGTCCACAGCTGGACATAGGCCTCGCCTAATCAGCATCATAGCGTCCTGTCTTCAGCTTGACATAATCCCCAAGCTCGGCATGCGGGTTGGGGATCGCAGTTAGTAGAATTGCTTGGCAGGGGCACTGCTGCCCGCCCCCCGGTGGATATCACGGGAAGAGATGGGGTGGTCCAAATTCTAAGCCAAGCGTGAGAAATGAAATCCCATAGATTTTGTCCCTGCAGGAGGGATAGGCCTACAATGACGTAAGTACCTTTTCCTACAATATGTTTAGAAAAGATAAAAGCAACTCTCTCAGCAGGCGTAGTATAAAAATGATTCTCACCTACAAGACACATCCGCCCAAGGGCCAGCAAACGTGAGATACAGGTTGTCCGGTGAATTAAGATTTAACCCGAGCGCAGTCAGATCCTGACCTAACGCCAGTTGGACTAAATTCGGGTCAGATTCCGCTGCACGAATAAACGTCAGAAGTCCCACAATACCAAACTGATTCGGTATCATTGTCTCTGGTATATTCGTTACTTTACCTGGAAATTATAATAGGATTAATCGCAAGAATAGTTATTGAAAAATTAATTATGTATTCAATACAGTAAAGTCGCTTTTTGTTAGTTTATAATGTTAATTGTGCAACCGACAACTCAAATGCTAAGCAGATCTAAGCACTTAGGCATAGATCTAGGACTGAGTAAGCTTGTATACGAAACCCTTAGTATTTACTAAGGCTTTCATATGCAAGCTTGCTCAGTCATGCCCACATAGATTTATATGACTGAGCAAGCTTGTATATGAAACCCTTAGTATTTACTAAGGCTTTCATACACAAGCTTGCTGTCGTAGATCTATTCCTGAGGGGCGTTTATTCCATAGAAAATTACTGAAGCATAGATCGATGACTGAGCAAACTCATAATGAGGCCTTAATTGCAGTATATACTACATTATATACTTATTGCAAATCAGATTTTAAGCACATGAACTCGAGGTTTTTGGACAGATTTTCTATGATTACTTTGAATTAATAGTGACATGAGATGTTCTTATATCTGCTCAGCGTTTGATTTGTGTGGAATCAGTTTTTTTTATATGAATTATGGATGATATAGCGTAAAAAGCTACTTTAGTGTATTTTGATGTGTTTTTATACAAACCGTACACTTCCTTCGGTGGTGTTGGCGGAGGGACTTAGAAAATAGATCAAGATTAGATTCAAGAAAAATCATGGCAAGAAGGTTGGTTAATACAACACGGAAATAGCATACAAAGGGTATTATTGGGGGTCAATTCGGATGGTACGTAGACCTAACTAGCTGAGACAGCACTAAAAATAATTGATCTTATTGACGACCGATGTGATGGGACAATGTTTGTACAATTTTTTTCCGGGTGTTCTAAATATTGCTGTGTTAAGTAAAAGTAACATAGTATTTAGTATAACAGTCACAAATAAAAATATAACACACACAGATGACGGTGTGTGGATTGTCCCGCATTATTTATTTAATATATTTAAAGAAAATCTTTGTACCTTACCTACGTGGTAGTCCTATGGAAATATTTGAATGACTAACAAATGATTTAAGTTTTCGTACCATCAGAATTGACCTTATTATTTACATGTAAACACAGAATTAGAGCTAGCCCAATTACAGTAAATTAGTGACAATACCAGATGATGATGGTAAACGGGCATGTTACAGACATCACACAACACAAGCTTTAGGCTACCATTCTACCAGACATGTTCCAGACGTTGTTAGCCTACCAATAGGATCGCTCCATTATTGCGTCATAAAAATGACGTGGTAATGGAGCAATCCTGTTGGTCGACTGGAAAATTAGCAACGTAGCAAAACTCTGATGGAAAAGCAGCCTCAAACTGCTATAGCAAACACCGCACTCATTGCCGATTTCACAACAAAGAAGTAGGTTATACTTTTAAGTAACAAGAAACTATATTCCAGCCTAATTAGATGTCTATTTATTTGTAAACAAACTCAAACAGTACTTAACCTAAAATTCACTCCGTTACCGCGTCTTTTTAAACCGAATTTCACATTACTTGTCATTATATCCTTTAGTAAATATAGTAAACAATTATATCTGAAACTCGACGCAAAATTAGGTAGTTTAAGTTTTTATGTCGTGGTTTGATTACAACCATACCGACATTAAAGTCATTTAATGGGAAAGTTACATTTAGAAATGGGATTATACTTATTTAATTCCAGAGTTGCATATGAAAATGGCACCAAGCTTATTCGATGCCAAACTTGCATTTTGAAAATGGCACCACGCTAATTTAATGCCAAACTTGCATTATGAAAATGGCATTCCGCTAATTTAATGCCAAACTTGTATAAGTATTTTAAATTATTTATTTTATTTTGCTGTATTAATGTGTCTATGTGAAAATGGCACCACGCATGCATATGACATGTAATGCATAATAGCGCCACACTATCAGAAATGCCAAAAAATAAATTTGGTCTGAGTGCGGTTGTTAGATAAATAAAAAAGTATGTATGTATAATGAGAAGAAAATATTATTAGCAAAGCATACTCTGTTAATCTCTCATACACGTCTCAAACACACGGACAGCAATTTGCCGACTGCAAAGTAACAGGCTACTCCTGTCGCCTGCAGTCGACGGACTTTCCGACCGTGTATTTGAGACCTACGACTAAATTCAAGTTAAAAAGCTCACCTTCCGGCGACGTTTGTATCCCCCGCTTAGGTTTATCGACGCTGTTATGATTCGCGTACTCCTGACTCGAGAGTGCCTGACTGGGTGCTGGCGCTGCGCCCCCCGTGGAGGTGCCAGGTAGTGCGGGGAAGTCCTCAGAGGACATGGTGAACTCAGACTGCTCCGAGGTCGGCTGCTTCACCATACCCACTGGATAGAAGAGATAACCTAGATTAGAGAGTGGTGTAAGTTCTAGCATGCTCTATGTCAGGCTGGGTTAGCACGGGCAGCTTAGACGGAGCCCCGATTAGGGCTCATGTACACGGACTGCGAGCACTGGAGCACTGTAGTGTCCCTCACTGCAGTCCGTGTATATGAGCCCTTACAGTAATGTTTGGGCACGAAGCGAAACCAAAATAAAATGCAGACCAAAACTTTTATGATTAAACTTTTTTTGATTTTAATTTGATTTTGCGTTATACAAGAAATAAAACTAGTGGAAAGTTAACTGACGCAAATCGTAAAGCGTTTGCTATGAACTCATGTCACAAATTTCGACATAATGGCGCTTTTAGAGCATTTTAAACTTTCGCTATTTGTTAAGGCCCATACACCACCGAAAGTGGCGCCCCCTACTATTATATCTTACTATTGCGTTGAACGCAGGAATTTTTAAAAATCCTACGTTCAGTTTGTGGTATCTATTATAAGCTATTAATTAATGCCTCTGTAATAGTTTCATTTTGTAAAGCTTAGGAAGAGATACGAAGTTGCGCTTTTTGGCCACCAAACTCTATTTTTGCATCTCCTCCTGAACTATATGAGATAAAATTATAAAAGTCGTATTAAAAAATAGCTTATAATAGATACCACAAACTGAACGTAGGATTTTTAAAAATTCCTATGATAAACGTAAAAATATGATAAAATAGGAATTGCTGTCAGATTGGGTCGGGTATGCGCCTTAACATAATTAATGAGGGAAATATTGACAGTAGATCCCGATAAAATCATTAATTTTTTAGAGCAGTTTAGGGACTCTGGTGTTTTAGTCAAAATTCTCTAATATTCCTAAATGCTCCCAAAAGTACTACTGAATCTAAATTAGTATTATCACGAGTTAGAGATAACAGTTTACGATAAAAATTAACTTTTCCACTCGTTTTATTCCTTGCAAAAAAAAACCAAAGCAAAAATAACAAAAAAAATTCTCCAGCGCAATGTAAATCGATCCACCTTAAACGATAAAAAAGGACAGCAATATGTTAAAGCGAAAGTAGCACTTTGGTTTAGCTTCGATAATGTCACAAACATTAGTATAATCACGGCCAAGCACAGATCTCAGACGGCCAAGGCTTGTCTAGGGTAGGATAGACAAAAATTTCATTGATTTTTATTTTAAATGCGTAATTTATTAGACATTTGTTTATATACATAAGACTTCAATAATTTACGCAATGTTTTAGATTTTATCTATTTCAACCTTTTCAAAAACTTTTCTAGGCTGACCATGCTAGATAGAGTCAGGACTAAATTTACAGAATATTATAAAATTAAAACAAAAGTATATACGTAAGGTACGTAAATAATATTAAATAAACATAAAGTACTTTATAGGACTCTGAAGATTTTTGTATGTAGGACCTAATATTTTAAATTCTTTTTAAATTTCCGCGCACAATTAAATTTATATATTTGGATAGAGGTCACCAACCCATATTCTTAATGGTATGCCAACTTAAACACTGTTATTTCTCTTTCTATCTTCTTCTATTTAAATAATTCAGAGTGAGAAATAAATCTGTTTTGCAGCTGTTTCAGCCACATAGCCGAGCCAATATGACAGCGTTATCTATTTTATCACATTATTACGTTTCACAAAGGAAATTAAAAAAAACCATCGTACAGTTTGTGGTTTCTATTATTTGCTATTTTTAATACCTCTGTAATAGTTTTATCTTACATAGTTTAGGAAGAGATGCGAAAATAGAGTTTGTATGCCAAAAAGCGCAACTTCGTATCTCTGCCTAAGCTTTACAAAATGAAACTATTACAGAGGTATTATTAAATAACTTATAATAGATACCACAAACTGTACCAGTGAATACCAGTGAAAGTGGCGCCCCCACCTATTTTGTCTTATTATTACGTTAAACACAGTTGGGAAGTTTTAAAATAAATCGAATAATGTCCAAAAGGTCAGATTTGCTTTTTCTTTCTATAAGAATATCTCAGAAGCCTGACGCTTTCGGATAATGAATGAGTTATAGATTTTCTTTATTTGATATAGCGTTTTCTATCTAAATACAAACGACTCAAAAACTCTTTATTTCCATCAATACAATGAATTTACACTTAGGAAAGATATAAGTTTTACTCTGCGCCGCGATTTAGAAAAAAATAAGGTAACCGACGTTGGGGCTTAAATCTTCAAACCCCTATAAAGAATATTAAAATATTTATAAAAACTAAGTATATGTAAAACGTAAGATACGTAAATTAAATAAATAAACTTCCAACACGTAAATTTCGGGAAAAAACAATTAAATCACAAACGTGCGTTTTGTAACAGTCCTATATCGGCATAACTAAATCACGCTCTAAACAAAGCGTTACTATTTTATTAAGCTTTCAAGTAAATATCTTTAAATTCAGTTTCTAGGCTCTACCATACCATGCACATTTATCTAGAATATTATACACTAGCCAAACTTAATGTAGAATGTTTGTAAGCAAGCCACGACACCAATAACTAAAACTCACTAGATTGCCGTCGGAGTTTAAGATAAAGTCGCCAACAGAGCGACTTTTAGGTTAAGTATGGGCGGTTTGTTTACTTTAGTTTGACCGCAACCGCTGTACCGCGCCTGAGGTATGCGCGCGGCGAGACGGGGGGGAAGTAGTAAGACCCACACGAGATAAATATCCAAAGATGGGTCGAGCGCTATCTCGTGATGTCAAGACCATCATTTTTAAAGTGGCCGAATATTTAAAGAAAAGAAGAAAGCTTTGAATATAAAAGTGATCGCGATAGTAGATTTAATATTATTATCGATCAAATAATAAAAAATTTGCAGAACACTCCGATTCAAGTTCCAATGGCGAAACGGAAGATGAAGTTGAAGCAGAATCTATGTCATACCTGTAGATAATTTAAATCGTTACATAAAATAAACATTTTGTTTATCTCGGTATCCTAACATCTATCCGACAATATCGATCTCATGTGTACTCTTGCTCTTTTTTTCCCCTGCCCCCCACCTCGCCACAGGAGGGGAGGGGTACAGCGGTTGCGGTCAAACTATAACATTCTACAAGCTTGATGGATAAGGTATAGGTATTATACAAGTTCAAGGCGACCTCACGAGCTCACTCAGTTAGCTCTAAACTCAGAGGGGTCCATAGCTAAACGCGTCAATAGACATTGACAAACGCTAATTTACTTTAAAACTATTCTAGGTTATGGCAATCTTTCTCTGTATCTGTAACTTAGACCCGTATTATGAAAGCTCTTCCCCAAGCCTTACTTATGTAGTCATTACGGGAGTTCTACTCAAGCTTTGAATCACTGCTCAAGTAAATCTTTATTATAGAACGTAACTCTGACGCTACTTAGCTAGCTGCGCTACCAAAATCTCTACTTGAGTGAGAAGGCTTTTGTCTATGGTCTACACATATATCTAGGCCAAAAACGTTCCTGTATCTTATAAACTTGACTATCACAATGTATTTTTGTTGTAAACGAAACGCAACAATTTCAAACATTTTTGGCGCTTTGTTAAAAAAAAAGCTTTCGTGCGTAGAAATAATTTCCAAGCATTACTCAAGCGTTGTCCAGACCGTGTCCAGACCACACTAGAGTAAAAATGAGTTCAAACAATCACTAGGCAGAGAATTTAAAGTTAGAAATAGTTCTAAAATAGGCAATTACTCAGGTAATGCTTGGTAACCGTTCCATAATACGTAATAACGTAGTAAGAAGGCATCGTTACTTGAGGGTTACATGAGTGAGTGTAGATTTCGACATCAGTTCCCAATCATTGTTTTAAAATTAGTATTTACTCAAAACTATACATAAGTATCAATCAAGCATAGGTCAATGAGTGAGCAAGCTTTCATAATACGGGCCTTAAGGCGCTCCATATCGACGATTGAGCTTTTTCACATCGAAAAAAATAATACTTCTGAACAAGCCGTCTCCAATTTTTATATACAGGGTGTGGCAAATTTTTGGCCCCTTAAGGGTAGCTACCGTTTCTTTTGTCGTTAGAAGGTTTTGTTCTGAGGAACTTTCTGTTTTATTTTGAAGAAAAGAATATTGCCATTTTTAGTTTTTTGAAAAAATGTACGGTTCGCCCAAAAAATGACATTTGTCAAAAAAAAACAAGTTAGTCTTAATCGACTCTATTTCCAACCAGGAACACTTTTCCTAAAGGAACATAAACATACCAAATCAAATCGTAAGTTTTAGCAATAATTAAAAAAAACAATTCCCATACATTTTGTAGGGGGCCAAAAATTTGCCACACCCTGTATATGTTACTTCAGGATCCTACCTAGATTTTAGCTAAGCTGAAAACATAATATCAGAAACTTTTCTCGATAAGGATATTTTTTTCAAAATGGTATTTTTTAGAATTTACTATCGATATATTTGGATAATATGACGATCAACTTGTGTTCTACTATTGTTCAAGATAGGCAACAAGTTGATCTAGTTTCTGGCTAAGGCTACACACAGCGCCTTAATCTGTATGTATCTATGGTTTATCCATTTTTAATGAAGCATGTTAGTAAACAAAGTACGACACAAATAACAAAATCTCACTTGCTTGGCGTCGAGTTTCAGATACAATTGTAAGCAATTTTTATTGAAGGAAGGATCTAAAATCGACAAGTAATGTAAATTACGTATAAAAAGACGCGCCAACAAAGTGAATTTTAGGTTAAGTGTGGGCGGTTTGTTTACGTTTGTGCTCCATTCAAAATGGATACGATATACGTTGTAAATAATAATTCTCACCGTAAGGTTTAGAGCCGGGGGGTGGCGGCGCCGCGGCCGGCGCCTGGTCCCCCGCCCCCCGCGCAGTCAGCGAGGGGAACTCGCTGAGGTCCAGCAGCGAAGGCGTTGACGTGTCGCCGCCCTCGCCAAACACAGAATGGTAGTTGCTGCCCGTGTTGAATCGAGACAGGTTGCCCATACTCGACTGGAAACAAAACAGCAAGGTTTCAGATGATGTTTATAACGCAGGGAACTTGTTGACCTTGAGTTTAACAAGATGTTTTCACTGTTTCCCAGTCAATGTAACTTCTTAAGGTGGAATTAGTCGCTCATTTTTACATACAAACGTGGAAGGGTAACTACACGGCTGTTTGATGTTGACCATCTAAAACTAAGGATGAAATCAATTTATACCGTCATTAACTATGTTTGTATACAACTAAAAGAGCAAAAAAAGAGTACGTTTGAAATATACAAGCTCCAGTTTTGATATTTCTGGGTGCAAAAGATTTCAATCTCATACCTACCACTTGACAACACTATCTCAAACCTAACTAGCAACCCGAATATCTCTAGATTACGGATTTTTGGAATGTCACCCAGATATTTACGTACTTTTAGAAATATCACCCAGATTCGGGATAAATATTTGTACGATCTGCAGATATTTGTTCAGGGCGTTCTGGATGTTTAAAAAAAATATCTATTTAATTGTTTTATAAAAAATATCTATATAATGTAGTATATTGTATTATGTATAACAGTTATCTAGTACCCATAACACAAGCTCTGCTTAGCTTAGGGCTAGATAATGCTGTGTGAATTGTCCAGCATTATTTATTTATTTGTTGATGGGTCAGTTCAAGGTCGCTCAGCGAGCTATGGAAAGAGCTATGCTCGGAGTCTCTCTGAAGGATAGGATTTGTAACAAATACATCCGACAGAGAACCAAAGTTATCGACATAGCTCAGAGAATTAGCAAGCTGAAGTGGCCGTGGGCCGGCCATATTTCGCGAAGAACTGACAACCGATGGGGTAAACGAGTTCTTGAGTGGAAACCGCGACTCGGCAAACGTAGTGTAGGGCGCCCTCAGGCCAGGTGGGATGACGATCTGCGAAAGACTGCAGGCAGATGCTGGATGCGTCAAGCTGAAGACAGGGCGCTATGGCGCTCATTAGGGGAGGCCTATGTCCATTAGTGGACTAATATAGGCTGATGATGATGATGATGATGATGATTTATTTATTTATTTATTATTTTACCAAGTACTCGGAGAGATCACGTAACATCTACTCTATCTGCTCACTCCGCCACAGAGGTCGTTGAACTTATAAATAGATTAACCGACCTTACCTACTACAATGTTTTCGTTGCTCTATTGATAAACAGTTGGTGTAATTACGTAACTACTTTATACGTTATTACTTTAATCCCTCAAAATAAATACGATAGCGAATACGAAAATGCAATAAATATGTAAAAACATACATTTATTTTAGAGGGTTAACACTTGTTGAGTATTAAAATAAAACCGACCATGTGCGAGTTGGACTCGTGCATGAGGGGTTCCGTACCATTATCTATAAAAATCAAAAAATACAAAACTTTCCTAACTTTTATAGTTTGTTGTTATAGCAGCAACAGAAATACATCATTTGAGAAAATTTCAACTGTCTAGCTATCACGGTTCATGAGATACAACCCGTAGACAGCGGAGGCTTAGTAATAGGGTCCCGTTTTACCCTTTGGGTACGGAACCCTAAAAACAACAGTCAAACCAAAACTGGTAACAATACTAGGTCAGATTGAAAAAGGTAAAGCAAACGATTCGAGTGCTTGAAAGTCGTTGTTGACCTGAATCAAAACCAAACTCTTTGTCACATTCATGCTTACTCATCTGAGGTCATAATCAGCCTATTTTCGTCCACTGCTGGATTCTGGAGCGCCCTGTTTTTGTGCGCCAGCATTTGTCTGCAGTCTTTCGCAGATCGTCATCCCACATTGCCGGAGAGCCGGACACTACATTTGCAGAGTTCACTTAATGTTCTTAAGTGAACTCGTTACCCCAGCGCAGCGGTTATGGGTTCTTGACGAGATATGGCCGACCCAATCCCACTCCAGCTTGCTAATTCTTTGAGCTAAAAGTATGTCGATAACGTTGGTTCTCTGTTGGGTGTATTCGTTACGATATCTCTTTTCATAGAGCGACTTTGAACTGGTGGACCAGCCCTACCGCCAGTCATCTTCATCTGAGAAATGTTTGCTAAAACGAAATTCGCGCAGTCCCGTACAGATATTTACGACTCTCAACCCTACATATTATAACTAGTTTCTGTTAATATAGTGCGTAAGACCTGACACTCAAGGCAATCACATCACACTAATATTATAAACTAGTTTCTGCCCACTTGTTTCTATGGAAACGTAGGTCATTTCTATCCCACGGGAACTCCTATATGGGATAAAAAGTAGGTCTTTTATTCGAACTCAGAACTACATATTTGCCAAATTTCAGCCCGATCCGTTCATTAGTTTTGGCGTAAAAGAGGTAACAAACATAATCCATCTATCTATCCATTCAGCAAAGCATCCAAACTTTCGCATTGATAAAATTAGTAATTATGAATGTGATGTGAAAGTTTGGATGGATAGATTGGATGTTTGTTACATCGTCACGTTAAATACGCGATATCCTCGAATCCGCTTGCGGAATTTTTTGATGCGTGATTGGATACTTCCAACCTGTATAAGATTGTGTAAGGTTTCTATCAACCTATCGTTTAATGAGTTATTATCTTTAAAACATGTGAATTTGATGGCTATTACTAACTTCTCAAGAATGCATTACACATTTAAGAATTTGTGTTTAAGTTTGCAAGTAACCCCCTTATTCATAATAGTGAGTAAGTGCGCTAAGATAGCAGACTGCTAAATCTCGCTCTGTCTTTTTCTATTGACATAAGTCAGACAGAGAAATAACACTACTTAGTAGCTGTTTTATGTTAGCAGACCATTATGAATAAGGGGGTAAGTGTTTAAGTTTGCCCGTACGTATTTAATTTTAAACAGATTAAAGCGTAACACCTTGCACATGTTGCACTGTGAATATCAAAGGTAGATGCTACGCTTCTGTTCGTCTTGAATACACGGATGGCAACTTGCCGACTGCAAGGTTTAACTGCAGTCAACTGCCGTCGCTTGCAGTTGACGGGTTCAATTGCCTTGCAGTAGACAACTCCGTGTATATGGCCCTTTCAGGTCTTACCGGTTCAAATCCACGCGGTAGTCGCTAACCAAAGCTGTAGCGGTAAGTGTCGCTTGGATTTCGCGCTCAGTTTCGCGTGGTCTGCGGTATTCCGTCAAGTATTTTATGTGACAATAGAGTTAACCTGGCAACTCACTTGGAGTCAAAATACCCATAAAGTACACTTTGCGGCCTCTGTGGCGTAGTGTAGGAAGATGCGGTTCGATTCCCGCCTCGGGACAAATGTATGTACGATCTGCAGATATTGCATTTGTTTAGGATGTTCTGGATGTTTTCTATGTATAATAAAAGATATCAATTTATGTAGCGAGACCGTGCCGTGTTTGTCGTCAAACGAAGCGATTGAGCTCACTCATTTGGAATCAGTGACTTGTGTGTTTTTGTGGTGTGCTTGTTTACAAAAGTGCGCGCACACTATTATAATTGTCATTGCACTTAAAATGGCAATTATAATAGTTGACAAAAACACAAATTTTAGCTACATAAAGTGTGCGTCCGTCTGAATTTTGTTAACGCACGCATTCAAAGACAATACCACAGTTTTTGGGCGTAAGCGCGTATCTAACGATTTTAAATCTTTGTTATTAAGTATATCAGTTGTCTATTACCCATAACACAAGCTCTGCTCAGCTTGGTGCTAAATAATGCTGTGCGGATTGTCCGCATTATTTATATTAGTACACTTTTTTAATAAGTAACACTGCACCTTTACTCACCATGGAATTAGAATTAGGTTGCGATAGTGTTGTTGGCATTGGTACCCTCCTATCAGCGAACGCTCGCTGTCCGAAGAGTGTTGACCGTGAGGCCATCGAGGGAGGAGCGCCAGGCATCGCCGAGCTGTTCCGACTGGGCGACAGGGCGCCGCCGAACGTCGGCGTCACATGACCCGAGACGCCGCCGACCAGCCCCGAGCTGACGCGACCACCGACTCCGCCACTCCCTAAGCTTCGAGGAGCTTGTTGGAAGTTCAAGTTTGCCATAACCTGGAATAGTTTTAAAGTAAATTAGAGTTTGTCAATGTCTATTTTATCAATAAACATTTAAAGGCGTCCTTAGCCTGTTGATTTATAATTATGTATTAACTGGTCTTGTACTTAGTTAGGTTCTAAACAGTGGTGTCTATTCAGTTGTTGCCAAAACTAATCTGACAGGACTAAAAATGATGCCATCCTTATTATTTTGATCGTTATGTTATGACAGGGACAGCCACATTTTTAGTTATTCGTTTTTTTATTAGTTTAATTAGTTTTGGCGACATCTAAATAGACACCAGTGTTTAGTTAATCTACGATGTAAAACTTTTATGTTAAATAAAGAACTTTAAAAAACAAAGAAACAATGTCTATTGACGCGGTTAGCTCTGGACCTGTCTGGGTTTTGGTCTGGAACTTGTATAATAGCTATACCTTATCCATTGAGCTTGTAGAAACAAAACGATACTACTACCAATCCTAAACCTAAAATTCAATTTGTCGGCGCGTCCTTTTGCACGTAATTTACATACTAGTCGATTTAAGATCCTTCCTTCAATAAATATTGTATACAATTTCATCTGAAACTACGCCTAGCAAGTGAATTTTATTTATTAGTGTCCTGGTTTGTTTATAACATTATACAAGTTAGATGGCTAAGGTATATATCAG
The DNA here is from genome assembly GCA_955876795.1 of Eupithecia tripunctaria. Taxonomy (NCBI): domain Eukaryota; kingdom Metazoa; phylum Arthropoda; class Insecta; order Lepidoptera; family Geometridae; genus Eupithecia; species Eupithecia tripunctaria. The sequence goes on along the minus strand of OY041619.1, from coordinate 12,600,959 downwards.
TGTTGTCTTGGTGAGTCATAGCCCTATTTGTTTCTACATGTAATTGAGAGTTATCCATGCAATCTTCATTGGATCATAAGGAGTGGAAAAATATTTTAGGCACCCTGACAGGGTTTTAGTATACTAACCCCCGGTTTCTCGAACGCTTGTCACATTGAATGGATAGTCAACGGCTTGTTATATACGCACTGCGGAATCTGACAGCGTGAATTTTAATCTCGCGGAATATAACCTGCGTGCTTAACGTAACTTACACGTACGACGAATAAAATTCCTTGCTATTTTAGCTGCCTACAACTTTTTAGTGCTCCAAACATTCATATTTTTTCGCTAGTGAACTTCCATTAAGTTACAGAATTCTGCAAAAAAAACCACGCAAGTAATAAAAGCAGTGCATGTACAGCCTGACAAATTGTCAACAATTTGTCAAAATAATAAGCATTCGAGAAACCGGGGGTAGGATAAATGCATTACCATAAGAGCTTCTAGTGTATTACAAATAATTAATAATAATAGTACAGAATAACAACCCCAGCTGTTTTTTTCTGACAGGATAATAGGACTATCTATGCCATTTTCATATTTATCAAATTTTTCATATGAAATTGACTACCCTCAATAGAAAATTAAAAGCCTAGTCAGTCAATCAACTTCTTTTGAGTCTGTTTTGGGTGCCTTTCATTCATATTAATGAGTATAATTGGTTATACATACAAGAAAATAGACAAAGGAAATATGTTAAGAATAACAGCATTTAGCATACAATAATCAGCCATTACAGTTAAGCAATTAAATATTGAATACGGAACACAATGGCTGCAGAAAAAATAACTGTAAATAAATGTCAACAAGTGGAAACCTTTAAAAAGTCCTATTGTGTACAGGTTTTCAATGAGGTTTGTTTTCTAGATTAGTCTAATTAGAGTTTATATTTGAAATATAAACTCTAATTAGTTTATATCAGAATTATTTCATTTCTTTATTTGAATTCAAATAGTTCTGCTACTTTAGTGCAACTAGACTTAAAAGACTAGTGAAAAGTTATTTTTACTTGAACTCAACAATGAATACTTTCTACAAATAGATAGGTAGTACATGTTTATGAATATAATCAAATACAGAACATACATACAAATTCAGTTATGTGAATACTAGTTTTTGTTTGTGACTTACAATGCAATGTCTTAGGGCATAAAGAAACTTTATTCAACATCTAATGTTTTATGGAAATATTCTAGGTTATTTTTGTCCCATGGGTAGGTACTGATTTAAAGGATTATAACCTACATGTTTTTCAAGTAAAAAGGCCAAAATTTAGGGATACAAAATTTCAACCTCATCAGTAGTGACATTATGTACATACATTCATCCAAACTTTTGAATCTATACATATAATTATTGTGTTAAAATTGTGGGTACTAACATTTCACACAGGAGACTAAGTTGCTTCCACAGTTTACAATGTTAGATCCAATGCCAACAACTTGGTTCAACTTATGCGTGACACTTTCAGTTTTGAATTGCATTTATTCACACTGAAGTAACCAAAAACATACTGTTAGTGTCAATAGAAAGTAAAATAGAAAAAGAAAGAAACAATAGGATGGTAGGTAGTTTTGAAACATCTGTTGCAAATTTATCTATGAAAGATTAGGGTAGATATGAATAAGAGCAGGATTCAATATAGGAGTAGTTGTTTAACATCTGTTGCCTTTGCCACAGAAGCATTTGGTTTGGCAACACCTTGGTTAAGGCAGTCTTCTTCCAGAATATGACAGAAAATCACAAACAATATCAACACCTTCAAGCAAACAAACTTGTAGATTTATAGTAAGTAGCGATAGGATAGGAGATAAAGAATGTTGTTGACAACTAAATGTATTTTAGAAACTTTTATCAGTGAGTAGGTACTAATTTTACGATGGTTATTTCTCCTGTCATACAATGGCGACCCTGGATGAACGTTCCACTCCAGTTACAGCTAAGAAAACCAGGATATTTACCTATAATTGTAGACGTCAGTCCTTGTGCTACAATTTTCAGTTCAATTATAGATTTCTCATAATCGAGTATTCTCTCCAGAAATATTTTATCCACTTCAATGAAATAAACAAAAGTTTGTTGACTGTCCAATTTTGACGTCGATAAATAGGCATTCAAAATTTCATACACCAACTGAAGATGTGTCTGAAAGTGTCCATGCATATAACACTGCTATAAAACGCTGAAAACTTGATACATTTTTACATCACATAAAAATAATCTAACAATTTCACTTGGTTTCGTAGAACGCCACATTACCCTAAACAACTGGCGGCCATATTGTTAAAAGCGAACGGAAATAGATAGCAATTTTCAACTGAAGAACTTATAAATTTCATTTCTTTTATTCCTGAATTAAATTAATTAACATGAGCACAATACGATTTATAAAAGAAGTTAAATAATTTTTAATACACAAATTAATTACAAAAATACTCAAATAAAGAGTTTTAGTTTTACAAAGTCTAGGTTGACCATATATCTGTCAAATGTATGTTGCCAGTAGTAAAAGATAAAACCGGTTTTTCCGTTATTATTGGTTGTCTATATAAAACAAGCCTGCCTTGCAATAGGGAACCCAAAATTAGGGATCTTCTTGAAGTTAAACAGCAAACTCATACCATCTTGTAGCACAAAACAAGGGGTGTGTTGTGTAATTAGCTACCTTGTTTGGGACGACGACGATGACAACACGCACCGTGACCATTGAACAGTAAAAACCACAAAAAGTTGTTGCAAAATTATTCCATAGACATTGTAGAAGGTTGTCTATGATATGGAATGTGACTTTTTCAATAATTTGGCAACCCCGTGATCATATGATTGTTCAATGAAGGAGCACGTCTGAGAGGCGTCGTCTTACTTCTGAGCCAGTTTTTAGTTTTCTGGCCCTGTAACGGGCTGTTTTTTTGTGTTAGTGGTGCTAAATAATAACCCGCAGCCATGGCGCTTAGCGACGCAGATGTTCAGAAGCAGGTATGTTTGCAGGAATCTCATAAGCGAGAGCTACACGTAAACGCTCGACATGGTCTTGTCAAGACAATTATTGATCGCAGATTCTGCACTTGCCATTCGGCGACCTAATTGCCGAGGCCTCTCTGCTGTTCTTAATGCTTTCACGAGTTGAGAATTATGGATCTATATAGAATTATGTCTTTTCCTGGTACAGATCAAGCACATGATGGCCTTCATCGAGCAAGAGGCCAACGAAAAGGCCGAGGAAATCGATGCCAAGGCGGAGGAGGAGTTCAACATTGAGAAGGGCCGTCTGGTCCAGCAGCAGCGCCTCAAGATCATGGAGTACTATGAGAAGAAGGAGAAACAAGTTGAACTCCAGAAAAAGATGTAGGTTCCATATCTTTCATCATATTTTTCACTTTAACGTTCTCTTAGCTCCAAAAACTGCTAGGTAGCTAAAACATCACTTTACGCAAGGGCTTCAAATTGATGATAATGATGATGATGACTGTATTCCAGTAATAGATTTATAGGGTTACCAATTAACTGAAAATTAAGGAACTTGATCAGCTCATTACACAATTTTTGTCTACACCAATACATCCAAGATTTACCACACATCATAGTCATCCAAGATTACTAGGCTCATGCATAGGTACATTACATAAATTTTGTACTGAAAACCTGATAGCATGATCATTGTACCACCAAGACAGAGTAGCTATATTAAAATCATGTGACTAACTCCAAGGCTATATAGGTATGTGTAAATTATATTTAACCAAACAAAATTAATATCCCTACTTGAATGTATTAGTCATGCATAACCAAATCATACATTACTTAGGTATGCTGAGTTTGGTAGATATGGCCATTTGCATCTTTCATTCATAACTGTACATTCCATGCTGTTTGCTAAGTCTCCTTCCTTGCTAGGTACAGCAATAGGGTATATGCATCGATTTTTTTTATTGTTTTAATCGATTCTTTAGGTCATTATTTAACCGAGGAATGATAAGACGCTCACTGAATTTCGCATTAACAAGGTAAAAAAAACAAATCAAAACTACAATCATTTTCGGGTGATAAAAACGCTGCCATATTGGCGCCATGTTTATGTGACGTCTTCGTACACACTTGATTAAAACCTTTGGTGACGACCTCGGTAGTGATCATCTCAGGAAAGAGGTTTTCCGAAAAAATTGAAAATAATCGACAATACGAAATGTCAAGTGGGCAGAATAGTGTCAAATCAAGGTGCAGCAAGCAGAATAAAAAAAGAAGAAATGCGTACAGTGATGTCACGTCCGCTCTAGTCAATGGCGTAGCGTTTTGAAATTTTGCGATTGAGATTTAAAATATCAATTTTTCAATGGTTAAATTCTACAATAAAAACATCTCAAAATGCAAAAATAAATATGTAGATATGTTTCTATATCAATAGAGAATACGTATATATTTTTTTAGCCATTTTGAAATCACATGCATATACCCTATTGATAACAGTGATTGTCTAACTAACTCAAGTAATCTAAGATAAGGTCAGAAAGTGTTTCTTTAACTATGTCGACACGACACCCAACTAGAAAAAGAAAGAATGCCTGAAACTCTTTTCTATACACTAACCAAACATGATGTAGAATGATTGTAAATGAACTGCCCATACTTAACCTAAAATTGACAAAAAACATTTCTAGTTGGTTGTCGGTTTGAGATCCTTCCTTCAATAAATATTGCTTATGCAAGTGAGTTTCAGTTGTTTATGTTGTGGTTTGTTTACAAATATTCTATGTCGAGTATGCCTAGAGTGTAGCGTTAATATCTGCCAGTGCATTGTGCATCAATCAAAAACTTTTATTAGTATCTTAACAAAAAAAATTACAATAAAGTAGAGGGTTACTTAATTAAAGCAAGAAATAATATATGTATATATAATAATATATATATAATAATAATATTTACAAACATTCATAACATATTATTTCTTAACACACACTGTCTATGGTTCAAACCATTTAAATCAGGGATTTTTCTGTATTACGAATACTTAGACATATTTTACTATAAAAACGATTATAGTTTGATGAATTCATTATGGATGTAAGCTGATTGCTAACATCCATAACTTGCTACACCCATATGAGTACTTTGGGAGTCTGCACCAAAGTCGCCAGTGCATCAACACAGCCCAAGTGATTAATTTGGTACATCGAATTGTTGCTGCGATGCAGAATGAATCCTGACAAACTGAGTCAGCAAAGCCAGCAGGTTCAGGTTTTTCAGTGTGTTAAGTCTATGAAAACTGTGTACAATCCCTTTATCAATCTGTCGTCCACAGCCAATCTTCGAACATGCTGAACCAAGCTCGTCTGAAAGTGCTCAAAGTACGTGAGGATCACATACGCAATGTACTGGACGAGGCCCGCAAGCGCCTGGCTAACGTTCCTAATGACAAGGACCTGTACTCCAATCTGTTGGTTACTCTGACTGTTCAGGCTCTGTTCCAGGTAAGATGATTTTTTTTATTTTCTTTACCGTTAAGTTTCAGATCATGATGTTGAAGATTCCGTTTTAAGACATTTAAGGGGTTTTATGGAATTTCAGATAGTGTTGTTAAAATTACCAGTACTGATCAGCTATTTATTTATTTATCTGACTGCACACTGACCAGGGATGATATGATTTAAATCATTTGATTAAAATCAGTGATTTAAATCAAATGATTTTTTTTTTTAAATCGATGATTTAAATCAGTACTATGTACTGCAACCAAAACAGCCAAAAAGGGTCTAGGGACTTCCCTCGAGGTTCTTTGTTGATTTGTTAATGTTGTCTTTTTTATTTTAATTATTATTTTTTGTAAGATATTACAAAATGAAAGTGTTTTTTTAATTTTACCTTTAGAAGAATACATGTTTGTTGATTTTCGTTAATGTTATTTTTTGTAAATTTATTTCAATATATTTGCAAATAAATATGCTACTTCGTTTTTTAATAAAAGAATGACTTCATTATGTGAAAATATGTTGTTTTTATAAATAAATAACTGACTTTCATACTGAAAACAAACAGTAATTTAAAAATCAAAAAAATCTGATTAAAATCAAATAAATCCGATTTAAATCAAATTAATCTGATTCTTTTGTTTTTTTTTTTTAAATCATGATTTTTATCAACCCTGACACTGACTGTGCAGGCTCTTCCAGGTAATAAATAACTATACATAAATGAATAATAGACATTATCACATTGAAAATTTAAAGATAAAAAGTCATCTACCCTATTTGATAGGAACATTACTAATTATCTAATTACTCTATTTAGAAAAACCTTTTAGTGTTAAAAACTGTAAGTGATTTTGATTTAGATATTAAGAAAAAACATTTCTCTGTAAGTGAATGTATAACACTGCAGGCAGATGCTGGATGCGTCAAGCTGAAGACAGGGCGCTATGGCGCTCATTAGGGGAGGCCTATGTCCAGCAGTGGACTAATATAGGCTGATGATGATGATGATGATGATGAATGTATTTATGTTCTTTGAGAAATAAATATCTCTAACCACAACTGGTCTTTTTTAAATAAATAATTCAAAATAAAAGTAAATAAAAAAACAACAAGGAAATTCCAGAAATCGCGAGACCCAATGGTCATGCTAGCACGTGACGAGAGCTCTTCCAGTCTACCTTAATTTAAGTTAGTTCAGATGGATTAGCGAAATTGGTCCAATAAGTCATCTATGGCAATATGAATCCAATAAGAATTTTTCCAGCTGATGGAGTCCGCTGTGACTCTCCGCGTCCGCGCCGATGACAAAGGCCTCGTGGAGTCTGTCCTGAAGCAAGCCCAAGATGACTACAAGAACAAAATAAAGAAGGATGTTCAGCTGAAGATTGACCACGACAACTTCCTGCCGGCTGACACCTGCGGTGGTGTGGAGTTGATAGCTGCCAAGGGACGCATCAAGGTAAGTTAACACCTGCGGTGGTGTGGGGTTGATAGCTGTGGATTGTACGTCTCAAATACCCGGACGGCAATTTGCCCGTCGCCTGCAGCCGACTTTTTTAAATCGATTATTTAGGTTATTACTTAAATAAAAAATATATAACAGCCAAAAAAAATTTAATTGTCGAGGTAAAAACTAAAAGAAAAAACGCTGCCATGTTAGCCCTTGCATTTTGTGACGTCACGGTTCATCGGATCCCCTATGTCAACTCAAAGTAAAAACTTCATGCCCATGCAAAAATGTGCAAGTATGACGTCACGCTTCAGATGCCAATAGCGTTCCGTTTAGAAATTTTGTGGTTGAGATTTAAAATATCTACTTTTCAACGATTAAATTTCACAATAAAAACATCATAAATACAAAAATAAATATACAGCTAGGTATATTTCTATATCAATAGTGAAAATGCAAAAATTAATTAGCTTTTTAACCAACTTAGAAAACAGGAGGTGGTTCTCAATTCGACAATTTTTTTTTTATTTACGTTTTTTATGTCAGAACTTTTGACTGGGTGGTCCGATTTCATGATTCTTTTTTTATATGAAAGCTGATGCTTCCCTTGTGGTCCCATTTTATTATGTGCTCATAATAAGTAATTTGGTTTAGTTCTGACTTTGGGATCCATGAATATCCATGAAAAACTATAAAAATTGAAGTCGGTTTATAGTTTTTCAAACAAAATTAATTATTTGAAGTCACATGCATACCCTATTGAGCCTTGCAGTCGGCAACTTGCCCGTCCGTGTATTTGAGACGTACAGTCCATGTAAAAGACCCCTAAGAATCGTCTATTTTTATGTGCAGGTACATTTTATATACATACATAAACAATATTTACTTATACAACCTCTGTGGCGCGGTGGGCGAAGGTCTGCCTGCCCAGGAGGTTGCGGGTTCAATTCCCGCCTCGGGACAAATTTGTGTACGATCTGCAGAAATTTCTTCAGGGCGTTCTGGGTGTTTTTCTATGTATAATAAAAAATATCTATCTACGTAGTGTATTGTATTATGTACATCCTAGTACCCGTAACAAAAGCTCTGCTTAGCTTCGGGCTAGATAATGCTGTGTGAATTGTCCAGCATTATTTATTATTATTATTATTATTATAGACCCTAAAATGTATCCAATTCATAGATCAACAACACCCTGGAGTCTCGCCTGGCGCTGATCGCCCAACAGCTGCTTCCGCAGATCCGCACGGCCCTCTTCGGCCGCAACCCCAACCGTAAATTCACCGATTAAATCCCCCACCACTAACATTACACCCCCCCTATAACCTAGTACTAAAATACCCCTAATAATAAGAGTTTTCTTTTGCCTAATTAATGTATCGCTTACAAGTATACCGCTTATATTTAAAGTCGTCAGAAATATTCTATATAAATCACGTGTACTATTGATTCTTGATATCTAACTGTACATTAGTTTCGCTAAACTGTGCTATATAATATAATATATTTAATAATAACAATTCATTCTTAGCACGTTAATATGTAGACATAGATATAGGTATTGGAACCTGTTACTTAAGATGTTACCATTTTAATAGGTCATACATTGTAAGGTACAAAGGCACCTGGCCCGTACATTATAGCACAAGCTTGTATGGTAGATTATAATAACATGTATTTTAATAATCTTATTGGTGTTGTTGAATGTTTTCGATAAATATTGATATACATAGGTGTATCCGTAGATGGCGGTGGAAACTGTAAGGTCGGAGCTAGACGCAGCATCCCATGCTATGTTCACTCAAATCGATGGAAAGATTTGGCTAAGCGCAGTGTGGTGTCAAGCATCGATCTTGCAGTCAAGCCTCCTCCCCACGTTTATGCTTATCCTGGCAATGTAACTGTTTGGTCTTGCTTCTTACGAAATCAAATTGAGCACCATAGCTCTTGTATTGGTACAATGTATAGTTCCCGTATGGCACTGTTGAAATTCGTATATAAAAATATAGATTATGTGTTAAATTCGTGTTTTATTTGATAGATTTTAATCTCCTTTAAATTCTCTGTACCTACTACAATACCATGGAACTGCGATCCCCAAACCCGCATGCCAGGCGTGGGGATAATGGGAATCCCTCATGAGATTAAAGCTACTAAGGCATTTATCAGGGGGAGGTCTGCGTCCAGCTGTGGACCCACTGTGGACCAATATAGGCTGTTGAGATTGAGGAGATATTTTTCTTCAATTTCAGAAGAAGAGCTCATACTATTTACGACTTTCTCTCGTCTGTTTTATGGCCTTCGTATTATAATTTAAGCACCATTTGATTTTTTTTTTCACCTGTAACTTACGTTATTGTAAATGGACGTATTCGAATGCACATTGTGCTCCTACGGCGAGTTTATGAGCAGTAGATGCATTAAATACGTAGGTGATACTTTTAAATAAGACAGGTACCTTTAATAGATCAAAATAATAAAATTTATTGAATCACAACCAAAAAAATGCAAAAATAACAACCATAATTTTGGCACTGAATTAACATAAATTTTAAAACAACTTAAGCAGGCCACTGATGTACTTGTAGGTACTTATATATGAAAAAGCTCAACTTGTCGATCTAAAGAAAATAAAGTTCATATCTGCCAAATTCGTAACTGTAGATTAGCTAACCTATATTTTATCATTTACTAAATACCTACTGACATAGTTACCTACATATACCTACAATAACAACATCAATAATCATAATATTTAGTGCCTTAATATTAATCACAGCTAAAATGGTGTTTGAACATTAATAATTTCCAGTATCGGCAGGTTTAGACCTTACCCTGATAGGTACCTTATTAAACTCATAAACCACGCACAACATTTACCTATCTAATAAAATAGACGACACACATTACGGACGAGAACACAGATTTAGTTTAAACAACTAGATGAGACACATCTGGAGTGTACGCAGGCAAATATCGGGGCACTCTTGGCTCATCACGCCTTCTTGCACCTCTGTCAACCGCCAAACTAATGCTCCCTGCCTCTTTAACCCCATTAGACTTCACTCTTCTCTGTAAAGGGAGCAATGAAGCACGCAAATTCTTCCTCTTCTGAAAAAAAAAATCAGCATCGTAAGACCTAAAACAACCCGAAACTACAAACACAAATAAGTCTACTTACGAATTTACGACATCGATTTTACAGCAAGATGGGTGATCCAAAAAGCAGCGGGACAACTCAAACGAACAAACTAAATGAACATGAATATTTATTGGTTAAATAGTTAAAAATATTGGTCGTTAACAATATTTAAAGCTACATCGGGGATGGCGAACCTATGATACGCCTTCAGGAAGTTAACCGTTTTAAACAGGTTAACCAGGGAAATCTAAGATCACTAGTCAACAACTTTTAAAGGGTTTTCTAGTTCAGGTTCGCTATCCCTGACCTACATCAAAAGCGTGCGCGTCGTCGTTCAGGGCATCGAATGCATTATATTTTGCTCTCTATATGGTGCTTGAAGTTGTTGTAGAAATCCACATCCGTACTGTCAGTTTTGGCTCTCTTTACCTCGACTGCGCCTCGCCAGCGATCTGCAGCGTGGCGCGCAATCTCCATCCGTTTCTGCTTTTTGATCTGGTGCCTTTTGTACACCACTTCGATAACTATGAGAACTATTCCCCCGATAATGCCCGCTAAAACCAGTATAAATACTCCAGCCATGTTTTTCAAGCCTAATGTGTTTGGTGTCTTTTCATTTTCTTCGCAGTTTAGCATGTTGTTTCTCAGTATCCATTGGTTATCTAGTGATTCCATTATCCCACCTAAAAAAAGACGGATTAAAAAGATTTAACGCAATCGGTAAATACCTACAATTATCAAAAGTGAAGTTAGGTTAGGTACACACTTTCGTGAAAGTCCAATATAGCAAGTGTTACTAAATCAGCCCAAGGGGATCCTTTTTGCAAGCCCACTCCGTATCCTGATCTCCCAAATAGTTCACCGGCTGTCACCAGCTCACAATCCTGTGCTGCTTCGAACTCCAATCGTGAAGAATCCCAAATAAACGCCATGAGTTTCCTGCAAACATTGCTGAGTTAAACAACTCTCTCTCTCTAATGGTATTTTCCCCGACCAATGGAAAGAAGCGAACATAGTCCCTATATTTAAATCAGGTGACAGAAATAACATTGTCAATTATAGACCGATAGCTATACTTTCTATTTTTGGTAAACTTTTAGAGAAAATAGTTACTGTGCACTTAACCTGGCACTTGAAACAGTTGATTACTGAAAATCAGCACGGTTTCATGAAATCCCGATCTACTTCTACTAATCTTCTTTGTTACTCGTCTAATCTTACTAATTCCTTAGACAACCGGATTCCTCTTGACGTTATATATACGGACTTTAGCAAGGCGTTTGACAGAATTGATCACGGTCTATTGATACAAAAACTATCCGGACTAGGTATATCCGGTAACTTCCTGAAATGGATCTCATCCTATCTTCATGACAGGCGCCTTATAGTTACTGCAAGCGGTTATAAGTCCTCATCATTCCTGGCCACTTCTGGGGTACCCCAAGGGTCACATCTTGGACCAATCTTGTTTAACGTTTTTATAAATGATATCACTGATTGCTTTAAACACTCGAAAATTTACCTTTACGCAGATGACATGAAAATTGTTCAACCCATCCGCTCTCACTTAGACACCATAGCTTTACAAGAAGACTTAAATAGACTGTCTGTTTGGTCAGATAAAAATCGCATGCCACTGAACATCAGTAAATGCTTTCATGTCCACTTTAGCCGTAACAAAATTCAGATCCCAGCTAAGTACAATATTAAAAACATTACACTCTCCACTGTTGACGAAATTCGTGACCTTGGGGTAGTTTTCGATACATTTGTTAAATTTAACTCGCATATTTTAAAAACAACAACTAAGGGCTTTAAGACATTAGGATTTATAATAAGAAACACTAAAGACTTTAAACATTCATCCACAAAAATTAAATTATTTAACTCTATTGTAAGACCCATCCTTGAATACGGCAGCTTAATCTGGAACCCTTTCTATGAAATATATTCTAAACGCATCGAAAGCGTACAGAGGCGATTTCTGTATCACGTGGCTTGCGGTGATTATCAGGCAAAAAAACTATCTAGTTATGAAAGTAGATTAAAACATTACCACATGCACCCACTATCCGCACGACGATCTATGCTAGATCTTATTTTCTTACATAAGCTCTTCAATGGACACATTGATTGTTCTGAATTGATTAACAATCTTCTTATACACGCTCCATCTCGTCTACCCAGGAAAATTGCATATAATCTTTTCTCCTCAGAATTTTCAAGAACGAATTTAGGTAAATATGCATCTCTGCCAAGACTCTGTAGGATTTATAATTCGCTTTCTAAATCCGAGGATATCGACCTCACGGATTCGTTGTCTAAATTTAAGAAGAAAATCAGAAGTATTATTCTCCCTACCTCTTAATGTACGAACCTACCCATATGTTTCACTAGTGTTTAATTTGAAGTTTCATTCGTTAGTGTTTAATTCGAAATTATAAATATAACTATTACTATACTAGGAAAAAAGCAATATAATCTAGAAAAATATTGATGATCTCATTGTTATCTTAAATATAAATTTATATATCTATTAATAGATCTCAAAAGTAATTTAAAAAATATTTTTACTTTTACTTAAGTTTAAGTCATAGGAATTTATTATTTTACTTTTAATTATATCTTTGTAGCTACTTTGTCCGTTCAGTTAAAAAATAACACTGTTAATTTGTCATAATTATGTTTTTGTGCATGCTGAGACGTCCTAAATTATGGAGTCACATAAATTTAAGAACCATATTACTTGCTACTAATTACGTTGTGTGAACTCATGTTGGATGTCCTATCTAAATAAATAAATAAAATAAATAAACAACATCTAAAGCGGTATGTTTTAGTACTAAAATTGATTGTCTTTCTTACCCGCCCTTCACATCTTCAATAGCCTGCTCAGCGCTGTCATAATTATTGGCTTCCATGGTCCGGTACATGTTAGATAGCTCGACCTGTCTTCGGAAGTACATGTCCACGGCTGATCCTTTCACTGTAGCGCACGTAAGGTTCTCCATTGTATTACGTAACTGGAAGTTAAACACATCCAAGTAAAGTGGTTACTTTCGCTGCGATAGATTGTTTTACCGCAATTCTTAAGCGATGATACTTTTGGACTCACCCTTGCGTCATTGATCCCAGTGAGCTTCGTTTTAGGGCGTTCGAGCACGAGGAAAGCGGCCAAGTTAGCAGTGTACGAAGCTACGATGATCATAGCGAATCCTGCCCAGACCATACCAAGGACACGCGCCGAAAAGCTTCTAGGTGTCCCTGGAAATAATTAAATTGACTCCAGTGTTTCTTTCATTCAATTTTAGAATGTTTTATCGTCAAAGTGGATCAAATTACCTTCACCAATGCCGCTGTTTAGAAGAACACCCCAAGCAAACCAGATAGCACTGGATAAATTCAAAGCGTCCTCTTCTGTTCCGTCAATGTTCGCCAGCTTGAATCTCCCAAACGGAGAGAATCTATCCAGTAGATACAACACCAGCGCCACCACGTGGACAGACACCATGACGAGGATCCAAAGTGTGTTGGAGAATGGTTGCAAGAAAGACACCAGGGTTGAAGATCTCGACGGCTGCAAGGATATCATGTAAGTTATAGTTCATATAACTACTATTTGAATAATTTGTGTTTTTACAGTGCGATGCAGGATACAGAATTTATTTGTAATACCATTATTTTATTAGGTAGGTTCATCATAATTATTGATGATGGTATTATTAATATAAAAATCAAGGAATTACTCATTTTTATATTTAATTAAGTGAAAGACATGTAAATTACGTGTCATTCACACAATTAAATATAAAAATTATAAATGTAAAAACGGCAATTTAAAAAAATGCATCGATAGGTAACATACCTACATCGGACAGGTTCCAAGTTATCAGTTATTAGAGGGTTTTTATTTCATAAGTTGTTTTTAATAAGACCATCTCGCCATCTTCATTTTACCGAAAGGTTCAACTTTACGTAATAGGAATAATTGGCTTCAAACTTAAAAGGAAGATTACCTGTCCACTCATCTCTCTGTAGTACCTATTTATTTACCTTCTTTTCCAGTATAGTGATGCCCTGATACTTGAATGGTTTGCTGAATTCTATGAACTCTGCTCGTTCAGGGTTGATAGTCAATGGTGCCACTATCATGTCAGCACGTTCGTATACCAACTCTCCTGTTGGTCAAAGTTGATGTGAAGTCAAGTCGTTAGAAGAAACAATGCAAATAATCTAGACAAGCTCAGCTAGCGAAGGTCCGCTTGCGAAGCAGGTTCCGGGTTCGATGGTTTTTGTATGATCTGCAGGCATTTGTGACGAATCTGCTGGGTTTGTTTGCATAACGCACATGTTCTGCTTACTTTGTGATACAGTTACAGATGATGCTCTTAGTATAAGAATGTCCAGTTTTATTCAAGAAAATTACTTTACCGATCAGTCCAGTCCATTCCTTCTTGGATCCTGGTACAGAGTAGTTCTTTATGATGTAATTCCCGAACTGTCCATCGGGAGACAGGGCCAAGGAGTAAGTGAAGTTTATTGAACGGGATAGGTATCGCAGTAGATCCATACAAAATCCTTTGCAGCAATACAGTTGATCTAGAAAATGAAAGTTTCCACGTTCAGCCATGAAAGAACCTCTGGTTGCTTCCAAAATGCTTCTAGATTAAAACATGTACTCGATCGATACCTGTATCTTCGCTTGCGTTATAATGGGGACAAGGTATTTCTTCAGGATTGCAATCGCTTCCGTCGTCGATTCTTCTAGCGTAGACAAACGGTTTCTCTTCAATCGTCAGAACCTAAAAACGGTCATTCAGTGAACACAATCCCTTAGTCCATTTATAAAAGTATTCAGATATAATTAGTACCTTTAGATGTGTTGGAATCATGAATCCTTCTGGTTTTGAAGGACTCCTCCCCATCCAAATAATCTCTTGCTCTTTTAACTCCAATCGCATTTTCTGAGTTTCCTATAAAGACTTGAATTGTAGTCAAACTTAACAGACTTAGACATACATTATCCAGTTTACTATAGGCAGACCTTAGGTTTATAATAGTGCCTCAGAAATCCTAATAATTGTAATTTACTGTCACTTGCCTTGGCGTAGAAATATTTCCCCACAGCAACATGCTCCCCTTGCGCTCTCACATTCACCATGTCGTATTCTGCGTGCACTCTGTCTCCATGATCATCAAAAGCTACATGCCCTGTTGCACCGTTCTCCAGACTTTGTTTCCTGATGTAGTCGAATAGGAGACGTCCTGTAGTCCAAATCGATCCTGAATTATCACAGTCTGAAGGTGGAGCGTGGATCTCTTCAGATTTGTTCATGTCGCGTATAGCAGAAGCGAGAACGTATCTACAAGTAAAATATTCAATGAATTCGTGAAATGATCTTGCATTTTTTTAAGTATCGGTGCGTTTGCGTACTAACATAGAATCCTGAATGTGTGCTCGTTCGTTTGTGGCATTAACTAGACGAAGGCCCAAGAGACCTTCTGGTGCATTGGCAGCATCAAGCGCTTGTTCTGTGACCATCCAGACATATCCGGCTGTTGTCATGTTCAGATATGTCGCGTCGCGGAATATAATCTCTGCGTCAGTTTTGCTGAAATGAAATCAACGCACGATTTTTTGCATTAGCGTCAATTATTATTCTACGATCGTACATGATAATATTGATAATTATACAATATGTATCACCATCTATAATTTTAATGCATTTTTACCTGGCATACATAAGAAAGACTCTTGCTTGAGCCCCCTTTACATCCATCAGTCGATCAGTGAAAGATTCCAAACCAGGTTCGAACTCAATTACCTGTTCCACAACAACTTTGCGGTCAACATCATCATCTATACTCTGAGACGTAGTTTGGAATCTGAAAGAATACACATAAATGAGCCTTGAACCTCATTTGTCAGCTATTTCCAATGGTTACTCTACCTCCCCAGGATAGCTCGACCGTCAGTATCAGAGCTGTGGATTACGATGACCTTCATGTAGTTGAAATGTTTCAAGACATCAACCCAAACGTCTGCTTGATGAGAATACGGTGGAACGGTTCTGAGGAAGGATACATGGATGTTTTTGTCAGAGAAAGCCGAGTCTCTGGAAGATATACCAATGACCGGAATGTGGTAGAAACCGCTTGTGTAGGAAACTGCGGCTGGCGACAGATCTCCCGTTAGAGGATGCGAAACCACCACTGCATAGACCTGAAAAGATCACAAAATTTATTAACTTATACACGAGAGTGAAGGAACCAAACAAACATGCCCATGTCTACCAACCCAAGCTAAATTAAGTAAAAATGTAACTTACTCTGTGTGCAATTAGGTCCTTGCAAACGTTTAGAGCTGTCTTGATTGGATTTGTATCCATCAGAATAGAATAATCATGATAGGTCACCCCGCGAGGCACATAAACATCCTTGAAGTTAAGTTTCTGAAATGTACATACAAAGTGAACTGTGTTTAATTTTGGAAGGCAAATAAATAAGACGGTAGCCTTGACCCACAAGAACACATCTTTTCATTTCATTTCATTTATTCCATCATATATATACACTTGATATCGTTATAATCTAATTTTAAACATCATCATCATCAGCCTATACTAGTCCACTGCTGGACATAGGCCTCGCCTAATGAGCGCCATTGCGCCCTGTCTTCAATTTTAAACATAATAAATAATTATTATTTTATTGTAAGAATACAAAACAAACAAAATATTTTTGGAAATACCGTAAGGGATTTTACGCAGGAGAGAGTAATATAAAGAATAAAATATAAAAACAGACAGACGGTAATTTTGCATACATAACATCTAATTATAAATTATAAATGGTTGGCTGTAAAAGGGCCTAAAATTATAATCTATGTAGATATAATACCTTCTGACAAATTGGGCTGGTTAACTTTGACAAAATCGACTTACCGATATGGTATCCTTGAAAAAGGCAATGGATTCATTGCTGGACAGAACACCCCCGACATTGTAATAAGTGGGGTTGGAGAACCTCCTGCGATCGATGTCTGCGAACACCACAGTGCTGCAGCACAGCAGGAGTAAGAAGGGGATCCACATCTTGGCCTGAAATATTCATAGACTTAGTTATTTTACAAAAAACCCTTATTTTAAAACAATTACCCATTAGGTCACCCACCAAGTTGCGATTTATTGATAGTTTTCCATAAAAATCTGTCAAAAATTCGTGAGACGTGCTTAAATCAAGACGCGTTTTAGTAAAAATTGCATTTACATCTGAGATAAATGTAAATATCACCTTACAGCCTATACCGGTCCACTGCTGGACGCAGGGGGAGGCCCTGATAAACTCCTTAATGGCCTTTGAAACATGGGGGGTAGGTAATAGGCAGAAAACGCTCCACCAAATCATTTGTCAAAACATAAAAACCTTCGTAAGGAGGGTGCGCTCAAAAATTAATAAGCTGTAATGTGATCTCCTAAAGACCATGCGTTTGGGAGCCTCAAACTTTTGATTAACATTGAATAATTGAGACACTACGCCCTCGCAAGACACTACAATATTCACAAACAGGGCTATTCTACTCCGAAACGCTTCATTGCTAATAACTCACCGCTAGTTGGCCAAAATCAGGACTTTTTCTTTCAGCTGTGCATTTTTGAGAAGAAATAACATGTTACGTAATCGAAACAGATGGGGGAAGCTGTACTTGGGCCCTCATCTCGTGTTGCCGTGACAACAGCGCAGGCGCTAAGTTTGGTAATCAATCGAGCAGTCTCGTCGCGAGGCATAGGTGATGTTAAATGGGTGGTAAATGGTATTATATTAAATAGTAAATGGTCTGGTCCTCTGGGTATTTTCTGTGTATAATCATTAAATTAAGCATGTGTTAAGTACTATACCGGTCATCGAGTACCGTAATAAGCTCTAGATCTGGGGTTAGATGATGCGGTGTGGATTTTCCAGCATTACCTATTTGTATAAGGTACCTGGGTCGAATATGGCCAGCCGGAAAATATGGCCAAATACAATTATTCCGAACACGAAAGTTTGTAATAACCTGAATGCGACCATAAATTATCGTTAGTGTCACATGTAGCGAACGCGCCTGCAGTTGCCTTCTCCTGTATTTTGTTTTTTTTTCAAATAAAAATCACATTACGATGTTGTGTGACGATTGTAATTTGATATTTCTTTATTTAATTATCAAAGTAATAGTATTCGTAAACATGAAAACAAAAAAATTCACGACTGAAAATATGGCCAACGTTTGGCCATAATATTTCCGGTACTAAATATTTTACTTTTTTAACTTTCATTTTTTTTTTGTTTTAGACCATGGCACGCTATAAAACTAAAGGGATTCGAGGTAATTGGTCAGATAATTTTGTTGATTCATAAATAAGTTTTAAGTTAAAACTAAGAAAAACTTGTATCATCTCATTGTTTATTTTGATATCTTTAATATTACTTGTAAAGATAGTTCTTTATTTGTACTAATTGTCGCCCGAAGAATATCTTTTAAATAAATGCTCTAAACATAATATAAATGTTTATTTCAGTTATTTCAGAAGTTTTTTAAACTAGTAAATTCATACAGTAAATATGGCCTGTACTTATATGGCATATTTACCACCCCGTGAGAAATAATATGGCTAATTCGTTTTTTTAACTGTTCAAAATACTATTTATCGTGTAATGTCTTTGTATTTTGTTACCTTTGTTGTAAAAATAAGTAGCCACTCTTCATGATTAAGTGCTAAAACTTGTTTGTTTTACCTCTATTATTATTAAAAAACGGTAACAAACCATAAGGTGATCATATTCGACCCAGGTACCTTATTTAATGGAGATCAGGGCTGGGAGAGGATTGGAATGAAGAAAATTATTTGGTTCAATAATATATTTATTCAAATCAAATTTTTAGAACTACAACGATTAAAAACTATTTGAACTCCTAGTTAGACAAATCCTTGGAAAGGAATATTAATTAATATCTGCTTTAAATAGTATACTTAGGTAATTAGGTATTGAATAGGCTTTAGATTAATTATTAATTCATTTAGTACTTAGGTACTAAATGAATTAATAGTTATGAATAAAGCCAATAGAATACCTCACTACTTAACTAAAGCAAAACAAAACCGTATCGTTTAGAATCAGGTCGCCAAAGCAGAGAACGTCGACTTCCAGAGGTGAGGTGCAGAGGACTTCGTCTTGTCGTCTGCTTAAGACCAGTTCCAAGGATTTGGATTCCACGGGGCAGGAGTAGGGGTCCAGGGGGTCCAAGCTGGCCAGTCGACAGGCGAGGGGCGGAGCGCCGCGGCCGCTGCGGTGGCGGCGTGGTGCGCTGCGCCGGCCGCGCCCGCCGCTCCCGTGCTTTGAATCACGGACAGTTTCAGGGCTTCTATGTCTGAAAGAGGATAAAGGTCTTATGAGTATGCCTTATGCAATTTACTTCAAAAATGTACTTCAAAATCGTTATTCATCTCAGAATCTGTAAAAGCCACCTTTCTAATTATTACATAGTTAGATTAAACCAGAATAAACAAAGATTTCCATAAAGACGGGACAGTCTTACATACAGTTATTTTAAGTCTAGTTAATAAGTTAATAAGATTAAAATAAAATGTATGTCACTCCTCAAGGGCCCTGCCTGAAAACCAGCGCAGTGTTGGGCAATTGCCTGATACTGCAACATGCTGAGGCAGGGACCCATTTACCCTTTACCACCTTGTATTTAGTGTAAGTACTTAGTCAGTAAAATTATTTTAAGCTATTTACTCCATATCTGTATTATATACTACCAATTTAACTGTTTTTGGGTAAATCAATTATATATATATGTATCTCTCTCTCTCTCTTACAAGCTTAGGTTCGACAAAAGTTCGTTGAGTCGGAGTCAGATTGTCCGGCTATTCAAAAAAGTTTTAACTATGATACCGTACCAGGCTGATAAAGGTCGTACTGTGTAATCTATGCTGATCAATATTAAGTTACTCTTCGTTGCGAAAAACAAACGGATTTTATAGATATTGTAAACCACAATATAAATTGTTAAAAGTTAGTATCTAAGTTTATTCCTAAAGTGTGTAAAACTGTTTGTTCTCCAAATAAAGCAAAATAAAATAATAATGCCTGTGTGCGTCAAGTTAGCAGCCCCACCATGGAATTTCGTGGTTTCAACTATGCCATAAAATAGTGCTTCTCGGTGTCTAAGTAAAATAAATAGTGCCCCAGTACTTTAGGAGGTATTTAATATTTATGTCTTTCATTGTAACTGCTACCTTGACGTCGAGCTGGCAGCTTCACTGATTTCGACGAAACTATAGCGAGATAAGTTCCGTTGGCAACGTGTTCGTGTAAGGAGCCCTTAGGTCTTATGGTTTATCCATTTTGAATGAAGCATTTTAGTAAACAAAGTACGACGCAAATAACAAAATCTCACTTGCTTGGCGTCGAGTTTCAGATATAATTGTTAGCAATTTTTATTGAAGGGAGGATCTAAAATCGACAAGTAATGTAAATTACGTATAAAAGGACGCGCCAACAAAGTGAATTTTAGGTTAAGTATGGGCGGTTTGTTTACGTTTATGCTCCATTCAAAATGGATACGATATAGGTCCTCATACCTGCGTTCTGTAGCCTAGCAGCCTGATGGTGCGCAGCTCTCTGGATAGCCTTAGCAGCGGCCGCCTCTCTGGCTGCAGCCACCTTTTGGGCCACGGCCGCGCGGGCCCTGGCGGAGGCGAGCTGTGCTTGAGCTTGCACCGCTGCTTGAGCAGCCTCCAGAGCGTGGGCCCTGGCGAGCCGGGCGGCCTCTTCACTGCGAAAAACAAACGGATTTTAAGGATATTGTAACCTAAAGGTTTTTTGTTTTGATAGTTTTACACTATGGGTGATAAGACCATTGATTTAAAAAGGGAAGATAGGTTACGTTCTCCCAGCGCTTACTCAAAAATTGGCATGTGTTACAACTACACGCAAACACATACGCTCACAGTTATTATTATTATACAGTTATATTTCCAGTCCTGTGCAATACAAAGAAGAACAAAGACGGAAAGTCGTATCTAGGACCGAAGTGAGACTGAGACAACAATATTTCACGCGAATCACGACCGCCCGTGCCACCGGTCAGACGGTGACTGATGTGAGAGAACACAATTTTACACAATTTGAGGTTGCCACTTTCGAGCAACCAGTGCCTTATCTTCGTTTTTAATAAATCAATGGATAAGACCCAAATTATTATATAGGTATTGTAGTCCTTGCTAGACTTAAAAATTGTTTTTAATTTGATTTTATTTCTGTACCTACCTATAATCTATACACCTGGTCATAATCATAATGAATGTGTTTTTATTTATTTTTATGGTGTTATCTGACTGATAGCCGCTCACTCAGACATATTGATCAGACCGAATGAAAAAAAACATAAATTTATAAGATTCATCAATAGCTATAGCTACTAAAATAATAAAATATAATAAACATTATTGTATATTTTGGAAAATAATACCTACACTTAAAAGCCTTGAGAAAAAGAAAGGTACCTATAGGTACCCTATCTTACCTACTTCGTTGAAAGTTAGATTATTAACTTCATCCGCATTAACCAATTTGACCACTCTTCTGTGAAGGTACAAAAGCCTCCGTGAGTTACGGTATCCAAAACAGCCCTGCGCTTAGGGCTCATACAAGGACTGCAAGGCTCAACTGCAGGCGACGGCAGTCGTCGATGCTGATGCGATCGTTTATGCTGTTGACCGCAGATGGCCATGCGTTACCAGACTTTTGGCGTGCGCAGAGGGCGCCTCGCCGGTAAAATTAGTTTGGGGCGACATGCACAATAGCCACCACTTAGGTGCGAGCCCCGGCTTGGGCTGTCGCTTGGTGCTACGAGAGGGCATGGAGGTAGCGCCTTAGGTGCATGAATGCACCTGCGGGCGGAAGGAGGGAATTCTTGCTGTCGCCTGCAGTCGGACGGCTGCTGTCGCCTGCAGTCGGACGGCTGCCGTCGCCTGCCGCCAACTAGTCGACTAAGTATTCTCCACACACATGCTACCACCGACCTCTTATGAGCGGCTTGCGCTGCTGCAACGCCTTTAACACTGGCAGCGCTCTGGTGCTCCAGCGCCGCGTGTTTTGCCGCTGCCACCTCATGCTGCGCCGCCATCACAGCTGCCGCCGCCGCCTTCGCTGCCGCCACTGCACCGGCGACATCGGAGCTTGAGTCTGTTTGATTGTAAATATCACAATCAGCCAACCATTTCAATTATGAGATACGCCCCAAAAACTGTGGCATTTTCTTTGTACGCGTTTTTAAAAAAATGCTCTGACGCACGCACACTATATACGGGAATAGTTGGGGTGGTACAAATTCTAAGCCAGCACCACACATGTACTTACGTTACATGATTATTATTTGTTTGTATAAATTATTTATTTTGTAGTTTTAAGGTATAATGTGAAGTGGAAGTCTTACCATGCACAGGTTGAGGCCAGACGGGTGCAGAAGGCCACACTGGCGCAGAATGCTCCCAACCAGAAAGGCTTCTCTTCTCTGGTACGCCTCCTTCTGCAGCCAGCAGAAGATATGCTGCAACTATCTGTGAATTACAATCCTTGTCAGCACACGTTTTGAGGCGTCATAGGGGATTTTGCAATAACGCGAGACCACATATTACAATGCACTCTTAACAGCTGCTGTATTTTACCAAGGTGTTAAAATGAACGAGCGTGAACAGAACAAAAAATTAAAAGTTATTTGTTTTTTAAATACAGGGGTGGAGGGTTAAATACAATACCTACTCATCAAAACGAAATCGATTTTTAACCAACTTCAAAAAAGAAGGAGGTTCTCAATTCGACTGTATTTTTTGTTTTTTTTTGTTTGTTACCTCAGAACTTTCGACAGGGTGGTGGTCCAATTTTACTGATATTATTATTCATATGAAAACTGGTGCTTCCCGTGTGGTCCCTTTTTAATTTGGTTCAGTTCTGACAATAATTGGATCCATGAAAATTCATGAAAAAACTATAAAAATTGAAGTCGGCTTATAGTTTTTTAAAACAAAATATTTATTCTGATTCGTTTTCGTGCAAACGCCAATCTTATGCAAGCCTCGTCTTAAGTACGAGTTGATTTTGCACAAGGAAAACGAAACTTCGATTTTTCTTTTCTGAGTAGGATCCCCAGGACTCACCAATATCTTGTAAGCCATGGCAAGTGTTGTTGTTCCGAAGAAGGCTTAGGAAGGTGTGTTATCGCTGAGATGGACTCGAGACCTTTTATATGAGTGGACACGGAAGTGCGATAAAGTGGTGCATCTACCTCCTATCATACCTATTACCTAGGGGCCAACATTTAGAAAGGGATCGCTACATTTCATAGGAAATAAAATAGGTAATTGTAACGTTGCCGTTGTAATCTATTAAGCTGAACGCGCGCATGTCCGCAGAGTAGTCAGGTCCTGAAGCTAGAACGCCT
Source organism: Eupithecia tripunctaria (assembly GCA_955876795.1). Taxonomy (NCBI): domain Eukaryota; kingdom Metazoa; phylum Arthropoda; class Insecta; order Lepidoptera; family Geometridae; genus Eupithecia; species Eupithecia tripunctaria. Next base: position 12,577,371 of record OY041619.1, on the reverse strand, counting down.
GGGAAACCTCTAGCCTGCTTACAATATCTATATTTATAAAAGAAAGTCGTGTTAGTTACACTATTTATAACTCTAAAACCGCTGAACCGATTTGGCTGAAAATTAGCGGGGAGGTAGCTTAGAACCAGGAGACGGACATAGGATATCCAGTTCTCGTCGGACCCGACATAAAAAAAAAACACGGAGGCGAAGCTGCAGGGCGCAGCTAGTAAATAATAAATAAACATAATGGGACAAATTACACAGCATCATCTAGCCCCAAGCAAAGCAGAGCTTGTGTTATGGGTACAAGATAATTGATTTGATAATTGACCTATACATAATACAATACACAACATATACCTAAATAGATATTTTTTATTATGCATAGAAAACAGCCAGAACGCCCTGAACAAATATCTGCAGATCGTACAAACATTTATCCCGAGGCGGGAAAAGAGGTCGTCTTATATTCAACATATTTTTCATTGATTTTCGATGAACATTTAGATTGTGCTGGCTTCGAATTTGCACCACCCCATCTCTTCCCGTGAGTGTCGTAAGAGGCGACTAAGGGATATCCACCCGGTGGCGGGCAGTAGTGCCCCCTGCAGAACAATTCTACACTACACTACACTTTGTTTGTGTTGGAAGAACACGTTCTTCCAACATAAACAAAGTTCGTAGTTTACCCGCTTACATTCATAATGAATTCGTCAAACTACGAAAGTTCTATAGTAAAATTTATTTATTTATTTATTTATTTATAAAAATGTACATCTATCCTTACGGGCACACCCAATGCAATAGAGTACCGTTTTAATCGCTTCATGTCCTTATATTCAAATTATATAATAATTAAAATAATCCTAAATACTTATGTCAACATTAATATTAATTGCACAATAAAAAATCATTTAAGGGTCTCAATGTCAATAACTAATCCTAATGATACTTAAATCTATATTAATTACACAGTAAAATCCCAATAAAAAGTCACAATGTCAATAATTAATTCTAAAGAAATCAAAAAACTACATTAAATACACAATAAAATACAATTTAAATGTCCCAATATCAATAAAATTAAAAGTAAATAATTCTAAAAAATTACTTGCTATAACATAAAATAAAAAACAAAGCCTTTTGGAATTCGCTCACGGAACAGTAAAATAGATCGATTCTCTCGGCAATCTGATTAAGCGTGCGTATGCTGCGCGTCAGAGGTGCTTTGTGCAGCAGGTTGGTTCGCGCTTTTGGTACTGCCAATAGGGCGGGACGCCTTCGTCTGTGCACAAAGTCGGTAGGCACATTCAGCCGTATTTCCACTAAAATACCTGGATGGGCGATCATCCCTCTCAACACCTTGAACAAATGCAGAGCAAGCGCTGCATCCCTCCTTACTTCTAGCTTGTTGTATCCAACCATGCCTATAACAAACAAGGTTGGATACATCAACGGGTAGAAGGGGTATATACCGTAGATCTTCAGGTATAAAAATCTTAGGAATTTATTTTGGATGCGCTCTATCATTTGGCTGTACTTGGCCTCGTGCGGAGCCCATATCGCTGCATTGAACTCCAAATGGCTTCTTACCAACGAATTATAGAGCGATTTTACTGCTTGCAGGTTTTTGAAGCTGTTTGTCTGCCGGAGTACAAAGCCTAAAGTTCTAAATGCCTTCTTGCAGATGTTGACCACCTGCACCCGGAATTGTAGTTTGTCGTCCAGACGGACCCCTAAATCCCTCACCGAGTTGACTCTCTTCAACTGTGTACCCCTCAACTGGTAGTCGTGGTAGATTGGAGTCTTAGCTCGACTAAAAGTAATTATAGAGCATTTGCTGGTATTGAACTGCAGTTCATTTACCCTACTCCACTCTACCACTCTGTCCACGTCCCGCTGAAGGCGCACACAGTCGTTTTCATCCTTGATGGGCAAGAGTAAATTGAGGTCGTCCGCGAACAACAAGCATTTGGCGTCTTGGACGACGGTCGGCAGGTCGTTTATCATTAAGATAAACTCTAGCGGCCCCAAATTACTTCCCTGACTCTAAAATGACATAATATTGTCAATACCCGTAATATTAGAGTAAAATAAAAATAAAAGCAACGTTATTCGGTAATAAATATAGATAAAGGAAGTGAAATGATAAACAAAAAAATATAAGATTATTAATTTTGTTTTAAAAAACTAAAACCGACTTCAGTTTTTATAGTTTTTTCATAAATTTTCATGGATCCCATTGTCAGAACTGCAGGGGTATTTTAATCTTCTTGGGTCGGATTTTGCTCCAACTCGAAAAATAACAACTAACAGGCTAAAGGTTTCTTCGTCGTTTCTTTACTTTAGTCTACATAGCGAAGCGATCGAAATAAAAAATACCTTTTTATTTCCGTGTCAGTGTATTTTTTAATATGATTTGACCTTTTCTAAGTGTACCTACATTTATTGTATTTATGGAAATAAAGCATTTTTGAGTTTGAGTTTGAATTCATTCGATTCGTTTCCAAAGCGAAAACGTCAGATTCGAATTTGAATTTTATTCCGACAGAACTCTAAAACGCTATTTTGATTTGTCAAAAGTTTCCGATATCGAATCCGAAAACCTATCCGACGAATCAAAATACCCCTGCTGAACCAAATTAAAATGGGACTACACGGGAAGCACCAGCTTTCATATAAAAAAAATCATGAAAATCGGACCACGTCAGAAGTCCTGAGGTAACAAAAAAAAATACAGTCGAATTGAGAACCTCCTTCTTTTTTTGAAGTCGGATAAAAAAATCAAAATTATGGGCAAACTTGTACGGTAAAGTTTGATACACTTTCGCAGCCTTGTTTAAAGGAGAAATAGTTATTTGTTATACAAGAGTGCAAAGTTGCTTTTTAACCGCGTGTTCAATTTTGATGACCGAGCAAGCGAAGGATTCTAAAATTGATGGTGCCGAATATATCATACAACTTTTTAAGCTATTGCATAGCTTCTATCGCGGGCCTTGAGCGCGGGGACCGAATCCAGAAATTCCGTAACGAAAAAACCTTGACGTTTGTCTCTTTAGTTCAGCAACTCGCCTCTAGATGGCATTGCAATAGCTTTACCGCGGCAGTCCCCGAGTGCCACACGTCTTTTTTTTTAATTCACAAACTTAGTGCACACGATGTTCTAAATTCAATTTACTTTATCCTCTAGAAAAAAATATTGTCTTTATTTATCACCCTGATGGAAGAATGGAGCTTAGTGTCTGTCGGCTCTTTCTGTCCGAAGCATCGAGTTTGTATGTACTATATAAACTCTATGGTCCGAAGGATTGAAGACAAGATTTTTTCTAGATGGTCTGACGATGAGAGTTATTTCATTTCTTTCAAAATGAATTTAAAGTGCATACCCGAGCCAATATGACAGCGTTACCTATTTTATCATTTATGTATTATTACGGGTAACATAAATAATTTTACAGTTTGTAATATATATAATGAGCTAATATTTTAATACCTCTATAATCTTTTTATCTCATATAGTTTAGGAAGAGATGCGAAAATAGAGTTTGGTGGCCAAAAAGCACAACTTCGTATCTCTGCCTAAGCTTTAGAAAATGAAACTATTACATAGGCATTAATAAATAACTTATTATAGCTTTTAACATAAGCTGTACGATGGATTTTTTAAACTTCCTGTGTTAAACGTAATAATAAGATAAAATTGGTGGGGGTGCCACTTTCACTGGTGTATGTGCCTTAAGCGGAACGCGCACATGTCCGCAGAGAAACCTCGAGCCTGCCTACAACATATTTTTTTATAAATTTTAAATGAACATCAACAGTTAATAATATTTGATTATTAATTTAGTGCTACAAGATGGTGTTTATTAGAGGCTAGATTTTTTTCTCAATGAAGAGAATCTCGAGAAAAAATCTTATAGAAGATTGGAGCTTAGTGTCTGTCAACCATCGAGATTTTTAACCGACTTCAAAAAAAGGACGAGGTTCTCAATTCGACTGTTTTTTTATGTCTATTACCTCAGAAGTTTTGCCTGGGTGGTCCGATTTTTATGATTCTTTTTATATATGAAAGCTGGTGCTTCCCGTGTGGTCCCATTTTAATTTTGTTCAGTTCTGACAATGGGGTCCATGAAAATTCATGAAAAAATATAAAAATTGAAGTCGGCTTATAGTTTTTTAAAACAAAATTAATTATATAGTAGGTACAGAATTTTATAGTATAATAAAGATTTTATAGTGGCTAGTACTCTATAATCTCTATGCTGTCTACTCTTTCTGTCTGAAGCATTGAAGACAAGATTTCTTCTCGATGGTCTGACGTGCTGAAAGTTCTTGTCATTTCTTTCAAAATGAACTTGTCAATAAATAGTGGTTTTATTCTTGAGTAAATCGTTTGTAAATCGTCTAAAGAAGTCAAGTGACCAAGTTTTTTCGGAAAACATGTAGCAAAATAATTACAATGCCCTCTTCGTCCCTTAACTAGCGAGAAAACTGATAAACTAGTTATTATTTTCATTCTCAAATCTTAGTCCTCGAAAATAAGAAATATGTCTAGTTCGGTAAATAATAATCCAGGTGAGGGTACTTACGTAGATCTAAGTAAAATGTATATATATGGTACGTTCTGATCTAGAATACGTTAAATTAAAGTTCTGGGAGAACGTTAATTAAAACGACCGTTTTGCTCCGTAGCTGGTTTATTACTGCCCGAGGTACCCACAAGCACACGTATATATTGTAACAAACTATCTTATAACTATGGTTTATCCATTTTGAATGAAGCATGTTACTAAACAAAGTACGACACAAATAACAAAATCTCACTTGCTTGGCGTTGAGTTTCAGATATAATTGTAAGCAATTTTTATTGAAGGGAGGATCTAAAATCTACTAGTAATGTAAATAACGTATAAATGGACGCGCCAACAAAGTGAATTTTAGGTTAAGTATGGGCGGTTTGTTTACGTTTATGCTCCATTCAAAATGGATACGATATAGTTACATACAGTACAACTCCCTCCAGTTCTCCCAGAACTTTAATATAACGTATTCTAGATATAGAGAAGAATAATAAAGAAGAAGAATATAGAACTGAGTAGGTATTCTAGATGAGATTTTACCATCGAGTAGCAAAAATCGTAGTGTAGGCATAAGAATAGAGAAGAACACAGATATCAGAAACTAAGTGGAGAAGACCCAGTTATCTTGAGGTGGACAACGGACAAAAAATTGAAGTGAATTAAAGTCAATTGCACCTTATTTCTTGTTGATAGTAATAACTATTTATCAAGCTGTTTATATAGTAAAAATTTGACTTGTCTGAGTACTTATTTTGCAAGTCTAAAGAAATAAACGATTTGACTTTGACTTTGAACACGGCAAAAAATATAACCGGCCAAGTACGTGTCGGACTCGTGTACGAAGGGCTCCGTACCATTATCTATAAAAAATAATAATATACCTACTCCTAAAATATTCACGTGTCACTCGGGTGAGATATGAAGCTCTTCTGTATTCCACCAATGTTTTTGTAGGTACCATATCTTGTGTGAACAAATATCACTGAATTTCCTAGTTACTGAATTAGTAATTTGTTTCAGGGGGTAAGGGGGCGGCGTTACCAACCGACAAGCCGAAATTTCAGTAAGTTTTCTATACAGTAAAAATCCACAAAGCGTCTTCTCATGTATCCCCTAGCTAAGCAGAGCTTGTGTCATGTTAAAGTCTACTAGATTACTGATAATACTTAATACAAGCCAAAAAAACAAAAATTATCGCACACCTCCAAAGTTCTAAAACAATATACTTAGGTACACTGAAAACAAAAATTCAGAGAAAGAGAGATATCAAAGTAACAAAATGAACGGCTTCAGAAGCGATCTCTTCCAGACAACCTGGTATGACCTGATAGATAATTTTAGAATAAGAATATCATTATTTGTAGCTAAGATAAGATACAGAACTTATAGTAGCATTTAGCTTGTTACAGTTATAATTTCTTCTTTTCTTACTTTTTTGTTCGGCAATAGTTATTTAAACGCAACGTATTTTCCAGACTGATTCCTAAGATCTTAAACGGAGGCTTAGCCGGCATGATCGGTGTCTCCGTGGTCTTTCCCATAGATCTGGTTAAAACTAGACTACAAACACAACCAGTCGGCCCTAAAGGAGAGGTACTTTACAAGAACATGTAAGCTGCTACCTTATCATTGATTATTTAATATTATACAGCGTGTCAAGTGTACCGAAAAATAAGGCGGGTGATGCACTACCCCAAAATAAACATAGTTGATTTTGTTTTTAAAATCTATAAACCGACTAACTATATAGTTTTTTCATTGGATCATGAATCCCATTGTCAGAACTGGACCAAATTAAAATGGGACAACACGGCCAGCTCTCAAATAAAATGAATAAAGAATCAGGAAAATCGGACCACCACCTAGTTGAAAGTTCTGAGGTAACAAACAAAAAAAATATAATCGAATTGAGAACCTCCTCCTTTTTTGAAGTCGAGTAAAAACACAAAAAACAGCAGACCGAAAAAAAATTGCGGGATAATGGGGATAATATTGTTATTTTTAAGATTCTTGATTGTTTTGCTAGCCAGCAATCTACCTGTTATCGGTAATTTAGTGACACTGAGTGAACTGTTGGTTCTGCCCATCATCAGGAACACGTCCGTAAGACGCCAGGTCTAATTCAATATCTTATCTTATCTTAATTTTTATTTTTTTTGTGAAACACCTCTGATACTTAATGAATAACATGGTGCTCTGGAACCCAATGAATTTCTAAAATAACGACCTCCCACGTTAATTAACAAAGGGTCAATTTTATGTTAATTCAGGGAAGAGCCGTTCAAAGTGTAATTTAAAAAATAGCTTCTGTAATAATCTTCTGTACATTGTTACCCTAGAGTTTTGGTATGGGACTGGTGTGCCTTCACGGCTTGCCAGACTCTTTTTAGGAATAAGCACAAATTTAACTGGAAGCGTAAATATCTCGACGATTAATATTCTTATCCTTAACCAGGATTAATTTAAAGCAGGTATTATTTTATTTCACATCTGTTATCATTCTGTCGTAGGTTCGATTGCTTCAGAAAAACATACGCCGCGGAAGGGTACTTTGGTATGTACCGCGGTTCTCTCGTGAACATTTTACTGATTACACCAGAAAAGGCGCTCAAACTTACTGCAAACGACGTTTTCCGCTACGGGCTTTCCGATAGAACCGGGTAAGTGTAAGCAACATATTAAAAACTATATAATATACTGAGTAGGTAACAATTCCGCGCAAAACTTGTGCGTAATGTCTTCCTTGACATGCCAATATGCAATAGGAGAAGATAAAATTGGTTCTTACAACCGGTTTAATATAAATAAATAAATAATTGGTTTGTTTTAAAAATCTATAAGCCGACTCACGCAACTTTAATTTTATGCTTTTCTTATGGATGTCATTGCCAGAACTGGATCAAATTGAAATGGAACATGGGAAGCACCAGCTTTCAAATAAAAAAAGAATCATCAAAATCGGTTCTTCGAAAGTTCTGATTTATCAAAAATAAACAATAAATACAGTTGAATTGAGAACCTCCTCCTTTTTTGAAGTCGGTTATAAACAGACTTACGTTTTACGAACCGCCTTACATTTACATTCTTTGATTGCATGTCAATTTGTGGGATTCCGAGTGCGGTGCTCGCGAATAGCAGTTTTTGGAATCTTAACAGAGTTTTTAATTCTTTTATAACTTGCTGCGCCCATGGCTTCCCACGGGAACTAATTTATGGGATAAAAAGTAGCTTATGTGTATTCCAGGCCTAGAACTACCTATATGCAAAATTGCAAGCCGATCCGTTCAGTTGTTTTTGCGTGAAAACGCAAAAAATATACATACATGTTTACAAACTTTCGCATTCATAATAATAATAGGATTTTATTCATAGTTTTATTGAAGGTAAACAAACATCTTACTTCGATACCAAGACTGTCAACTTCAGTGCGATTTCTCATCTTGTCTCTACTCTAACAGTTATCTACCAGTCTCCTATGAAATTTCTCATCTTGTCTCTACTCTAACAGTTATCTACCAGTCTCCTATCAAATTTCTCATCTTGTCTGTACTCTAAGAGTTATCTACCAGTCTCCTATCAAATTTCTCATCTTGTCTCTACTCTAACAGTTATCTACCAGTCTCCTATGAAATTTCTCATCTTGTCTCTACTCTAACAATTATCTACCAGTCTCCTATCAAATTTCTCATCTTGTCTCTACTCTATCAATTATCTACCAGTCTCCTATCAAATTTCTCATCTTGTCTCTACTCTAACAGCTATCTACCAGTCTCCTATCAAATTTTGGCGGGTGGTATGGCGGGTGGTTGTCAGATCATCATCACCACTCCCATGGAGCTGCTGAAGATTCAAATGCAAGACGCAGGCAGGATAATTTCAGAAGCAAAGAAAGGTATGTACACACCCGTATCTTATTATTATTTATTATTTTTTAAATAAATAAATATAACTTTAGTACTCAGGGATAATGCAGCATTCTAATGGTGAAAGAATTTTTGAAATCGGTTCAGTAGTTTTTGAGTTCTTTCGTTACAAACATACAAAAATACAAATCTTTCCTCTATTTAATATTAGTAAACCTTCATTAGAATCTATCTCTTGTCATCACACTATCACACTTCGTCGCACTAATATTATAAATGCGAAAGTTTGTATGGATGTATGGATGGATGTTTGTTGCTAAAATTTTGCATACATTAAATTCTAATCCTGGAATCAAACATAGGCTACTTTTCATCCCATAAATCAGTTCCTGTGGGATGAAAATCACCTTTACACGTTTCCATAGGAATAATGCGCTGCTTCGCACGCGAGGTTCCTACGCGTTCCTTCCGCATTGTTCGGTATCATTATCACATACGCTGATGGGACCTGCGCGCGTGCTGCGTCTCGAGCCGTTTTGCAGCTGTTTCGGATAGTGCAATGGCTCGCATAGCACGCCCAGGACGGAATCAAACGCAATATTCCGGTACACATCAGAGGGCCTAGACAATGTAACAATCGATGTCGAAAGCGCAAATAGAAAACTCCAAAAATGTATGGGTTTGACGTATGCCTTAGATGTGTCACGTGATCTGTTTCGAATTTTTCTTATTGTTTTCGATTCGCTTCATAGCGAATGCCGGTTGGCTAGGCCCTCTGGCTAGCGTCGCTTAGGCTGAATGCAGACTTCACAGACTTGAGTCATAATAGTTTTAAGACAGAATTGTTTTACAAAAATTATGAAGACGCGTAAATTTCAAAGGAGGAAAAACTGTCTTGTGCAAGGTATATTCCACAATACTCCAAGGAGGCCTTGTTACTGTCGTAATCAAGTCTGCGAAATATTGGGCAGTCTATCTCACTCACCTCTCAGTAGACGACAAAGGTATTATTAACAGTTGGTCACAGTCTCCTAGTCTGCAAGGAAAGAAACCTCATGTACGCTGCTGTAGGAACTTACCTATTATGTATCCCACTAAGTTTTTAATATAAAAATAGTATCCAGGTGATTTCCGGTATAGGTACTAGCTGCGCCCCGCGGCTTCGCACGCGTTGTTCCTATGGAAACGTTTAAAGGTGATTTTTATCCCACGGGAGCAGATTTTCGGGATAAAAAGTAGCCAATGTTTTATTCCAGTATTAGAATTACCTGTATGCAAAATTTTAGCCAGATCCGTTCAGTAGTTTTGGCGTGAAGAGGTAACAAACATCCATCCATCCATCCATCCATACAAACTTTCGCATTTATAATATTATTAGTGTGATAGTGTGATGTGATGTGATAGGTAAATAACAATATTATGCATTTCTTTATAAATATGTTTTCTTATACACCTACTTACAATTATAATAATTTATTGTTTTCTCTTTCAGTGGGCAAAGTGATAAAGCCAGTCTCAGCAGCGCAGTTAGTAAGACAGGTGATAGCCAAGAGAGGCGTATTCGGTCTGTACAAAGGCATTGGGGCCACAGCCTTACGAGACGTCATATTCAATGCTGCGTACTTCCCTGTGTTTTCTGCGATCAACAACATACCATGGGCGAAGAAGAACCCCACTGACATTGCTCCGCCATTCTGGTAACTTGAAGCATAAAAGTATATAAATAATTGAATGCCCAAAGAATTCACAGACAAGCGGAGATATTCTAGCCCCTTTTAGCCATTTTTTTGGGGAAGTACACCTTTAATCAAAAATCCCCGGCGACAATTTTTTTTATGAAATCGTTGAATCTGTACACGAGATCTCGTAACGATCGGTTGTAAAATATGACCTGTAGAGGAGTACAGACATACTGACAAAATTGCGAGAATGTTGACCCGGATGAACTTCGTTCACTGCGTTCACTCGGTTATCGATAGACTCAGCATAATGCCGACAATTTATCAAACATGTGGTTTCGGTTTCAGCGCTGGTTTTCAGTTTACCAGGACTGGTGCGTCCAGATGAGGTGTCTTCTTAGAAAGCTAAAGACGAAGAATATTTTCCATATAAAAAAGAATATTCGAGCTAACTGCAGATTATTGCAAACAATATTAGGTAGCCCAACTGATCCATGTCAATACCCAGTCAGCCGGAAGCGTCCCAAAGATGATGGCTGCAATGCCCCGTTATTATGGCAATGCTGATACGCTCTCGGGTCGCTTTGACCAATCGCAGGCGCTTAGATATTAATTTAAACCGGAGAATCTCGGTGCCCTACGGACTTGTTTCGACTCCTAATGGCAGCAAATGTGTAGACTCTGACCAGGCTCTGCATTTGCACCTATTGAGATCCCCGGCCAAATCTGCCGCCGCCATCCACAGTCCTCATGGATGTCCTCGGAAAATGAGGTGTGTCACATACACCATCACACACAATGTTCCTCCCCAAATTACGTAATATGCTTCCCGTGTGATTGGTGTAGCGCGTGTGATTGGTGTAGCACCGCTGAAAACCAGCGCGCTATGATACAATAGTACCATAGCAGCATTATGCTGAGCCGGTGGCCTTTTTGTGTTAGACGTAATTTAATTTTAGTTGTAATTTTTTATGTTATGTTAATTTATCCATGTCACACAAATAAAGATTTTCTATTCTATTCTATTATATTCTAAATTCCATGGGACTAGGTATAGTGCCATACCGTCGCCCCTTCTACCATGGTCACACAGCAATCCATTCGGGTTGAGAACAACTGGTATGTAAGCGGTGACCAAGGTCCGCCGGATTATATCGTGAAGGCTGGCATGACGTGATCTCCGACCGGTGGTGGCGGCCCTATGACACCGTGATGACCAAACTGTTCAACAGCAGGATTGCACTGACATTGACGATGTGTGCGTCTGGACTGACAGATCCTTGCAAATCGACTTGAAAAAATCACAGATTTAAATAAAAGATTGTCAAACATGAAGCAAAGGTCCATTATTTTGTAAAACTTAGGTAAAGCAAAGCCGGTATGACCCCTCGAGTAGAGCTGCGTCCACACGCACATTATTGATGAGGCGCGCAACACCAAACAGAAGTATCAAATAGATCTATCTTAACCACTGTTAATACTTGTAGGTGGACGTTTTTATCTGGCTTTCTTGGCGGTACAACCGCAGCGGTAATTGTCAATCCGTTTGACGTTGTCAAGACACGGATGCAGACTACTGGAGGAAGTAAATATAAGACCGTGTTGGAATGCTTTACGTAAGTGTACTTTGTTATGTATGTATGTCTAGCTAAGTCCGAGGCCTCGCCCGCTTTTGTAAGGTACATCTTTGGTACAGTTGCATTGGTTTATTTTACTAAAATGAAAGTTATCCGATAAGATATCAGCTTTTTGCTTGAGAAAGCCCCGTCGTCGGTCGTCATGGTCCGAACATAGGTACCTATACCAACCTACCTATTTTAGATAATTACCTATGTAGCCCAGGATCAGTTCTGTTAGTTTCCCCCCACCCAAAATTATTACAAGTTCTGTGGTTTCCCCTTTTTAACCGACTTCGAGGTTTTCAATTCGACTGTATTTTTGTTTATGTTTGTTACCTCAAAACTTTAGACTGGTTGATCCGATTCCTTTTTTATTTGAAAGCCGGTGCTTTTCGTGTGGTTCCATTTGAATTTGGTCCAGTTCTGACAATGGCGTCCATGAGAAAACCCATAATCTTTCTAAAACAATCCCAATTATTTTTCCATTGAATATAAAATGATAGCCATTATTACAGGAGAACCCTAAGGAACGAAGGACCCTTCGCTTTCCTCAAAGGCATTACTTGCCGTATCATGGTGCTGGCCCCACTATTCGGTATCGCGCAGACGATTTACTTCTTGGGGGTCTTCGAGAGAATACTCGGTTATGAAATTGTCCGAGCCATCTAATCTGCACCATGTACGTTATAAACAGTCGAAATGGTATGATTGAACGAAAAGAATTGCCTTTGGCCCTCCTGTTGAAACAAAAAGGTGAGACTTATACTGCCCTCCGATATCGCTAAACCACAAAACCAAATTTTGAGATATGAACGAAAAATCGCGGCAGTTTTTAAAAAATGTGATGCCAGTTAGGTAACTTTTATTACATTAGTCGTATGAAAAACTTTGAATTGTCAAAAGATGGGTCTTATTGTTGAACTACTGCAAATGACTCGATTTTAAATAGGTCTTAAAAGCAAGTGACTATTTAGCCAAGTATGGTGGTTATCGTAATTTGGTAATGTCGCAGCCAGAATGTAGAATTAGCCCATTAAGTTAAACTACTAGGCCGTTAACAAAAAGGCGGCATTTAGCTTTCAACGATTTGGCTGACTCAAAACTAGCCCGAATAAAACGGCTGACATATACCTATCTCCCGTTTGTATTCAATTCTTCCCGTGGGTGTCGTAAGAGGCGACTAAGGGATGTCCACCGGGGGGTGGGCAGCAGCGCCCCTGCAGAACAAATCTTCCTCCAAACTGCGATCTCCAACCAGCATGCCCAGCGTGGGGATTATGGGCTAGTGCCCACGAGGTAAACGACAATAAGGCGTTTATCAGGGGGAGCCTGCGTCCAGCAGTGGACCGATACAGGCTGTTGCGGTTAAGGTAGTAAATAAATTGAGCTGAAAATCTAAGGAGCCAGTTAACATGTTCACCTTTTTTCAGGAACGAAGAAGACATGAAAAAGATTGCGGATTAAAAATATATGCTGAGATTAGCTTAGCTGTAACCCGCGATTTCGTACGTGTTATGCGTTCACGCCTCTAGAATCAATGTGGGCCGGTGGGGTTTGTAACTTGGCAGGGGCCCAACTCTGCTATAAAAATATCTGCGATAAATGAATAGGTTCAAACTTGACGCTTTGACGCGCTTCCCTACACCTGTATTGTAATTTTTTCATCTAAAGGCCACTTAACGCGGCCACTAAACGTGGCTAGATACGCCAGTTAGATAAACTATAATACCAAAACTTGTCATTTTGCGACGATACCACTGCCATAGAAGCGAAACTGACCATAGTTTGTTTTCGCAACTTATGACACTTCTTGACACTGACTCTGGCCGAGACGTAGCTTAAAGTAGTGTAGATAAAAAAATGGGATTGAAAATCAATATAGGGGAGGTGTAGCCCCGAACGGCGGGTACCCCCGGACACACACTTAATAATATTAGTAAACGCTCCTATAGATGGCGCGTGGTATGTAACCAAATAATCTTATCAGTGGCGGCGTGTCCGGCCAACAGTACTCAGGTGACGATAGTTTTTATCTCGGAATAACTGATTTGACACTGCGCCTTAGAACATTTTACTGCGAAAATCCGATATTAAACGGATCATATTAAATAGCATGATTTAAAGGTGAACAATTGATACCTGATTAGTCGGCAAAACATCTACGAGAAAGGACAAAGAATACATTTTATCTCGGAATTCACTGAGGTCTCCTTGGGAGAGGGGATGTAAGTCATATTCTTTGGTCGTGCATCAAGCTGAAACTACTGAATGAATTCAAATGAAATTAGGCACAATTTGAATTCATACTACGTGAAATGACAAAAGATACTACTATTTATCTCGGAATTCAGTGCGGTTCCCTTCGGAGCGTGGATGAAAGTAAAATTTCTTGGCCACGCATCACGCTGAAAATTCTGAATGAATTCAAATGAAACATGGGATAATTTGAGTTCATACTTCGAGGAAGGTTATGGGATAATTTTAATCACAGAATTCAATGTGGTTCTATTACGAGAAAGGACATAGGTTACATTTCGTCCCGGAAATCAATAACGTTGCTATGAAAGTAAAATTTCTTGACCGCGCATCACGTCGAAACTAATGAATGAATTCAAATGAAACTCGGGACAATTTGAGTTCGTACTACGTGAAATGACAAAGGATACTTCAATACGGTTCCCTTCGGAGCGGGGATGAAAGTAAAATTTCTTGGCCATGCATCATGCCGAAACTACTGAATGAATTCAAATGAATATGGGATAATTTGAGTTCATACTTCGAGGAAGGTTATGGGATAATTTTAATCACAGAATTTAATGTGGTTCTATTACGAGAAAGGACATAGGTTACATTTGGTCCCGGAAATCAATAACGTTGCTCTGAAAGTAAAATTTCTTGACCGCGCATCACGTCGAAACTAATGAATGAATTCAAATGAAACTCGGCACAATTTGAGTTCGTACTACGTGAAATGACAAAGGATACTTCAATTCGGTTCCCTTCAGAGCGAGTATGAAAAAAAAAATTCTTGACCATGCATCACGCCGAAAATACTGAATGAATTCAAATGAAACATGGGATAATTTGAGTTCATACTTCGAGGAAGGATATGGGATAATTTTAATCACAGAATTCAATGTAGTTCTTATTACGAGGAAGGACATAGGTTACATTTGGTCCCGGAAATCAATAACGTTGCTCTGAAAGTAAAATTTCTTGACCGCGCATCACGTCGACACTAATGAATGAATTCTAATTAAACTTGGCACAATTTGAGTTCCTACTATGTGAAATGACAAAGGATACTTCAATACGGTTCCCTTCGGAGCGGGGATGAAAGTAAAATTTCTTGGCCACGCATCACGCCGAAACTACCGAATGAATTTAAATGTATCTTGGCATAATTTGAGTTCATACTACGAAGAATGATATGGTAAGTATACGTTTTATCCTGGAATTAAATAAGGCTCCCCTGAGAGAGGGGATAAAAGACAAATTCCTTGGCCACAATCACGTCGAAACTACGGAATGATTCAAATGAAACTTGGCATGCTTTGAGTTAACACTACGAGAAAGGACATGGTATGCGAGAACACATTATTATAAATATTTACGGGTAATATAAACGTCACCTTTTTTTCCGACATTGTATTGGGTGTATAGTTTTCGTGGTAGCAAATACGCATCCAATAGTTTGGCACCTACCTATTACCCATATTTCAGTCAGAGTAAAATGTACAAATCATTATCTAAACGCCGCCACTGATAAGATTATTTGGTTTCATACCGCTAGTATATTTTGGTAAATAATTAAATTGTGCACCTAAATCATGCTATCTACATTATAAACTTTCATATGATACGTTTAATATCGGATTTTTGCAGTCAAACTTTCTAAGGAGCAGTATAAATCGTTTTATCCCAGATAAAATCTGTCGTCACATGTATACCGTTACCCGGACCACCGGTCCGGGGGTACCCGCCTTCCGGGGCTACACCCCTTACACTATATTGATTTTCAATCCTATTCTTTATCTCACGACTTTTAGCTACGACTCGTCTAGCGTCAGTGTCAAGAAGTGTCATAAGCTCAAATAAGCTGCGAGTGCAAAATTATGATCAGTTTCGTTTCTATGGCAGTAGCATCGTCGCAGGATGATAAGTTTTGGTATTATAGTTTAATTTAGATTTAAAAAACAATACCGATGGAAGGACGGAAGCGCGTCAAAATGTCAAGCTTAAAAAAAACTTTGAAACTATTTATCTCTCCGTGCAAATAGAACCGCCTGCACTATCAGCAGGGTATTTAAATTAATTAAATTCGTTTCCGAAAAGGAAACGTCAGATTTGAATTCGAATTCTATTCCGACGGAACTTTAGAACGCTTTTCGATTTATCAAAAGTTTCCGATAACGAATCCGACGGCCTTTCAGATGAATTAAAATACCCCTGCTGGAATAACACAACACAACAAAACTATTGTAGTAGTTGGTACGGTGCGATGGTGTTAGCTGAATCAAAATTAAAGAGTCATATAATACTAAAATGGATATGCCGTCTAAAGTAGTAACTGGGTATAATTTAAGTAAAATATTTCTGAACTAGCATTTCTCAAAAAACCTCTTTTTCTTACATTTTTTAAATAGTTTGAGATCTGATTATGTCTAAACTTTTGATATAGGTATTTTAAATTTTCTTAAAAATTGGAACTTCTTTGTCTTCTTACTTAAGTGTTTTTTATGCATTTAACAAATCTTGTTATTAGAAACTATTCATTACTGTCTTATTTTATAAATTCTTATACTTACCTAGTCATTTCGTACCTATTTTAATGAATATTAAGTTTTTATATGTTTAAAATAACAGCTATCGAGCATTTTTGAATTTATTTAATTACCTTCAGTGGACTAAGTAGCCACTAGCCTTTACGTTTAGTTGTTGACATAATATTAATAATATTCAATATGGCGTAAAATCCTAGGTGCAAATTAAGCTGAAAAAGTCTTGTCTATTTTTATGAGAAGGCAGGTTAGTTATTTTCTGTTCTCATATTTCACGCAACAAAATTTCATTTTAAAGTAACGTACAAGAGGCAACACTTAGTAGGTACACTTAGGTATACCAGCTAAGAATAAAAGTACCTACTAAGTATAAGTACTTAGCTCTTTTAATAATGGATTTGAAATTATGTATATAATTATTTACGGTTTACTTACTTATGAATAAATTTCTCTACTTGTGAAAAAATAAAAAAATACGATTTAAGAAACAATAAAAAAATCGAAAAAAGAGTTGGAACAAAGTTCGGTAGTTTTATTTATTAACTAGCAACTATTGTTAATTGATCGAGCTTATTTGCTTAAACAAGCGTTTAACTAGCGTTAATAGAGCTCGGAGTGGCAAACTCTCTGGTGGGTCCAAATGCCAAAGACAACATTGTGAGCTCACAAACTTCGTTTGGCAACACACACCGCGCGGTCTTACTGCTGTAAGGGCCTATCTAATGATTTTAATCTTTTCGTAACAGTGCTATAATGTCATGAGGGAATATCTTATCTTATCTTATCTAGGCCTGCGTCCAGCAGTGGACCAATACAGGCTGTTGAGGTGAAGTGAGGTGGATATATCTAACTGTCCCTTACAAAGAGATGATGATTCGTAAGAAGAGACGGAGAGAATGAGTAGAACTAACCATAAGGCATGAAATAGTTAATTCCGGTGCCAACTTGAAAAAAATAAGATTTGGATTCAAAATTTGGCTAAATATCCTTGCTTTGCCATAGTAAAATTTTGGCTAAGGGTGTTGCGACAGACTGGTCCCTTACTTCTCCCACTTCCTTCCCCATAGGTAGGTAACGAGAAACATGCCCTTCGTAGCACGCTCTACGATGCTACGAAGGATCGGCGTAGCGTATAAAAGACTTCAACGCGCACGCACCCCCTTACTACACAACAATGATTTTTTCGTAGACTATCGTTGAGTCTCACAGAGGTATTCTGATATCTGTGTTGAGTCTGTTCAAAAAGAGAAGCGTCGTGTCGTGGCGTAAGGCCGTTTATAGAAAGAAAGCGGGAACTTATAAGCGCTTACCGGCGCTTGACAGCGCTGGTCCGTTCTACACAAAGGAAGCTGGTTGTCGTAGTTGTTTATTTAGATGGCAGCGCCCAGCGCTGACCAGCGCGTGTTGAAGCTTGTCGGCACTTGTCGGCACCGTTCAGTGCTTATCGGCGTTCATATATTTTCGTGCGCGGGTTACCAGCGCTGTCAAGCGCTGTCAAGCGCCGGTAAGCGCTTATAAGTTTCTAGCTTTCTTTCTGTATACGGCCTTACGGTGAACTAACACTTTTAGTCGTACTGCTCGGAACAATAGCCGTTATTGTTCCGAGTCGTACTGCAATGACAGAGTAGTATTGTCAACGCAACAAAAGTTGTCAATTGGCTGGTTTTATTTTGTAAACCTTATGCAGAGATACGAAGTTGCGCTATTTGGCCACCAAACTCTATTTTCGCTTCAAAAACCATTACAGAGGTATTAAAAAAGAGATTTTTTTAAATTCCTGTGTTAAACTTAATAATATGATAAAATAGGTGGCGCTGTCATATTGGCTCGTGTATGCGCCTTAAGGCGCATACCCGAGCCAATCTGACAGCAATTCCTATTTTATCATATTTTTACGTTTATTATAGGAATTTTTATAAATCCTACGTTCAGTTTGTGGTATCTATTATAAGCTATTTTTTAATACCTCTTTTATAATTTTATCTCATATAGTTTAGGAGGAGATGCAAAAATAGAGTTTGGTGGCCAAAAAGCGTAACTTCGTATCTCTTCCTAAGCTTTACAAAATGAAACTATTACAGAGGCATTAATAAATAGCTTATAATAGATACCACAAACTGAACGTAGGATTTTTAAAAATTCCTGCGTTCAACGTAATAATAAGATATAATAGTTGGGGGCGCCACTTTCGCTGGTGTATGGGCCTTAACTTAATTTATAGATGTCATCAAGTATTACTTATGTTCTAGTCTATTTAAACCAGTCTAAATAGCGTCGCGTAAAAGATGAAAATATGTCTGCTTATAAGCATTTAGTACGTTTTAATAACTGAAGTCCTGAAAATTTCTATCAACCGGTCTTGAAAAAGTTAAAAAATCTAAATGGTTATCCATCTCAAGCACCATGAAAACAAGCTTTATCAGAGTTCTAATAACCGTGCGTGAAGCCCTTGAGGCATTTTATACTATGTGGCACCGAAGATTGTGTTGAAGAATCATGTTAAATACGTTTATTTATTTTTTATTTAATATTTTACAAAATCCACAGCCCTCAATTGAAACATGCATCCAGCTTTTATCGAACAAAGGCCCGTTCTTGCGATTTTGTTTTTGTTGAACAGAACTGTGAATTTTATCAAATCGGTTTATACCTGTGCTGTGTGGAGCCAGTAGGCTTACAATTTGCACCACCCCAATTCTTCCCGTGGGTGTCGTAAGAGATGCCTGAGGGATATCTGTCGGGGGGCGGGCAGCAACGCTCCTGCAGAACAATTCTACGGCGCGAGACGAAACTATTCGCAAACGACACCACCAAAAATAACTAGCGTCATTTCGCCCATTGAGGGACATTTTCACAATTTATTTATTTATTTATTTATTTATTTATTTATTTAGTAACTAACACGATTTTTATAAAACCAATTACATCAGTCAATACATTGCTGGTTTTAAAAATGAATATTATATTATAAGCAGAAACAACCTAGTTATGTAGGTAAGTCGCAGCGATCACCTGACAGCCTGCATAAATAGCACGCGCGCGGCGTGCTCCCGTCATTTCATTCGTTCGCTCGCGTTCGCGCGGGCAACACGTACCGTCCGTCCGTTAGAGCTCCCCGTAGCTCCAACCCGGCCATTGTCCGCCTCGCCCTCGCTTGCGCAGGTAGCTAGCCTGCTTCTATTGTTTTGCTCACACAAAACAATTAAACCAGTTCTTCTCAGAACTAACCTTTCTGTTTCTCGAAGTATTTAGTTCGCTATAGAATTGAATATCTTCAAGACTTTTAACAGCAAACGTTAGCGTCCCGCTCTTTTCAGAGCGACGCTTTTTGCGAGGTTCTCGTTTTTTTCAAAGCGGTCTCCTCTGTCTTGTTTCTAGGACTTATCAAACAGTAAATCCACGCCTTCAGTGGTCGACCAAGGGATACGTAACCGTGCCAACGAACTTGGTTGGGCGCTGACCCGAAGCGCCTACTTTACTTCTTCAAAGTAAAGTAGAATTCGGCTGGGCCTGGGACCACCGGCCTTGGGGGAGCACCCTCGCCGACCCCAGGTAGCGCTAGGTAGTTACTCACCCCTTTAGCCCCGTAAGAGTGGCATAAGGGACACACAATTAGGTAGGACACGCAGGTACACACCCCCCCCCCTGTCTAACCCGACAGGGAGGGATCACTCACATCTCCCGGGTGTCCCCCCCGGGCATAGGGACTTTCCCCCGTGCTCTTAAAGCATTTCCCCTGTCCACTATGGACATTACCGGTTTGTCAGTGGAGAACCTGCGTGGATTACTCCACGCAATCTTCACGCAGCACCCCTCCCTGTTGAATGACGTTTTGCACTCTCTCCGCCCCCTCCCCGCCTCCACCCTTAAACCGGCGATTCCGGACTCCCCGGATTCGCCGGATGCGTCCCCGCGGGCTCCCTCTCGCTCGCCCTCTCCCGAGGTCGACGAGATGGAGGTCGCTGACGACGTCTCCCACACGTCCGATGAGGCATCGGCTTCAGACTCTGAGCCCGAACACGCTTCTCCCCCTCCCTCCTCCTCTTCTGACGACGGCTTTGTCACCGTAGACAGCCGTAAGAGGAAACTGGGGAAGAAAGGGAAGAGCGATCCCCCCGCCAAGACACTAAATCTTGGCGCTTCCTCTCCCCCTCCCGCGGCCCCCACGACCGCCACTACTCCCGTGGCCCCCGCGCCCCTGTCCTCTCCCCGCAAGGAGAGACCACCCCCACCTATTTTTCTCCGCGAGAAAGCCAAATGGGCTAACGTGGAGAAATTACTCCAACTTAAGGGCATACATTTTGTCAAAGCCCAATCCGTTAAGGAGTCTATAAAACTCCAATTACAGACGTCGGATGACCACCGACGTCTCACCACCCTTCTCCGCTCCGAGAGCATAGGCTTTCATACCTATGCTCTCGAGAGCGAGAAATCCTTGCGGGTCGTCATTCGCGGCGTTCCCGCCGAATTTGACGCCGCTACGATTAAAGCAGACCTAGACTCCCAAGGCTTCCCCATCAGGGAAGTCCACCGGATGTATAGCGGCAAAGACAAACGCCCATTTGACCTAGTATTGGTCATTCTAGACCTTTCGCCCGAAGGGAAAAAGATATTCGGCCTTAAGACCGTATGTCGCCTCTCCGGCCTTTCGGTAGAGGCTCCCTTCCGTTTAGGCCCCCCCGGACAGTGCCACAGATGCCAACTCTATGGCCACTCTGCGCGCAACTGCAATGCGCGTCCGCGTTGCGTCAAGTGCCTGGGCGACCACGGCACCGCTGACTGCAAACGCGCACGCGACGACCCGACCCCGCCTAGCTGCGTGCTCTGTAACGCCGAGGGACACACCGCGAACTATCGCGGTTGCCCCAAGGCGCCGAGAGCTAGCAACAAGGCTCGCTCAAGGGCCCCGGAGCGCTTTGCCCCTTCCGCCCCTCAGTACACCAAGACATCCTCAAAGGTGTCTACGGTCCCCTATCGCCCCCCTACCACATCGGCATGGGCCAAACCTTTGGCCTACACAAGTATAGCCCCTAAGGCTAAAACTAGGTCTCCCCCTCTCCCCCGCCCACAGGAGCCAACTCGCGCCCCTGCTCCCACCCCCGTACCTCAGCCCCGCCCCTCAAAGCCCGGTCAATCAGCACCCGCTGCTGCTTCGGCCGGCCTTGGGGGACCCGCCCCCGCCGTGGACTTTGGAAAAGTCACTGCGCTCCTGCGCAAACTTAGCCAAGCCCAAACGGCATTTGAAAAACTGATGATCCTCTCGGATCATCAGGAAGTCATGTCTTCCCTTGACAACCTCTCTTTTAAGTCTCAATAATGGTTTCACAACCTGAGAGACTTAAACCCCGCTCCATCTCGTTAGCGTTTTTCAATGCTAACGGACTCAAATCCCAGAGAGAACTCGTTCATCAATTTCTGGTTAATCACCAAATCGATATTTTCCTTGTGCAGGAGACCTTCTTAAAACAGGGCACTAGCAATCCTAGGATTGCTAACTATCAAATAGTCCGAAATGACAGAACGAACGCCCCCAAAGGCGGTACTGCCATTTATTTCAAGAGGTCCCTGCACTGCATACCCCTTGATCCCCCTCCCCTCCAAGACTTAGAAGTCTCTGTCTGCAGGCTTGCGATGACCGGTCATCAATCGGTCATCATTGCATCCTGCTATCTCAGCCCAAATAAGAAGCTTCTTAAAAGCGATCTTGAATCAGTCCTCAGTCTCGGAAGCTCAGTCATTCTGGCTGGCGACTTCAATTCCAAAGACCCGATGTGGAACTGCCGCATTCGTAACGGAAACGGCCGCAGCCTTTCCCGGTGTCTTGGCTCCCTCGATCTAGACCTGATCGTCCCCATGTGCCCTACGCGGTACTCTCCCAACCCCCGTTTTGGTAACGAGTACTTGGACCTGGCACTGCTACGGAATGTATCCCTCCGGATGCAATCCATAACGGTGATGCAGGAACTTGACTCGGACCACCGCCCGGTCGTGATGAGGCTTGGCCCCCCTCCCAATGTCACCCCTCCCACCAAGACAGTGGTGCAATGGTATAAGCTTGAGAACGCTCTCAAGAATATTCATTCACCCGCCTTGGAAAAAATCCCCGACGATATTAGCTCCCTAGACGACATCGCAATTGCGGTTGACTCTTTGACTAGTCACGTCCAATCCGCTATTAGCGAATCATCGAAACAGGTGCCGGCGACGAACGATCGCCGCTGGGACCTGCCAGATGATATCAGACGGCTGATCACTGAGAAGAACGCAGCGACTCGCCGCTTTAGTTCCTATCCTACCTATCTCAATCGCTTTAGAATGAACTCGCTTCGCCGTAAGGTTAAGAGAGCCATTCAAGAGCACCGAAACTCCTCATGGGACGAACTACTTTCAAAGATCAAACCGGGTCACCAGGCATACTGGGACTTGGCGCGATCAATGAAAGCAGATGGCGTCTCTATTATGCCCCCGCTTTTACGTCCGAATCACCAAACGCCAGCGTTTGAAGATAAGGATAAAGCCGACACTCTGGCCGAAAGCCTGGAAGCCCAGTGCTCCCCCAGTCTCGAACCTGTCGACCCTGTCCACCTTGATACGGTGAACAGTGAAGTCGAGCGCTTAGCGTCCCTACCCCCTTCTGCCACCCTTGACCACGTCAAGGCGGCTGAGGTCGCAGCGATCATTAAAGATCTCCGACCGAAAAAGTCCCCCGGCTCGGATGGCATCAGCAACAGGCTCCTTAAGAGATTCCCTGTTGCCCTCATCTACCTCCTTGTAAGCATCTTCAATGCAGCCTTATCCACTTGTTCTTTCCCTGATGTCTGGAAGGAGGCCAATGTCATTGGCATCCACAAACCAGGCAAAAAGGCGAACGAACCTTCCTCCTACCGCCCTATCAGCCTCCTCAGCTCCCTGGGGAAGATCTACGAGCGACTCCTTCTGAGTCGTCTCTGGGCCCACGTCAATGAGCACAAGCTCTTACTCGATGAACAGTTCGGCTTCCGAGCTCATCATTCTTGTCCCCAACAGGTGCTCCGCATCACGGAGCACATCCATTCCATGTGGCATCACACATGGCCAGCCGATACGGGAGCTGTCTTCCTCGACGTAGCGAAAGCCTTCGACAAAGTCTGGCACAATGGCTTAATTTATAAGCTTTCCACTCTTGGTGTGCCCGACAGACTCGTACTCATCCTGCGAGACTACTTGTCGAATCGAAGCTTTCGTTACCGCGTGGAGGGCACTCTCTCTGACCCCCGACCCGTCCGAGCCGGAGTTCCCCAGGGATCCGTTTTAGCCCCACTCCTCTTTACGCTGTATACCAGCGATATCCCCCGCCACCATAAAGTGGAGCTCGCCCTCTTCGCGGACGACACAGCACTATACGCATCCGACTCGAATTCGAGTCGGGTGAGTATGAGGCTGCAAGCCGCACTAGACAAACTAGGTGCCTGGTTCAGAAAATGGCGCATAGAAGTAAATCCGACGAAGAGTGCAGCAGTGTACTTTTCGCGGAATTACCCTAAGCCCAGGACCCTCTCCCTATTTGGTAAACCCATTCCCTGGGTTAAATCAGCCAAATACTTAGGGGTGATCTTAGACCGCCGCCTTAATTTTAAGCCCCATCTCCACGCTGTAGCCAATCGCGCTAAGTTCATACTTGGCCGATTGAATAGCCTCCTTAGAGCGAAGAGTAAAATGTCCCTTAGAAATAAGGTGACACTTTACAAATCGGTCATACGCCCAGTCATGACGTACTCCTCTGTAGTATTCGGCCACTCAGCCAATACTTACGCCCTTCAGGTTGTCCAAAATAGATTTCTGCGCAAAGCCTCGGGCTGTCCGTGGTACATGCGCAATAACGATCTCCATCGCGACTTTAATCTCGAGTCCATCGCCCATTTCATAAAGACCGTCTCCCAGCGGCATTATGAATCGGCCCCGGATCATTACAATCCCTTGATCTCCACAATACCCGACTATCCCATTGACAATCCTCCCACGAGTTCTCTCCTCCGTAGACCGAGACACGTTCTCGGTGACCCCGTTGACCCACTCACCGCCGCTAACCCGGAGGTGACGTCAACCGATTCGTTACCGCACACTACACAGCCGACCAAAAACCGACCCCGCCGGAAGCGGGGTCGAAGAATTCCCTCCTTCCGCCCGCAGGTGCATTCGTGCACCTAAGGCGTAACCTCCATGCCCTCTCGTAGCATCTGGCGACAGCCCAAGCCGAGGCTCGCACCTAAGTGGTGGCCCTTGTGCGTGTCGCCCCAACCTAAAATTTACCGGCGAGGCGCCATCTGCGCCCGCCAAAAGTCCGGTAACGCTGTCATGGCCATCTGCGGTCAACAGCATCATAGCCCATTCGAAAAAAAAAAAAAAAATGCTCCCGTCATTTGGGCGGCGTCACTCGAGCTGAAAGGTTGTTGGTGGTCGGTGCGATTTACAGTAAGTCCATTTTAATTTTAATTTCATGGTGATTCTTGTTGTGTTCTTACTAAGTGGTTTAAATTAACGGCTGTTTGTGAATTATTGTAATTTTAGTTGTTATTTGATTGTTTTTGAAGTAAATAATTTATGTTTGTAGAAATCGTTCTTTTTTTTATTTAATTCCCGCCTCTGAAGCTAAAATCAGAAGTGGGATCCGTAATTCATTGCCCACACGTGATAAAAAGCCGAAAAACAGCCGTTAATTTAAACCATGCCGCGACCGTCACGTTCGCGTAGTAGAACAAAGGAGACGCACCGCCGAAAGGCTAGGCGATCTCGTAGTAGAAGTAAATCGCGCCGATCCCATCATACACCTCGCTCGCGGTACCGTCGGAGTCACCGATCAGGGTCTCGATCTCGCGAAGGTTCCGTCAAGGACGCCTTAGGCTCTATCGTGGCGCGATTAAATGCTATCGAGGGTAGTATCACAAGTGGACGGAGTGGGGTACACTCGCCGTCGCGACCTCCTACCGCACAGACACCACCGGTACCACCCCCTATCTGCGCGGAAACACCTCAACGCGATGACGACATAATGTCGGCCACGCATGCCCTTACAAGTGCCCTTCTTGCCATAGATAGGGCTAAACCGAAGAGTTATTTCGTGTCTAATTTTGATCCCGCAATTAATAACTTTGAGGTGTGGTGTAATGAAGTAGAACGGGGTAGGTTAGCTAATGGTTGGGAAGATTCCGAATGTTTGTCGAGGGTAGCGCATTGCCTTAAAGGAGACGCTAAAACCTGGTTAGATGAGTGGACCACTAGTGAACGTACGTGGACTACGTTCAAAAAGGAATTCGCTTGCCTTTGTCCGAAAAAAATTGACTTCGCTCAAACACTTTTTGAGGTTATTAACACTTCTTCTGATAAATTCCCTACCTACGCCGAATATGCACGGCGCTCACTGTTGCGTCTGCGCGTCGTGCAGGGGCTGAGTGAGGAACTTATGGTAGCGATTATCATACGAGGCATCACGGATGTGCAAGTACGCGCTGCAGCCGTGAATGCCAATTTAACCGTAGATAACTTAATCTCATTCTTGGCGATTTATGTCAAGCCTGGCGGCAGTCAGACCAACTATTCAACACCTAATGTGAATAAGAAAAGAAATTTTGACCATAAAGATATAAAATGTCATAGCTGCCGCCAGACTGGACATAAAAGCGCAAATTGTCCAAAAAAACGTAAAACTGATGAAAATAGGCCAAAAATCACTTGCACGTTTTGTAAGAAGGTAGGGCATAAGGAAGAGGACTGTTTCGCTAAAAATAGGACTCGAGGTCAAAAAGGTCAGGGCGAAAAGGACTCTGCTCAGAAGGTGAATCTGTGCAATGAGCTCACGGCGGAATCTCGTAATAGCGATATTAGCACCGCGGTTATTCAGGGCGTACCCGTAGACATTTTGATTGATAGCGGCGCGCTTAACGTGTCGCTTATATCCACTGCGGTCTTAAAGCACTTCACTTGCCAACGAAAACCAATACACCGCGTTCTGAAAGGCATAAGTAAAAGTGAAATTGTTTCTCGCGAATACGTCACCCTAACGGTAGAATTCAGTGAAATCTCACTTGAGGTAGATTTTGTCGTAGTACCCGCTTCATGCATGAATACACCGATCATTATCGGAACCGACGTTCTCAACAGGGACGGTGTGACTTTTGTTCGAACAAAACATAGCCAGTACTTGACACACCAGCCTGACACAATCTCAAAGTTAAACTCTGTTGAGAATGTCGAATCTGATAGCCTCCAGATCACGACACCTCTTCAAGGTGATGATTTGTCCACGTTGATGACCACCATAAACGAATTCAAGCGGTTTTTAATATCCGGTACAGCTACTACTACCGTTACGACCGGCTCCATGCAAATAAATCTTACTAGTGATGTACCAGTGGCCTACCATCCGTACCGCCTTTCTTATCAAGAAAAACTGAAGGTCCGCGAAATCATTAAAGATTTACTCGATAAAAAAATCATCAGAGAGTCGAACTCGGAATACGCGAGTCCTATTATCTTGGTAAAAAAGAAAGACGGGACGGACAGGATGTGTGTAGACTTTCGCGCGCTCAACCGTATCACTGTTAAGGATAGGTATCCGCTCCCTTTAATTGATGATCACATTGATCGTTTAGGCGCCGCGAAATTCTTCACTAGCCTCGACATGGCGTCGGGTTTCCACCAGATTCCGATCGAAGAGAGTTCAATTCATAAGACCGGTTTTGTCACGCCTGAATCTCACTACGAGTATGTTAAAGTCCCTTTCGGTTTATGCAACAGTCCCGTTGTTTATCAGCGCATTATTAACAACACACTTCGAAAATTGATCGAGTCGGGAAAAGTCCTTGTGTACATGGACGATGTCCTAATATTGAGTATGACCGTTCGTGAAGGACTTGACCTGTTGCGCGAAGTACTGAAAACATTAACTGATGCAGGCTTCTCGATCAATCTTCAGAAGTGTACTTTTCTCAGCACTAAGATAGAGTACTTGGGGCGCGTTATCAGTCATGGTCAGGTTAGCCCGAGCCCGCGGAAGATAGAGGCGCTAGTAAATACAACAGTCCCAAGAAACGTCAAACAAGTACGTCAATTGCTAGGCTTGGCTGGGTATTTTCGCCGGTATATTCGGGATTACGCGACGAAAACCGCAAATATCTCGCACCTCACTAAGAAAAATGTCAAGTTTGAATGGGGCCCTGAACAAGAGCAGACCCGTGAATATTTGATAAAGCGTTTGACTAGTGAGCCGATACTTGCGATTTTCGATCCGTCACTACCCACTGAACTTCACACTGACGCAAGTAGCGCAGGCTACGGAGCTGTCCTCATGCAAACACATGTGGATGGTAGTAAGCGCGTCATAGCCTACTTTAGCAAAGTTACGCTAGGTGCAGAAAGCAGGTATCATTCGTACGAGTTAGAGACGTTGGCGGTCGTCAGGGCATTGCAACACTTTAGGCACTATTTAGTAGGTCTAGAATTCAAAATTGTAACGGACTGTAATGCCTTGAAAGCCACCGAACGTAAGAAGGACTTGCTGCCAAGGGTTGCGCGCTGGTGGATTTATCTGCAAGATTTTAACTTTACAATGGAATACAGAAAAGGCGTCATGATGAGCCACGCCGATTACTTGAGCAGAAATCCACCAGTAGCGCAAGTCAACAACATCGACAGACCCCTAAACTGGGCCCAGATTGCTCAGTCTGGCGATAACGAAACACAAGACCTTATTCAAAAGCTGAGAGATGGCATTTTGGACTCACAGCGTTACATCTTTCGAAATGAGCTACTCTACTACCGCCATTCCCCTGTAGGTGAGGAATCGCGTTTGCTATGCTACGTTCCCAAAGGCCATCGACTAAGCTTGTTACGTGTTTTCCACGATGAACATGAACATATTGGAGCAGACAAAACGTTAGATTTAATCTTGAAACATTTTTGGTTTCCTGGCCTCAAGCCTTTTGTTAAGAAATACACTTCACATTGTCTTATCTGTATTTCAAAGAAGAGGGTACCTAGAGCCCCACGTCAACCCATAACGTCATGGGAAAAGACAGATGTCCCCTTCAATACTGTTCATGTGGACGTGTTAGGACCTCTGCCCGAATCCGACGGATATAAGTTCGTACTTATACTGGTGGATTCGTTCACAAAATATTGCTTGCTATACCCGATGTACAGACAAGACACTAAGGAACTCAGACGTGTGTTTGATAACGCGATTTCACTTTTTGGTACTCCCAAATTGTTAATTTGTGATAGAGGTCGTATGTTTGAAGCTTCTAGCTTTACTGACTGGATGTCCGAACTGGGTTGTGACGTTCACCACATAACGCCTGAAATGCACCATGCTAATGGCCAGGCGGAACGTTATGTGCGTACTGTCCTCAACTTAATTCGGGTTGAAGGTCACACTAGAAATACCACGTGGTCAAATGCATTGTGTAAAATCCAGTTAGTTTTAAATATAACTAAACAAAGGACCACACAGTACTCTGCTCTACAATTGTTAATCGGCACGGATGCGACAACTCCTGTGATACGTGCTCTGGTTCGAGACGTGGCGGTGGAAACCGGGAGCCCTAATCGAGAGGCAATGAGGGAAATCAGCAGGAGTCGAGCTAAAGAGTTACTAAAACAGAATAAAGATAAACAAGACTCCTATGTAAATCGTCATCGACACCCCCCCAAAGTATTTCAGGTTGACGACCACGTGTTCGTCATAAAGTACTCGCAATCCACTGGGAAACTCGACCCTGGCATGAGAGGTCCGTACCGCGTGATAAGAGCGTTACCGAGCGACCGATATGAGCTGAAGCTGCTTAGTGGTGCCCGTGGGAAAACTACCCAGGCCGCAGCCCAGTACATGGTGCCTTGGAAGGGCGAGTGGTGTCCCGAGAGTTGTGCCGCATTTTTTGAAAGTGAGTTTAATCTTTCGTTTGTGTTACAGAAAATGTTTACTGGCCCTTGTGTGACCGCATGTACTAGTATGCTGGTCAATCTGCGGGATATCCGGTGCACACGCACTGCGACTGAGAGCCCCCCCGCACTGCGACTGAGAGCCCCCAGCAGACGTGTCCCGGACGCGTAAGGGCGCTGCCCAGCAGACGTGTCTCTGATGCGTAGGGGCCTTGCCTCGCAGACGTGTCTCTGACGCGTAGGGGCCTTGCCTCGCAGACGTGTCTCTGACGCGTAGGGGCCCTGCCTCGCAGACGTGTCGCGGACGCGTAGGGGCCCTGCCTCGCAGACGTGTCTCGGACGCGTGGAGGCCCTGCCTCCCGGACGCTTTTGGCGTATTAGAGCTCTCGGGGCCCTAGCTCCGTAGGACCCTCACCACATAGACGCGTTCCTAACGTGTATAATAAATCGTTTAGGCACAAGTCAGGTAGGACGAGCGAATTTGTGTCTGGCGATGAATGTTACTATTGAGTTGATGAATGCGTGTCTATGTAGAGACTAGGCAAAAACAGCTAAGTGTGAGTGTCTTTGAATGAGGGCCTTAGATGTGTGATGAATGAAAGAATAGGCTATAATCGTTTATTCGATAGTCAAAAGTTGTATTTGTTCATAGACTCTGACGATGACAATGATGACGACGGCACAGCTGGTCCCTCCTGCGCCGCTGCCCGCTTCGATGGTGCTCCTGACGTCGACGAACACACTCCTCAATGTGCCGCCAGAGACGGCGCACCGTCAGGAGAAGCCGTATAAGCAGAAACAACCTAGTTATGTAGGTAAGTCGCAGCGATCACCTGACAGCCTGCATAAATAGCACGCGCGCGGCGTGCTCCCGTCATTTGGGCGGCGTCACTCGAGCTGAAAGGTTGTTGGTGGTCGGTGCGATTTACAGTAAGTCCATTTTAATTTTAATTTCATGGTGATTCTTGTTGTGTTCTTACTAAGTGGTTTAAATTAACGGCTGTTTGTGAATTATTGTAATTTTAGTTGTAACCTATTTGATTGTTTTTGAAGTAAATAATTTATGTTTGTAGAAATCGTTCTTTTTTTTATTTAATTCCCGCCTCTGAAGCTAAAAATATGAACTATTTAAAAGTTAAATTTTATTTCTTGGTCATGACTCGTGTGCCGGCCGACAGCTGGATATTATATAGAATAAGATAGATGACCACAGGTCCCACAAGATGTAAAGAGGTCATATCGCAGTCTTCGACGTAGGTACCTATGGTTTATCCATTTTGAATGAGGCATGTTAGTAAACAAAGTACGACACATATAACAAAACCTCACTTGCTTGGCGTCGAGTTTCAGATATAATTGTAAGCAATTTTTATTGAAGGGAGGATCTAAAATCGACAAGTAATTACGTATAAAAGGACGCGCCAAGAAAGTGAGTTTTAGGTTAAGTATGGGCGGTTCGTTTACGTTTATGCTCCATTCAAAATGGATACGATATAGATGGAAAGTTAAAATAAAGTTAAAATAATTTTTCCCTGCATTCCGATTTCGTAAGTGGATAACCGAGTATAATTGACTAGCTGCGCCCCGTGGCTTAGCACGGCTATCCCACGGGAACTGATTTATGGTATAAAAAGTAGCCTGTGTTTTATTATAATATAACCGTTGTATATTATAAAAAAATGTGTTTATTTTATATAAATTAGACTTTGATTGCTAAAAACATTTATATAATATATTATTTGTCTATGATTGTGATAACTGTATGTTGAAGTGTCCAGTTTCAGTCTCCGCTGAAAAACCAGGTTCAGTCGGTTGGATTTTCATCATCAGCCCTTTACGACCCACTGCTGGACATAGGCCTCTATTGCTTATACCATTTATGTGCGTTTAAACTGAGAGCTCATTTTTGAAATCCAGGCAAATCGACTATAAACAAATTAGAGATTTAATTAAAATATTGTTAAACATGAAGCGAAGGTTCATCATTTTATTACACTTAAATGAAAGCCGGTATAACCTTTAGAGTAGAGCTTTCAGTCCACATGCGCGAATTGTAAGGCAATCATCAGGCATCATCAAATTCAGCCTGGGTGGTATAAATCGCGTGTATAATATGAATATGAAATAAATATATAAACAGCTGTGTGGTGCTGGCTTAGAATTTGCACCACATCATCTCTTCCCGTGGGTGTCGTAAGAGGCGGCTAAGGGATTTCCACCGGGGGCGGGCAGCAGCGCCCTCTGCAGAACAATTCTACTACCAAACTGAGATCCCCAACCCGCATGCCCAGCGTGAGGATTATGGGCATTACCCCTCATTAGATTGGACGGCCTCTGTGGCGTGGTGGGCGAAGGTCTGCCTGCGACGCAGGAGGTTGCTGGTTCGATTCCCGCCTCGGGACCAATGTGTGTACGATCTGCAGACATTTGTTCAGGACGTTCTGGATGTTTGCTATGTATAATAAAAAATATATATCTATGTAGTGTATTGTATTAAGTATATAAGTTATCTAGTACCCATAACACAAGCTCTGCTTAGCTTGGGGCTAGGTAATGCTGTGTGAATTGTCCAGCATTATTTATATTTATTTATTTATATCTCAATTGGTAGGAAGGTATAGTAAACTTAAGCCGTTTTTGTGCGTTGTGTCACTACGGAAAGTTGCATCTAGGGTATATTTGATCGAAGCATTTTACAATCGAATTTATAAAAAATAAACTATGTAAAAACTATTAGGTACAGAGGGGTAAAATATAAAAAAAAATAGTTGGCGGCGCTAGTGTGCCTTGGGGTACCGCCTTAATTAACATGAACTTATAAGATGACCAGCTCAAATTCTTTATTGTGCTAGTTAGAAACACTGAGGCCCATTTAGTGGATCAAAGGTGCTTACGTACGGTGTATGCTCCTGGTACAATTTCAACAATTTTTGAAGTTTGGTACAAATAAAAGTATCTTAAGGCTGAAAAATATCATAAAAGGTATCTTCATAGTTAATATCTTCATGTCTGTAACATACTATGATGAAAGTACCTAGGTAGGTAGGTGGGTATACATATTAAAAACGGGTTGAAAAAAATGATTTGGTCTAAAAATAAATAATCATCATCATTAAATATAGATGTTTCTAATTCCCTATTTGTAAATACAGAATTACTTAATAAATATATTGTAATTGATAATAATGCCAACTTTACGAATTTATTGCCACGAGTTACACGACCTTTAGGCGTCCTACTCCACGAAGCGGGGGTCCCTTATCATTGACTACGGCCGTGCAATAAGTTTTCGTGCATTATAGCGACCCTCGAAACCTAGTACTTTATATCTATAGGCTCGAAGCTCGAAACCGATTCAGAACCACAGACCACAATCCACATATTATTTAGGTGATACTAACGATCAGCCGGCACCTATTATGTATAGTTTTTAGCAGTGTAGCAGCAGCAAGCAAACCCACAGACATCAAAGCAGCGCGCGCTGTGCACAAACCATAGAGTTTATTGGCGCAAACCTTACTCGCTACTTTAAGCTACTGAACAATAGATGGCGCGGTTGTTAAAATATTTAGTGATCGCTTTGTGTTGGTATTGGTATCTTCGCCTTAAGTTGGTAGTACATTTCGTATTGTCAGCTGTCTGACTGACGTGCGTGATTATCATTCATTCATTCTTGTCAGATTATTCATTCAAAAGAAGTCAAGTGGGGAGATTATTTCAGAAATTATGAAGAAAAATCAAATTTCAGTGCCCCCTTCGTCCCATTAATAGCGAGAATACTGCGAAGTTGTATCGCAGCTCGTTATTTTAATTCTCTGTAAACCTAGTTCTCAAAATTAGGAAATATGGCGTCAAAAGGTGAGGGTCGATTACGTAAAGTATAAATATTTTATTGATCCCAAAAATAATGTATTGAATAAATTGTACGTGCGATAATACAAATCGAGAGACTTTAGAATTTACAATTCTTTTTCTTTTCGTCGCTGCCGGTGTGTGTTGTGTGAACATTATCGATTTATAACCATACCCATATGGATTTTGAGAAATATAAATAGAAAGACCTATGATATTATTTAAGTACCAACCTAATAACTACTATTTAATAATCAGCCTTACCTACAACAAAAATAACACTACAACAACTTTGTGCTCTCTCAAATTATGATTCAGTGACAATCACTTATTATCATATCCTATTGCTCAGTTATTAATAATAATAATAATAATTTATTATTTTCAGACAATGTTATTAGCAACAGTTTTAAATCTTAATAAACTAATTCTATACTCCATAATAATATATAGCATAAAACGAACAAACAAAAAACCAGAGTGGTCTCTTTTACAGTAGTGTCGACTTTGAAAAACCTCATAACTGAACTGATCAATTAAATGTTTTAAAAACAATGTGTGACCATTTATTGCTTATCCGAACTGATTAAATATATGCTCTAAAACAATGTTGACCATTTATCTGAACTGAGCAAATATAATATGTCCTAAAACAATGTTGACCATTTATTGCTTAACTGAACTGATCAAATACATATAATGTCCTAATTAACTGAACTGATCAAATATATGTCCTAAAAACATTGTTGACCATTTATTTCAGGAGGGGATCCACCAAAGCCTAAACCAGTATTCCAGTAAGTTACATCTAAAGTAATGTACATAAAGTTTATAAACATTAAATAATGTTGGACAATCCACACAGCATCATGTAGATAGCCTCAAAGTAAGAAGAGCTTGTGTAATAGGTACCTACTGAGTAATAGAGAACTGATATACCTACTTAGTAGATAGATGTGTAATATTGTCCAGATTTGTATAGTTTTTAATTTCTACTTCAAAAGAAAATACTATATTATTTTTTTATAGTACATGGTTAGAAACTGATAATAACTATTCTTATTATAATGTCCTGACAGACTTGTATTCACTGTCACCTGTTATAAATATCATATAAATATATTGTAGATGTCTATTTGAATAATATTATAATAATAATAATATAATAATGCTGGACAATTCACACAGCATTATCTAGCCCCAAGCTAAGCAGAGCTTGTGTTATGGGTACTAGATAACTGATATACATAATACATTAAACTACATACATAGATATTTTTTATTATACATAGAAAAACATCATGAATGCAAATATTATTTGTATTTAAATGGCTTTATAATAGCTGATTAGTGATAACATAGCTTAGATACAATCAATTGCATAGCGCAAACCGTTGTGATACATAGCCACAAATTACTTATCTGTGTACTTCTAACTAGCTACTAACTAGCTGGGTGGTGCTGGCTTAGAATTTGCACTACCCCAACTGTTCCCGTGGGTGTCGTTAGAGGCGCCAAACTGCGATCCCAACCCGCACGCCCAGCGTGGGGATTATAGACATTACCCCCATGAAATAAACGCCAATAAGGAGCTTGTCAGGAGAAGGCCTGCGCCCAGCAGTGGGCAGGACAGGCTGTTGAGGTTGAGGTACTTCTAACAACATACATTCAAGACTTGTGATATGTAGATAGCATAGATGATTATTATTTTCTGTGGCAAAAGTTAGTTATTTTTTAAATCCATTGTTCTGTTTCCAGGCTGGTTCCTAAGATCTTAAACGGAGGCTTAGCCGGCGTGATCGGTGTCTCCGTGGTCTTCCCTATAGATCTGGTTAAAACTAGACTACAAACACAACCGGTCGGCCCTAAAGGAGAACTTCTATACAAGAACATGTAAGTTGCTACCTATAATACAACTAACACAAACAGAGTAGGTAAACAGTTTTTGTTAGTAACAAACTGCCGTCTTTTCTTTGAAATTGTATGTGTTTAGTTTACAGATAAACATAGCTTTTATATTTATTTCTATAATAATCTATACAGGGTGCCACGTAACATGTGTACTGAGCCGAAAGGGGGTGTTACTAGTTTTATACTACTTCGCTGTTTCACCCGCGTAGTTCCCGTAGTTTCGGAGCCTTATCAATGCAATAGATAATCATTATTTATTACTATACTCTATGGTCCAAAGTAGTTCGGTCTTTCTGCATTGAAATAGAGGGCATTTCTACCACTTTGAACATTTTAACGAAATAATCATTATATAAAGTAGTAATAAGTTATTTTTTGATCTCTCACTTGTTAATATTGTATCGTAGGACCGATTGCTTCAAGAAAACTTATGCAGCTGAAGGCTACTTTGGCATGTACCGAGGCTCTGCCGTGAACATCATATTAATCACACCCGAGAAGGCGATCAAACTGACTGCCAACGACGTGTTCCGCTACTATCTATCAGATAAAAACGGGTAAGTAATAGGGCCTTTAAAATCTGATTAAAATAATTAAGTTAAAAAAAACTATAAACCGATTTAAGTTTTTTGGTTTTCTCATGGATGACATTGTGAGAACTGGATCAAATTGAAATGGGACTACACGGGAAACACCAGCTTTCAAATAAAAACAGAATTATCAAAATCGGATCATCCGGTCAAAAGTAAAAAATACCATCGAATTAAGAATTTCCTTCTTTTTAAAGTCGGATAAATCGTAGAAAACGGTTACTTATCAATCAGCAAACAAAAAATACCTAGTTAGGTACTGTACCTACCTATCACTTATTTTTCTAGTTTCACTTTATTTCCAAACGAAGGAAATTAAGTAAAACTAGAAAAATTTAACCTGTAGACTGGAAAAGTCAAGTGATGATAACGAAGTGTCAAAGTTAATACGGTAAAACCACTCAGTCCAAATAAATACTTAATTGGCCCAATTAATTACCAACGAATCAAGGTTAGACTGAGAAAAAACTATCCTAATCTTTCAATCTTATAATCTTACTATCTTATTATCAAACTGTTTAAACATAGCCCTCCTATCGCTAATACCTACCTAGAATAGTAGAAATAAAGAAAGAAAGAAAGAGATAAGAAAGAAAATGATTTATTAAACACTACACTAATACACTACAAATAAAATAAAATAAAAGACGCGACAAATACAGTGAACAATATAAATGTACTTAACTCACATTAATAGGTTTAATAAAACTCAATGAACATGAGTTATTCATGTCCATTAAGTTCTGTTATGCCATAGCAACTATTCTGTTTCATATTAAATAATGATGTGGTGTCTGGTGTTCTATTGAATGTAATTACTGCTCGTAAAACAAAACAGTTTTGTAATTTCCAATGTATGCTGCATGCAAATTAGATACTATTTAAATTATGGTTGTAAGTTATGTGTTATTGTTTTAATATAATACCTATACCACAGAGATACAACAACACAGACATATATAAGGATATGTTTAATTGCACCAGAAAATTATCATATTGATCCTTAAACAAAGCGAGGTAATCGGGGTTTAATCTAGGTCTGCACCGCATTTAAACTCCCCTCCTCTCTGCCTCCCCCCTCCCTCTCCCTAATCCAAGCTGCATAATATAAATCTTTACTCTGTCACTATTTCTGGTACGCGAGTTATCATTAAAGGGACAAAGTGGGGTAATTTTAGGGTGCGGTTACATAACATCCTTTGTTTTTAACCTGATAGGTGTATTGTATGTTGTACTAACAGTTATCTGCCAATATACTATCAAATGTTGGCGGGCGGTATGGCGGGTGCTTGTCAGATCGTCATCACGACTCCCATGGAGCTGCTGAAGATTCGAATGCAAGACTCTGGCAGGATTGTGGCGGAGGCAAAGAAAGGTCTGTATATAAATGTTAAAAAATTAAGAATTGATCTTTTGTCATTGTCACTTTCATGCAACGTGAAGCCAAGAAAATCGCGCCATCATTTCTCATCCTGCGATTATAGAAATAGAAATAGAAAATCTTTATTTGTGTGACATGACTAAATTAACATAACATACATAATTACAACTAAAATTATGCCTTTTAGTCTATGAGTACACTTACTCCAGTCCACTTACAGTCCATATTTTCATGGATAATTCAATCTAATTCTAATATCTGACAACAGCTCATATTATGTGTGTCAAAATATCTGTAAAATCAAAGATTTAAATCATTAGATAGGCCGTAGTGAGACCGCGCCGTGTTTGTTGCCAAGCGAAGTGAGTGAGCTAACTCATTTGGAATCAGTGAATCGTGTGTTTTTGTGGTGTGCTTGTTCACTTAAGTTCGTGCAATGTGATTGCACAATAAAATATGGCAATAATAACAGTTGCGTCGGCATTTTGTTAACGGACGCATTCAAAGACAATGCAGTTTTTGAGCGTAAAGGCGTGTCTAACGATTTAAATAGTTGTGTTAAATGTGTTATCATCTTTCTTTCTGGCTTGTTATGTATTTTGATGAAAATTAATTAAAAACGAAACATAGAGCAAACATAAAGGCGACTTGACCATTTCATCGTCCATTCGCGTGAGATAAATGCCAAAACTTCACTTTAAAGTTTAAACAAAATTCTCACCGATATTATATGTTGTAAGTACAAAAGGCAAAATAAATATTTTCACGCTAGTCAGAGCAAGTTATAATCTTTTAAAATACCTACTTACATTGTCACATATTCATGCAACGCGTGAAGCGAAAAAAATCGCTCCATTATTTCTCATCCTGCGCTAATGACGCGAGGCCTTGTAGTCTACGAGTACACTTACTATTTTGATGAAAATTTATTATAAAACGAAACATAGAGTAAACATAAAGGCGAATTCACCATTTCATCGTCAATTCGCGTGAGTTGAATGCCAAAACTAAGTTACCAGCATGAGAACATTCACTTTAAAGTTTTAACGAAATTCTCACCGAGTACAAAAGGCAAAATAAATATTTTCACGCTAGTCAGAACAAGTTATTGTGTCTTAAAATACCTTTACAAAATCTTCAGCTGTTTTTCTTTCGTCCACAGCTGGCAAAGTGATCACCCCACCCTCGGCTATTGGGCTGGTAAAACAGGTGTTAGCCAAGCATGGTGTATTCGGTTTGTACAAAGGCCTGGGGGCGACAGGCTTACGAGACGTGACATTCAGCGTTGTGTACTTCCCAGTGTTTGCTACGCTCAACAATATGGGCCCGAAGACGAAAACAGGCCCGCCTTTCTGGTAAGTTATACTTTATTTGGTTTTTAAAAACTATAAACCGACTTCAATTTTTATGGATTTTCATGGATCCCAGTGTCAGAACTGAACAAAATTCAAATGGGACAACAAAAACAAAAAAAATACAGTCAAATTGAGGACCTCGTCCTTTTTTTTGAAGTCGGTTAAAAATTGAAGATTTATTTACATTTCTTTTGCTTACATGTACAATTCATTCATAAGTCTAAGTGTAATTAATTAACTAGTTGTAGTGTGATTAATTTTCAAGCATAATTAAAAGTGATAAATTGGATTTAAAATTCGAAACTAAGAAGCCAGAATTTTTTGTCAGTCATTGAAATGTACCTATAATATAATAGATATATATATCGTTTTTGTTTCTCTGTTTCAAATTGTTGAACAGAATAATAAAAATTTTCTAATAAAAGTAATTTAATCTTGTTGTAAAAGGCAGTATCTCTTTCTTCATTTTTTAAATATTCATTGATGCGAACAAAAATAGTTAATAAAATAAAGATACCCCGTTATAAAAACTACTAAGGAGTATAACTAGCATTAGATATACATATTATGTGTGTAAAAACGAAATTAAAAAAAAATGTTTTGACTTCTTGCTCTTACAAACTAAGCCATATAACGTAGGATGCCCTTTTTTGAATAAATAAAATATAAAAAAGAGATGAGTACGTTTTCTTCGTATATTGTCAGTTTTATTCGTGTCATCTAAAGTCATACTAGTTATCGAAAAAAATATGATTTTAGTAAGTAGGAACCTACATTAGTCATTTTTCACTTGTAACGCGATCTTTTCGACAAGCGTCGAATTGAGTGAGATATGCCTTAGAAATAAGATAACCTCCTCACCATGTATCAGTTGTTGTTAAATTATCATGTTTTAGTTTAGTGTATTTGTGTTAGTTTATGCTGTAATAAATGATCTTTATCTCTAGACAGGATGCCAAGTTAAATGTGTACTATGCCGAAAGTAGGTCACAAAATTTTTGTTCCATTTTTATTTTATAACGATGCTTTAACAATAATTTTGTAATAATACACGAAAAAGAATGTGAATCAGAAGAAAAAGCTCTATCTAAAGAAAGGACCTGGATGACCGAGCTTCGCTTGGTTTTTTTTGGTGATTTCTGTTTTTTTTTGTCATATTTTTCAGTTTAGTGTTTAAATTGACGACGGTAAAGTTAATTATTGAAAACACGAATAAAATAGTATTACTATACGCCAATAGATGTCACGAAGAGTAAATTGAATACGATAAATTTAATCATTGAAAACATAATTAAACTAATAAAACGACATTTACTGAAAAAATATCCTAGCTAGATCAATTTATCGGCCCCGAAACCCCCTGTATTAAATTTCATGAAAATCGTTGGAGGCGTTATATTATAATATAAGAGTAAAATAGTAAATATTTCTTGCAGGTGGTCGTTTATATCGGGGTGTCTTAGTGGTACATTCGCAGCAATGTTTGTGAATCCGATGGACGTCGTCAAGACACGCATGCAGAGTGCTGGCGGAGGGCAGTATACGTCCGTGGTCGATTGCATTTCGTGAGTGTACTTTGTCTTATTATATTTCTATAGTCAAATGCGGTCAAACGAAAATCTATAGTAATAGATTTTCGTTTGACCGCAATCTCACCTGATGGAGGTAAAGACGACATTTATATTATAGAGGTAGCTAGCTGTGTTCGCAGACTAACCCGCGTACAAGCTACAATTTCGTGGGTTTTGTTGTTTTTGCGCGGAACCCTACTTCTTATTACATAGATGACTACCGACTGTTGCTTCACATACATGTGTAGATCAGTTATTGAGCTGCCGCTCAATAACTGATCTGATGATGATCCTTGCCAATTATAAATAAAATAAATAATGTTGGCGAATTCACACAGCAATATCTAGCCCCAGGCTAAGCAGATATACCCGTCGGAGGTTTTATTGCTCCGCTGTGTGGCAATGCTGTGTGGTGCTGGCTTTGAATTTGTACCACCCTATCTCCTCCCGTGGGGGTCGTAAGAGGCGACTCAGGGATATTCACCGGGGTGCGGGCAGCAGCGCCCACTGCAAAACAATTCTACCACCGAACTGCGATCCCCAAAACACATGCCCAGCGTGGGGATAATGGGCATTACCCCCCCCCCCCCCCCCCCCCCCCATGAGTTAAACGCCAATGCTTATCAAGGCCTGCGTCTAGTAGTGGACCAATACAGGCTATTGAGGTTGAGAATGGCAATGCTGATGGAATGCGCTGCGCCAGATACTTTGCAGCTTCAAAAAGAGAAGAGTCGTGGCGTATACGGTGAACTAACACTTCAGTCGTACTGCAATGACAGAGCAGTGTTGTCAACGCAACAAAAGTTGTCAATTGGCACACAAGCGCCCTCAATTCCCACGACTCTTTGAACAGACTCTAGCTATCGGGTCACGCGTCGATACATTTTAATATATTAATTATTATTTTTTTATTACAGGAGAACCCTAAAGAAAGAAGGACCCGGCGCTTTCCTCAAAGGCATTGGGTGCCGTGTCATGGTGATCGCGCCACTATTCGGTATCGCTCAGGCGGTTTACTTCTTGGGTGTCTTCGAAAAGATATTAGGTTATGAGATGGTCCGTTCTATCTAATTTAAATTCAAGTGCGTCCTACTTTGTCAAATTATGTGATGTTTTTGTTATGTACCTAAGCTTTCATGAATAGAATGTATTAACTTAACTATTTAAACTTTTAATTTTGACGTTTTAAGAAAGGAACTTGTTTATCCAGTGTTTCTTAACACAGTTATGCACGTCTAACGCCATAAAATGATAAATATTATATAATATTTCTATGGTTTATTATTTATTTATTATTTTAGGTCTAAAAGCTTTGAATACTTGGCTACAATGCTGGTTTGGGTTCCTTTCTATGAATTGAATCTTAACATGTATACCTTTTTAATATAATATACCTGTCCATATATGTCAATTCATGTGTCCGTAGGCAAGCAATCCGTAATTAGGTTATATATACCTAATGAACTGAGTATTAGCAGAGTTTTATTAGCGCTTATATTTTACTTAGTACTACATTTAAATATCATGATATTGAGATTTTATTATAATAATTATTTTGTGACCAGCATTTAGGAATTTACATCACTTTTATTTTAAATATGTCATGACATACTGCTATATTTGTTACGTTAGTGGAAAGTACCCATGTCTTTTTATTTATATTGTTTAGTTTTATTAATTTTTATTGTATGAAGGTGAAAAAAAATGCAAACCTGGCGCCATTCGACTTTTTGGTTACTGTGATAAAGGAATTATCAAAAATCCTATGATAATTTGTGATACCTATTGTAATAATAATGTCTGCTTTTACAAGTTCCTGATTGTGACCATATACATTTACATAAGTTACCAAAGTCAATCAGTCTCAAATATGGACCCAGCTGGGGCACAGCAAACAGTAATTACTAGGCAATAA
Source organism: Eupithecia tripunctaria (assembly GCA_955876795.1). NCBI lineage: Eukaryota > Metazoa > Arthropoda > Insecta > Lepidoptera > Geometridae > Eupithecia > Eupithecia tripunctaria. The sequence continues at coordinate 12,535,377 of OY041619.1, read as the reverse complement.
CGCTAGTTAACTAAAATATACTGTTAAAGATGGAGCTTACCTAAGGGTTGTGGAGATTAATTTCCTTCTAAACTGTATAGAAGTGGTGGAATGAATCTGCTATAATTTTTGGATTTTCTATCTTGTGGTTTTTTTTTTTGAGAAAATTCAAATTTGATATTGTTTCGAGACATAATTTGGAGTGTGTATATAGGAGTGTGTAGTTAGCACACTATGTACCACATTTTTATGATATTATCCAAGTTTCTAATTTTCTGTTTTTTTTGGAGGTTTCTATCGTTTTTTATTCAGTAAGTACTTATACGTATTGCTTATAATTTTGGTTTAAAGAAGTTCTCTCGTGAATTTAGTTGTTACCTGATCTTGTGTTTTGCATGATTTAGTACGAGCCCCGATAGCAATTCTTTATCTTATTTTTTACTGAATTACATTTTATTAAATTAAATTAAATTAATTTTATTTTATTATTTAATTACATTTTATTTTATTTTTTATAATACTTATCGTATCGCTATTTGGATAGAAATTGAAACGTTGCATAAGACTTAAAAGTGTTATAGAAACGGTTTTATCTAGAACATTTACATTTAAATCTCCTAATCATTCTCCAATAATAATAATAGGTATCTCTTCTATTCTATTTATACGAGATCTATAAAGGTGTAAAAGTCATTTAAAAGTATTATAAAAACAAATTGGGCAATCTTTTCATATCCGGCCAATATAATACAAAATCAGGCCATTTATCTGTAAATAAATAAATATTTACATTTTTGTTTGTATTAAAGTTAGGCAGAGATACGAGAACAGAGTATATCACAAAGTGGAAAATGATTTTTGATAATTCGTTTATGCAAATAAATAAATCGGTAGCTACGCTTCTTGCTTCGCCTTAAGTAACTATGGGCTTTAGCCTTTTTATATTTGTTTTGCTTTTAAAGCACTGTTAAGCTCAACTTATTATAAGTCAGGTGTTTAGTGATATTACTTTCAAAACTGTTTAAAAACACAAATAGCACTATAACCCGAATGTTAAAATGCTTAATTGATTCCGTTTTAGTGCTATTAAGTGATATTGTTATTTAGTTAAATTTGGTTAAAAAGACAAACGTACTATGTAATTTTTATATTAGTTTAACTTATTTTATTTGTTTCTTGTTAAATTGTACTTTGTGAATGTAAAAATGTAGGGGGTATTAAAATAATATAATGCAACTGTAAGCTGGGGTTCTCAAAGTAAGAAGGCTGGCTGTGCCATAACTTAATATTAAAACGAGACAGTTTGAGAACTCCTGATTATGTCGTAACCTTTTGGAATAATCTAAAATTTAAAAAATTTCTTTGTCTTCCTATTTTAGGTATTTAAGGCATTTTACTATATTTTTCTAACTTACTTTATTAATTCTTATACTTAATGTATTTTCATTCTAAAAATGGATGGTAACTAGTGTTTATTATTGTATTTAAATATGTACCTACTGACAATGATTTACTGTTGACAATAACAGCTATCGAGCATTTAAGAATTAATATAAATACATACATTGAAACTAGTTGTCAATTAAATCTAGAAGACTTCGCGTGTTCGCGGTTATAACCAAAGTACCGCATCAATTAGGTACAAAGCTGAGACGGACAGTTTAAAATCTTTCGTTTGTATATAATTACAATAATATGCAAGGTGCCTCAAAAATTAGCGAAGGTACAGTTTAAAATGTTTTGTTTGTTTATAATTTAACTTTTTGTTAGTTATTATTCCATATTCACAGTTAAATTTCATTATAAAGTAAACGTCAACAGAGTCAACACTAGTTTTCAGCGCTTTTAATGTAGGTATTGTGTAGGTTATTTTGCTCTTAAAAAAAATTATTATTTGAACGGACAGATATGAAAATTAAAAAATTGCGATAAAATTAGAAAAGAAACTAAAAAGGTAGATAGCTAGCTTATTCATGATATTTTATTTGAGTGTGCAAAGCTTATTACTAGCGTTAATCGATAAAATGACAATAATATTGACGTTAACTAATTGCTATCTAATGAATAAAATTCGGTAAATAATACTTGCGTATGTTACTTACTGAAGGTACGAGTACCTAAATCATCTAAGCCTTTATAGTTAGGTAAGGTTCGTACGTACTCACGAAACAATTATAAACTATCTCGAATATCCTCTATGTTAGGTATAAGCATACATGATTTCAATATAGTATATATAGTTGTTGTAGAAACTTGGTCGTTGTAATTTACCAAATGTTGTTATTGTGATTTTGCGTGTTTGTTGTTGTGGAATATCAAGACCTATAAAGGTGCCACGGAAAGACTTGATGTCCAGAATCATCCCCCATTCAGCTTAGTTCACCCTTTCCCTGGCACCCTACATAAGTTCGAAGTACCATAAATGTTAGCTCTGTTACCAAATGCATAAGCTCAGCTTGAAGATGTGAGGTTAAAATATATAATCGATACAAATATAGGTAATGCAAAAATAAATAAGTATTATTACATAATTTACCCTTACCTCTAGGTTTACAAAGATGGATACACCAACTAAATCATGATTTTTTCCGTGAATTCCTAAGACGGAGAGAGGGGCTTAAATTATTTTTGAATTTACCCAGCATGGGGTAGGTTCTGGCAGATGATGATGTATGCTATGAACACAAGTATAGGCTGCAGTACTGGGTGGTGTCAGAAATAATAAATAAATAAATATTGTTGGACTATTCACACAGCATTATCTAGCCCCAAGCTAAGCAGAGCTTATGTTATGGGTACTAGTTAACTGATATACATAATACAATACACTACATAGTACATATATTTTTTATTATACATTTAGAAAACATCCAGAACGCCTAGAACAAATATCTACGGATCGTACACACATTGGTGCCGGGGCGGGAATCGAACCTGCAACCTACTGCGTCGCAGGCGGACCTTCGCCCACCGCACCACAGAGGTCGTCATTTTTATCGAAAAACGCAATATTGACGATGTCTGGCGCAACGGGTTAACGGGTGAACGGACAAATGTGTGTACGATCTGCAGATATTTGTTTCGAGTCTTCTGGATGCTTTCTATGTATATTATAAAATATCTATCTATGTAGTCGATTGTATTAAGTATATCAGTCATCTAGTACCCATAACAAGCACTGCTTAGTTTGGGGCTAGAAAACGCTATGTGAATTATTGTCCAGCATTATTTAACCTGCCACAGGGGCAAAGATAGCACGGCTATGCCCAATATTGCTTGTAGTTGCGGACGGAGCAATATTGGTTTGATATTATACTGGAAGCAAGCGTAGATGTAAATAATGTTACGTTCTTCCAGTGCTAACTTAATAAAAGGCCTGTGTTTGGTTACAACTAGGTAAACGCAATATAAGAATATTATTCATTTGCTCTTCGCCGTTGCCGTACACCGAACCAACCGAAATCCGTGTGAGGGGAATTCAAGCGCGGTCACCTTATAGTTAATCATCTTTATTATCTGGAGTTATTATAGTACTTATCTATAAGGCGGTCACCTTTACAAGAATCGACGTTACGGGAATCGGCGTGCACGGAACGATTCGACAGGTAGGACACAGTCGGACACAATTTTAAATTGCCAATTTCGAGAAGCCGCCAGTGCCCGTTTTTACATCGATGACTGTAAGCATAGAGATTATAATATTATATACCTAGTACTAGCCATAAAATTTTGATGACTGTAAGTAGGTATACTTAATTTTTTAAAAGCTTTATCCTATATGATCGTTATCGACTGTGTACAAAGGTGTTAAAAAAAGGCGAGTTCTGTGCCTTAATTTTAGTTATTCCACTCGACACTAGATGGCGATGCTTAATTTTTTATAAAATGTCCGAACGTAAATTTATAGAAGCGTCTGAATGGCAAGATTGGCAAGGCATGATACTTGTGACCATAGACAAGCATGTTTTTATTTCATTCAAATCAAATCATCAATCAAGCAATGAATGAAGCAAGCAATCAAAAACTTGTCAGGTCAGAAATTGTGAACGACGCCGCTGGCCCGCTGCTGTGTTTCCAAGCTATTTGTTTTAAAATTACAAAATATTCATTACTGTGTGGTTTTGGTGTCGATTTCAGAGATAACTGTGGCCCAGTGAATAACCATGGCTACTATAGGCCCTAAAAAAGACGGTGGACCAAATACTGAGTACTTCCAGGCGCCGGAATCATTGACACAATTCGACCAAATTCGTGTTTGGCTCCAAAAAAACTGTAAAAAGGTGAGAAATTATCAGATTTTATTGTTTTCCACATGTAGTTAGCTGTCGAATATCTTTTTATTGTTCACTGGTGTGCGCAACCGTGTCTTTATGATGTAAACATTGTTTGATGCATCACTCTAGCCAGAATATAAACGAATTGTAAAATCTAACCAGTCCAAAGGTATATACAGCTCATACTCAGTTAAAATTCAGTTAAAACTCAGAATAAAATGAATTTCATATTACAGCATGTTCAAACTGACCCGCCTACGAAGGAAGGCTTGGCCACATTGGTCACTCAACTTATCCAGTATCAAGAGAATAAGCTGGGAAAGAATGCTGCAGATCCACCATTTTTGAGGCTTCCGGTAAGTGCCCTAAACCTTATTCAAGATGAATCTTGAAAAGCTTGCAATTAAAATGTAGTTGGTCCAAATAAGAAAGGACGGCATGGCGGTTGAGAATATGTATCTATCTGGGTATTTTGTAACATTAAACAAACATTCGTTCATGAACAGTGGTCCCTAGGTGCCTACTATTGATTGAAAGGCGAAGCTTGCTCAGTCATGCCATGCTCAAGTGATGTTTATGCCAAAGAGTTACCTAAGCAATGACTGGTAAGTGAACAAGCGTTAATAATGCAGGCCTGGATGTAGAGTCAATGCTTTCATAAGTCAAGTCTTTCTAGTGGATGGAATTGATTTCTAGTGAATTGGATAAAAATGAAAGTATGTTTGAAGTAAAACTTTTAAATATTTCTTCACTGTACATTATGCCGTAATCAGTAATTAGCAGCATCCGAAAAAACAAACTGGTTTTCTGGTCGGCCTTTAGCTCCCATTCCATCAATTGCAAACAGAGAACCAGCTTCAGGTTGTTGAGCTTTTTCAGCAGCTGTCAGACCAACTCTGCTCGTTGTTACAAACAGGGTTGATAGGTCATGCCCTCCGAACATCACAGAAGTGACTTTGTCTACGGGTAATTTGTGTTGTTCAATCAACTTGCCTGCTCTGGAATCTATTTTTATTACCTGCAATTTTAGAAAATGTTAAAACTTATCAAGAAACAGTCTAAAGTTTCTTGTACCTACTAAAGATTGGAGTGGTTGGAAGTGATGATGAGGTATATTGTGGGTATGCATGCCTACAAAGATGTTGACTCAGTTTTTAAAGATAATCAAATGAAAGGCATCAGGCATACCAGAAAAAAGTAGTGAATTTTATAACGAATCAATGCAAATCAAGTCAGCTTCTCAAATAAGCTTTAAGTGGCCCACACCTTCAGGGCTGACACAAATTCAATAATTTAAGTGTCTTAGATTATACCTTTCCACCATTGAAGCATGCCACCCAAAGGTTACCATCAGTGTCAATGGTCATGCCATCAGGTACCCCAGTCACATTATTTGACTGGAAACTGAACAGGGTTCTTCTGTTACCTGAAAAAATATATTGTAATTATAAGAATAGGATCTGCTAGAGGAGCTGTTGGACTTATCCAAATTGTTTTAGCTGCCTCTGAGTTATGCGGCAATAACATTATTTAGATTAAGATATAATTTAGTTTTAATTTAAGGAGTGGTTTGTTTGTTAAAATACTGAGATAGGCATACCTAATCATAATGAAATAATAATTAAATATTTATCCGCAGAGTAAACCCATACAAAGCAGGTACTTACAATCTATTTCATTTTATATAATGTTAGGTTATTTTAGTCTTTTATTACATAGATACCTACTTGTGATAAACCTTTTAGGGTCAGATAATGTCACCTCACTCTAACTAAGTTTGCTACTTGTATTTAGACACGAGGGCTCAATCCTCTGGCTTCTTATAGGTTCATAATAGTTTTGTATTAGTAAAATTTAATTGCAGTAATGAAAGACAGCGATATACCTACTTGGTAAAATTCGACACGGATGTAGATTGTGTTCTTTGGAAGGACATAAGATACTTTCTTAAAAAAACCCAGTTTAACATAGAAAATAGCTTACCTATTCCCCCTTTCTCAAGATCAAAGTCAAACACATCTATATTTCTCGTTGGGGAATCAACATAAAACATAAACTTATTGTCAGCCGTCCATGCAATGCCGTTTGAAACTGATAGAGGGCGTACCATGGCTGTTGGGTTCAGGTAGTTCTTCTCTTCCACCTTATAGAGTGTTGCTTGATCTTTGTCCAACATGTTGCCCACTTCTTTGCCCATCGTCCCTGTAAGAAACATAGCCTGGTCAGATATTACACTATTTTCAGCTCGCGGCTTCACACCTCGTCGTTTCTATGGTCACGTTTTATGTTTATTTTCATCCCAAGGGATATTAATATAGGGACAATTTATGCGATAAAAAGAAACCTACAGATGTGTTATTCCAGACCTACAAGTAACCCCCCGGGCCCACTTGTAGGGGGTTGTCGAGCCCAACAGAAAATCAGACATAAAGTTTTATACGAAAATCGGTTATTGACAATAGCTTCATATAAAATGCTAGCCTCTAGAACATCCAATTAAAATCCGGGCCCGAGATCCACAGGCTGTAACTGTATGCAAAATTTCAATTTTCTTCAATAATCTGAAAGGACTGAGCGAGCTGAAAGATGTCAAAGCGGAAAGGAGTAAGCAAGCAGAAAGCGTTGAAATTAATTCCGCCCATCTCTAATTTCCCGGTGCGTTTTTACCCTTTAGCGGTGGAAACACGACTTTAGGTCAAAGTTAAAGTTGAAAAGCAAATCAAAATACCTGTACTTTGATATGCCTTTCAACTTCAACTTTGACACGAATGTGCAGATTACCAGTCTCTGCTTCAAGGTAGAATTAACAGGTTCAATTTATCTGTAGAATATTCCTAGTTTTATTGAATAAACTTAAATCTAATGATATGTCCTCACAGTTGCTGTGTAGTCAAGGACTACTAGTTATTAATGATTTGCATTCATGAGCACTTATTATGTCTTGCCATAATTAAAATTACACCACTATAAATTCTGTACTAGGGCGTGATTCTGGCAACACATTCAATGTATGTGTGTAACCTTTGTAGGTACTACTTTTAAATAATTATTTGGATAGCGATGTATTCCTAACTGATACCTATGGTATTTGTATGATTGACAAAAGCTCAAAACCCTCAGCGCGTTAATCACAATCGCACTCGAAAGAAAGAAATAAAATATTTATATTTACCTTAAAACTACTTTACAAAAATACTTACATAACCTACATAATATAATAAACTTACATAGGTAAACATAAAATAAAGAAAGTTGTTTAACATTTACAAGGATATGATAATGCTAATGAAGCAGTTTAATGTATCTAATTCACTGCCCAGCTTTAAGCGACCCGCAGGGGCGCGCCGCAGCTACTCGAGGCTGGAGAGGAGCACCTGCGTCTTGGGCCATGAAGGAGTTAGAAAGATAGGGAGTGATTTGGAAGAATATAGAGTCTGAGGCAAATATGGCCTCCACTCAGCGTTGTCAGTTGACTTACCTAACCAAAGCCGCCCCTTCTCGTCCACTTTCCCATCATTACACCTGTTATCAGGATGCCCCAAGTCCACGACAGTGAGCAGCCTCATAGCGCTGTCTCCTTCAGGGCTGTCCCACTGTAAGAGGTACACCTCAGTACGGACCGTTATAAGCACCAGCTTAGGGTTGTCTTTCACTGTGACGACCAGGGATACTGGGCCGTAAGCTGGAACGTAGATAACGATGGTTATTTGATCTATACGTATAGCTTGCGGATGTTAAACCAATTTCTAGAGCGTAATGTGCAACTTGGTGTGTGGTGCTTGCTGGCTTAGAATTTGGGTATCTCTTAAGTTGCCGGTTAAGACACCCTAGCGAAGAGTTGACACACCACCCCAACTCTGCCGGCGGGTGTCGTAAGAGTGTCCACCGAGGGCGGGCAGCAGCGCCCGTACAGAACAATTGTACCACTGAACTGGGGGTAGCCCCAAAACTCGTGCCTATTAGCGTGAGGATTCTGGGCATTACCCCCCTGAGATAAAAGCTAATAAGGAGGATACACTTCGGAGCTTATCAACAGGGGAGGTTTGCGTCCAGCTGTGGACCAATACAGGATGTTGAGGTCCATGTGAAACTTGGCCAATAGGACACCCACGGGCTGAGTAGAGGACTCAATTCTCACGCTGCGACTGCCACGGCCATACTGCCCAATAGCGCCATGTCCCTCGAGATGTTCTCTGCAAACATTCTACTTACATATCTCTCTAGCAGTGACGTTCCCTGAATCTACATCAAGTCTCAGAACTTTCTGTCCTAGTATATCGACCCAGTACAGTGCGTTTTCACCGCCGGCCCAGTGCGGCCCCTCGAAATGTTCTCCGCCACGATAAACCTGTAAATATACACGTCAAAAATCTGATATAATATTATTATGATGGTTACATATCATAATAACTAAACTTGATTCAACTATTTTTGAAAAAACTACGGTCGATTTACCTATGTTCATGACGCATATTGGACGACTCAACTACTTAGCGAATTTTAATTAAACTAATTTTATTTAAGCTACTGGATGTTTGCACTATGTACTAAATACCTAATGGTCGACTCGCCTCTTCTTCGATATGCCCTTGACAATAAACCTGACATAACATTTCTTGATGATTTTATTTAATCAAGAAATCAAGATGAAATAAATCTGCGCTGCCAACACCCTACATGCATAACCTCCAAAAATCAATATATATATAAATGAGAAACTTGTTAATGTTGTACTACTAATGAAATCACTAGAATTCCATCCCAATCGAACTTTAAACTACAGGATATCCTTAAACAGCTTTTAACTTAAATACTAGCATCATTCGATTTAGGTACACAAAATACTTATAGTACATTTCTTAGCCACGATTCTAAATAGTCCAGTCATTTAAGCTTAAATTAGGTAAGAATCTCGAAATTCGAGATACCCAACTAACAAACAAACATCCGAAAGTTCTTACAAACAGAGCATTTTACCAAATCTACTAACCCCTAGTGCTCAAAATCATAACAACTCTACTCATAAGTACACATACACACTTGGCTTAGGCTCATGTGTATTACTTATTTCCCACAGATAAATAAATGATTTATTATTATTTTGGGCTACTTAGAACAGTTACTGTTATAGATCTTACTTGTTCGACGGTCAATAGTAATCTCTATATCGTATCCATTTTGAATGGAGCATAAACGTAAACAAACCGCCCATACTTAACCTAAAATTCACTTTGTTGGCGCGTCCTTTTATACGTAATTTACATTACTTGTCGATTTTAGATCCTCCCTTCAATAAAAATTGCTTACAATTATATCTGAAACTCGACGCCAAGCAAGTGAGATTTTGTTATTTGTGTCGTACTTTGTTTACTAACATGCTTAATTCAAAATGGATAAACCATAGGTACGAGTACTTTAAAACTTACATGCATCCTACTTATATCATAAACGCGAAAGTTTGTAATGTGAACATGTATATTTGTTGTTCTTTCACACAAAAACTACTGAACGGATCGTGCTGAAATTTTGCATACAGGTAGTTCTAGGCTTGGAATAACACATAGGATTTTTATCCCATAAATCTGTTCCCGTGGGATAAAAATCACCTTTAAACGTTTCCATATGAACAACGCGTGCGAAGCCGCGGGGCGCAGCTAGTAATATATAAAAGACTTGTTAAATAAACACGTAAATTAAAGATGTCGATTCCGCTGGCACCAAAACTTGAACAACCTAGCTTATTGTTGCCTTTTCTTTTTTTCATTGTCATAAGAGAGACGGTAACATTTTTAACGCTTGTGGTTGTATTGCTGTTTTGATTTTTGGGCCAATAGAATGGATATTTCTATACAAATATTAATATACATAATATGTATGTGTAGTTTAGAAGGTAGAATATGGCTCGGCTCTCATCATTGTAACCTTGGGGGTCTAGGCCTCTTATTAACCGACTTCAAAAAAGGGAGGAGGTTCTCAATTCGACTGTTTTTTTCTTGTTGATGTTTGTTACCTTAGAACTGTTGGACTGGGTGGTCCGATTTTCATGATATTTTTTTTATTTAAAAGCTGGTGCTTTCTGTGTGTGGTCCCATTTAAATTTAGTCGAGTTCTGACAACGGGATCCATGAAAAAACTATATAATTGGAGTCTGTTTATAGTTTTTAAAACAAAATCTATTATTATCATTTTACCAGCCTCTGTCCTGTCCTGGATTTGCTTTTGAATAGAAAAATATTTATTTGTGTGACATACATAAATCAACATAACATAACTACAATAACTAAAATTAAATTACATAATGCATAAATACAATAAATTACAAAAAGGTCACCGGCTCAGCGTAATGCTGCTCTGCTAAGGTAATTGTATCATAGCAATGATACAATTGTACCTTTACTTAAATTACTTGACTTAATTGTTCTAGATTTTCGGTGGTAAAATGCTCTGTTTGTAAGAACTTTCGGACATTCCGATAAGCGTTTAGAACCATGGCTTTTTGAAGAAATGTACTATAAGTTGTCTGGACCGAAAAGCACTTATCGGCCTGAAGTCTTCTTTTGACTCAGTGAATGAATAGAAAACTGCAATACACTTTTCGACGTATGGTTTTGTGTTAGGTATAGTTTACATAGATTAGAATGACCCCTCTCCAAGAGGTCAAACAAAACATTTAAGAATGAACCAATAACCTTGGTTTTTATAACCGTATTTATTTTAGCTTTTTACCTGTGTTTTTTCTTGATTTATCTTTTTAGTCCGTCAATGCAAAACTCATCTAACGATATTCATATTTATTTACAAATCAGGCTTAATTCAATAATAAAAGCAAATCAGAACTATTTATTTAATTCGGATTGCCATCAGCTTAACTTTTTACTATAGAATTTTAAATAATCACAGAAGTCAAATAATATCCCGAACAGTTTCGACTTCTACGAAGCTAGAAACCGCAGTACGGGGATGTAATAACGTCTTAATACAAAGATTGCATGCCACGGCAGTTGCCGACTACAGTCGACGTTTTGACGAAAATAATAAAAAAAAAATCATTCCTTCACAAAAGTAGATACGAGTGTAAAAAAGTGCCAAAAAAGTATGAGTTAAACGGTTCTTATGTCATCAGAAGTATACTCGTATGTGCTACCATTTCCAATTTCAAATCAATCCGTCAACGGGAAGGTCAAATTTGAATTACTAGATTTGCCCTAAATAAATAGGGCAAGCTTAATAAAACCGTTATACAAGAACCAAATCGGACGAGACAAAATTAAATTATGAACTATCAAAACCGATAATTGTTTCGGACTTCTGCGATTCACTTCGATGAACAAAAGGAGTACAAAACCAAAGAAATATTGGCACAGGATCCCAATATTTTTTTGGTATTGTACTCCTTTTGTTAACAAAAATTAATCCTTTTGTTAACTCTAAATCGGAGTATCGGGTTACTAACAATAACTTAAAATATGTATAGGTAGGTATCGAACAAAAAATTCGTAAAAAAGTTAACTTACGTTCTTTATAAGCGGCGGTGTAGAAGCTGTGAGTCCAATAACAACACCCGTCAGTAACAAAATCCCGTGTATCAACATTGTTATTGACAAGTATTAAAAAAAGACAACTAATTGTAAATTCGTTGCTTTCGTGGTTGCTCGAGCGGCTCTGTCGGCTTGCGAAATGTGACTGGTCAATGCCACGGTCTTACGCGACTGAGATCGGTCTCCTTATGCCTACCGTGAGACTGGTCCGACAGGTCAGATAATAGATATCGAATCGTGATGTGACATCACACATTATGTGTTTGTTATTTTATATTATTTTACCAGCTTCTGTCGTTACCTTTTCAAATTTCATTTATTTTGCTTATGTCTAAGTGAATAGGTTAGTTGTAATTGGGTACATGCATCCTGGAAAGGCACTGCAAATTTGAGTTCGAATTTACTTTAAGAAAATTTACATAATTTAAATAAAACAACTAATATTAAAATAATTTTATACAATATAATAAATTAAGTTTTAAGCACAAATAAAAGTAATATATTGGATTTAGAATTAGATCTAAGAAGTTAGGATTTTTTGTCAGTTATCCAATAAATAAAATGATATTAAATAGGTTAATATCATTTTTGTTTCTCAGTAGCAAATTGGTGAACCGAATAATATATAATAAAAAGAGTATCCTTTTTGCAACAAGCTTTAATTATTATTATTATAAATTTGTTATTATTATTAGGGGGCCTCGCTTTTTAGAGAGTGTAGAGGCCTACAAAATATAGCTAGGAAATACTAGGAACCATATAGGAGAGTCATTTAAAAGCATACTTTTCAGGGAGTGACAGGCTATATTTTCTCCCGGAATTCCCATGGGAACTGCAATGCATGTATAGTAAATACTGCGGATGATTTAGGACAAAAAATGGCCGTAAATCCTTCTGTTCTGTTAGTATCATACGCCGCAACCTCATCCTTTAAAACTACTCTAAATTAAATCTAAATTTTATCTTAACAAATTTTATCTTATCTACTCTAGTTTCAATGATTTCCTGTAGATCGTGCTCGAAGGGCACGATATTGCGAATTCTTTTGATGTTACGGTAGAGCAGAGCTTACTGATTTCCGCGGACGGATGTTGAGCAATATAATGATGGCTGGCGGTGAAGTGGACAATCTCGCTAATCCGACTAATAGTTTTTCCGAAGATGGTTCTACAATCGGCTGCGAAAATATGTATAAACTCCCAAGTTTTCAATGAGTTGACGACCTCTGTGGCGCGGTGGGCGAACGGTCACCCGCAACACAGGAGGTTGCGGATTCGATAAATGGGACAAATGTTTATACAAAGCGCGGCCTTACCGTAGGTACATGGTTGCGATAGTTTGGATGGCACGTGTTTTCCTTAAGGCCCATACACCAGCGAAAGTGGCGCCCCCAACTATTTTATCTTATTATTACGTTAAACGCATCAAGTTTTAAAAATCCTATGTTCAGTTTGTGGTATCTATTATAAGTTATTTATTAATGCCTCTGTAATAGTTTCATTTTGTAAAGCTTAGGCAGAGATACGAAGTTGCGCTTTTTGGCCACCAAACTCTATTTTTGCATCTCCTCCTAAACTATATGAGATAAAATTATAAAAGAGGTATTAAAAATAGCTTATAATAGATACCACAATCTAAACGTAGGATTTTTAAAAATTCCTGTATATATATATTAGGTCCTTACATATGAAATTGGCGTTTTGTATGGGAGGAACAAAAAGTCGAATATTTTTTAATATAATATATTTAATTAATCAAAGTATGAACCATTATTTTCTATGCACTTTTGCCATCTTATAGGTAGTTCATTGATCCCTTTACTAAAAAAACCAGTCGGACGGGAATCAATAAAATCTTTGAAGGCGATTTGGACTGCCCCATCGGAGTTGAATTTTTTCCCTTGCAAGAAGTTATCCAAATTTCGAAAAAAATGGTAATCTGTTAGAGCAAGGTCCGGGGAGTACGGAGGATGTCTTAGACTTTCCAATTGAAGCTCTTCTAATTTAGTAGCCGTCTGTTGCGCAGTGTGTGGTCTAGCGTTGTCGTGAAGCAGCAGTGGCGTGGAGCGATTGACCAGCCTAGGTTGTTTAGCCGCTAGCTTTTCCATCATGGTTTGCAATTGCTGACAATAGACATCAGCCGTAATAGTCTGGCCAGATTTGAGAAAACTGTAATGAACAATACCGGCACTAGTCCACCAAACGCTTACAAGTAACTTTTTTGGGGTTAATTTTCGCTTGGGGCAGGATTTGGCTGGCTGGCCAGGATCCAACCATTGCGCTGAGCGCTTCCGATTATCGTAAAGAACCCATTTTTCATCACAGGTAATGATTCGGTTTAAAATACCTTCATTATTGTGCCGTTTTAATAATGTAACGCAGCAGTCGACGCGCGTTTGCCGGTTTGCTTCAGTCAATTCGTGAGGTACCCACCTTTCAAGCTTTTTAATCTTCCCAATTTGCTTCAAGTGAATTAAAACAGTTTTATCACTAACATCGCAGCCTGCAGCTAACTCGGACGTGGTTTGCGATGGATCCGCTTCCACAATAGCCTTCAACTCTTCATTATCAACTTGAGTCTCAGGCCGTCCACGGGGCTTGTTCTGCAGGTCGAAATTTCCAGAACGAAAACGTTGGAACCAAAAACGAACTGTGTTTTCTTTTGCAACACGACCGCCATACACATCATTCACCCTTCGAGTTGTTTCCGCAGCACTAGTGCCACGGCGGAACTCGTACTCGTAAATAATGCGATATTTTAAGTTTTCCATTTTGTAAAATGAGTGACGCAAACAGAAAAAAACAGAAGAAAAAAAACAAATGAATGACGATCATCGAAGCACAAATACATGAGTCTATAGCTGTACAAATTTGAATTTGGAATTCCTTACCAAAGAGGAGAAATTTGTGATTAAAGTGGCCAGTACGAAAAACGCCAATTTCATATGTAAGGACCTAATATATATATATAAACGTAAAAATATGATAAAATAGGTATCGCTGTCATATTGGCTCGGGTATGCGCCGACCGCAGCCTGAGGTTAGTTTAGGCAAGACGGACATGAAATGCCTGTGTGGTGCTGGCATAGAATTTGCGCCACCCCAATTCTTTCCATGGGTGTCGAAAGAGGCGACTAAGGGACATCCACCGGGGGGCAAGCAGCAGCGCCCCTTGCAGAACAATTCTACCACCGATCCTCAACCCGCATGCCCAGCGTGGGGATTATGGGCATTACCCCCCGTGATATAAACTATATATAGGGGATGCCTGCGACCAACAGTAGACCACTACAGACTGTTGAGGAGGTTTATGACATGAAATGGCATTGAAATTGTTAAATGTTCTAGTGGTTCTATTTGCGACGTAGGCTGTGAACATTGATCAATTAAAAATGGAAGATAGGTCACGTTCTCCCAGCGCTTACTCAAAAAATGGCATGTGTTACAACTACACGCAAACACATACGCTCACAGTTATATTTCCAGACCTGTGCAATACAAAGAAGAACATAGACGGAAAGACGTATCTAAGACCGAAGTGAGACCGAGACAACAATATTTCACGCGAATCACGACCGCCCCGTGCCGCCGCACAGTGTTTTATAAGACCCGAAAATCGGACATCATTCGTTTTTCATCCGTTTCCGTAAGATAATAGTAACACAAATGCAAGAGTAAAACTCCCAGGTAGCGATCTCGCTTAGATTTTGAAATATTTTTTTTTTAATAATGGGTTTATTTTAGTACCGGAAAACTAAAACTATTTTTTTTTATTGATATTTATACATAAATTTAATTATTGATAACGTTAGTCAGTAAAGGCATCTAAAGGACATTTTTTAAAAGTTTTTTGACATCTTTAGCACGATAACGTAGAGTTATTATTTTTTTTTGTTATATTTAAAAAAAATTATATCTCCTAAATCCCATGGAAATCGGAACCAATTTTCAGCTCGGCACATACGCTACGATGATATCTACGTACTGGAAAAAAATTGCTTCCGATTTCGGCGGGATCTAGGAAATACATACATTTAAAAATTTTAGTCAGGGTTGTCACTAAACTGTTTTACTACGATACCGGTATTCGATTTAAAAAAAAATATTGCTAATTCTTTTTTGTAATGTTAAATAATGCAAGGATACACGTAAAAGAACACGAATATAAAGCAAAACTGACACTATATTTGTCCAAAAAAAATCTTCGAAATCCAAAAAATCGTAGAACTAACAACGTTGCCTATCTATCTATACTCTATACTATCCCCCTTATTCATATTGGCCCGCTAACTTAAAACACTCGCTAACTCACTTGCTTTCTCACTCTGACTTATGCCGATAGAAGAAGACAGACTGAGAGATAGCGACTCGCTTAGTTAGCAGACTATTATGAATAAGGGGGTTAGTGTCTATGTCCAAAATCACTCCCTTTTGGCTTTTGGCCCTTTCCGTGGCACCCTGTATAATATAACTAAATAAACAATACTTTTTTTAACATGACATTCCTAAATTAATTAATTCTATAAATATGAGATATTAAACTTATCAATCTAAAATCCTTGTTAATGCATCTTTCAGCTCCTGCACACGGTTGTAATTTTTTATGTAGACTTTGTTTTTTAATCTCTAAAAAATCTAGAGGCGTTAGATCGGGGCTGCGAGATGGCCACTTCGTTCGAATTTAAAGTCAGAAAGTTGAAACTTTTTTTACCTACCTACTTTTTTCAGCCAGTCTTCTTTATAGCAGATCTATCCAGAACAAAAATGTTGGCCAATGAAGAAGTTTTTCTCTCTTACCGAAATGTATGGAAAAAGTTTTTCGCGATTTCTGATATTTCTAGTACTCCTCAGTCGGTCCAGTAGATACTTTTGATCCTTATAAGAAACAGGATCTATTCATCAAATGGACATCAAAAAAGATTTTGTGTAAAATTACCATTTTCTTGCTGACTGTACATTTTTTCCAAAAACTGTGAATGCAGTTAGTATATTTCAAAAAGTTATGGATGGTCTCATAGGAATGTTTTCCTATAACTATAATCGTTAAGGTACCTGCCCTTACTGTCCCGTCTCAAAAATCCACTCTGTATACATAAACAATACACATATAGGTATTATATACTTATGTACATACAAACAATGCTCGTAGGATAGAACATGATTAACATGATTTCTATAAATACTCGCCTAAAACCGTTACAATATCGGTAATTTCTTTCTTATCTTTAAGTGACAACCCTAGCTCCTTAATTACCGGTATTTTAAAGAAACTCAATTTTACCCGATATCCCACGGGTTATGGATATAAGTTTATTTAAGGATGTAGAAAACTTAATTACGCATGGTTCTATTTGACAATTGGTTCCGATTTCCATGGTATATGGAAGAAAAAAAATGTTAAAAAATATATGAAAAAAATTAATATCTCCGAGTCTACTGATGCTAGTGACTTCCAAAAGCATCCAAAATATGTGGTTTAAATGTCTTTACTGCCCTATGTATTAACTTGCGTATATAATATTTGCGGCTTATTAGATATTTATATTTTTAAGGTTTTGATGCCCTTAAAATGCCTAAACTTTCGATTTTTTTACAACAAAACTAAGCGAGATAGATCCATGGGAGTTTTACTCTTGCATTTGTATTACTATTATCTTACCGAAAAGGATGAAAAACGAATGACGTCCGATTTTCGGGTCTCATAAAACACTGTGCGCCGGTCAGACGGTGAGGTGGGAGCACACAATCTTACACAATTTGAGGTTGCCATTTTCGAGAAACTAGTACCTCATCTTCCCTTTTTAACTTATCAATGGCTGTGAAACTAGGTTATAGGACAAGTATCAGCGTTTCTTTTGTAACTCTAATTCCACGATACACAAAAGCGGAGTTGTTTTTTCAGGCGGATGATTACTGATGTATTTCCGTTGACCGGCCAATAAGGAACTAATCGGAAAGCATTTTGTTCCGAGTCAACAACCATATAATTAAGAGCAGTAAAATTATGCAAAGTGTATTGTCATAACAATTGCTTTCTCGTAATCACATGCTCTACAAAGGCCAATGCCAATATGACAATAACAATTAGAATTTTGCTTTCCGTCCCAGGTCTACTTTGAAAAACGATCGAAGGTGATGCTATAGTCGGATCGCACAAAACGAATTAATTTTAAGGGCAAAAAGCATTGATTTTTTATGGTTTTTAATACGAATCAAAAGTTAAGGGTTTTCGTTAGCGAGTTATGGGAGCCGAAACACGATTAAAATACTGGGGGACAGTATCGCTCACGTCCGTAGGTGTTGACCCTCTGATACCCTACACGTGTCCTCTGGGTGGTGCTAAGAGCGGTACCCTCTGGTGGTAGGCTTCGGCCGTGGCTTGTCACCACCCTCCGGACTGGGCCAGTCCGTGAAGCAACTCAGTTGTGTTTCGGAATGTGGTCCGGAGTAGCCATCTTCTAGACCTTCGTGATACATCGTCGGCCGCATCTTCGCTTTCCATCATGTGAGATTGCGGTCAAACGAAGGTCTATTTCTGATAAAAAAAAAAAACTTTGATTAAAGTTTTCCTAACGAATCTCAAACCAAAAAACGTAATGAAACGGAACAAACCGCCCTGTTTTAGTAGGGCTTCAATAGTCTTGCTCTCAAGTTAGTGAAGTGGATACAAACAATCAATGCTGTTCATTCAGATGTCGCCAAAACTATACTAAACTAATTTGACAGGACTGAAAATATATGCCATATTATTTTGATCGTTATGACCCGATAAAAAAAATATTTCAAAATTAAAAAGCTTACTTTACAGGGAGTGCAACATAGGTTATATTTTATCCCGGAATTCCGACGGGAACGGGAACTACGCGGGTGAAACCGCGAGGCGCTGCTAGTTATCCCATAAATCAGTTCCCGTGATATAGTAATTTCCTCTAAACGTATCCAAACAAACAACGCGTGCGAAACCGCAGGCTTAGTTAGTTTATTATACACAAGTTCCTGTTTTCCGGATTATAATTAAAATAAATATTAATTTCACAAGTAGAAGGGTCAAAACACCTATTGTTTTTGCTTGAAGGTCGTTCATAATTCGCATCGCCAAACGTGCGACCATTTGGCGATGAACAATAGTCAGTAAAGTGTGTAGGTGCTCTAAGATAGTCATCAAGCCTCAGCACTTTAGCACGCCTTATGCGTAGACGACCTCTGTGGCGCGGTGGAAGGTCTGCGACGCAGGAGGTTGCGGGTTCGACTCCCGCCTTGGAATGTTTCTATGATCTGCAGAAATTTTTTCAGGCGTTCTGGGTGTTTTATATGTACTTGTTATAAAAAATATGAACATCTATGTAGTGTATGTATTGTATTATGTATTATATATTTGGGGCTTAAAATTATTTTATGTTTGGATTAGAACAACATTTACGCAATAGCCCAATGCCGTAGATATCGTTCTATGCTAGGCTACGTTCCGATTCACGCTTAATGCGCTGACGCGCGCATGAAGTCGTTTCGTTTCAACTTTCAGCGCGCTTACAACTGACAGAGCGCACTTCGCCACGCCCCTCGAGCGCACGGGAGCGCATGAACTGCCTCACCTTTCGAGACAAGGCAGCTCGTGCGTTCCTTCAACTTCTTTGTGAGTGCCGTCTGAGCGTTTCGTTTCATTAATCGCGCCAACGCGCACCAACACACTCAGATGAATCGGAACGGGGCTTCGTGCGCGAATAGCTCGTGCAGTGCGTCAGTGCTTTAAGCTTGAATCGGAACGTATGTACCCCTAGTTTTGGCCAGGTAACGAACATATAAAACTTTCACACATGCAAGCCGCCTCTCGCTACCTGTCGCCCTGCTAGCTCTCCATAGCTATAGCGAACCGTTCATCTCTTGTTTAAAGTCAATATGCGAAACAGTTTTGCCCTCTACCACTATAGGTAAAAAATAATTAATTTTGTTTTAAAAAACTATAAACCGACTTAAAAGTTTTTTCATGAAACATAAACATGGGATCCATGAAAATATCCCATGTTTATGTTGTTTTTATTTTAATTTTAATAAAGAATAAGAATAATCAAGAAAAAAATACATATTTATTTGTGTGTTTGCACCACAACCTTTCTACTGTTTAAAACAATATAAATTAGTTAAAAATGTAAGTCCGATCCGAAGGCACAAAATGGTCTCTGCCCGAGCATGGGTTGGTGGCTAGCAAGCTATATAGAGTTTGTTCAAAAAAGAAGAGTCATGGGAATTGAGAGCGCTCGTGTGCCAATTGACAACTTTTGTTGCGTTGACAACACTGCTCTGTCATTGCAGTACGACTAAAAGTGGTAGTTCACCGTAACGCCACGACTCTTCTCTTTTTGAACAGACTGTAGCAGCCACTGCTGGTCTTCCGTCAGAACTATCTCATTCTCTCATTCATTCATTTCATTTCATTTCACCTTATTTCTTATTTGATTAGAGGTTTATATAGTAAAAATTTGACTTGTCTAAGGCCCGTATTATGAAAGCATGCTCAGTCATCGACCTATGCTTGAGTGACACTTATGCCATAGTAAAGCGTTACTCAAGTATAACTCTATGACTGAGCAGGCTTTTATAATACGGGCCTTAGTGCTTATTTTGTAAGTAAAAGAAATAAACGGTTTGACTCTGACTCTGACATTAATTCATTTATTCACGTTGACTGCATTCTAATTCTAATTTTGAGTGGGGGAACTAAGATCTGCACGGACATCTCGCATAGGAGTGTATTGTGCATTATCCCCCTGCCTAAGCAGGCCCTTACCAGCCTAGCTCCTTGAAGTATCGGAGCAGGACTTTTGGTGACTGACAGCTTCGTTTCAGCTTGACTGTATTGTTCCAGATGAAAGTATTCATGGATATGAAGCCGGGCGGCGCTCTGTGCACCTTGCTAGCTACCATGTTCCGCTTCAAGTCGGAGCAGCGGTGGCGCAAGTTCGACTTCCAGGTCGGTAAGGTATGCACCGCACGCTGCCTCTCACCATCCGCCAGATGCACAGGCATAACACTTCACAGCTGACATGTTTCTGACATAAAAAATGACAAAAAAAACTGAAAAAAAATACCCCGAACTACCTAGAATTTACTTGGGTAATAGGGTCTTTTTTAACGATTATTTAGGTTAATTCATAAACAAAATAAAATATAACAGCCAAAAAAAATTTAATTATTGAGGTAAAAAACAAAAAGTAAAACTGCACTCAGTTTCGGGTAATAAAAACGCTGCAATGTTAGCCCTTGCATTTTTAACTCTAAGTCAAAACTTCATGCCAGTACAAAAATGTTCAAGTATGACGTCATGCTTCAGGTGCTAATAGCGTTGCGTTTAGACATTTTGCGGTTGAGATTTAAAATATCTACTTTTTACGAAATTTCACAAAAAACAACTTATAATACAAAAATAAATATACATATATATATTTCTATATCAATAAAGAATACGTAAAAAAAGTATTAGCTTTTTTGAAGTCACATGCACATGCACATACCCTATTGTCGACACCGAGAGCACAAATAGAAAATCAAAAATCTATGAGTCACCAGAAGGCAAAGTGCCCAGAATGCTAGCAGCATTTACTCCAGGAAACCTTTGGATGGACACTTGATATATAATGTATGGAAAATAAGTACATACATAATACTTAATGATTAAACGAACTTACTTGTACGTGAAGTTCTATCATAATTATACGAAGTGCTTAGTTCGAAGAAGTTAGTAGACAATATTTTTATAACAGATTATTATAAAGGAAAATATAATTCTACTTAATACATGACGTGCGTGAGAGAGTTTTTATAAATTTACTATTTTTTATTTTTTTATTTAGCCCATTTTGTCCCACTGCTGAGAAAATTTACTGTTTTATGAAATTAAATTTTATTATGTCAGACACGTGTCAGCGCTAAATGCACGAAGGGTATGATATACTAATTTTAACCTTATCACTATTAGAATCAAAGATTAAATTGTGTACCTAAATATGGTTTTGAACCGAGTAGCGACTTATGATTTGAATGATTACATTACTATACATTTATGTATGGGTAACAGCTAAAATGAAAAAAGTAGTTGTAGAAATTGCCATTTGGAAATCCTTGCTTAGGGTAGCTGTTCCCATTCCATTTCATGCAGAAGTTCATAAACCTGATGTGATTGTAAATAACCAAGAAACATCTTAGTCTGCATTGTGTGTTTAACACTTTTGTCATGTTCCTGTCACTAATTTTTTATCTTCACCTAAGCATGCCTTTTTGGAAACTTGTTTTTATGTAATCACTAATAATAAAATACTTTTTAGTTTAATTAATTAGTGTTGCTTACTTAATTTAGGTAATTTAATTAATCAAGCCTACAAGTATAGGCGATACATCTAATTAATTTCATTCATTACGGGTATAAAGCCAGATTTTCACTGTGAGCGCAGCATAGAGTAAGCTGCATACTTCTATTTACCTTGACTCTTGACGCAGGAGGTTGCGGGCTCGATTCTCGCCTGGGCACAAATATTTGTACGATCTGTGAAGATTCTGTAGTGTTAGCCGATGATGATAATTATGTGGTTATGACTTGTGACTTGTAGCTAGCTATATTTGTCAACTGAAAACCGAAAAAATCCATCAAATTTTAAATCCATCATGGTTATTAATACTAAAGTTATTTACAACGGGATATTTACCATGATTTGAGTTTTGAGCTTTCCAATGTTTCGGCACAGTTTCATGCGCCATGATCACGACCGAAATATTGGAAAGCTCAAAACTCAAATCATGGCAAATATCCCGTTGTAAATAACTTTAGCGTAAATCTCCTTAGTCGTTGAATCGAGACAAGCATTCAAATATTGACAATATCCCGCATTTTTGTCGACTGCACACTTTTCTTCTTCTCGGGGTCTACCAAGGCTGGTTATTCTTTGAAAGATTATCGGACGATATATAAATATTATGGTCGTTTAAACTTTACGTGAAGTGTATGAAACCTTCTGTCAAATATCTAGATTCAAATGTCCGATCATCTATTCGATGAACTTTTGCTGGTTTTGGTATTTCAAACTAATCAATAATCAAAAACTAACACAATCCTTTTCTCTCTCCCCTCCCCCCTTAACCCTTTCCAGAATCCATCTCGCAAGGATCTGAACGTGCAGATGATGCTTGAGATCGAGTCATCTCTGCTGAGCGCTGAGCTGATCCGAACACCCTGTGTGTTCATACGGCCGGATGTGGACAAGGCAACCGCTAACAAAGTCAAGGATATCGTCAGCAACCATCAAGGAGAGATTTGTGGTAAGGCAATGGGCAATAATGCTTTAAGGTACAGATGATGCTTGAAATCGAATCATCTCAGCTTAACGTGTTGATATGTGGTGGACCAGGCAACCACTAACAAAGTCAAGGATATCAGCAACCATCAGGGAGAGATTTGTCGTAAGACAATGGTCGGAGATGCTTTTAAGATGCAGATGATGCTTGAAATTTAGACATCTCTGCTGTGCGCTGAGCTGATCCGAACACCCTGTGTGTCAGGGTTTGGGGACGCTAAAATATTAAAGGTTATGTATGTTTTATTCCGGTATTTAAATCGATCAGATGAGCTATAGTTTGTATACTTTTAGACACTCACTAAGAAAACATTTGTTAAGTCTTCAAAAAGCATACTGATACATTGTCGTTCTGGCTCGTATTTTCTAGTCTAAGCCTATCCTACCTATTATTCTAACCTATGTTCTAACACTTGTAGCCCGGACTCTTAAGAGACCGGTGTCCTCAGGAGCTCCACAAGCACTCAAAGGAACCGTGTGTGTGTGTGTTCAACAGGCACAAACAAACACACACATACACACTTATACGAAACCTTTTGTTTATTATTGATTTAAATGTAATTAGACTTAATTTATGCATTGTTTTATTTTGGTTTTTATTCTGTGATTTTGTAATTGAATTTTTTCTATGTAATTTGCTTCCCGTGTGATTGGTGTAGCGCGTAGCGCTGCGTTTAGCAGCGCTGCTATGATACAATTAGTACCATAGCAGCATTATGCTGAGCCGGTGACCTTTTTGTGTTAGACATAATTTAATTTTAGTTGTAATTAAGTTATGCTAATTTTATCCATGTGACACAAATAAAGATTTTCTATTCTATTCTATTCTACCTCTAGATTGTTGTAGATTCTTGTCTGCAAACTCAATTGTTTCCGTTGTAAAGTAGTTCAAAGTTGTTTCTATTAATTGAATTAATATCTTTGATAACAAAGTATCATAGTATTCAGTATTCAGTATTTATTGCATTCATCAGGTCTTAGTGATAAGGTGAGTTTAAGTTAAGATCACAGTATGTACCCATTGTGGGTGTTGCAATGGAGAACTGGCAGGTATCGCGCATCTTAAAATTATTAATAATGAACTTAATATTTACACTAATTTATAATTTTATTTGCGAGTCGCTAAAAGGATCATTGAAGAAATCGTCTGGTTCGTAATATTTTTTTTTATGAGCTCTTTCAGTTTGATTTTGAAAAAGTTATTTTTTTCTAGACATTTTCAGTTTTCTGGGATTTTATTGTAAGTTTTTACCGCCATCGAGTTGGGGGAGGATTGGGGGATTTTTCAATTTTTCAAGTATAACCACGCCTAGCCCTACAAATAAATCAATAGGTAATCATGTTGATGATGATGTTGAATTCAAATATATAATTATGTGAATAAAATATTCTATACTTACTTGTGGCAACCCTAGCCCTCATACTTATCGGGAATAATCGTAAGATCAAAGGCGTCGGCCTACTGTATGTTTTACTTATACTGTGGTACAACTACAATAATGTACTATTAATAAATTTCATATCAAAAGCCTCACAAACTTTGTTTCTTTGTACAGAAGACGAAGAAGACGCGACCCACATCGTGTACCCAACCGTGGATCCACTGGAAGAGGAGTACGCTCGGCCGGTGGTCCGCCGCGGGAACCACGTGCTAGTGCATTGGTACTACCTGCCCGACAGCCACGATACCTGGGCGCAGGCTGATCTGCCGGTAACGTCGCAATCTGAACCTTATAGCTTACCACATACGGATCAAGTAATATAGCATGATGAACCCTGCACGGGTACTACCTGCCCGACAGCCACGATACCTGGGCGCAGGCTGATCTGCCGGTAACGTTGCAATCTGAACCTTATAGCTTACCACATACGGATCAAATAATATAGCATGATGAACCCTGCACTGGTACTACCTGCCCGACAGCCACGATACCTGGGCGCAGGCTGATCTGCCGGTAACGTTGCAATCTGAACCTTATAGCTTACCACATACGGATCAAGTAATATAGCGTGATGAACCCAAGTGTACCCAGCCGTGGATCCGCTACAAGAGGGGTGCGCTCGGGTACCACGTACTCGTGCATTGGTACTACCTACCTGATAGCTACGATACCAGGGTGCAGGCTGATCTGCCGGTAATGTCGCAATTTGAACCTTATAGCTTTCCATATTATAACCCAAGACGGCTGGTAATGTTGCATTTAAAACCCTTAACCATAGCGTATACGGTTCTTGTATTTTAGCATGTTGAACTACCCCCATAATGTCCCTAACATCGACTACACAACTCCACGCATGTTGTTTAGTATGCAAGATCGTGAAAATTTCCTTCACTCAAACGTCACCAGAAAATCTATGCGAGTGGAAGAACATAATTAACTGTCAAAGCATCCTACGTTGTTTTTTTTATTTAATCATGGAAAAATCATTGATGAAAGTTGACTTGCCATTCCACGCTCCTCAAAGCTCGCATGCTTGCTTTGCTTTGACAGTGCCAACCAACGTCCATGAAAAAGAGTTTCAATCCAAATTTTTTGAAAAAGAAATTTGCTCCCACCCTTAGACACCGCGTGAGTTAGGATATGTTGTTCTGTACCACGTGGTGAACCAGTGAACCAGTGTTATGAGCTATGACCTCAAAGCTGCGTGAGTGAAGGAAATTTAAACAATTTTCTCGACTAAGCCCGGCATAATATGGTTTGGGGATCAATTCGGTGCTTAAATTAAATATCCGAAGACTCCTACGACAAATTACATGGAGATTAGGGATCCATTCGATGCTATATCAGAAACCCCTACGGCATAATACAGTTCTAAAATCGTATTCTCCAGGTGGATGTACCAGAGACAGTGAGCTGGGAGTGCGTCCGTCCGGAGCCGTGGCGCGTGACGGCCACCTGGGCGCTCGACCTGCCGCTCTACAACGAGTGGATGAACGAAGAGGACTATGAACTGGACTCCAATGGCAAGAAGAAGGTAAACTAAACTCACTCATAAAGCTACTCGTACTAGTAGTTTTTAACCGACTTCATAAAAGGAGGAGGTTCTCAATTCGACTGTATTTTTTTATGTTTCTGTGGCTCAAACTTTATCATAATAAATTAGAATACACTATTTTATTTTTGTATTTAAAAAAAGAAACAGTTGTGGTTAGAAATATTTTGTAATGCGCGGTAGCAAGGCTATCCACGATAATTTCCCGAAAAAATCAATTCGTTATTATTGATTTCGCAGCCGTAGTTCCCAAAAGTTTGAACAAAGGTATCAAATTTCGTACTTTTGAGTTGGCCCCGTGTTTCCCCAGAAGCACCTTGTTTGGAGGCCTATACCCAGCAATGAGTGAAGTCTAGCTGCTAATGAAGAGTATATAAAAAGCGGCTCTATTGCTCCCTAGCAACCTTGAATCATTGCATCTTCGTTCGCTCCGATCAAAATAACAGCTTTACCACCATTTCTGTACAGATCCACAAACTGCGTCTCTCAGTGGACGACCTGATCCCCGGCGGAGAGAGTTCCAGCAAGGGAAAGAAGGGAAATAAGAGGAAACGCTCTCCCTCGCCGCCGCCGCAGAAGAACAAGAGGAAGAGGTATGACGTCATCATCCTTAAGGCTCTTATACACGGACTGCAGGTCTCAAATACACGGACGGCAAGTTGCCTGTCGATTGCAGGCGACGGGTGTTGTTGCCTTGCAGAGCCCTAAGCTAGTCCATAGCTGGACGAGGGCCTCCTCTAATGAGCATCATAGCGCCTATCAGCTTGCCGCATCTGCACCTGACTGCAGTCTTTCGTAGATCGTTATAACACCTGGCCGGACGGCAGCAAATATTTGTACTTCAGTTCAATTTATTTACGCAATTTGCTATATAGATTTTACCACCTTTTAACAATGTTTTTGACGGTTGATTATGATATAGTTAAGTATAAATCTTTTCTAGTTACTTAAAATACATATAACCAAAAAACCAATTCTAGAATGAACAAAACAAAGTTAACCTATATGTCGAATCTGTTGGTGTAGAATTTGCTAAAATTAGGATTTAGGAATGTCAAACGATACATTTCGATTCCTAAATCCTTATTTTAGCTAGTTTTGATGTTAAATATAACTATTGAATTTGAAAAGTCTATTTGACATTCCTAAATCCAAATTTTAGCTGATTTTATCTAATTCTAAAACAACACAATCGACACCATTAAGTACCTGCCTAGTTAAGTAGTGTAGTTTTAAGTGGGACTTAAATATACGATTGTTTGCAGCTTCTTTGATCAGATTTGGTAACCTGTTGTACACCTGTGGCCCCATAATATGAGTCAGCTTCGGCGACTTCGTCAGAGAACGCGCTAGTGCCAAAAGTTTGTGCTAAAACGAGGGACTATACGAATGTCCTTAAGTCTAATACAGTTTGTTTGTCCAACAGCCGCGTCGCAAAACGCCGCGACGAAGTCGAAGACGAAGACGATACCGCGTCCCGAGACAATACCGACAATACCGCGGCCACCACCCCCGAGGCGGACAAGCCGGCCGAACGTAAGGAATTGATACCGTGTCTATCGATACCCAGGCTCAACCGTTGGTATTACTTTACTATTTGTTCTACTCTTCTTTTCTTCTACTATTTGTATTTTTTTTGTGTATTTTTATTTGTTCTATTCTTCTACTCCCTGCTTATAGAAATCTGTCAACTTTAAGCGATTGGCTGAGGGTCAAACGCAACTCACCGAAATGTGAACGGTCGGCAGTTAAATTACCCTTGTCGCAATAAGGCTTACTATAAAATATCAGATTATCTAGCTAGAGGATAAAAAAGCTTGGGACGGATTTTGCTTCAACTCGGAAATTAATAATTAACAGGCTAAAGGTTTCTTCGTCGGTTCTTTATGTACCGAAGCGACTGAAATAATTAATATCACTTTATTTCCGTGTCAGTATAGAATTTAATAATATAACTAGCTGCACCCCGCGGCTTCGTTCCGTGGAAATGTTTATGACACATCCCACGGGAATAGGATATAAAGTCCTATGTCCGTCTCCTGGTTCTAAGCTACCTCCTTACAAATTTTCAGCCAAATCGGTTCAGCCGTTGAGTTATAAATAGTGTTACTAACACGACTTTCTTTTTAAAAAATAGATTCGAACTTTTCTAAGTACATTTATTGGAAATAAAAAAAATCGACTATGACATTGAATTAAAATCTTACGACTTCTTAGACTACGTATATCCATGGCCATGTAATCAACGCAATAACTAAAACTATAAATCAACTTAATAATTGGTATTGATAAGGATCAGTTGAGCTACCTGTAGATTGATTGCAACAGTGCAGTGAGCTCAATTGGGCAAACTGATTGATAATTCAGATTAAATCAAATTTGTACACAATAATCAATATATTAGAAGATTTATTAAAAATATTAGCTGTCTTAAAGTTTTAGTTGTAATCGCCGCTTTAGGCAGACATAAACTGCGCCGCCGCAGGCCGCTTCATTATTTCCAGCCTTTCAAGCGATACCATCTGTTTTAATAATATACATAAAGTTTGAAATGCTTTCTTACTGATGCTCCTCGCTGCCCTGCCGGCCGTTGCTATTTTGGTGTGTTTCGTATAGCACAGATTTTTCTATTTTGACTTATGTCAATATATAAGTAATACAATGTATAAGTAACCAAGTACGTTGATAAAACAAAATATTTACTAATTTTACTAAGAATACGTAGGACTGAAGATTCATCCGCCCTCTTTCATCTTCTCTATTTTCTGTAGATTTAAAACCCGCTGCGATGTGAAGCTAGCCGAAAACTGATCGTCTCTTTCAACTGGAAAGGGACTGCATGTCTCTGCGGCTAACGTCACATCAGTATCTACCATGAGCTTTCACAATAAATACTCGCTAGCGACTGTAGTTAAAAAATATATGGAAATATCTAAAGCGCCTCTAGCGGATAGTTGGGTACTAAAATGTGCAGTATGAGTCGCGTAAGTAACTCTGCGTATTTACGTAACTACTGTAGTAGCGTCAGGTTATCTATCTGTTTTGCATGCAACTGTGTATGTCCTGTTTGTGTCCCAATAGAGGGCAGGAAAGGTGACGGAAGAATGGAGTCGGCGAGTGTGTAGAATGGTGGGCTCGCCGGCTAAGTATAGGAGGAAGAGAGGACGCCAGTCGGATCGCGGAGGTTATATGTTCCCGTGGTTCAGCGAAAACGGCAAAAGAGGGACGCCGGAGAGATTTTAGTGGGTATTACGCCCTTCTCAGGGCGTCGAGTCCCACATAATTCTGGTCCCCCCCAGTATTTACCTCGCCGAAGAAAAAAAGGGTATTTATCTGTGACAGCTCATGGTAGACATTCTCATTCTTACATCCATAAATCATTATCACCAAGTCATATCACATCACACACTAAAAACACTTATATCGGGATACTTATGATTTTTAGTTTATAAAAAGGTTTTAAGTTTAAAACAGGTCTATTACCAAGTCTATCAGTAGTTTCGCATATTCCCGTTACAAGTGCTTTTAGTGTCAACAACTTGTTAACATGATTACTAACCAAAGCCTTCGTTTTACAGCGGCGACCACCCCCGCCCCGGAGTCCACGCCCTCAGCGACGCCGGCCCCTGAGGCCCCAAGTACGCCCGCCCCTCAGATGGACACACATGACGACTCGCAAGGGAAGCATAGCGACTCCAATACACAGGTAGCTTATAAGTCGTTTCCGTTACGTTTTTTGCTATAGTGCGTAAGCTATACTCAGGGTTAATTATAATAATAATAATACGGATTGGATTGAAATTTTGCATACAGTCAAACATAGGCTACTTTTGATCCTATAAATCAGTTCCCATGGGATAAAATGACGACCTCTGTGGCGCGGTGGGCAAAGGTCTGCCTGCGACGCAGGAGGTTGCGGGTTCGATTCCCGCCTCGGGACAAATTTGTGTACGATCTGCAGAAATTTGTTCAGGGCGTTCTGGATGTTTTTCTATGTATAATAAAAAATATCTATCTATGTAGTGTATTGTATTATGTATATCAGTTATCTAGTACCCATAACACAAGCTCTGCTTAGCTTGGGGCTAGATAATGTTGTGTGAATTGTCCAGCATTATATTATATTATATTTATTAAAAAAAAAAAAAAAAAAAAAAAAAAAACATCTTTAAATGTTTCTATAGAAACAACGCCTGCGAAGCCGCGAGGCGCAGCTAGTTTCTTATAGTTCTTTCATTGATCCTTTCCAAAATTGTTTTGTGTGTTTTGTCTAATAATATTATATTAATGATAAATGAATTTATTGTTGTTAATTATATTTAAACTAGCTGCGCCCCGCGGCTTCGCAAGGCTATTCCACCCAGTAGTCTATGTGTTATTCCAGGCCTAGAACTACCTGTATGCAAATTTTCAGCCCGATCCGTTTAGTAGTTTTTGCGTGAAAGAGCAACAAACATACATACATGTTTACAAACTTTCGCGTTTATTATATTAGTAGGAATAATGTGCAATTAGATTAAAATGACATCAAGTGTACGTATGAATATGTACCTACGTACGGTGAAATAAATAAATCATACTACTGGTTTAAGAATAAAGACTTAGTGTCTTCACGAACGTATTCGTTATAATGGTCAGATCGAGGCGAGGCGAGGCGTTACGGTGAACTAACACTTGTAGTCGTACTACAATGACAGAGCAGTGTTGTCAACGCAACAAAAGTTGTCAATTGACACGCGCGCCCTCAATTCCCACGACACTTCTCTTTTAGAATAGACTCTACGAACCTAGTTCTAACGAGGGACTACATCAGGGTGATAGCGGATCGCGTTGCGCTTACCCTGCGTCCTTACGCGCACTGCGAGCTAGGGGTTGATGCTGTTGAGTAGGAGAGACAGCTTCTCGTGTGTGTCTTAGATCTTATTGTGTCATGACTTTAGTTTTAATAACCAAGATGGATTGAAAAGATTTGACTGTGTAAATTGCTCAGCATTATTTATTAATCTCCAGGAAACTCTAACAAAAGAGGAATTAGAAGACAACGTGACGGATCAGACCCACCACATCGTGGTGCCGTCCTACTCGGCCTGGTTCGACTACAACTCCATACACACCATCGAGAAGCGAGCGCTGCCGGAGTTCTTCAACGGGAAGAACAAGTCTAAGACTCCTGAGATATATCTTGCATACAGGTAGGCACTAAAATAACTTACGCCTAACAAAAAAGAACGGTGTTATAGTTTGTTTTAGTTAGCTGTGTCGTGCCGGCTTAGTATCTTCACCAACCCATTTATTCCCTAACTAATAGATAGCGCTGCCTGTCTGTATCAGCCTAACATTTGGGGTGGCCCCCTTAGATTATACTCGGAAATGACAAATCAAAGTTTTGTTTTCGCTGTCGTGAGAAACCGATTCTAATGTCGCTTGCGTAGCATGAAAAGAAATCCGAAAGTTCGATTTTATTTGTAAGTCTCTACTCGATTTGTGACCAGAGATTTACCTCGCATACTACTAGAACACATAAACGGTACTATTAGAACTTTTAACCCCTTGTCAGGGAGCCCTGAAAAAAATCGTTGTTAAGGGGAAGCCTACCTACTATCGTCAACGCAAGCGTGATTGAAAAGCTTGTTGTTTCATCCAGCGCAATGTTAGATATAGAGGCAAAGCGAAAAGAGAGAGAAAGCGCCTGTTCGCTTGGTTGGCATTCGGTTACATTCGCCGCTCACTCGCGGCTAGTCGGCCCTAGGAAGAATAGTGTAAGGAAATTTAATAAAACTTGTTCCAGGAAATACGTGTTTTTCAGTAAGCCTTACAAGTTTGTGAAGTAGAACTTTATCGCTTAGAATCTCATTTCTCACATTTGCAAGGTTTTTAACTAAATATTTTCTATACTTTTCTAATATATGAGTACTTACTAACAAACAGCTTTTTTGCACAAATTTTACCTGAACTCATTACTCAACTCACGGCGTTCATTATGAACGCACAAAAGTCCAAAAGAGTTCAGGTAAAATTTGTGCAAAAAGCTGATTTATGGAGACTTATACTGAATTTGTTTCTCCAAATTTAGATTTTTTTGTTATTATAGTAACCTATGGTTTATCCATCCAGCATGGAGCATGTTAGTAAATAAACCACGATACAAATAACAAAAACTCACTTGCTTGGCGTCGAGTTTCAGATATAATTTTGTAAGCAATTTTTATTGAAGGGAGGATCTAAAATCGACAAGTAATGTAAATTACGTATAAAAGGACGCGCCAACAAAGTGAATTTTAGGTTAAGTATGGGCGGTTTGTATACGTTTATGCCTCATTCAAAATGGACACGGTTTAGATATAGTGCAAAAGATACAAAAAAAATAAAAAAAGATCTGTTACAACGCCATAATAACGTAACAGCGTTTGTATGAAAAGTAAGACGGATTAGCCGCTCTTAATGTTAGACGTGACATGGCTGTGGCCAGTGGCTTCATTATATTCATGTGCCCTTTGTAAATAACTGTACGTCTGTTCTTCCAGAAACTTCATGATAGACACATATCGCCTGAACCCGACCGAGTACCTCACCAGCACGGCCAGCCGCCGCAACCTCGCCGGCGACGTCTGTGCCATCATGCGGGTCCACGGCTTCCTGGAGCAGTGGGGCCTTATCAACTACCAGGTACTGCACCATGCTTGGAATAGCGATATTTTCTAATACCGGTTCGACTGACCTTGACGTGGTACCGGTATACCTTTGGTATACGTAAACTACACAAGTAAACTATACCGGTATATTTATCGGTATCGGTATTTTCAATAAGTATCGGTATAATGACATATGAAGCACTTAAATATCTGTATGAACAACTCAATTCCTCAGGAGCACCACAGTCTCACCACCTACACACTGTATACACGGTCCGGTGTCCTTAGGAGCACCGCACCACTACATACATACACAAACACTACTCACACACATCACTCTCTCTCTCTCTCTCTCTCTCTCTCTCTCTCTCACTCTCTCTCTCTCTCTCTCTCTCTCTCTCTCTCTCTCTCTCTCTCACTCTCTCTCTCTCTCTCTCTCTCTCTCTCTCTCTCTCTCTCTCACACACTCACATAGGTAACCTTGTCATGTATAATTATATTATTTTTGTTATTTTGTTTTATGTCTTAAGATGGAACATAATAATTTTGTTCGCGGAGGAGGGCGCTGACTCTGCTACATTTTTAACTTTTGCGGTAGTCAGCCCACAATTTTATTGTACTGTATACTTAATGTTTGGTTCCAAATAAAGACATTTGTATTTGTATTGTAATTTCGTGCAAGAGAAACAGCTTCTACAGCTATTATTATTACCGGTACAAGCACTGTCCTGCGCACAATTGTTCCTAGACTAGTAATAACACAACGGAAATTCTTGAGGTTTAATTGTTCAAAAGCATTTAATTTAATGCTGGACAATAGGGTATATGCATCGATTTTTTTTATTGTTTTAATCGATTCTTCAGGTCATTTTTTAACCGAGGAATGATAAGACGCTCACTGAATTTCGCATTAACAAGGTAAAAAACACAAATCAAAACTACAATCATTTTCGGGTGATAAAAACGCTGCCATATTGGCGCCATGTTTATGTGACGTCGACGTACACACTCGATTAAAACCTTTGGTGACGACCTCGGTAGTGATCATCTCAGGAAAGAGGTTTTCCGAAAAAACTGAAAATAATCGACAATACGAAATGTCAAGTGGGCAGAGAATAGTGTCAAATCAAGGTGCAGCAAGCAGAATAAAAAAAGAAGAAACGTGTACAGTGATGTCACGTCCGCTCTAGTCAATGGCGTAGCGTTTTGAAATTTTGCGATTGAGATTTAAAATATCAATTTTTCAATGCTTAAATTCTACAATAAAAACATCTCAAAATGCAAAAATAAATATGTAGATATGTTTCTATATCAATAGAGAATACGTATATATTTTTTTAGCCATTTTGAAATCACCTGCATATACCCTATTGTACTGTATACTTAATGTTTGGTTCCAAATAAAGACTTTTGTGTATGTATTTGTATTGTAATTTCGTGCAAGAGAAACAGCTTCTACAGCTATTATTATTACCGGTACAAGCACTGTCCTGCGCACAATTGTCAAAGTCAAAGTCAAAGTCAAATCGTTTATTTCTTTAGACTTACACAATAAGTACTTAGACAAGTCAAATTCTTACTATATAAACAGCTTGATAATTAGTTATTACTATGAAACAAGAAATAAGGTGCAATTGACTCTGATTCACTTCAATTTTTGTCCACTAGCGCAAGAATAATGACGAATGTTCCTAGACTAGTAATAACACAACGGAAATTCTTGAGGTGAAATTCTCAGGTTTAAGAATATTTTATTTCTCACTAAATAAATTCACTTACATGAGAAAACATAGTTTTTAACATAGTAGGGCTAACGTATACTAAAGAACTTAAGCAAAATAAAAAGATAATTTTTATACAATATTAGTGGGTAGTTTGAAGAACATGCCGTAATGGAATGTCTTTATCGTCTAAAACAATAGCCGCTTGACTATGACGCGGATCTAGCACAACTGGAAGTGGGTGGCAGGTTAAATTGTTCAAAAGCATTTAATTTAATGCTGTACAATTCACACAGCGTTACCTAGCCCCAAGCTAAGCAGAGCTTGTGTTATGGGTACTAGATAACTTTGAATGAATGCATGGAGCGCGCTAGGGATTGCAAATTCCCGGTTTTTCGAGGAACCGAGAATCCCGGGAAATGTTAAAGTCGGAACCGGGAAATCCCGGGAATTCCCGGGAAATATATTTATTTTGTATTTTTACTGAAATTAGATAATTTAACTGCCTCTTAAGCCATGTCGCTTATATCACCTGTTAAAACATACCTTTATCGCATAGGTATGCGATATATGGTATATTAGAGCTGTATTTCTATACATCTGTTAAAATGAATATCAAGCTCTTAATTCAATGTGGTCGATGTCTTTTGTTCCCTCGTTCGACAACAAGCTTTAAAACTTTTCGTTCTAAAGAGTCGTGACTGAATCCAGCACCTTCATTTACTGCACTACCTACAACAACACTCTCAAGGCAGCAAAACTACATGAGGCTGGACTTGATCTTGATAAACAGAAAGTATCTTTGTGTGAAAATCGCCGAATATATGAATTAATTGTTACAAAAAAGCTATTTTAAATCAAATTAATCGGTTTCAAATTGTTATTTTTATCATACTCAAAACACGCTTTGGTCTATCCAGTTCAAAGATTTATTACGAAATGTTGATTCAATTTAAGGTTCAATCACTTAAAGTACGTAAGTTTTTTTCTTCAAAATGGAGGTACATTATGCATGCACACGGAAGCTTGATTTGGGCACTCTCTTATACATTTTGGACTGTTTCCATTCATCTTTACCACCCTGACTTTACAGCCGCGGGTGGGCTTAGATCTGGTAAAATGCGCCATTCTCTAATATTTTTGGCTGTTTTTACTGCCAGCCGGACACTGCAATTGCCTTTAGGTCTTGTTGGACTCCATCGACCCACCTGGGTATCAGATATAGGCCCTCGTAGGTCGCTGAGATCCATCAGTATGCCGTCAACGCTCACGGCGGCGATAGGTAGCTTTTGTACCGTACTGTATGTCAGATGCACACGAGATAAATATGAAAAGATGGGGGAGCGCTATCTCGTGATGTCAAAGAAAGCTTTGAATGTAAAAGTGATCGCGATAGTAGATTTAATATTATTATCGATCCATTAATAATAAATTTGCAGAACGACTCCAATTCAACTCCAATGGCGAAACTGAAGTAGAATCTATGTCAGAATATCTGTAGAAAATTTAGTTATAGAAAAATATAATCGTTACATAATATAAACATTTCGTTTACCTACGATATCCGACAATATCAATCTCATGTGTACTCTTGCTCTTTTTTCCCCGGTCCCCACCTCGCCGCACTTTCCTAAGGAGCGGTACAGCGGTTTCGGTCGAACTATACCAATAGTTATAAAAATTAAATGAAAATGAGAAGCTTGTATAACTATTGGTAACACCAATTTGGACACAGAAGGTGACTACGTTTAATTTGGTTTTTTCCTGCCTTTCTTGACTCTTATTACAAGGCGTGGTAAGCATGTTTCATGGCAGTTAATTTCGCCCTATCAGATCCAAATCATCGGCATAACCCAGAACTTGAACTGATTTCAAAGGAATGGTATCTTTCATTTAAATTTTTGAGTTTTTCTGCACTTGTCAAGTCTATATTGAAGAGTAGGAATGAAAGAACGTCCTTGACAAGGACCACCGAAATTTCGGAAGGGCTCTGATATATCGTTCTGCACCCTGACAACACTAGCCGAACTTCTCAGATTCATTTTGGTGAATGCTGTTTACTGTTTGATTGCAGGAAAAATAATTACTGATTGAAATCAAGTGATATAAATCATGTCAACCCTGCCCAGTACCGCGTAGGTACCCGATATATTTGAAATGCTATAAGACGAAATGAAATATATTAAGTTATGCCGTTTCGGTATTAGTATATAAATTTCCCGAAATTCCCGAATTTCCCGGGAAATGAATTTGGATTTCCCGGTTCTCAAATGGGTCAAAAATTTCGGGAATTCCCGGGAATTTCGGAACCGGGAATTCCCGGGACCAAACCCTAGAGCGCGCAAATGAGAAACCAGCATCTAGACGCGTACTTCGATTTCTCTAAATATCACCATCTATACACTCCGTCATTTCGAACTCTAGTTCTAAACAGTATAATGTTTATTTCAGCTGGATTCGGAGTCTCGTCCCACCGCGATGGGCCCGCCCCCCACCTCCCACTTCCACGTGCTGTCGGACACTCCCTCCGGCCTGCAGCCGCTCATCGCGCGTCCCAGCCAGCCGGGCCAGCCACGCGCAGGCATGTCACTGTTTACCTCACAGGCTACGTTACATTCACGCTTAATGCACTGACGCGCGCATGAAGTCGGTTTCATTTCAACTTTCAGCTGGCAACGCCCCTCGAGCGCACGAACTGCCTCACCTTTCGAGACAAGGCAGCTCGTGCGTTCCTTCAACTTCTTTGTGAGTGCCGTCTGAGCGTTTCGCTTCATTATTTTGAATAAATTATTATTAATATTATTATTATTCATCGCGCCAACGCACACCAACGCGCTCAGGTGAATCGGAACGGGGCTTCGAGCGCGCATAGCTCGTGCAGTGCGTCAGCGCTATAATAAGCATGAATTGGAACGTACCCTCAATCTCAACTAGCAAATGCAGGTTCTAGTAATACAAATTATAAACGCCTCTCTCACAACAGAATACAATAATAATGCCCTCCTAGCCGAATTTCGGCCATGGCGGCCTCAATGAACACTAGCCAGGTGCCCGCCCAGGACATATTAAAGTGCACAAGTGATTCACTTTCATAATCCGATGGGACGATAAACTGACCGGGGAGAGGTTAGGTGCAGGGCCAACAGCTTAACGTTCTTTCCGAGGCACGGGGGTGTAACACCCCTAACTTCCTGACACCGGGCTGCTACTGTGATTTTTTCTTGCTAGATAAACCCCGATAACAACTATTGGCTCGACCCAATCCTCGACCTCGACCCTCGTTGAACATGTTGACCGCTACGAGGCAGTCAGAATACAATAAATGATAGAGTGTTACTACTATTTCAGCTGAGAACGTGCCCAAATTGGAGCCAGGTTTACCCAACGGTGCCGACCCCGGCGCAGTGCCGCCCCTAGCGAGCAACGGCCCAGCGCCAGTGAAGGCGGAGCCGATCGCCGACTTCGGTGTCAATCCCGGCCTTAAACTGGACCAGGTAAGGTCCAGAGTTGCATACCACTATATCTTGTACATAATACTCCTAATCAAACTACTTGCTTATATTAGTCCACTGCTGGACATAGGCCTCCCCTAATGAGCGTCATAGCGCCCTGTCTTCGGCTTGACGCATCCAGCATCTGCCTGCAGTCTTTAGCAGATCGTCATCCCACCTGGCCGGAGGGCGCCCTACACTACGTTTGCCGAGTCGCGGTCTATGTCCAGCAGTGGACTAATATAGGCTGATGATGATGATGATGAAACTACTTGCTTACTTGCTGTATTGTCTATCAACACATGTAACTATACCGTGTCCATTTTGAATGAAGCATAAACGTAAACAAACCGCCCATACTTAACCTAAAATTCACTTTGTTGGCGCGTCCTTTTATACGTAATTAACATTACTTGTCGATTTCAGATCCTTCCGTCAATAAAAATTGCTTACAATTATATCTGAAACTCGACGCCAAGCAAGTGAGTTTTTGTTATTTGAATCGTGGTTTATTTACTAACATGCTCCATGCTGGATGGATAAACCATAGGTACTTACCTAAAGATACATTTATTTGACCAAAACAGGTGACTACATAGGTAGGTATCATTTTATGGACCTACCTCTGTAGTCACCTGTTATCTTTTACCTTACTTAAATCGACAAATGCGTTTCGGTAGGCTAGATTGGCACTCAGATAAATGAGTCTCTCTACTCCCGTATGTGAGCGATCTAACTTGATTTGAGGACTGGGGCGCGTAGTTTTTAGAAAATTTCGACAAAATCAGTCATTGCTTAAAATTCAAAGATTTTAGGAGGCTGTGGTTATGGTTATGGCGTTCATTAAAGGAGGCCTATGTCTTGCAGTGGACTAACATAGAGTTCGGGCACTTCTGTACTGTAAACTAGTATCTTTTTCAATGGTACTAAGGACACATAGTAGTATCACTTGTACCATTGATGGTACAAATCAATGGTACTATAGACACAGGGGGAATGAAACTCCCGAAATGATAGAATAACTTGTATTAATAACTTTACAGTTGTTTTGGGATTAGGGTTCAGGATGGACAATCGTTTAGCTCCACGAGTCAGAATCGAATGAATATTGTAAACTGTCAAAATATTTACAAATCCCTGCTCTAAAACAGGAACTGTCTTAGGGATTGCTGTTCATTTTCAGTCAGGCGTAAACACATAAGATAACAGCCAAACAAATGCCTGCACTAAAACACGAACTGTCTTAGGATTGCTCTTCATTTTCAGTCAGGCGTAAACACATGAGATAACAGCCAATAAGGCGCTTATCAGGGCCTCCTCGTTATCTCCTGCATCCAGCTGTGGACCAATAAACGTTGTTGAGGGTAAACACAGGATGATGAAAATGTTGTGGTTTAAAAAAGTTAAAAGTTAATCTTTCGTTTCAGTACCGCGGCGGTCCCCGCGGCCGCGAATGGACGGAGCAAGAGACCCTGCTCCTCCTAGAGGCGTTGGAGCTGCACCGAGACGACTGGAACCGAGTCGCGGCGCACGTGGGCACGCGCACCCAGGACGAGTGTATACTGCACTTCCTGAGGCTGCCCATAGAGGAACCCTACCTCAACGATCCTGCGTCAGGTGAGACAGTGCACAGACAGACTGGCGAAGTACAATACAAAATACTTTATTGTACACACAAACATTACTGTACGAGCTGTACAGATTTAGCTAGCTAGAAAGAATGCGGCAAACGTGGATTGCACGTCCGTTACGTGATCGTATATTTTACTTAGTTCTAGCTTAAACATCGATTAAACACTCTCTTACTAGAAGTCAACAAGTTTGGTTGTATTATTCTCCCTGGAGATCAACCCTTGTCAGCTCGAAGCTATAGGGGAGCAACCCTTAGCTTCTTCTCAGCTCATAGCTACCTCTAGCTCATCTCAGCTTACTTACTGTTAGGCAAACTGCCGAAACAACTACAGTACAAAAGATATCACATAAAACAAAAGTTCAATGGGCAGCCTTATCGCTTAGAAGCGATCTCTTGCAGGCAACCTTGGGATAGATAGTATTTTGTGAATTTAAGAAAGACAGGGGTGTACCAATCAATCAATAATTTATTGCGTGAAATACATGTTATAAAAGTTGATTTATTATAATAGAATGTCACAATGTATTCTGCCCTATTCGGCGTGCAATAGTGTGGGTTATTAATAACATTAATAACACACACCAAATATATCTTAGATAAATATTGACAAAACTATGTGAAAAGCGAGAACGTTGGTATTCTTTCAATAGAAACTATGTTCATAGTTAACCCGCATTCATAATTAATTCTTAAAAATACGACGGTTTTTTTTAGGGACGCCTACCTACCTACCTATGTATACAGGGTGGGTCAAATTTTTGGCCCCTTAAGGTAGCTACCGTTTCTTTTGTAGTTAGAAGGTTTTGTTCTGTATATACATAAATGTGTATACAGTCGTTCGACGAACGCATTTTGACGTGGTTTTGACATGGCAATGATGCGGGGGCAAAGGACGGGAGGGTGAAAAAACATTGTTTTCCAATACTAAAAGTGACTTTTCTATTCAGGTGGCGTCCTTGGACCTCTGGCGTACCAGCCCATTCCATTCAGCAAGACGGGCAACCCCGTGATGAGCACGGTGGCTTTCCTAGCCTCGGTGGTTGACCCGCGCATCGCCTCCAAGGCTACGAGGGCCGCTATGGATGAATTCGCCGCCATCAAGGTACAGTGACTTCATTCTATTTGATTGCACTAGTATTGACCTTACTTTAGCCATGTACAAATTCTAACCCGGCCACATGATCGGGTTAGAATTTGCACCATTCCGGCTCTTCCCGCGGGTGTCGTAAGAGGCGACTATGGGATATCTACCGGGGGCGGGCGGCAGCGCCTCCCACAAAACAATTCTACCACTAAACTGCGATCCCTAACCCGCATGTCCCGCGTGGGGATTATGGGCATTACCTCCCATGTGATAACAGGCGCTTATCAGAGGGAAACCTGCGTCCAGCAGTGGGCTTAATATAGGCTGCTGAGGTTGAGGTTGAGGAGTCTTGACTACCGTTCTAGCCGAGACTGTCGTGGCGTGAGAATATACCTATACACTGTATTAAGTATATATTATCAGTTATCTAGTACTCATAACATAACACAAGCTCTGGTTAGCTTGGGGTCAGATAATGCTGTGTGAATTGTCCAGCATTATTATTATTATTACTTCCCGTTCAAATAAGCGAGGTTCTTGTAATAGACGACTTAGGGAACTTAAGAATATACTAGTCATCGGCGCGAACTCGTCGGTGGGTGCGGCGAAATGTATGTCTCCTGAAGTAGTGCGAACACTCGCTAGGATGAAATGCACAATGATTATTTCGTAAAACGGCTGCGTAAAAACATTATAACCGGCCTTGAGCACAAGGGTTATTTTTTTGCCGAATTCAAAATAGGAGCAGGTTCTCAATTCGACTATATTTTTTTTATGCTTCAAACTTTTGACTGGGTGGTCCGTTTTTGATGATTCTTTTTTTTATATGAAAGCTGGCGCTTCCCGTGTGGTCCTATTTTAGTTTGGTTTAGTTCTGACCATGGGATCCACTCAGTTAAAACATCTGATGAGGTAAAAACATAAAATAAAAACAGTCGAATTGAGAACCTCCTCCTTTTATGAAGTCGGTTAAATTGTTTTTATGTAAGATTTGTATTAACTAACTACATTATAATGCACACAGATCCCCATGTTCAATCCAACGATCCTATCCATCCACGGTTGTCACATTTTTGTAATGTTTATTTTGTTTCTATCTATCTATCTTAAATGAGTTGTTTTCCGCAGGATGAAGTACCGGCAGCTATGATGGAGGCTCACGTGAAGGCGGCGGGCGCGCACGGACCCAACGCCGCGCTGGAGGCCACTGGCATAGCGGGCACCGCGCCAGAACCTTCCGGTACTTACACTCACACTTTACTGCACTCACACTTTACTGGCTGTGTGGCGCTGGCTTAGAACTTGCACCACCCCAACTCTTCCCGCGGGTGTCGTAAGAGGCGACTAAGGAATATCCACCGGGCAGCGGGCAGCAACGCCCCCTGCAGAACATGTACACTACCAAACTGCGATCCTCAACTCGCATGCCCAGCGTAGGGATTATGGGCATTACTCTCCATGAGATAAACGCCACTAAGGCGCTTATCAGGAGGAGGCCTGCGTCCAGCAGTGAACCGATACAGGCTGTTGAGGTTGAGTTTTACTGCACGGCCACAGAGGAGGCCAGACACAGAACGGGGCTGAACCGTCTCATCGAGGCTTCTACCCCATCCAAACCCACAGAAACGCTGTAACGAAGCTGTCAGTCACCAAAAGTCCTGCTCCGATACTTCAAGAAGATGGGCTGGTTAGGGCCTACTTAGGCATGGGTATAATGCACAATACACTTCTATGTGAAACCACAAGCACGATGTTCAAGATGAGCCGAGAGGACCTAAGAACGATGGTGGGCATCATCACAGGCCACTGAATTGAACCATCAGCTTTTTAAGACTAGGGTATTAACACAGTATAGAATAGAATAGAATAGAAAAAACATTTAGTACCTTTAACTGAGGATTTTGTTATTTTAGTACATAAGCCCACTCGGGTAATTTCTAACAAATCGGATAATTTCTAAAGAAATCGAACTTCGCAATCAGTGGAC
This sequence comes from Eupithecia tripunctaria, assembly GCA_955876795.1. Classification (NCBI taxonomy): domain Eukaryota; kingdom Metazoa; phylum Arthropoda; class Insecta; order Lepidoptera; family Geometridae; genus Eupithecia; species Eupithecia tripunctaria. The sequence goes on along the minus strand of OY041619.1, from coordinate 12,492,703 downwards.
GAATACGGGCTCATAATAAAAGATTATGATGCTTTATGAAAAACTAGCTGCGCCCCGCGGCTTCACACGCGTTGTTCCTATGGAAACGTTTAAAGGTGGTTTTTATTCCACAGGAACTGATTTATAGTATAAAAAATTGCCTATGTTTGATTCCAGTATTAGAATTACCTGTATGCAAATTTCAGATCCGTTCAAAAGTTTTGGCGTGAAGAGGTAATAAACATCCATCCATCCATATATACAAACTTTCGTATTTATAACATTAATGTGATGTGATGTCCAGTATATATTAAAAACTATTTTTGAATTTTGTCAGGTGAGAAGAAAGAAGGCGGCGATGTAAAGAGCGAGCCCATGGAAGTAGAAGAAGGCGAGATGAAGGTTAAAGACGAGCCGGCCGAGGCAGCGACGTCCGCGCCGCCCGCCGCTGACGACAAGGAACCCAAGGAGGAACCGGCTGAGACCGCGCCAGGTTTGTACCAACACTAGTGATACAGCTCAAATCCTCCGTACTGTATAGTTGCTATATGCGGCGATAAGCGGCTAGCTTCACGCTCAATGAACGAACCAGAGGGCCTAGACAATGTAACAATCGATGTCGAAAGCGATAGTAGAAAAGTCCAAAAATGTATGGGTTTGACATATGCCTTAGATATGTCATGTGATCAGTTTCGAATTTTTCCCTACGAATCTTTCAATTTTTCGATTCGCTTCATAGCGGATGCCGGTTGGCTAGGCCCTCTGTTATTAGCATCATTCCGGACGCTGATATGAATAGAAAATGCATTTAACATACGAGTGTGTTTATATTTTATGAGTTTTTTTTATTGCTGTAATAGTTATATTTTGTAAAGCTTAGGTAGAGATACGAAGCTGCCCTTTTTGGCCACCAAGCTCTATTTTTGCATCTCTGCCTAAACAATACAAGATAAAACTATTACAGAGGTATTAAAAAAATCTTATTAAAGATACCACAAACTGTACGATAGATTTATAAAATTTCCTTTGTTAAACATAATAATATGATAAAATAGGTAGCGCTGTCATATTGGCTCGGGTAGGCATTTGATGGCAGTTCCCACTTAGAACAGAATGGTTCGGTTTATAATCCCAACATTTATTTTACTCAATTTATATTTTTTTATTTCGATATTACAACAAACACAATAAAATATTTATTTCTTTAACTTAATGTGTATAATATAACGGTGTTTGAGATTCACTTTTAAGTTGGAGATATTGTTTATTGTTTATTAAGTAACTGACACGATTTTACCAAACCAATTACATTAGTTACTTACTTATGATTATAACACAAAAATTATAATTAATAAACAAATTAAAATTAATATCAATAGATGTATAATATTAAACATTTAAAAATCAAACAACTCCTCATATAGATATACCTGTGTTAGGGAATCCCGCTATCATTAAGCAATAATTAAAGTGATATCTATCTGACAGCAGAAGGCACCGGCACCGTGGACGCCAAGCTGCAGTCCGCCGCCGCCGCCGCGCTGGCCGCCGCCGCCGTCAAGGCGAAGCACCTCGCCGGCGTCGAGGAACGCAAGATCAAGTCGCTGGTGGCCTTGCTGGTCGAGACGCAGATGAAGAAGTTGGAGATCAAACTGCGGCACTTCGAGGAGTTGGAGGCTACGATGGAGAGGGAACGAGAGGGTAAGATAACTTTAACTAACACACATATTGTCTACAAGGAAACCAACATTTTTAATATCAACCAGCTATATACTTACCTCACGTGCATTCTTGTGAGGAAAATAGTGACTAATAAAATACATACGCAAATCATACTAACAAAGACGACCTCTGTGGCGCGGTGGGCGAAGGTCCGCCTGCGACGCAGGAGGTTGCGGGTTCGATTCCCGCCTCGGGACAAATATTTGTACGATCTGCAGATATTTGTTCAGGGCGTTCTGGATGTTTTCTATGTATAATAAAAAATATCTATCTATGTAGTGTATTGTATTATGTATATCAGTTATCTAGTACCCATAACACAAGCTCTGCTTAGCTTGGGGCTAGATAATGCTGTGTGAATTGTCCAACATTATTTATTTATTTATTTATTTATTTAAAGAAAACCTATACCTACAATTTAAGAAATAAAAATAAGCTTAAACTAAAGAGTCCACGGACCAACTATGGAAAACGAAGCATCATGTATGAAGGTGCACAGATTTATAATAACTTACCGAATTATATTAAAAACTGCTTATCAATACACATATTTAAGAAAAAATTAAAACATCATATTTATGACAAAATTTGCTAGCAAACGGTACCTGACTCACTAAAATAACAAAAACAAAACTTAACCTTAAGCTAACTACCTTATGTATTATAATATAAGTACCTAACATTATAATAACTAGTTAAGATTATAGGCTTAAGAATAATGTATATACATTCTCATTAAAGTGAACTGTGTTCTTGTGAGAAATAAAATTCGTTAAACTGACTTTGATGTACCATCGCCGAACGTAACGCCTATCCAGTTTGAAACTATTTTGCTTTGCTTTAAAAACAAAAGATATCGAGCAAGCCGGGGTTGGCAACTAGTCACTTCACAGAAAAATCACCCTAGTGGTGGTGAGGCGCATTTTTTGCTGACTATACCTACGGAGAGCTTTTTGGTCTGGTTGAACTATGTCTTTATAAAGATAACACCTATTTCTGCAATAAATGTGTTGAACTAATAATACATTACCGCAGCCAATAAACCAACAAGTCCAGAGTTTGTAGGATATATTATATCGGGTTATAATGGTGTCTATTCAGATGTTGCCAAAACTAGACTAAACTAATCTGAAAGAACTAAAAATGATGCCATCCTTATTGTTATGGCAGGGTCAGTGACATTTTTAGTACTGTCAAATTAGTTTAGTTTAATTTTGGCGACATCTGAATAGACGCCAATATATGATAAACTCATTATGAGTGTAAGCGGGTTAACTACGAACCTTGTTTGTGTTGGAAGAACACCAACGTTTGCTCGAAGGGATGCGGAACGCGCGCGTCTAGAACCGCATTCGCCTCATAATGAATTCGTCAAACTACGAAAGTTTCTATAGTAAAATATGATATTGTCGTTTCTTAGTAAGCGTATTAATCTTCTGTTTGATTTCCCCAGGTCTGGAGTACCAGAGACAGCAGCTGATCCAAGAGCGGCAGCAGTTCCACCTGGAACAGCTGAAGGCAGCGGAGTTCCGCGCGCGGCATCAAGCTCATCAGAGGTATGTTTGACAAGCCAGTGGTACTGATGGCATTACGCTAACATCATCTAGCTGCGCCCTGCGGCTTCGCACGCGTTGTTCTTATGGAAACGTTTAAAGGTGATTTCTATCCCACGGAAATTGATGGGATGAAAAGTAGACTATGTTTGATTCCAGGATTAGAATGCAAAATTTCAGCCCGACCCGTTCAGTAGTTTTTGCTTGAAGGAGTAACAAACACACATCAATATATTCTTACACTTTTCTCACTTTTCGAAAACTTTCGTTTTTAATATTAGTAAAATTCTACACATAGCATAGAAATTTTGAGTTTTTTATCTTAATACATAACCGAAATGAAAACATCCACATTTTAAATTATAAAGGTAAAAAAAGTAAAACGGCACTCAGTTTCGGGTGATAAAAACGTGAAGTCACGATTCGATTGCCAATAGTGTTGCGTTTAGAAATTTTGCGATTAAGATCTGAAATATCTACTTTTCAATTATTTAATTTAGCAATAAAAGTATTTTAAAAATACGTACAGATATATTTCTTTATCAATAGATATTACATAAAATATAATGTATATTGTCTTGTGTGTCCAGTCAGTAAAAAAATAAATTTTATAAATTTGTATAACGAGTATATCGGTTATCATAAAAGTGCAAAATAATACAAATAATAGTTAAAAAATTACTTATTACTTTTTGACGTATTATGTTATTTGATTCAAAATAATTTTCATTAAATAACCAGCTCGGTGAAGGTCGTTGTATAGCGGGATCCTATAACTATAAGGCGAGAATTTTAAGCGCGGCATCTACTGTAATAATATTGTCCACGTGCACAAAGCTCGTTACAACAGTTACAGTTACAACCAAAAAACATTAAAATAGTATCTGATGTTCCACGAACGCGTTCGTGATTAAGGGGAGAACCAGTATGCCGAGTGTCGCCCGCCATACAATTTACTAAAACAGTTTGCGTTACTTCATTTTCAATGGAAATGTGACAGCAGCGCTCCAAGCGGGAAATTTACACATATGTCGAATTTCCATAGAAAATAAAGTAACTCGAATTTTGTAGTAAACAGTATGGCAGTACACACTTGGCAAACTGGCGTCTTCACTAACGTGTTTGTGAAGATGGGCAGGACCTGCAGTTAACGTAGTCTGTTCAAAAAGAGAAGAGTCGTGGGAATTGAGGGCGCTCGTGTGCCAATCTACAACTTTTGTTGCGTTGGCAACACTGCTCTGTCATTGCAGTACAACTAAAAGTGTTAGTTCAACATAACGCCACGACTCTTCTCTTTTTGAACACACTCTAGCCAATTACCAATAAGTATACAATATAGATTTTAACCCCTTTATTCACAATGGTCTGCTTACATAAAGCAGCTGCTAAGTAGTGTTATTTCTCAGTCTGGCTTATGTCAATAGAAGACGGGGCGAGATTTAGCAGTGTGCAAAGTTCGCGGACTATTATGAATGGGGTCAATGATTATTTATTTTTAATATGATATATTCCCAACAGGATGCAAGCGGAAGGTGGCGCCGCGCCCGCCGCGGAGCAACCGCCGCCGGAAGCCGCACCGCCGGTGGCGCCACCTACACACGCGTAGACTCCTCTACTGTGAGATGACAAATTTATCTGTAGAAATGATTTAACCTACGCGGTTAGTAAACATAGCTCCTTACTTATAAATCTTATATTATAAAAATATGTCTAAGTTAAGCAATGGCTAAGCATTGCATGTATGTATGAATGTGAGATTGCCGTTATAATTTTTTGTGACAAAAATAAAATAGACGGGTTTTTAAAAAAATGTTGTTAATTTTTCGGTATACCTAAGTATAGAAAAATCTTAATTAAAATAATCAAGTTATTGGTAAAAAGGTCAGCCAATTAAACATAATAATAAGATTATATTTATTATACATTATATAAAGTAAAAAAATTATATCAATATAAATCGCTCGAAATCTTCTCGAAAACAAAACGTAACGAAACCTTCTCGATTATCGATCGGTTCTAAGGCCCTAGGACTAATTCTTCTAAGTTAATTGCTTCATCAGAACTGTGGTATCACATTTGAAAACCCATTTCTTCAGTCTGGCATTCCGGGAATGACACTTGCTTACGTCAAGTTACGCCATCCAGCAACCAGCCATTGCAAGAAAATATTAAATAATTTCAGTTCTCAATTTTGTTTGTTAGATCAGTAAAATATTTTTAAACGAACATGAGTAAATGTGTAAAATAATAATTGGTTACAAAATCACATACATTTGTAGTTTTATTCGATTAGTACAGGTAAATACACAAGGAGTTAGGATTTTGGGCGGACGGCAAGTTGCCGACTGCAAAGAAACTGGGGCCTGATTCCACTAATACAATCGCCTCACTATGACAATATTATCAGTCATTATCGCGTTACAATCACCGCTATTGACACCTTTTGGTATTCTACTAACACGATCTTTTTTGTTTATGCCGTATCGATGACTAGGTATTACGATTATGATTATATGCCCCACAACATTATTGACACGATATTATAAGACATAGAGATTGTAATCTTATGGTATTGGAATACCAAATATATTTACGACTAAATCTCTATCTTAAACGTATGGCGCCATTATAGATTTTGTTGACAGTCGACGGCTGTTGTTGATTGCCGTCAAATCAACGGCCGTGTATACGAGCCCTTAAGAGCGGTCAACCCGCCTTACTTTTCATACTCGTTTTTGTTCAATGCTCTTACGTGATTATGGAGTTGTAACAGATCTTTTGACAAATCTGAGGGACGTCGTAGAGGTCATAAAGTCATTAAAATGGAATTGGGCTGGGCACATGTGCACGATGGAAAATAATCTCCCTGATTCTACTCTCCGTTGGACCAAAAAATCACAGAGTGGATCCCAAGAGATCGAGCGGAGAAGAGATAGCAAGACATATTTACGAAGAGAGCTGGTCCTAACTGGATGACAATGGCCAGAGATAGGAAAATGTGGAAGGAACTGGGGGAGGACTACGACAAAAATGGCGACTACTTACTCAAATAAATGTTTGAAAATAGATGTACATAAGTAGGTAAATAAGAAGTAGAAATAAAGGCTACTTTTATTTTATTTTATTCAACTGATCTTTTATTTGAAACGTTTAACTAATAGATAGGTATTTTGTGCACTATATCTAGGTTTCTATCATAACAATAAATCTAAATTTGGAGAAACAAATTTAGTATAAGCGTTCATAATGTATTCATAAATTGTAAAAGTAAAGAAAATATTTAGATAGAAACTTTGCAAGTGTAATAATAATAGAGGTTCTAAACGAAAAAGTTTTTTTTTACAAACTTGTAAGGCTTACTGAAAAACACGTATTTCCTGGAACAAGTTTTTTGAAATTTCCGCACACTATTCTACCTATGGTTTATCCATTTTGAATGAAGCATGTTAGTAAACAAAGTACGACACAAATAACAAAATCTCACTTGCTTGGCGTCGAGTTTCAGATATAATTGTAAGCAATTTTGATTGAAGGGAGGATCTAAAATCGACAAGTAACGTAAATTACTTATAAAAGGACGCGCCAACAAAGTGAATTTTAGGTTAAGTATGGGCGGTTTGTTTACGTTTGTGCTCCATTCAAAATGGATACGATATAGGGGCGACTACCCGCGAGTGAGCGGCGAATGTAACCGAATGCCAACGGAGCGATCGGGCGCTTTCTCTCTCTTTTCGTTTGCCTCTTGTTCTAATATTGCGCTGGATGAAACAACAAGCTTTTCAATCACGCTCGCGTTGGCGATAGTAACACCGGGGACCCCTTAACGCTACTGAGGGCCTAGACAATGTAACAATCGATGTCGAAAGCGATAGTAGAAAAGTCCAAAAATGCATGGGTTTGACAAATGCCTTAGATACGTCACGTGATCTGTTTCTATCATAGAGTTTATATAGTACTAGGTTTCTATTTTTTCCCTACGAATCTTTCAATTGTTTTCGATTGGCTTCAGAGCGAATGCCGGTTGGCTAGTCCCTCAGGTAACAACAGAATACAGATTCGTCTTCCCATTCGCTATAACGCGATGACGTAGGCTTGTGTCAGCCACGTGACCGTTGTGCCTCGGAATTTCATACCTGTCACCACTTGGTTCAAAAATTAGAAAATATTAGCATAGGGCCTGCATAGGGTCCAGTCCACAGTAGGTAACCAGTAAAAGATCTAGGTCTACACGTTCAAAAACAGAAAAAAAGATTTTTTTTGTTCATAGGGGAGACCGGGGTTTAATGTGCCAGGGGTACGTTGTTCCTATGCATACAATATAACATGATTTTCACCTTGTTAACACTTAAGAACCTACATATATTATAATATTTTATTATAAAAACGATCGTAGTTTGACGAATTCATTACGGATGTAAGCGAGTTAACTACAGTATATTATAATACTACTAGCTTTTGCCCGCGGCTTCGCACGCTCTATTCAAGTAGCCTATGCCCGTTCCCGGGATACCGTTTACCTCCCTGCCAAATTTCATCAAGATTCGTTCAGCCGAGAACTAAAAACTATCCTAGGTACGTACGTCTCCTGGTTCTAAGCTCCTCCCCCCCCCCCCCCCCCCCAATTTTCAGCCAAATCGGTTCAGCCGTTCTTGAAATAGTGTAACTAACACGACTTTCTTTTATTTATATAGATTTTACTACTCGCTTTGGTCATTATATCCATAAATAATGGTTTATTTTGTTTTCGTGTAATGGCACTTAAAATGTATACATAATAAGCTTCAATAAAGGGTACCATGTAACAATTTGCTTGCCAATTAACTATGCTTATTTATGTTATTATTGTAAACTAGCCGACAGCAACTGTCAGCTTTGTTCAAAATACAAAAATACAATCTATGTAATATTTTAAATGCCTAGGAACCGCATTTAAAATATTACATTAACCTGTCATTTTATTAGCTTAGGTTATTTTCGTAAACAAATTGTCTGCTTGGTAAGTTAAATTTTAAGATATAAGAATACAATCTCGGGTAGGCATAAGCAAGGCAATTAGTTTAATTTTATAGTAAAATATTAACCGATAAATAATTGAAAGAAATGTTCTTGAATGCTTAAAGATTGACCGCAAGCGAAGCAAGTCTAATCTATGTTTATAAATGCTACATGGTTTAAAAACACTTCAAAACAATGAATATACAGATGTCGGAAAGCAAACTGTTTCATCTTTTTTACTTTTATAGTAGAGTCCTTTAATTTCTTAATTAATGTCCCGAATGTAGCCTGCTAAATCCGTAAGAAGCAATACAAACAGTTCGCCGGCCGGCGGCGGGTCTATAACGCACACAGCGTTATATATTTTGATTAAAATAATAAGTAGGAAATGTAACTAGTTTAACATTTCCTATTTATTATTTTATTCAAAACATAATTACAAATTTCTTTTAGGCTGGTTGTTCACTAAAATTTATTCTTAACCACGAACATGACAATCCATGTCTTTTAGTCTTAATAAAAAAAAATAAAAAAACTGAAACTGAAAATTTTGATAATATATTATTTATAATACCAATAACCAATACCATATCACTAATTATTTATCGTACTACCAAGTAATTTAAATTTATAGTCATGAGTGCTAAAACAGTTTAATTTAGCTTTTAGGGGTCAAACAACCCGCTCAGACCTGAAACACAACTTTACAGGCTATTTTATAATGTTACGCCTATGTCCAACTACTAAACAATAATTCCGATTTTTTTATCAGTATGCCAGAAATAAAAGTCGTAAGAATACGCTCTGAGAATTTTTTATACCTTTTTATGCGTTCCATTATGTTCGTGCAGTCATTGTGAGGTGTGGGCATTTCTGGGCGTTTTGGCCGTTTTTTAATTAGGTACCTTTTATGTGATAAGCTGAGTTTGGTTGCACCTGCATAAATGGGTGCAAAACATCGTACGCTTACGCGATCAGACGGAAAAATAATGCTGAAACTTTGTTTCGTGCTTGTGATACCTGTAATTTGTTCAGCTGAAGATATAAGCAAAGGACACGATAGCTTGGAGTCGAAATTCTACAGAGTATCTATGGTGAGTTTTTGTTTTCTTCATTCGGTTTTACTTTTTAAAACAATGATATTTAGGATGCAACGGTCAACTTGGTGTTATGGTAAGTTCAAATTCAGTCTAAGTAGTGTAAGAATAGATATATTTACTTTTATAATACCTATTGTTTTGCAAGTTCCTATAAAAGAAAAGCTGCAATACGTGGTTGCTCTTTGATTTATAGTTAAAATAGTCTTAAATGTAAAGAACGGAAAGATATTGTAAACCTCACTATTGAGAGGACTAGGTATTGAACTTTCTTGTATGGAACTGAAGCGACACTTCATAGTGTGCGTGTACCGCCCTCCCGACGCAAATCAGGTAGCTTTTGAATGTACCTACTATGGAAGAAGTTTTTCTGAAATTATTCACATGTAGAAAGGATCTCATTGTTTGTGGCGACTTCAATATTTTAGCGAATCCCCTCGCCGATAGGCTGCTTAATTTATTACGACATCTTTTTCATGATCCTACTACCTACGGTAACCCTGACATCTGCCACTTGTTTAGATAATATTTACTGCAGTCTTTCTCCAACCAACAAAGCAGTACCTAATCAAACATCATTACATTATGGTCAGTGTTCATTTTAGTTATAATCATAACGATAAAAACAAAGTTGAGAAATATACCTACAGGCCGATTACAGAGAGCCGTATTAAGAATTTTCAAAGTCAAGTGGAACTAGCAGTAGCTAATATATCTTGTTCTGAAAACCCTAATGATCTATTTGCCAAACTTTAAAGTGTTATAAAAAACAGCATAGCAAAGTATTTAAACTTAAAACATGCACAGTTAGGGACAGGGTCGGATATACTGATTGGGCCACTCCCGGCATTTATAGAAGTAGGAATAGACTATTATGATCTTTATGGTGCTAGAGAATGTGATACTCACCTATAGTTAATTACCTGCCTACCAATGTGATGAAAACAATAAATATATTGAGTTTTGAACTCTCTACTTGAGACTTAACAGTGATCTAATCCAGGTTTCATCTCTCGAGGACCCGGCCAAGCCCGCTTTGTTCTCCCACGCAGAGAGTCCGGTGTGGGACGCGGAGAGTAACTCTCTCTACTTTGTGGACGTGCACAAGCAAGATGTACATCGGCTGGATTACGACTCGGGATACATCTACACCCAGCATATTGGTAAGTTCCGATAAGTTATTCAAACCCGGGAAGAGCTTGGGGAGGAATTCGGCTAACCAATCGTTTTACTATTTATTTATTTTTACATTTAGGAGACAACTAGGTTTACAAAAATTCTAATGATAATATAGAACATGCTTGGATAGACAATTGCATGTTTGTTGGTGGAAAATCACAAGTTCCCGCAGATCATACATAAAAATCGCATGATATACTGTAAAACAATTATAAAAATAGTATCTATCGTTGCAGAATCACACTAACATTATAAATGCGAAAGTCTATATGGGATATGGATGTTTGTGACCTCTTCACGCCAAAACTGTTCGGGGTGAAATTTTGCATACCTACAGGTAATTCTAATCCTGGAGTATGCACTAGATAACTGATATACTTACCTACCTACTTCATACCTATATTTAAACTTTAACTTAGATATGTTAGGGTACCTATCGTTTAGTCTATATCGTTAATTATGTAGGTAAAGGTTACACCATAGATATAAGTAAAATTCTGTAGATGGTAGCGTTCTCCCAGCGATTACTCAAGAAAGAAACAATTTTACGCACGCGAAACAAAGCCGGCGGCACTGCCGCGCCGCCGCGCCGCCGGTCCGATGAATGATGTGACTGGTCCCAGGTATAATAACACCGTGTTTGGAATCAAACATAGGCGCATAAATCGGTTCCCGTGGGATAGAAATTACCTTTATACGTTTCCATAGGAACAAAGCGCCGAAGCCGGAATGCAGCTAGTCGTACATTATATGAAAGAAACTACCTCTAGATACGATACGATAGATAATTTACATGGAGATATTGAATAGTTTCACTCCATTGACACACATATATCCTCCATCTGTTATTTCTGTTCTCAAAGGTAAAATGTGTCATTCTGAGACATTGATTTAAAAAGGGAAGATAGGTTACGTTCTCCCAGCGCTTACTCAAAAAATGGCATGTGTTACAACTACACGCAAACACATACGCTCACAGTTATATTTCCAGTCCTGTGCAATAGAAAGAAGAACAAAGACGGAAAGACGTATCTAGGACCAAAGTGAGACTGAGACAACAATATTTCACGCGAATCACGGCCGCCCGTGCCGCCGCCGGTCAGACGGTGACTGATGTGGGAGAACACAATTTTACACAATTTAAGGTTGCCATTTTCGAGCAACCAGTACCTCATCTTCGTTTTTAATAAATCAATGTTCTGAGACAATACTATTGTTGTAGTTAAAAATCTGTGTTTTTGATTATCCAGATTACGGCGAAGTAAACGTAGTATCACTAGTATCGGGCACCCGGAGACTCCTGGTAGCGGTCCGCTCATCGCTCTATCTCATGGAATGGGGGATGAAGGGCGACCATTGCCTCCGTCTGCTGACGACGGTCGACATCGGCCACCCGGACAATGTCATCAACGAGGGCAAGGCAGACGCGAACGGCAGGTTCTGGGCAGGTATGTCATATCATATTACAAGACGCCCTTTGTGTCGGAGGCTCCTGCAGGGGTATTTTAATTCATTCGATTCGTTTCCGAAGCGAAAACGTCAGATTCGAATTTGAATTGTACTATTACGGAACTTTAGAACGCTATTTTGATTTGTCAAAAGTTTCCGATATCGAATCCGATGGCCTTTCCGTTGAATTAAAATACCCTGCTAGTAGCGGTCAGTTCAGCGCTGTGTCTAATGGAGTGGGGGATGCAGGGCGACCATTTCATTTCAGTCATTCTCAAAGGTATTGGCTATAATATAAATATTACGTTTACACATTTTTGTATGATGGATGACCGATGACCCGATGACACATTTTTTATTTTATTGATTGAATTATAAATAATACATCTTCATAATCTCATTATTCTTAACCTCGAAGAGAGCTTCAAAGCGATAATGCCGCCCAATTAACTTACGTCTGATGTTTTTTCTTTGTAATGTTTTTTTGTTGATGTACTAAAAATCTTTTTGTATTTTAAGGAACTAAAGGTCCACAGAACGGCGACGTCGTCACAGCTGACCGAGGTCAATTCTTCAGCATACAGCAGGACTGCTTATGGCCGAAGGTCCAGCTGAAGCCGGTGACCATCTCCAACGGGCTGGTGTGGTCGCTCAATAACTCGGTCATGTACTACATTGACTCGCCGACTAAAAAGATCGATGCCTTTGACTTCGATTTGAGGAGAGGTTTACTGAGTAAGTATCTTACAATGCGTCCCTTTCTGTGTCACCCGATAATCGGAAACGCGAGTCTATCCTTGCATCCTGAAGTGAATATTCGTAATTCATATGTCATATCTTTCTTCCGATTTCCCCCCCTGCCTATGTACAGTGGTGGAAACTTTGCTGGTTTAAGTGTAATTTAAGTTTTTTTTGTTTAGTTTAATTACTGTATGTTTCCCAAATAAATAAAACCGTTTAAAATGCTTCTTATTTTCTAGAATGATCATCATCATCATCGTCATACGGGCTGATTTTACTCACTCATTGACTCCACAGTTCCATAAATTTGCGGATTTTTTTTTGTAGGATTCTGTAGAACTATAATTGTTTAATTTTTTATATATTGGCGCTCGACGAACGATAATCGATATAACGCATTTTGGCTACGAGGACGCGATACCTGATGGCTTGACTATTGACAATGAAGGACACCTGTGGATTGCGCTCATGTTTGGAGGCACAGTAAGTGTTTAATATTTACCTTTGTAAATTCTTTCTTTCTTTTGTCTCTTGGTCAATTCTTTGTCCATGTATCCTACTTTAATTGTAAATTACTCAGCCAGGCTCTACCTGAAAATGAACGTAACATTAGCTTAGGCTTAGCTGAATAAGAAATAAAGATATCCCTTATTCGCCTCTTACGAGTCGTAAGAGGCGAATAAGGGATATCGTAGGTACTAATATATAATAACTAATAAGGTTACGACACCCGTGGGAACAGGTGGGGTGGTGCAAATACTAAGCTGGTGTAGGATCTTCTCCGGCCAGGTTCGATGACGATCTGCGAAAGACTGCAGGCAGATGCTGGATAAGTCAAGCTGAAGACAGGGGGCTATGGCGCTCATCAGAGAAAGCCTTGGCCCAGCAATGGACTTGAGCTGTGTACCTCTTGATAGTTTGCAACAGTCTGTAATATCTGTTTCGTTTAACCACTGCTCGACTCCTTCACGTTTATTTTGTAAATGTCTACTTTTCTTTAAAATAACATACCTATGTATTTCCCAGGTTCTCCACGTAAACCCAGATACCAGAAAAATGGTTTTCAGCTACAAACTCCCCGTTTCCCGAATAACTTCCCTTGCGTGGGGAGGGCCGAATTATGACGAGCTATTCGTGACCACAAGTCGAGACCCCAGCGACGTTTTGAAGGAACCGTATGGTGGAGCTATATTTACCATCCGGAACACGGGCAGTGTCGGCGTCGCGCCACATCCCTTTCAATTCGAATGTGCAGATAGATATTAACCGAACAATTATTTTACTGTGTATATTATACTAAAGTTATTTACAACGGGATATTTATCATGATTACACATACACGATAACCGCTGGGGTAAACGAGTGGAGACCGCGACTCGGAAAACGTAGTGTAGGACGCCCTCCGTCCGGCCAGGTGGGATGACGATCTGCGAAAGACTGCAGGCAGATGCTGGATGCGTCAAGCTGAAGACGGCGCTATGGCGCTCATTAGGGGAGGCCTATGTCCAGCAGTGGACTAATATAGGCTGATGATGATGATGATGAAACATACACGGAATAAGCTATTCAGTTATTCCGTAATCATGGCGCATGAAACTGCCGAAATATTAGAAAGCTCAAAATTCAAATCATGGTAAATATCCCGTTAAAATAACTTGAGTATTAATAACCATGATGGATTAAAATGTGTATAGTATGGTATGTAAAGTCCATAAAGTGGGCCATACACCACCATTTGGTTTATGCCCAACTTTATAGACTTATAACCTTCGACTGGTTAACGTGGTGTGGCCAACTGCAAAATACGTTGGGGAGTTGCTTTTGCTACTTCCAAATGTCTTTTGCAATTGGCAACACCTCCAGGGCCCGTACTCATAAAAACGAAAGCGAAATTTTTGATTTTTGAATTTCTGATCCGTTTTTGTGCAAACGCTAATCTTATTCTAGATATATAAGATGGTTTTGCACAACAACGGAAACGAAAGTTCGATTTCCCTTTTCCGAGTAGGCCCCCCTGGTCGATTAACTTTACCTATCTATCTGATATGATATGACCGTAATTGTATAAAGCATAATCTTATGGAAACGAAAGTTAAATAATGAAATAATTTATTAGAGCATAAATACAACCAGATTTTAACAAGAAATAGTATAACATTTTACAATCTAACAATAAATAACACAACGATACAACAGCGAGACTAGAGATTTCTGATCGAACGATGTGTGTAAAATATGGCACAAGTTAAATATTTCAGTTATATATTTTTGATGCGATGTTGACTACATAATGCATTTCTGTTTTATTGGCGTCGATTCTGTAATTTGTGTCAATTCAAATGTCGCCAAAACTAAACTAAACTAATTTGCCAGGATTAGCATCGATTCGTGCTGTGTTTTTCAGTATTTTTGTATTCACCAAGTTTGTTGATTTTCCAATACGTGCGCAGACTTGTAATTAGCCGTCAACAAACATGTAGGTACTGATCCAGCCAGGAATGTTTTATTATTTTCATATGAATTTTGTAAACCTAGCTGTAAGTTTCGCCAAAATTTTTAAACATAAAACGATAAATTAAAAATGTTGCCATCTTTATTTTGATCGTTATGAAAGAGACGGCAACATTTTAAGTCCTGTCAAATCCCATCTGAATTGACACCATAATCTACTAAACAAAATTGACAGCACTGACGGGCGTAACACCAACATACTTATACATACACGCTACATTTAGTGTACACGACATGTATGCGTGTGTATGTAACGCCCATATAAATAAATGTATACTCAAACGCATCTCTAATTATTTTTAAATATTTTTCAAGGAAAAACTGCCAGAAATTCGTCACTTGACGAGCTTAACCGAGTTGCGTTTGAGTAGTCGGGGGTAAGTTTTTTGTCTGCCAAATTAGTTAACTTTATGAACCAACAAAGTCCACACCGTTGTTGTGCCACTTCTACACCATCGTCATGTCATCTCATCTGTGGCCATGAGAATTATTTAGTTCTTCAAAAGGCCTACCTATAAGTAGTAACATCAAAAGTGTTAACATGAAAAACGTTCAAAATTCGATACATTCAAAATACATCAAAACATTTTAAAAGACACTGACAAAACTTGCTTGCTATATGTATATACATAATTGTATAATATATATTATTTTACAGCTTAGGCACATTATTATAATAAATTAAGTAGTGAATTAGATTAAGAAATAATTGGCGTTTTTTTTAATAGTTACTTGCATATTAACAAATTTAAATATACATTTTTTTTGTAATAAATCTTTATAAATATAATCGCAAATTTTATTAAAAAATTTAGAGAGCCAATGAGATTTTCGAAATATAATTGACTATATTACAATAACACGAGGAATATGTTCAATCTACATCTTTTTCTTTTCGTATGATACATTTTATATAATTCACATAATTTTCTATAATTTAACAATTTTATTTATATCTAACAGTATTTCTATGAACAAACACTATTCGTTATCTTATTCTAAGAGCACTGGCAGTGGTGACGTCACACTAAACTAAGTGATAACAATTTATTAGAATTCATCAACTTTAATATAAGAATTAGAATCAGCAACCCACACACTATGCGAAAAACTACCCTATCTAGTAATCCCCAACTTTTTGTGCCTAGCTAGAAACTTCTAGTTATAATTCTGATATAGGACGACTAGGTATTTGTCTATTTAAAAACTAACTACATAATAATTCTAAAGGACAAGTCATGTGTACCACTGTGGTACCACCATCAAATACTAAACTTGTTTGCTAGTATTTGATGCTCACTTGTTTAAGGTGAACGCACACCTGTCCGCGTCATACTCGCCGCAGCCGTTGAATATCCTCATGGCCTCGCTCACTTATGTATATGCAACGTACGCGCACGCATCGAACGCGCCGAATAGCATTTTCATCATTTTGTATTTATGTCTAGAACTGACGTGTTCTATGGAAGTCAAGAGATGAGAATTATGAATACGGATGACGTCATCTGCGCGGCCATCACCGCACGAATCGTCTGCGGCGAATTTTTTGATGTACTGCGCCTACCGACAGGATTTTACTTGATTTATTTATTTTATTACTTTATTTAAGATAATAAAGATTTCAAGTTAAGATTTATTAAATGCGATGACTGCGGCGAGTGCGGCTCTTGCGACGCGGACGGACGGAGGTGCACGTTCACCTTTACACCTACTTTCTAATAACAGTAGGTAATGGCTATTTGTCTTCTATTATGCCATAGATATAAACGCTGTACGCTGTGTAAACAATTCTTGTCTATTCCTAAAATTAAAAGGGTTGACTATCTAAAGGGAATATATTAACGCAATTGATGACCATAATCCGTTTGAGAAGTGAATACTTACATTTAGCTATAAATTAAAAAAAACTACAAAACCTCGTTTAAATGGTGTCACAGATCTCACATTTGAATCACAATAATTATATGATATATAATGTTCATAAAATATCTCACGAAATAAGTAAAAATATAGAATCTTAAATAAATACAACTTTGATTCTTCAAATTCTATAGGAACAACTACCTTACCGTATTTTTTGGATATCACATTTCTACAGTTTTTATGTTTTTTGTATTTCTTTACAAAAATAAAAGTAAGCATATTTGGCTATTATTCTTTGTTAACAAAACAACTTCACTAAGAAATGGAATAATATCCCAAAAAAATTCGGCTTCGACGGGACTCGAACCCGCGTCCTCCCCTCATGATGTCATAACCGCTAGACCACGAAAACGGGCAGCATGCCGAAAATCTCTGGGACTTGACGGACTATTGACTATTGACTATAGACGTTAGAAGAAATAATTTTTGGGATATTATTTCATTTCCTAGAAATTACCCAGGTTATGAGGGTTTACTCACTATAATAACAAAACTTCTTATACTCTGCAATGCTCAACAACTAACAGACCAGGGTGGTATGTATTAACATCTAAAATATCTATCTAACTAAACAATCTGTTATTTTCCTTAGTTTACGTACTCTCTAAACAATTACAAGCGTTCGGGCGGATATACTTACAGATACACAATTCATTATAATTTATATAGACTATAATGAAATGTAAAATACCTAAATACTTATTCTTCTTAAATAACACTCTCACTCGATTCCTAATTAAAAACGACCGCAAACAAAGTAGTGACGCTGTACACAAATTCGTCATTTTACTTTATTATTTTAATTTTAACCATAAACCACGTTTTACCTAAACCATGTCCACAAATTCTACTGAGGTCCCGAAAAGTCAGTATGCTATAACATTTATTATTAGTATAATAAAATAACTATTATACGTTTTCGAATACTGACTGAAAACATCGAAATAATAGTTGTTTTAAGCTGTTACTGTAGGAAGTGTACTAAAGGAGTAAGAGTTTAAACGTTAATTGTACTCACATTTGTTCATTTTTACGTGTACCATTGCTTTGCGTCCATTCCAAGGTTGTCTGGAAAAGATCGCTCTTAGCAACAAAGCCGTACCATTGTGCAACTCTGTATCTCTGTTTTCCTGTATTTTCTTGGTGTGCAATGTATTCAATTGTATTTGAAATGTACGGAAGCGGAATGGTATAAATGAGCTACAAATAGCTACAAATGAGCTATAAATTAGCTACATCCCTAAAATATCAAAAATCACTTATTCATAGAAGATTACGTGACCTTTTTGTTACTTGAAGCCAGAAAAAACACCCCACTTTATAAACACCATTAACATGTACCGGGCCGGGGGTGTGTTAGTGAACTTTGTCTTAATTTACCTTATCCATCGAGCATGTAGAATGTTAGCAAACAAACCACCCATACTTAACCTTAAATTCACTATGTTGGCCCGTCCTTATAAACGTTATCTACTTGTTGATTTGAGATTCTTCCTTCAGTAAATATTACTTACAATTATATCTAAAACTCGACGCCATGCAAGTGAGTTGTTATTTGTGTCGCGGTTTGTTTACTAACATTCTACATGTTCGATGGATACGGTATAGGTACTCCGCTCACAGCACAATAGTCGAGGCGGCATCGCAGCGGGGTTTAATAAGGAAATAATTTTAAATTTGTTTAGGTCTACCTCTATTCAGCAACACGCAAAAAGGGCCCACTTGCGGCCTAGTTGCGGAAACCAGCCCAGAAACATGTAAGTAACCTCTATTCAGGTTTAGAGGAATGTCCGAACCTCTCCCTCGGCGCTATCAGCCCACTCATCATGTCGAAGGTGTTCCCGTCCGGCGTCAGCTGCAGCTCCCCTCGCTCCGTGGCGACCACCAGCCAGCCCGCGTCGTCGATACCGGCCACTGTGCCGGCGACGGTGGCGCCATCCGCTGTCTGGACTTTTATCTCTTCGTTACTGTGGAACGAGGAATTCTAGGATTATTTGATGATAACTGACCTGAAGACAGAGTCAGAGACAGAGTCAAATCGTTTATTTCTTTAGACTTACAAAATAAGTACTTAGACAACTCAAATGTTTATTATATAAACAGCTTGATAAATTAGTTATTACTATCAAACAAGAAATAAGGTGCAATTGACTCTAATTCACTTCACAACGCGTGCGAAGCCGCGGGGCGCAGCTAGTAGTGAAATAAAGTCATAATAATTGCAATGATTTAGTACTATTCGAAAATAGGTTAACAATAATTTGTTTTTTTTTAATCATGTATCTTGGAAGAGCTAACATGGATTTCAGGTGGAAGGAACATATGGAAAGAAACTGTAGCTGTTGTTGTTGACTATTACATTGAAAGACAAGGGAAGTTTTTCATCTTACACTCATCGCGATCTAACACATTTACTGCTATGTTCTCTCTGAAGCGTATGAATTTATTTGTATACGGTTTTTTTCATATCCAAGGTGTTAGAGAGTGTTCATAGCTATAGGTATGTTTCAAGATAATTGGTGCAGCCGTTCGAATGTTCATTATAGTTTAAAGTAACATTTTCTTTGGATGTTTTAGATTTTTAGCTAAACTAGCTTATTATAAAACAGTCAGACTTACGTATGCAACCAATACTGATAATACTGCTCCCTAAAGGCAGCCAGCCCTCCGTCGGTCGCCATGTACTCCAGTATCCGCTCCAGCTGCGAACAGTAACGCGCTAGGAACTTCTCTATGGACATGGGAGCGAGCGCCGTGCCGTGCTGTTTGTTGTGTGCGGTGATGATATCGTTCACACATGTTGTAGGTGCACTATTTGAGATGTTCACGCCGGTACCTGAAACAGGGAATTTGAAAATTTGAACTAACAATTGTGGTATAACGCCCGACTTTGTTCACGTGGTATGTACCTATCTATACATACATAAGAACATTTATTGAAAAAGAAAATTACAATCAAATAACAGAAATAAATTAAAACTAGTATTTACAATTGCAACAATTGAGTTAACAGCAGTAGCTGCAATCAATTTCAAACAATATACCTACAGGTAGCTCAACTGATTCATATCAATACCAGTCGGAAGCGTACTCGAGACGCTAGCTGCATTGCCCCGCTGTATGGCAATGCTGATGCACTCGTCGAAATAAAAAGTTAAATGAAATGCGATCGATTTCTTCAAGAGGCACAAATATGCAGGTCTCGACAGAGCTTACACATTTGCTCTCTTTGGAGTCGAGACCCTAGGTCCGTGGGGTACAGGGGTTCTTCTTCTTAAGCGGACGCTCAGAGATTTTTTTGAAACCCGAAGAGCAAATGTGTAAACTCTGTCGAGACCTGCATATTTGTGCCTCTTGAAGAAATCGATCGCATTTTACCGACTAGGTAATGTTTGTATTAATACTGTTCTTTTTTGATAAAGCATTTCATTTCATTTCATTGAGATACATACATACAGCGTAGCATATGCCACTCAGGTATAATGTAACAGAAAGACTTACCCCCGGTTTCTCGAACGCTTATTATTTTGACAAATTGTTGACAATTTGTCAGGCTGTACACGCACTGCTTTTATTACTGGCGTGGTTTTTTTTGCAGAATTCTGTACCTTATTGGAAGTTCATTAGCGGAAAAATATGAATGTTTGGAGCACTATAAAGTTGTAGGTAGCTAAAATAGCAAGGAATTTTATTCGTCGTACGTGTAAGTTACGTTAAGCACGCAGGTTATATTCCGCGAGATTAAAATTCACGCTGTCAGATTCCGCAGTGCGTATATAACAAGCCGTTGACTATCCATTCAATGTGACAAGCGTTCGAGAAACCGGGGGTTAGACTTAGCCGTGACGACAGCAAAGTACTTTAATAATTTTATAGGTATTGCATAATTTATTATTGTGCTTACCAATAACAACGATGACGTCATCGTTCATGCAGTTCGCGGAGGTGGTCATCCCGCCTATTTTCACCTCGCGGCCGTAGTAAATGTCGTTAGGCCATTTTATTCTGAAAGCAATATTTCACAAATTACTAACTAGATTATTTAATGTCTGACTTTGGTTTAACTATTAAATTATTTTGTCATTTTAAGTCTTTTAATTAATTAATACTAAATTGTTGTCTACACTACCCAAAGGTTAGCAGGTAGAACATGCCATCTAACATTATGCTCGCCCATGTGCAAATTTTGTGTGCAATAAAGTACATTATATTCTATCTATCTAAATTCTCGAATAAGCATTACTTCCATCATTTCTTATAGATAAAGAATCGTGAAGTTTGCCTTTCATAATCATTCTAGATCTGATTAGAATTTAGATTTTAATTTATTCACCATTCTTATAACATATGTGTTATACTAGGTAAGTCATTCACCTAATACATTTATTACATTTTACATTATTTTCATTCCATAACTTAGTTGGTAGGTATACAATGACAATAGATCAGAAATAAATGAATAGATTATTATAAGTTATTGTAAGCAATCTGAGACTCAAAATTTTACTTATTCCTGATCCAAAAATGAGGATTAGATTGATTAGATGAGATAGGATGTGTGGTGCCCGCTAAGAATTTGCGCCACCCCAATTCTTCCCGCGGGTGGAGTAAGAGGCGACTAAGGGATATTAACCGGGGACTGGCAGCAGCGCCCCGTGCAGAACAATTCTACCAACTGCGATTTCCAACCCGCATGCTGAGCATGGGCATTACCCCCTATGAGTTAAAAGCTTATCAGCTTCGTCCAGCAGTGAACCAATATAGTCTGTTGAGATGAGGTAGAGATAGGTACCTTATGTCGAGGTGTTCATAGGCGGGCAGCGATCGTATTGCGCGGACTACAGCGAGCGCGGAGGCGTGCTGGATTATAGGCAGCGATGGTGTTATTTTCATCCAGATCTGTTAACAATTTTAGTAATGAATGTTTGTATTAAAAATGTCAATGTATTGAGTACTTTGAGGACTAGCAGAACCTCACGGTTTCACCCGCGTAGTTCCCGTTCCCGTGGGAATTCCGGGATAAAATAGCCTATGTCACTCCCTGAAAAGAAAGATTTTAAATGATGAATTATTTTTTTTTATCGGTCCATTAGATTCGAAGCCTATTCAATACAAACAATCAAATTTTTCCTCTTTATATCAGTATAGATAGATTTTATCATCTTGTACCCATAACACAAGCTGCTTATCTTGGTGCTAGATGATGTTGTGTGGATTACCCATTATTTAATTACTGCATGATTCTGATATGAATTGTTTGCCTAAGATGATAATTCTTAGATTATTACTGCCTGATATTTGAAATCAAAATGCATTTAAACTGTATCTTAAGACTAATATAATCAAAGTGTCAATTCTATGGATATTATGTAATTGATTTTAATAATAAATATTAGCGAAGCCGCGGGGCGTATACCCCTCGAACGTATTATTATAGTATTTCTAGCTGCGCCCCGGCTTCGCACGCCATCCCACGGGAACTGATTTATGGGATAAAAAGTAGCCTATATTTGATTCCAGTATTAGAATTACTGTATGCAAAATTTCAGCCCGATCCGTGCAGTAGTTTTTGCGTGAAAGAGTAACAAACATACATCGATACATTCTTAAAAACTAGTAGGATTATCAAGCTGTTTATATAGTAAAAAAAATTACTTGTCTAAGTGCTTATTTTGTAAGTCTAAAGAAATAAACGATTTGATTCTTACTCTGACCTAAGTACAAATATTAGCGCCCTGCACACGTAAGGTACTGACCGCGGGAAATCGCACGCGCCGTGCCATCCCGCGCTCCTCTTGTCTTAGGCCCGTATTATGAAAGCTTCCTCAGTCATCGATATATGCTTGAGCAACGCTTTTCTATAGCATCAACGTCACTCAAGCATAGCTCTGTGACTGAGCAAGCTTTCATAATACGGACCTTAGACTTCTCCACACATACTTGTAGTTGCGCGAGGCTGACAGTTCCATCTGGCGGCAGTTCGATGGGAGCTCGCATCTCACTGTTCTGTGCACTCGTGTGGACGCAATAGGGTATATGCATGTGACTTCAAAAAAGCTAATATTGTTTTTACGTATTCTCTATTGATATAGAAATATATCGATATATTTATTTTTGTATTTTAAGATGTTTCTATAGTATAAATATATAAATTTAATCATTGAAAAGAAGATATTTTAGGTCTCAACAGCAATATGTCTAAACGCAACGCTATTGGCACGTGAAGCGTGAAGTCATACTTGAACATTTTTGTATGGGCATGAAGTTTTGTCTTTGAGTTAACATATCCGTTGAACCGTGACGTCACAAAATGCAAGGTCTAACATGGCAGCGTTTCTATCACACGAAACTGAGTGTAGTTTTACTTTTTAACTGACTTCAAAAAAAGGAAGAGGTTCTCAATTCATAACCTCAGAACTTTTGACTGGGTGGTCCGATTTGCATGATTCTTTTTTTATATGAAAACTGGCGTTTCCCGTGTGGTCTCATTTTAATTTTGTTCAGTTCTGATAATGGGATCCATAAAATTCATGAAAAAACTGTAAAAATTTAAGTCGGTTTATATTTTTTTAAAACAAAATTAATTATTGTTTTTTACCTCAATAATTAATTTTTTTTTGGCTGTTATATTTTTTTTATAATATGTATTAACATAAATAATCGAAAAAAATCCATGCATATACCCTATTAATGTGTGTATACAAGTACCTGAAGAGATATAGCAGCCTGCCCGGGCGGTGTGATCCAGGCGTTCCCCCCGCGGCCCGCGGCCCGCAGCTGCCGGCGCGCCACCGCCGCCACGCCGTGCGCGAGCGGCGCGCCCGCGACGCGGTTGGTCGACGACACCGTGTCCGAGTATATCACTAGGCGGCCGAGAGAGGTGCTTGTTAGGTTCTGCGAATAGAGGAAAAGTTCATTGGTGTCTATTCAGATGTTGCCAAAACTAAACTAAACCATAAAACTTTTAAATCCATCATGGTTATTAATACTAAACTTATTTACAACGGGATATTTACCATGATTTGAATTTTGAGTTTTCCAATATTTCGGCACAGTTTCATGCGCCATGATCACGGAATAACTGAATGTCTTGCGAGTGAGTTATTATTGGCAGATATATCGCTCTACCCTCTTTTTTAGTCTTTTGCTACGAACGTTACCACTACCACCGGTTTCATTATCGAACGCTACTCGATCACGACACACGACACTAACGGTATCACAACGCGGTTCGGCTAGTACATAACTCAAAACTCAAAACTCTACAAAACTCAAAATTCAAATCATGGTAAATATCCCGTTGTAAATAAGTTTAAACTACATAATCTGACAGGACTAAAAATGATGCAACAAGCAACTTCTTCTTTCCGGCGCCCTACACGACGTTTGCCGAGTCGCGGTCTCCACTCAAGAAGCAGAGATAAATACACTTACATCATAGTAATCGACGGTAGAGAAATGCTCGGGGCATTCGTAGACGTGGACAGGCAGGAAGGTTTCCGAGGGCGGCTGTGTGGGCGCTTCGCCCCTGAGGCACCACTGCACAGTGATGCCATCTAGCGGCTGGATGCGGCAACCCTCGGCGCTCGCCGCACACCACCGCTCCAACAGCTGCATTTTATGCTGCGAGAGAAGTAAACATTAAAAAATGAGTGTAGCTTTTGTTTTTTAAGCTTACGCGATCAGAACACATAATTAAAAATACTCACGGATATCTATCGCGTTTATTTACCAGTCGTCCCGTGGCAGACCCAAACCGTCGGGAAAAATTGGTAAATAAACGCGAAAAATCCCCGTGAATATTTATAATATTGTAGTTTTTGTATTACTAGCTGGATTAGGGAAAATTGATTAAATATTGATTGAAAAAGCAAGAAATGCAAAGAATGCAAAATTAGGGAGTTTGGATGCTTAGGAGATCAAAGTATTGCAGCAGTACGAAATCAAAACTCAAATTGTATACAGTATCAAGCATGCAACATTAAAAACAGCTTAGTTGATGTAGAAAATGTTTTTTTTTGTAAAATCGAATCGAAAATAAAATAAATCGGTATGCTTAGCTATAAAATCCAACAAATTACATGTCTTTTAAACACTATTTCTTTCTGTGTATGTTCGTTTAGTGTCTAACACGAAGTGTAGTAATATCAAAAGCTTACGTAAAAGCGAGTTACCTTTAAAAGCTTTATACAAAGACAGCCATAACTCTAAATAATAATAATGCATAATATGCGTGCGTCAATTTTTTATACGGTGTTGCAAGGCTGTAAAGAAAATAAAGAGATTTCAATAGTTTTCTTTTTGTCAGTAAACTAAACTTCTTTCTGTGTGTAATAAACTAATTTCGAATAAGGTGTCTTCTCAAAATTCAATCTATTTTTCGTTAGCTATCTGCAGTCTAATGTCATCATAGAATAAAAAATTCGAGACGGTGCACTGTACAAATATGCTAAGACTCGACGGTACCGTTTCGTGACTCAATGATGTACATTTTACAACATATTTATAAAAAAAATCTTTTAGCCTTTGTTATGGCGGAATGTCTTGTTATTGTTATGCGGCTTTATTATTTGAATTAAATCCAATTCCAGATAGATTGTATTTCGGGAACCACCCAGTGCTAATAACCATTGAAATCCCTCAGCAAAGCGATAGTAAACCGCAGGCATCGTCTCACCGGCCATCACACCGTCACGTGGCCGGGCCCGCCGCCGCACGCCGTCTAGAGAACATCCTACGTCACTCTCAACGATACCGGAATATACGCGAGTGAATAAACGCACTTTGTGTTCTAGTGGAGAAGGTCCAAGGTTTATACTACGCAATTGAAATGTAGAAGATAGCAAGTAGGTACTATGATCGATAGAAATCGTCATTTTCTATGGGATTTAGTGTCAGCGACTGATCGATGGAAATTTACATTTTCTACGGGACTCAGTGCCAGCGACTGACTGGAACAGAGTCTACCCGATTCAGCGTAACATATCCGAGCGTGACGGTTCTGTAATAATAGTTACCTAGTACCAGAAATACAGAAACTATTTTGTTACTACGCTGTTATTTGGTTTAGTTAGTGTGCATTAAATTGAAAGTTAACTCTAGGTTTCAAAGCTGTCCGTGTGTTTGTTTTGTATCCATTACTGGACTTTTTCGCCACCACTGAGAGTATTATAGTTAAAGTAGTGAATATTAACGATTTCAAAACTGAAGCACCTTCACGAGTCGTGAATCACAACTCACGAAACGTGGAAATAATCTTATTGCTGGCCAATATAAGATTTTTTTTTAAATTCCCTTCTATTCTAGGTCTAGTCTAGTCCTTTCCGTAGGACAAGAAGTAATGATGAAATTTCCGTAGTGACGCGACACTGGGACACAAAGTGCGTAAAACTATGGCGCGTGAATGTGAAACCAAATGACGGTGTTTTCTAAAAGCTTTAACCTAAACTAATATTCTCTAATTGAATATCGTCATACACATAACAATTATTGTTACTTACACTTAAATAGCTCAAATTTGAATCTCAAGACAACCTTAATTGCAGAAAATTTATGATTCACTAAGAATGGCGATGCATTAAAATTAGGGCGTAGTAAGTTGTTGCAATACTTTAAAATGGGCTTATAACTAACATAATTATTGATTTTGTTTTAAAAAATATAAGCCGAATACAATTATAAAAATAGGTATAGAATAATATTATAATAATAAATAGTTTTTTCATGGACCGCATTGTCAGAACTGGAACAAATTAAAATGGGACCACACGGGAAGCACCATCTTTCAAATAAAAAAGAATCATGTAAATCGGAGCACCTAAAAATGTCTGAGGTAAAAAACATAAAATACAGTCAAATTGAGAACCTTCTCCTTTGTTGAAGTCGGTTAACAAGGTTTTACCATGAGCGAACAGGCCTAGTTATAAGTTTGTGGTACACGAAATAACCATCTAGTGTCTCTGCTAACTCATTTTGATTACGATAATGTGTTCCTCCAATGTACAGATTTTTTTTTATTTTTGCGCTGCCATAAAAGTAATGTAAAGTGCAACTTTTTTAGACTTCATGTAGGTAAGTATGTATTATTATAAATATACACTGTTTCTGTGTACAATATAATAAACAAATACAATGCATCAAAACAAGAAAAAATTTAATATTAAAATAACTATTTTTATTAAATTATTATATGTAATAAATGTTTGAATAGCAATAAAAGAAAACTAGTATTTTTATACTAAAAAAACGTATAGGAACACATAAAAATAAATTAAATATAAAAACAATTCATTAATTTAGAACTAAGTCAAAATAACCAAAGACACACATTTCTTGAGTTTAGGCAATAAGCTTTAATTATAATGGTAGAAAATGCATTAAAACTTTACTAAAAATTGGAAATCCCGCTCCATTTTGTGTCTTAGACGTGTGATTTTTTAAATTTTGCTAGGCGTGCTTTTTTTCCGACTGCTAAAATAACACTAATTCAAATGCTTTCCATACATGCTATTAGATAAAGGGTAAAAAAAAGGGTTCAACGAAAACTTTGATCTATGTTATTACTCATGAAAAATGTCTGAAGCCTACTGGGGACAGAGAAAAAAAACATAAAATATTGCAACAGCTTACCACATCATTTTAAATCAAAACATATTTCCCTATTACCATAAGGCGAGCTTACCACATGATTTCCCAAAAAGAATCCCCTAGTAAAGTCGACCTGCGTGAGTTCCACGGGCGGGCGGACGTGCAGGCCCAGGATGTCTCCGAGGATCTTGTGGAGTATCTCCAGCCTCGCCGCGTTGGACTTGGAGCCTTCCTCGGCGAGGTAGTCGCTGGGGTCGGCCTCTAGGTGGATCTGGAAACACAGTTTTACTATTATAATAAGTACCTTATTGGTCTCAATATACACATAGGTATATGTATAATCTGATAAGTTTATAAAGCTTGTACATTATTTTTAGTATAGTTTGACAATGGTGTCTTTTCAGATTCAGATGTAGCCAAAACTAAACTAAACTAATTTGACAGCACTAAAAATGTTGCAGTCTCTGTCATATGATAACATCTGTCATATAAATCCCTGCCAGGATGGTATCATTTTTCGTCCTGTCAAATTAGTTTAGTGTAGTTTTGGCAACATCTGAATAGACACCATTGTCAAACTATACTAAAAATAATGTAAAATAGTTTGCAGGAGGCGCTGCTGCCCGCCCCCCGGTGGATATCCCTTAGTCACCTCTTACGACTCTAACGGGAAGGTTTGAGGTGGTGCAAATTCTAAGCCAGCACCACTTACAGTTCACATGTACATAAATAAAGTTGTCTCGTCTCGTTAAACGTCAAACAGACTCACCCTTCAGTACTAACCTGTGAGAATATAGCGACGCCTCCGTTGGTGAGATCGGTGGCTTGCAGCAGAGAAGGCGTGCGCCAGGTCTCCTCAGAAGCCAGCACCTGGATGTCAAGCTCGTGGCCTGGGTGACCCGTGTATTTGGACGGCCTGGGAGATATAGAAGGATGACGAAACTATCTCGGATTGGGGGTTAACGGTATTCAACTCTGGGTTAAAGTTACAATGCTTTTTTTAATTTAGGATTTTCTTTTAGGAATTGGGCTGTAGAATATTCCAGCACATTCTGCACCGCTACCGCATAGCACAAAAAAAAGCATTGAAATAACCAGTGACCCAGTATTGGTACTCGTAATCTTTAGATCAGAGTCAGAGTCAGAGTCAAATCGTTTATATCTTTTATGACTTACAAAATAAGCACTTAGACAAGTCAAATTTTTATTTAGAAACAGCTTGATAAATAGTAATTACTATCAAACAAGAAATATGGTGCAATTGACGCTAATTCTTAAATTTTTTGGCCGCCGCGGTGCCCGCTGCGTGCGATGCGTCAAATCAAACAAACGCGTGTAAAATCGCTTATCCGTAAACACACTACACCAACGCCATGTGTTTGAATTCAGTGCGGGCCGCGCCGCTGCACGCGCCGTTTAAACAAGGCCTGAGGCTTTACCTCTCGGTTAATAAAAGGACCTGAATAAGTCCAACTCTATTACGTTGTAGGTAACTTAGAATTTACTTTATGTGTAGGTATATTTAAGTCAACAATAAAAACAAAAGATTCCAAACGATTCTTGAAAATAAACGAGGCTTTTGAAAAACTAAAACGGAAAATTTACAATGTTCCGCCATTATTGTCGTTGACTGTAATTAAATTATACTTACTAAAGTTATTTACAACGGGGTATTTACCATAATTTGAGTATTAGGCTTTCCAATATTTGGTAGAAATCCAATACTCGCAAGACATTCAGTTATTCCGTGATCATGGCGCATGAAACTGTGCCGAAATATTGGAAAGCTCAAAACTCAAATCATGGTAAATATCCCGTTGTAAATAACTTTAGTATTAATATCCATGATGGATTTAAAAGTTATATAAATTGCACTTATCAGATGTAAACTATTTCTTACACATTCCATTTTTTGAATTGCCGTGAATTATGGGTGAAAAGATTTAAATGCATTAAAATAAACGGAATATGATGAGCAAGAAGCGATGTGATAGAAATTTATAAATTACAGGAAATGAATAGAATAAGGCGTTTAATGTAAGCATCACTTATGAATTTGTAGATTGAATATTTTTTTATGTTGTCATTGAAACAATAGAAGTCATACAAAGTAACAATACATTGGGATTTAATGCACAGAAAATTGCAAACATGCACAAAAAGCGCATTTTTTTGTAATAAAGCAATCTATTTCCTAGATTGCGAATACTTTTACAACAAATACAGAAATATACAATTAATATAGAAATATACTATGAATATAGAAATATACAATGAATATAGAAATATACAATGAGTATAGAAATGTACAATGATTGTGAAAATATACAATGAATATAGAAATGTACAATGAATGTGGAAATATACAATGCATATAGAAACATCTAACAACTTCCTACATATTAAATATTAATTTCGCGTACCAACAAAGATTAGCTTCCTGACTTGCTCTGCAAAATTCGTAAAACATTATTGCTTCGTAAGCAAAATCACAAGTATTATACAAAAGGCTACAAGCTGAAATGTCACTTACTGTCTATCACTTTCGGTTGAGAATTGCTTCTTGGCAGGTGAGGCTTGGTAGCAAAATATATGGTGCTTCATTTTAACGGACTTCCACTTATCATAGGTAAATTGAACTAATTCATTCTCGCGAACCTGAAATAAAGAATAGCACTTATTCACCACTGTTGGTCGACAACGGTGACTTAGTTGAACAAAAACAGAAAGCAAAAATTAATGTTTGCACCAATTAATGTGAGGGCAAATCTTTCCATACCTATTATAGGTATGGAAAGATGTATATATATGTGAAAAAGTAAAAAGGATCAGATAATGTTTGCTTGACGATGGATTGAATTTACGTAGGAGTATTTAACGAAAATTTCAAATTAAATTTGTTGACCTCCTTGGTAAAGCCAAAATGAAGTTTCTTAAAATTCGAATTTCTTTTATCATATCATTCATATTTCTCCGTAAATAACGCGTGCGAAACCGCGGGCAGAAGCTCGGAACGTTGGAACGTGATTTTGTTTTTTTGTATTTATTTATTGAGAAAGTAATACGATTAAATTAACCAATTACATCAGTTACTCATAATTCAAAATTATTGCTGAATGTTAAAGTTGTTTGGTTGTTCTCTTTTTTTCGCATGTAGACAGAAGTAAGTACTAGGCTGCGGCCCGCGGCTTCGCACGCGTTGTTCCTATGGAAACGTTTAAAGGTGACTTATATCCCACTATAACTGATTTATGGGATAAAAAGTAGCCTATGTTTGATCCCAAGATTAGAATTACCTGTATGCAAAATTTCAGCACGATCCGTTAAGTAGTTTTGGCGTGAAGAGGTAACAAACATCCAACCATCCATCCATACAAACTTTCGCGTTTATAATATTAGTGTGATGTTATAACCATTAGGTGCGCCAGTAACAGTGGAGACCCGGCAACCCCCACGAGTGCGCAGCGCCCTACAATGCACAGTTACCGGCTGATGACGTCACATACCTCAGCAGTCTTATAATGCGGCAACACGGAGTGCAACAGATCGGAGCAGAGCGCGAGCAGCCGGCCTCCGTCCAGAAGGTGCGCCAGTAACAGCGGAGCCCCGCGCCCCACACACCCGGCGACACCCACGAGGGCGCAGCGCCCGCGCCATGCACCGCCCTCCAGTGCATCCCGTGTTATACTGTAGATTGTGTACCTGAAACCGTCATGTACTATTATACCCACTACACTAGAAATACAGTCAAGGCGGACCCTGACCGGGAGCTTTTATCTGAAATGTATCATACAAGATTCAATTGAGCATTAAGTTACAATACTGTCTAACTGACTGACGAGTTAATTCAATTCATACACCTAAGTATTTATTTTACATGTGTTGGAACCAAAACAGACAAGGTATAACAAATTAGGCATAATAAATATAAATCTTGAAAATACATAACAAAACAATGAATAGGTTCAAATAATTATCAATCTTAATGTTAATCTTAGTCAATACAATAATATTGAATGTAAAATAAATTAAAATTAATGCTCGAATCTAAATCTGTATAGTTAACACGGAAAGCTCCCAGTGAGGGACTATCTTTATGCATCTACATTGTAAAATAAAAACTTGTATGCATTTCCTCTTTTGCTCATTTTGGGAGAATGGCCATGAAATAAAAACCTTGTATCAAAATGATTGTAAAAACGTATATATATTAATAACCAGATAAATTGGCAATATCTGAGGAAAATCTTTGTTCAAGTGAGTCTAGAGTGCCCTAAATTGGAGTAGAGTTATCCTACATTACCGCGTCTCTAAAAACTAAGTATGGAATGTCATAAAATACCTAATAAACCAATCAGATTGGACTTGATGCAAGGCTACAGTTGAATAAAACAGTGTTGGTAGACTATCTATACTTATTACTAAAGCTACTCTAAGCTATCTATTTACTTATAAGCAATTTTAACTAAAAGCTTTGTGTTTCTGTATATTACAACTTGCCCAAAGGTACATTGGTGGTTAAATGTGTTATTATCAATAAGCTGATATAAATACCTATTCTTGTTTATTTTTATGTTCAAGGAACAACTATTTCATAAATTTTCTAAATAGTTTTTCATAATAATATATTCTTTCTACATTTGCATTGACTCTGGTTTAAGAAAGCCGTCTAGGTACAGGGTGTCTTTCTGAATGCAATCTACAAAACACTTACCATCAGACTGGCCGACTGCCTGTCTGCTGTCTTTAAAATAAAAAAAAGTTTTTAACTAAGTGGCCAATTTTTAACACATTCAACTGCTACAAGGCGCGAGGAAATTTGAAACTAATGTGACATGACTGTGTAGATCTTAAGCTATTTTAGAATGTTGAAAAGTATTTAAAGTACTCACCTATCACAATCCAATACTTTCCTAAGAGTAGCTTCTAAATTGTCCCTAGCGGCTACACTATCCGAATATATCAACACATTTGGTGATTTAGTATTGGCTAATGGACGGGCACATTTCACAGACTTCGGAGTGTCCTGTTGTGATGAGGAGGCTTTACTTGATTCCTCCTTCAATACCGGGTAGGAATCCACTTGTGATGATGGCCTCTTCGGGCCCGTAGTGCTAACCACCCTTTTATGTGTTGTCACCGATTTTATCTGACTGGATATGTTGAGAAGTGATGCAGAAAGCTGACTAGTGCCTTTCTTGAGATCTAACTTCAGGCTTGATTTCTTTGGAGTTATATTATGCTGGATTTCAACAGTTACATTTTCTAGAACACACTCTTTGTCATCATTCTGTGACGGGGCAAATTGTAATTCAATTTTCTCTTGGCTACTTGGCATTTCTACAATCTGTTGCACTAGAGCTATTGGTTTATCGAGATTTTTGTCTTCATCATCTGCATTTAGTGATTTGGTTGTGTTACAGCTCACATCGGCCAGCATTATAGTTTTCCTTGGAACTTCTATAACAGTGTCAGTACTGCCGTTCATGTGGACTGTGTTGCTCCGTACCTCTGACTTGATGTCTACAACTTTGGACAGTTTCCTCAGTAAAGCGGCATGCACTGGCCAGTGAAATTCTTCTTTTGGTAATCTTAGACTAACTTGAGTGTCATTGCGTAAACTTCTCATGGATATGTCTGTTGCCTTATTTGGTTCTCCAGTTAAAGACACAGCTGTAAAGACAAAATAGTTTCATTACATTAGGTCCTACATACTTCTTAGACTTATGCGGTTAAACATATAAGTTGTTCACTGGTAAATATACTAAAAGAGGTTAATAAAGACAACACTTACTTTGTACCCTCACAACAGGCAAATTGTGGTCAATAACAAATTCTCCACCCACAAAGTTGAAACCAATCTCACTCAGGTGTTCTATGTTGGTTTTCAGAACGATTGCTAAATGGGTACCAGCTTTCCACGCTACAGGCTGTCCCATTGACTCCAACTAAAAATGAAAGGATAACAAAATTTTATTTTGACCAACACAGTGGCGTAGCTATCGTAGGGCCAGGTGGTGCACTGCATCAGGGTCTCAGAGCTCAGAGATCCCTCTAACCAAGATTTGAAAAGAGAGGAGCAAAACCTTGAAACAGTTCACAAGATAATTTTTTTAATGATTTTAAATGAACATCAACAAATAATATTTGATGTGTGTTGTCTACAAGACTTACATTCGATCAAGGCTCATACGCAACACCAGCATGGTATTCCCTGTGTTCAGCATCAAATCAGAAAAGAATCCAAGCCCAACAAAACATTGCCCTCAGAGTCTGTACAGGTGCCGGGCGATATGTGCGAAATAGCGTCATTACATGTGACCTGCAGCTAGACACAGTTAAGGAGTTTGTGGTCAAGCTGGCGCGCAGAATGTACGACCGTGCGGACAACTCTCGCCACGTACATCTCAACGGACACGTTCCCCTGCACACAAGACCGCCGGATGCAAAAACTCCGTGGCGGCCCCTTCCCCGGGAGCTCCTAGAGTTACCCGAAGCCAAGAACATCAGAACAGCCAACAGGCTAATGAACAGCTCTGGAGAAGCCAGCGACAACACATGACTCCAGGAAAGCTTTTCTCGATGCTGAATCCGGAAAAAAGAACTATAGTTCGTTTCCTGCCTGCATTCGACAACATAGAGTCGAATGTTGAAGACCACTCTACATTGTGTGTTGTTGATTAATTATTTACATTTTCTTTTATTTATTATTTACCTATGTTTGTCATCCTATTCTTTCCTATCTATAAGTTTGAAGGGCAATATAAAGTTCAAGCAATGTGGAAGAGGGTAAGATAATAATAGTCAACTAGAGTCTCTCTAGTCAAGCATGCCCAAAAAAGGGCTTTCCACTCCTCATCAGGTGATGAATTCAATTTGATTTAAGATTTTTATAGCATTCATATTGTACACTAAGGTCTTAAAATTAGGGTTCAAGGTTCGGTCTAGAGAAGCACAAGAGGTAATATCCTACCTATTAGTAAGGGTTATTATACATGGACTGCACATCTCAAATACACGGACAGCAAGTTACCTACTGCAAGACTTAACAGCAGGCAACATAAGTCGAGAGAATGCCATCCGTGTACTCAAGTTATAAATCACTTACACTAGTCATTGCTTGCTCACTCCCTTCATGTGGATCCATCTCACACTCAAAAAGCACATCCACATCCAAATCAGTTATAGGAGACTGATCACCCGAGCCCAATGGTAACCCTCCCACACAAGACACCCAGTCGCTGATCTCTATGCACTGTGTCGGCTTCATACTGCATATTCTAGTTGTATTTGTATAGTCAAGAAGATCACACAGATATGCATTCTTTGGATTAGTGCAAAGCTTGGAACTTAGAGTTGGTGTTTCTGAAAAATAAATGATGATTTTACTGATTACGGTGGCAACAGTCAGAAATCGTAATAATAAGGTAGGTACTCTTACGATTTCTGTGGTGGAAACAGTTGTAGGTAGAATGTTTGAAAGTCATTCAAAGGTAATATGATTAGCATGCAGGTGGGAGATTGCAAATGCTAGGAACAAAAGCTAGTCATAGAAATCCGTACCCGCAGCGTTTTCAGGAACTTTGCAAAAAGCTACACTTGTGTTACCATTCAAGAACTCGAGTAAACGAGCTCGAAATGAACGGATTCTCCAGGTCTTGATGAAAGTCATAGCGATGTATATCGGTGTCAGCAACATTATCACTAACTTGCACGCACTTCACACTACTTCACATAAACTTAGACATTTCATTTACGAATTACAAAAGTTGCGACAAACGAAATTGGGTTATCGATTCTAAAGTCCATCTGCAGTATATTTTTCTCATAACAAATATTGCTTTTCAAGCTACTGTCTTGTTACTGTATTTAATGGAGAGAGTTACAAGCATTACTTATCAAGAGATTTAGCGCTTTTCATTGCAAATTATATTTTACAAAGACTTTTCGCAAAATTGTCTGGGAACAAAAATCAAATCCGAAGAAACGTTTCGTTTTACAAAATCAGAATCCCATTTTGGTGTCAGAAATGTCACTGTCATTCATTACAAACAGGGCTTTTCAACGTTCTACCAAACCTCGAAATTTTGCGTAGAACGAAACTTTTCAAATGAGATTAGTCACAGTCACAGAACTTAATATTTCTGCCCAATGAACTAGACGCAAAATTTGAATTTAGAGCGCGAATCTCTAGAAAGTAGAATAAAAAATACACCTACCTTATTCGCGTAACCACGGTAATGTTTATAGATAACATTATCGCAGTTATTGTATTCTCTTTGATTACCTACCTTGGCGTTAAGCACGACGCGACGTCTTATCCACTTTACGTAGGTAGATAATTTGTATTCTCTTTGCACCTCATTTCTCAGATGGATATTTTCCTAATTGTTTTTTCTTTTCTTCCAGATACCTAAAGATAGGTTCATATTTTATAAATCCACCCTCGAACATAGAATCTGGTTCAACATAAGCTAGTTGCCAAAGAGTGTTGGTTTGGTTTGTCTGTAAATAGAAAAAAAAGTCCTGAAAATAGTAACCACAGAGTACCTACAGTGGCAATTATTGTCACATATATACACCTATATGTATTTGAACCTATATGTATGTATATACATATGCCTTCATTAGGCACCCTGTGTTCTGTAACCAACCTCCCTTTAGGAATCTTTGATCAAATCTAAGTAAACAAGTTTAAACTGGAAATCTATCCCTATCTCCGCACGTATTATTTATTGCTGTCAAAAGGTCTCATATTTTATGATCTGGCGGAAATTTACGATTACGTTATCAATCAGTATCATATAGGTACATTACATACCGACACCTATGTCGAGATCAATTTTGTATGTAAACAAGAGTCTGGATAAATAGTAATACCTACCTACGAACCTAGGTAGTACCTACCTACCTTATTTTACCCAAAGAATAAATCGTTTGACAGTAGGTACAACCTTCTGAGTTTCCACCAAAAACTGGCATTATTAGGGTAGGTATATGCATCGATTTTTTTTATTGTTTTAATCGATTCTTTAGGTCATTATTTAACCGAGAAATGATAAGACGCTCACTGAATTTCGCAATAACATGGTAAAAAAAATTATCGAAAATGATTATAAAAAATTATTTTACAATCATTTTCGAATGATAAAAACGCTGCCATATTGGCGCCATGTTTATTTGACGTCGACGTTCACACTCGATTAAAACCTTTTGTGACTCCTTTGTGAACCTTTGTATCTCAGGAAAGAGGTTTTCCGAAAAAGCTGAAAATAACCGACAATACGAAATGTGAAGTGGGCAGAATAATGTCAAATCATGGTGCAGCAAGCAGAATAAAAAAAGAAGAAATGTGTACAGTGATGTCACGTCTGCTCTAGTCAATGGCGTAGCGTTTTGAAATTTTGCGATTGAGATTTAAAATAACAATTTTTCAACGGTTATATTCTACAATAAAAACATCTCAAAATGCTAAAATAAATATGTAGATATGTTTCTATATCAAAAGAGAATACGTATTTATTTTTTAGCCATTTTGAAATCACATGCATATACCCTATTATCTTTGACATGACGCATGGCAATAGTGTTTTTGTCAAGATTATTAGTATCGTTTATTGTGCAATGAAACTCCACAAACTTTATGAAAAATCACTTAAACATCTCATTTCATAATTCATTTTTATATCCTTAGGTTTGCTGTAGGAAAACTCTTTTAGGGTTAAGCTCGCCTTTGTTAATGTCCAGTATTGGTTAACTTTAATGTATTGAATTGTGTGTGTACAATAAATAATTTAAGAATAATTAATTTTGTTTTAAGAACCAAAAAACCGACTTAAATTTTTATAGTGTTTTCATGAATTTTCATGGATCGCACTGTCAGAACTGAACAAAATAAAGTGTGACCACATGGGAAGCACCAGCTTTCATATAAAAAAAGAATCAGGAAAATCGGAACACCCAGTCAAAAGTTCTGAGGTAACAAACAAAAAAAAATACAGACGAATTGAGAACCTCCTCCTTTTTTTGAAGTCGGTTAAAAACACGCAATACTACACTAATACCAAAAGAGCGAGCTATCTCATTTCGCCTGGCAACAACACGGGGCTTACGTATGATTTGTAAAACCTTATCTATTGCTACATAGACAGTTTCTGTATATTAGAATTTGCCTTGCTCATTTATATTAACATCATTGCTATAAGTTTTTTCTGTTCAAGTAAAATGCTTGCTAGACGACATAATTTAACATAGGTCTAGCCTTTACGATGATATTGTAACCTGATGTTTTAATAAAGAAATTTTAAAATTGAATTGAACACGGGGGGCGGTGGTGTGATGTGGTGCGGTCCCACCAACTAGCTTCGGAAAGGGCCTATCTAACAATTTAGATCATTGACTTTTCCTATCTACTGTGAGGCTATTGAGGAAGTTCATGGAGGGTGCAATCCTGTCCGACCGTCTGAGTTTGTTTATAAAAATAGGCGGTTATAAAAACTGGTGCATGTCTGACAACTTTAATCGCACTGCGCCCCCCCCCCTTCCTTTTACCCTAAGTACATATAATTATATAATAATAATTGTTACTTTTTCAGCAAGTAGTAGATAAGCACAAAAATAATAATTGTTACTTTTTCAGTCGGTAATAAACATGTTAAGAAAAAATAAGTCATAGCAAGCGGAGCGAGCTCTTTAAATGTTGGTAGAGAGTTTGCGATTTTTTTTAATGGCAACAACAAAACAACAGGACTTATACTTACTACCTACCTACTTTATAACAACGGCGAGCGAAGCCAGACGATTTTTCTTTATTATATGGCTGGGTGTGTGTTGTAACCCTTTCAGGAGATTCCTCCCGAACGAAGCACGAAGGAGTGCCATCTTGGCACCCCAAGGAGTTCCATTTTATTTATTTATACAGTTAGGTTAGCCTTTCGCGAGTACACTAAAAACTTACAAGATATATAAATAACATGAGGACAAATGCTAAGTGCACCAACCTATTACAGGCCGACACAGCATGCAAAAACTAAATACTAATAAGCTCAAATACATATAAAAGAAACTAAAGCAGGTAGGTACGTAATTTACACATTATACAGGGTAGAGCAAAAACCTAGTGTAGACGTACTAGCGGCGTAAAGGGTTCTTCCCGTTTGGGACCCTTCCTAATATGATAAGCAAGCTTGGCCACCATGTTTTGCATTTCCTAGTCACCATCTTATAGGCTGAAATGCTTGCACCTCCTCTTCCTATTAATGGTCCCTTTGCCTCTTCACTCCAAAACTACGGAACGGATTGGGCTGAAATTGCATAGGTTCGGCCTCAAAAAAATATAGCCTACTTTTTATCCGTTTAGATCATTTCCCATAGGTTAGAAATAAACTTCAAATGCTTCCCAAACAACGCATGCGAGAAGCCGCAGGCAGAGGCTGGTCATTTTATACTTATTATAATGACCATGACCCGAGAGGGTGCAATTAAATAGTTTTACACAGGTGATTTGAAATTATCAACACTGCCTAGGTAATTGCTCTTTCAACATCAAAATCCTTTGTTTTTTTAACCGACTTAAAAAAGGAGGAGGTTCTCAATTCGACTAGTTTATGTTTATTACCTAGGTATTTGATTTAAATGATTCTTTTTTATATGAAAGCTAGTGCTTGCCCTCTGGTCCCATTTTAATTTGGTTCAGTTCTGACAATGGGATCCATGAAGAGTCATGAAAAAACTATAAAAATTGAAGTCAGTTTATTCTTATATATGTATATAGGTGCCTACCGACTTAATGTTAAGTTGACCCACAATTTGTCTGCTTGGTGGACCATTTTATTCTGTTATTTAGTATATTATGTATGGTATATAGGTAGTGTTTTTTTTCTAAGGAATCCTTGGCGCATACCCGAGCCAATGTGGCGCCACTGCCACCTTTTTTATAAAATAGATGGCGGCTCCACTTTGACTCGCGTATGCGTCTTATTTATACTCACATAACAATAACAGAAAACAGCAAGGTAACGACTTAAAACAAAATCATAAAGCGTCCATATTTTAAACTTACTAAGTACGCCCATGATCAAATTTTTCAAAATTTATAGGTATTTTCATTATTTTGATCATACCTCACGCGCGCAGCGAACGGGCTAGGGGAGAGACGAATTAGGTATACATTTTTTAACTTATAATTTTCAACAATGTCGTACTTATAATATTTTCCACCAATCAAGAAAAGTTGGTTATGTAAGGTAAGGGATTACCAATTTTATTTATTAATAACCATTATTCTTAAAACCAATAGATCATTCATTGGCTTGCGTTAAATTTTGCTTCTACTCTCATGTCGTTGCCTAAAGTAAAAAAAAAATTATCGTGTCGTTTAGTTTCTAACGTCCACAGAACAATATCTCAACGTGTCGTCTTCGATCGTCGAATAGTATGATTTAAATTAGAATATACCCTCATCAACATACCCACTCGTAATAACAATTATTTTTCTTCCGAGCATCAAGCTCACGGAACCCAGAAACCAATGTAAAAGTGTCGCTTGCACTAAACTGATAATAATCGGATCGGACGTTGTTTTTGTTTACAATTCTCGACTCTACGTCCGTCGATAAAACTATGCCGATGATATTCCCTTTGCTGTAGCCTCAGTGAGTGTTCAATCGTCGCTCAGAGCGCTTGTGCCCAGAGAACTTACAGAGTCGAAAGGAGTACAATCGAAAATAAAATGGAGCTAAACTTCGTGACCACACTTATTAAACACGATGTGAATCACAATGTCAAACAGTGTTTCAAGTCAAAGAAAGCTTTCGGTAAGTGAATTTACCGTATACAGGTTCTATGGCAATGTTTCATGGGTTTTTTTGTGTTAAGGGCATCGTACCTGTGCTACCCTAGTCCTACCTGTGACTTCGAGAATTGTATGGAATATGAATGAGCGCGTGGATGACGAACTTTTTGGATGTGAAGACGAGTGAATGAAGTACCAGAATAAATAAAAAACTAAGGTTGATTGTTTGGTGCTGGCAGGCACAGAGTTTCTATGACCCCGGCAGCTAAGACATGCAAGTGTTAAAAAGCAAGTGTGTTGTGTTTAGTGATAATAATGCAGTTTTCAGTTTAGTCCTAATCACTGGATTAAGTAATTATGGGTGTAGACATGTAGATATTTTGTTTTAAACTTCAACATTTCAAATCTTTTTAAAAAGAGGGTACCTACTTAATTCATATAACTTACGAGTATAAGTTTAAATGGTAAACAAAATGTCTATCACATTTTTTTAATGAAAAAAAAACGGCATTATTGAAAACAAATATTATAGTAACTTAACTAGACAGTTAAGCCAAGAACAATTTAATTATTTTCTAAAACAAGATGTTTGTGTCAACCACACGATTGTACACAACTAGACAGCCAATTATAATTATCATCGTCATTATTATTATAATAATTAAGTAAGTATTTAAACGACTGTTTAGAATTCATAGTTTTGTGTTACAACATGCTGGCAGAAAATTTAAATAGCCATTCAATAAAGTGAGTTTATTTACAAAATATACCTTACTTACATACTTACCATTCGTACGATAGAAATCGTATAAGTATATATTAGATGATATTAGTAAGACGTTCTTAATTTCCGGAATCTGTGACTTAACTAAGAACCAACAGGAGCTAAGTTTTGTTGATGTTTAAAAAATGTGTAGGTGCTTAAAAGGGACTTATCACAATGTTTCATTAAATTAGCATTAACACATTTTAAACCCCTGAGTTTTTAAATCGGGTAATCGGCTATTATTCGTGGAGAAAGAGCGTATGCCGCCCTGCTGACCAGCTGACTGGTATGGTACAGATTTACCTACTCTAACAATAAACAAGTATCCCTAAGTCCTACTGATCAAAATAAGCCCATTATCACCCAGTTCAACGAACCCCAGATTGTCAGCACCACGCGTTATCAAAATTGCGTAAATTAATGTTCTAATAATTTAACTACCTACGTGACTACGGTCATACGGTTGACCCTTCCCGCAAATAACAAGGGACCGACTTCCAGACAGTTTGCACGTGGTCAAAATCAGACCTATACCGCATCCATCTAGCATAGAATGTTAGTAAACAAACCGTTCCCGTGGGAATTCCGGGATAAAATATAGCTTATGTCACTCCCTGAAAAGTAAGCTTTTTAATGATACTTTTTTTAATTGTTCCAGTAGTTTCGGAGCCTATTCAATACAAACAAACAATCAAATCTTTCTTGTTTATAATATTAGTATAGATTTACATTAGTACTTGTCGATTTGAGATCCTTCCTTCAATAAATCTAAAACTCGACGCCAAGGAAGTGAATTTTTGTTATTTGTGTCGTGGTTTCTTTACTAACATTGTACATGCTCGATGGATACGGTATAGATGATTCTATTCTAATTCTATTGTGAATAGACAAAAGCTTATTTTGTTTACCACCAGCGGCACTGTTATCTGGCGTGGACTCTAATTACTTGTTTACTAATAAGACATGGAACAAAGTTTATGGAGCACAACTCAATTTAGATTGTGCGTTCGGTGAAGATACTTGACTCATTCCTGTTATTTTACAAAATAAATTAATGGTTTTTCTTGTTACTCACAGCTTAGGTGTGGCTCGGATTTTTATCGAACATAAAAATAAATATACAGAATAAGCATATGCATATAAAAGTTGAAGTCGGTGAATTTGTATCTTTACGAAGTGAAGTCACGTAGGCACCCCCCGCCGAAGGTTAAGAATGTGTTTTGTTACAGTGAGTCGAAAGGAAGAGGTGATGGCGATAAAAAGCAAGTTCCCAACTAAAATACCAGTAAGTTCTTTTGTTTTTTAAATCTACAAATTATCATTTGTTTGAATTAACTGCCTTAATTTTAAATGAAGTGAACGTTACTTCTTAAAGTAACGTTTCGAATTTAAACAAATGTTCTAATCGTAGAGGAAGATCTTATTCAACGGTTCCAATATTTTAAAGTTTTAACTGAATTGATCTTTGGTTGATTTAGAAGTTAAAACTTCTAAATCAACCAAAGATCAGTCTTCAGTTAGCTGAATTGTTTCAATTGTAAATACTAGTTATTAGTTATTTACTAACAAGTTATTGCAGTGAATACTAGAAGATTTATTACTATTATTTGATTGTAGGTTCGTAAGTGTAAGTTCACTGCTTATTTTTAAAATTAAAAGCTTTGTTTTTGTATCCGTAATACAATACAATCTCTGCCTATTTTAGGATCACACTCACATACTGTGTGGATTCTCTAGCGTTATTTATGACTAGCTGCGCCCCGCGGCTTCGTACGCGTTGTTACTATGGAAACGTTTAAAGACGATTTCTATCCCTCGGGAACTGATTTATGGGATAAAAAGAAGCCTATGTTTGATTCCAGGATAAGAATTACCAGTATGCAAATTTCAGCCCGATCTGTTCAGTAGATTTGGCGTGGAGAGGTAACAAACAAAAATCCATCCATCCATCCATACAAACTCGCATTTATAATATTAGTGTGTGATGGTGTGATATCTATTTATTTAATATCGTAAAACAATTTGTTAAGTGAACTTACGTTTTCAGTTGATAGTTGAAAGATATCACAAAGAAAGGAGCTTACCAGTTCTGGACAAATCCAAATTCTTAGTGCCTGAGGACATCACCATGTCGCAGTTCCTAGTCATCATACGGAACCGAATCAAAGTCAAAGGAAATCAGGTAAGTTAAGATACTATTACTATTATTTTTAACCGACTACGAAAAGGAAGGCAGGTTCTTGTTTCTTTTGTAACTAGGTAGGTATATCCGTCGAAGTCCGCCATTTATGGACCGATCGGAATGATTCTTTTGATTGAGATAGAGGATGATTGAGATGAACCCATAATTTCTTTATTACCAAGGCATTTGTAACTATCCCGCAAACCTTAAAAAACTGTTTAAAACTGAAGGATTTAAACAGATTTTAGTTTTTTCATAACACATTTTTAAAACTTTTAAGAACATGATAAAGTTGCCAGCTCCATAAGAAATTTTTGGTCTTTTGTAGACAATCCTGACTCATTCACTCCAATTCTTATGAGTTGTCGTGTAGCATAGACAAAATTGAATGCATAAAATCATTGATTTATTAAAAACGAAGATGAGGTACTGGTTGCTCGAAAGTGGCAACCTCAAATTGTGTAAAATTGTGTTCACCCACATCAGTCACCGTCTGACCGGCGGCACGGGCGGTCGTGATTCGCGTGAAATATTGTTGTCTCAGTCTCACTTCGGTCCTAGATACGTCTTTCCGTCTTTGTTCTTCTTTGTATTGCACAGGACTGGAAATATAACTATGATATGTGTTTGCGTGTAGTTGTAACACATGCCAACTTTTGAGTAAGCGCTGGGAGAACGTAACCTATCTTCCCTTTTTAAATCAATGCATAAAATCTCGTTTTCTACTGTGCCATAGAGTTTATAGTGCCCTTTCCCGCGCCGTAATTGTCGGTCCGCCGCCATAGCACGGCCATAGCACGCGCTACGAAATAACATATTTAACTACTG
This sequence comes from Eupithecia tripunctaria, assembly GCA_955876795.1. Classification (NCBI taxonomy): domain Eukaryota; kingdom Metazoa; phylum Arthropoda; class Insecta; order Lepidoptera; family Geometridae; genus Eupithecia; species Eupithecia tripunctaria. The sequence continues at coordinate 12,448,398 of OY041619.1, read as the reverse complement.
GGAAGGAAGGGGGACCTGTAGGAAAATGTCGAAAACGATAACTTTCGTATACCTACCTCACTGAAAATCGCAACTCGTAAGGACTACCAGTTTCGAAGCTAATTGTGTGCGTAGTAGAAAAGGAAGAGCGCGTTGATGTCTTTTATATCGGCGTAGCATCGTAGCTCATGCTACGAAGATCTACGTTAAAATGTATATTATGGTTATCGTGAAGGAAGGGGGAGGAATAGGGAGAGATGAGATATATTAAAGGAAAGAGAACAAAATCTTCTTAATGGTGTAATTTGTAACTCGCTGTAACGTATACTGAGAGAGATATTACGAGATTTGTGATTTGTTGTGCAATTGTCCATTCGCGCAAATGTCTACTTCCCTAGATTGATATGTAATATGTAAGTATCATTAACATGACTTGAAAATGCACTGTATGCATTTCTTGACGTCAATGCGTCAGACGATAAAATTATAATCTGTGATCTCCACACGCATCTAGGAGTAATTTTACGAATCCCAAGTTTAAACAAGTTGTTTGCGATTGATTATTTCCTACATGGCAAGATGGTGGCAAGGCAACATCTCATAGCAAGCATTGAGAGTCAGATTAAATCAGCTACAACTTAAGTTTTATCCGGTATATCCGGTATATAATTGTGGCATTTTTTAAACATATTAGGTATGTTTGAATCTATGTTTCATAACTTTTATCCCAGACATTGTATTGTATTTTTAACCGACTTCAAAAAAAGGAGGAGGTTCTCAATTCGTCTGTTTTTTGTATGTTTGTTACCTCGGATCTTTTGACTGGGTGTTGTTCAGTTCTGACAATGGGATCCATGAAAATTCATGAAAAAAACCGTAAAAATTGAAGTCGGTTTATAGTTTTTTAAAACAAAATTAATTATTTGAAAACAGTTTCTGTTTTCTGGATTCTGTATTCTGTCTCCCTCTGTTCCTATTTGGATACCACCTTTATCCCTCAAAATCGTGTTAAAACCACTGTCATTGTCCACAGGCGCTGTACCTGATAATCAACAACCGCTCGATGCTGTCAATGAGTCTCACGATGGCGCAGGCTTACGAAGCGTATGGAGACGAGGACGGCTTTCTGTACATTACCTACGCGTCACAGGAGGTTTTCGGATATAAAGATGGTAGGTTTCATAACAAGTGAAAAAATCACTTTAAAAAACCAACCCAATGTCAGTAAAACCTCATTGTGCAAACCCTTTGTTTATACAATTATTACTAGCAGCGACTCGTAGTTTTACCCGTAGTTCCAGTTCCTGTGGGAATTTCGGGATAAAATATATGCCTATGTCACTCCCTGAAAAGTAAGCTTTTTAATGAGTTTTTTTTTTAATCGGACCAGTAGTTTCGGAGCCTATTTCATACAAACAAACAATCAAACTTTCCTCATTATAATATTAATATAGATTGTATAATCAAAATGGTTTGAAGGTTCAGGGCCTTAATCTTTAATTTTTTTTTTATTCGCCGCGCACTAAAAGTTTTATATTTGGTTAGAAGACATTAAAACAAATAAGGTAGGTTATGTCCTACGCATCAGGTTTCTGAAATATGAACAGATGAAAACAAATAATTATATTAGTAGCTTTAATATCTCATAAACCTGACGCTTTAGGACATGTTTTAATTTGATTTAGGGTCCGCTATTTAACTTTTTTTATGTTGATTTTCGGACTTCAATATCTTCAGGGAATGTAATGTTTTTGTAATTTTACAGACATGGTGAAGAGTTCACAAGAGGTTCAAGCTATAAGACACAGGTTCCCAAATAAAGTTCCCGTAAGTGATTTTAACAGTTTTATTAGATAATTTTATCGGCAAGCGGAAGTGGCAGTTGGCCGGCCATATATCGCAAAGAACCGACAACCACTGGGGTAAACAAGTTTTTGAGTGGAGATCGCGACTAGGCAAACGTATTGTAGGGCTCGCCAGCCAGTTAGGATGAAGACTTGCGAAAGACTGCAGGCAGATGCTGGATGATGCAAGCTGATGACAGGGTGCTTTGGCGCTTATTAGGGACGTCCATGTCCAGCCGTGGACTAATTTAGGTTGTTGTTGATGATGATGACGACGAGATAAATGGTTAATTTGTTATGTTTGTTGAAACAAATGTTTTTTTTCACAGCTGTTCGTCGAAAGATATTCTAGAGAGCGCGAGATCCCAGTGCTGGGTAGAAATAAGTTCTTAGTTCCACAAGAGCTAACAATGTCCCAGTTCCTGTACATCATCAGGACAAAGATGAAGTTGCGAGACTCACAGGTAGGCTGACCACTATAGTCCATTTCCACTTCCACCTTATAAAACCTTAGAACAGAGGGCGTAAACGCGCCAACTGGCATTCGCTATAAAGGGTATCAAAAACAATTGAAAGATACGCATCTTTCAATTAATTGTTTTTGATAACCTTCATAGCGAATGCCAGTAAAATTCGTGATATATCTAAGGCATAATGTCAAACCCATACATTTTTGGACTATTTTACTATCGCTTTCGACATCGATTGTTACATTGTCTAGGCCCCCTGGACATTTACCCTAATTTTGTATCCTCCCCAAAGGCCTTGTACCTCCTGGTGAGCGACAAAGTCCTCGTGAGCCACAGCATGACGATGGCGCAGGCCTACGAACAGTTCCGAGGACCAGACGGCTACCTTCACATCACGTATGCAGCGCAGCAGGTCTTCGGATGAGCAACGGTAAGCATACATACGAAAACAAAAAAAACCATTTATTTTTTTGTTTCCCATTTTGTTTCGGCAACGAACGGCTGACCTGATTTTGATGGGAGTTTCACTTGCAAATCAAATCAGAAATTATTTATTTCCATAAATACAATAAATGTACACTCAGAAAAGGTGGAAATAAAGTGATATTTTGATTTCTGTCGCTTCGTAAAAAAGCGACGAAGTTTATAATCTAAGGTGATTCCTAAGAATACAGTACTTTCTACAATTTCTAACGTTTAACATCAAATGCTTAACATTGCCTTAAAATTATAATAACATTAGATAGAATAAATTTCATACATTTCGTTTTTTTTTTTCGTTAAGCAAAAGATTATTGACAGACATAAATCAATGAACTACTTTTGATATTGCATTTCACATCGTCGAAATTAGTGTCGTTTCATTTTAAAAGATAACGAAGTATTATCTGATCACTAGCAAACAATACAATCTCCTAATTATTCTTGACAAGATGGGGCCGGTCGTAAATATAAACTAAAATAGGAAAAGTCCGAGGATAGATCCCTGCGGTACACCCATTGTAACTACAGGCACCGAAGACCGTTTCCCATTAATTAAGTCTTTGTATCCTATTAGTCTAATAAAATGCAAGAAGATACAATGAGGTGTTCCTTATTCCATAGTGATGTAGTTTCCTGATTAATATTTCATTGTGTACCTACACAATCGAATGCTTTTGACAAGTCGTAAAAGACGCCGAAAGCATCTTGCGACATCTCCCAGGCTACCAAAAAAAGTGTGTATAATTTGGCATCACCTCGTCAAATTGTAGTGGCCGCCACCGCAGGCCGCGTCAGTCAGCGAGACCCTCTATGGTTACTATGCGATTGAATAATTACCTACCTAACCTACCTACCCAATTAGTCATAAATGTCATAACAGATCACGTTACTAGATATTTTAATTGCTCTCTTCATTTCCATAAACGTTTCTAGCGATTACTGTATATTACGAGTAGATAAATATTAAAATCACAACACGTTTTATCTCATTACAATGAATTCGTTCGATACAGTCTCGTTAGTCATTTGACTTTTAGAGCCACTAATTTTGGACTCAGGCTGGGTACTTTACTGTCCTGTTTAGTGTGTACAGCCATACTGTTTATTACTAAGTTTGCGTTTTAACTTTATTTACGGCTCTCGATCTACTGCCTTCAATTTACAACTTTCACATTTCATCACAAAGTTGTAAATTGAAAGCAGTAGATCAATATTGAGGTTGAGGTAGTTGGGGCTCGTTGCGAGCGTCTTCTTTTTTTGTATTGAGTGCACGAATGCTCGCTGAGTAACATTACAATCACAGAAATCGTAATAACTGTTATTACAACCAATAGCCGGTTAACATCCACCCCTTACATCAACTGACTCAGAACTAATTCTAGCGGGTGGTCCTGCCTACAACTTTGTTTGTGTCAATGTGTAGTAGGAACCTAACTTTTTTTCATGACTAAATGTCTGGTTTAATGGAAGCAGGGCTTGCCCAAAATCGTTATTTGTTTATATAACGATGCCTCTATAATCAACGCCTCTATATAATATATAATCCTGCGAGGTTCAAAATTGGACAATACAATAAATGTCAAAGTTTGGATGGATGGATGGATAAGTGGATGCTTGTCACTTCTGCACGACAAAACTACCGAATGGATCGGCCTGAAATTTAGTGTAGATGCAACTCTTAGCCTGGAATAAAAGCAAGGCTACTTCTATTCCATAAATCAGTTCCTATGGGATATAAATAACCTTTTAACGTTTCCATAGAAACAACGACTGCATAGACGCGGGCAGGAACTAATAAATGATACGGTTGATTGTACCCGTGATTTGAGTAAATTGAGTATTAAAAAATAAAAAAAAGCTGTTGGAATGCGACCCCAAACAGGACCACGTTGATCTTTTAGGGTATTATTTTTATCGGAATAGCATTTTTTCTATCTGACTTAATCCTGTGTTTTTGCCTGCCACGATTTTTTCTATATCTTTATTGAATACGGTAGGTACTTACTAAATAAATTAAATTATTACCTATACTTATGTACTGCTTATTTCGATTTTTTAGCTTTCCGCACTCAAAGGGTAAAACTGTACCCTTTTACTAAGAATCCGCTGTCCAGAGTCAGAGTCAAATCGTTTATTTCTTAAGACTTACAAAATAAGTACTTAGACAAGTCAAATTTTTACTTTATAAACAGCTTGATAAATGTCCGTCCGTCTGTCTGTCCGTCTGTCACCAGGCTGTATCTCATGAACCGTCATAGTTAGACAGTTAAAATTTTCACAGATGATGTAACTATTTCTGTTGACGCTTTAACAAGAAGTACTATAAAACAGAATAAAATAAATATTTAAGGGGGCTCGATACAACAGACATGATTTATTAACCGGTTTTATAGATAATCGTACAGAATCCTTCGTGCGCGAGTTCAAATCGCACTTGGCCGGTTTTTTATAGATAACTATGTAGCTGCGCCCCGCGGCTTCTCGCGCGTTGTTCCGGAATGGAAACGTTAAAAGGTTATTTACATCCCACGGGAACTGATTTATGGGATAAAAAGTAGCCTAAGTTTGATTCCAGGATTAGAATTACCTGTATGCAAAATTTCAGCCAGATCCGTCCAGTAGTTTAGGCGTGAAGAAGTAACAAACATCCATCCACACAAACTTTCGCATTTATAATATTAGTGTGATAGTGTGTTGATGGTACGGAACCCTTCGCACGCGAGTTACTCGCACATAGCTGCTATTATTTTTTATTACAACGTATTTACGGCCCACCTCACCATCGCCTACTACAGAGAATATCCTCGTAGGGCCTACCGCTAGTTTCTTATTAAATTAAATTCTGATATCACCAACAAATGCAAATACTAAACTTTTCCACTACTTCGTTGTTATTGTATCCAGTAAAAATATGCATTAGGTATTGTATAAGTTCATAGACTACAAAGTTGGATGCTACTTGCATATCGGGTGCAGTTATCACAAGAAAAACATCCTACGATTGATTTATTGTAATGTCAATGAATGCAGTATCAGTAAATATAGGTAATAATTACAAATAACTGCTGGAAAACAGTTATATTCTTTGTAACAAAGAGTTAAATGAGCGACAGTAATAATTACTCACTTAATGGACAATTTAAGTTAATTACTGTACATAATGTAGGTAATTCTTCTTACATTGAAGCCGCTGGCCACGGCTTGTATAGGATCCCACAGCCATGCCAAATAGAGGGAATATACCTTAAGTATTGTAGATAGAAAATTTTACTGAAAGAAGAAATAAGAATGGAAAGACATTTAGACGACCTTGTACGATCTGCAGATCAGTTCAGTGCAATGTGGATGTTTTCTATGTATATTTAAAAATATCCATGTAGTGTTATTATGTTATTATTGCATTAAGTATATCATATATCTAGTACCCATAACACAATCTCTGCTTAGCTTGGGGTTAAGATTGGCTCTGGATTTGTCTCACATTACTTATTTATTATAAAAGGTTTAGCCAGCGCAGGTCTTCCGTTTGGTCCCGTACAAATGACTTCAGCTCAGAACGGACCTATTCACTATGTAGAGTACAAAATAAAAACTAAATGATAAAGCAAACATCATATTAATAAAAGTAAACAAAACTACTACCTATCTACAAAAAATGCAAACACATAACATAAAATAAAATATGATATAAGATAAAATAGTCTTCCTTATATTATAAATGCGAAAGTTTGTGTGAATGGACACATTTTGAGCAGTTGCTAAATGAAATAAATTGTAAACAAAGCGTAATTATTTTAAATAAATGTTAAATTGTATGGTCTTCCTTAGTTTAAGATATTATGTTATTTGGAAAAAAAACTAAGCCTTTGGTCGGTAGGTATCGTAAAAAATACGGGTTCGATTTCTGGTTCAGATGAAAATTTGTTTGTTTGAAAATTCATTTTGTTCGCTACATTTTGGGAAAAAAAAACTGTCAATGGTTACGATTTAAAGCGATCTCTTTAGTTATTTCTTGTCTATTAAAACGCCGACTAACCTGTTAAGGTACGTAAAGTAACTTATAATAAAAAAGTAACTGGTAACTAAAAAAACTCAAATAACCACTAAAAAAAATAAGGGATGTCTCTTTGACACGTTCAAAAGAGCCGCTGCTATGGTATGCAGAGAGTAGATCAAAACAGGTATTTCGTTCCCAGAATAAGGGTGCGTGGGACCTGTCACCTTTCGCTGGAAATCTCTATTGTCAGCAATTAAAAGTGTACCAAGCCAACAAAATTCCTATAAAAATATCTATCTGTGTTACCGGCGCGAATGCCCTTACAAATTACGAAACACCCTGAGATATACAATACAATATAATATGCTATACAAAATTGGCAGGAATTTCTCATCTATCTCTATGTGTGAATAAACTTTTAGATAGGTAATGATATTTTAACAATCAGTAGTCGTCCTGTAACTGTGTTTGTATTATTATTCCACCCACCAAGCTTTCAAATAAAAAAAGAATCATGAAAATCGGACCACCCAATCAAAAGTTCTGAGGTACCAAACATAAAAATAACAGTGGAGTTGAGAACCTCCTCCTTTTTTTAAGTCAGTTAAAAAGTGGGTTATCTTCCCAGTTCCCAGTAAAATGCAATAACCTTCATAAATGAAGGACCTAAAATAAACCTTTAGGCATTTTCATCTGTTTTCGAGAAACTTATTATCTACACCAGATAGTTTATCTTACCTACCTGTACCTACAAGTGTAGGTAATAACCCATGTTAAACTGCAGTGCCTGGACATTATCAGGTGCGATATATCCCAGGCAGCCTGGGCAGTGCATAACAAAACAAAAACATTTAGTTTATTATTAAATTATCATTTCACTCATATCTTACCGGGCCACGGCCATTTAACAAAAACAAGCCATGCAAGTAGACTTATGGTTATCGCGAAATTGTAAAAATAATTATTTTTACTGGCATAACCAGTGTTATCTGCCTCTCGGAACGTTACGCTACTAGAATGTTTGGCCGGTTCAGTAACCTTTATCAATTGTTATGTTACTAACATGATAAGGCCACAATTAGCATTGAATTTCATTGAGAACGCTGGGGGCCAAGCCAAGCCTGTACATTAGTAGGTATATACAACTTTATCTTCAATAGATATGATAGCTATACAAGAACATCGTTAGAAAACCCGCGGTATCTACATATGTAGATATAAGTAAAATCTGTAGATATGAAACATCCTCTCTGCAGTGTTTACTCAACAAAGCCTGTGTTACTTACATCTTACAGAATTAAATGCAAACACTCGCTCATTACCAAACTTCTGTAATAATTTTATTAAATAAACACAGTAGGTTTAAGGGTGGCAAAAGCGGCCGTCGTCGTTTCAATGGGAGGTACGACGCGCGACGTAGTAGCTACTAGCTAGCACACGTAACATGCCAAATTTTGATCGGTTCAAATTCTTATTATTTTTTATGAACTTAAGATATTATGTGTATAATTTAACAAATATTAGTTATTTTTATTCATGGCGCTGGTCCGACTATGAAGTTGGGTGGACCTACATAATTTAAGCTTTCCATTTTGGAGACGTACTTCATCTCCCCTTTATGACTAAGATCGATAGGTTTCTACAAATATTTTATACGGTAACCTTTGCGAATCAAAGATAAAATAATCTCCGCAAACCAAACATTTGTTAAATCGTTAGTTACGCCCTTACGCGTTAAAACTGTAGCATTGTCTTTGAATGCGTGCTTTATCAAAATGCGAATTATTGCCATTTGTTGTGCAATAACATTTCACGAACGTGTAGTAAATAAGCACACCACAAAAACACACAATTCACAGAATCGAAATGAGTGAGGTCACTCACTTCGTATTGCGACAAACACGGCACGGTCTTACTACGGAAAGGGCCTATCTAACGATTTGAATCATTGCTGCAAACCGAAATCGACGCGCGACGTTAAATTCAAGTCATCGTAAAGAAAAACTGGAAAAAAAATCCGACTGCACCTCCAGAAATTAGTAACCCCTGGGGAACCACATATTTGTTCATCCACTGTCATGTCAGATATGCGTTCGAACAGTATTATTCCATGCAAGAATTATGTCTTTATTTATGTCATCATAATAAGTTTATCTCAGGTCAACGATGCGCAAACAAACGCGTCCCGAGTGCGCCTGATATTGTGTATTTATGCATTTTGTGTTGCATACAGCCCCCCAGGGCTTATTTGTCGGTTAGATAGCAGGCCAGGCCTGTTGTCAGGCTGATTGCGAGGTAGGTACGCCTGTAGCTTTCTAATCAATGGAAAGATAATGTCATACGACCTCTGTGGCGCGATGGCCGAAGATGGTTTTGTCTTGCTGCGACGCAGGGGGTTGCGTGTCGATTCCCGCCGTAAGACTAATGTTTCTACGATCTGCAGATATTTGTTCAGGTTTTCTATACATTTCATTTCTAAAATATATATATTTATGTAATGTATTCAATAATGTATATCAGGACTATAGGTTTGTGCTATGTTGTAGCTACTTTCATTCCGCAACGGCAGCGGTGTGCCCCTTCAGGTACATCGCAAGGTTGGACAGTGATAGCGTTAACGCATCGTAGTAAATGTAACAAAGTTTTTAATGAATAAATTATCTATCTATCTATCTATCTATCTAGTAGCTAAAATTGGTAGATAGATATCGTTTACTGACAAAAGATGAGATACTTGTGGTTTCGTTAGTTGTCTTAAATCTTAATTACTTATACCTAGACAAGGTTATCTAAAAATAGCAAAAGGTATAGATAAATTGTAAGTACGCAGTTACGCATACAAACACCATCTTGTTTTCGAGTAACTGTATGCAGGCTCGGTATTCAGAGATCATTTTGGTTGGTTGTTTTAATTTAGCTAACTGCCACACTCAGAGACGTTATTTTTTACACTAAGTAAATACTTTTTTTGTAATCTTTACTAAGTGATAGTATAAGTAATCATTAACATCTCTGAGTGCGGTTGTTAGACAATAAAATAAATTGACAAACAGACATTGATATTAAACTTTTTTACTGTCTTTAATCATGTAAATAACATGTTTTTGAAACAGATATTATTGTATAAGAAATATGCTCCACATTTGAAGGCATAACTTGTCATTGAATATATTTAATTTTGTCACTATTTTCAATATTTTTAGTTATTAGGTATAGTGCGTAAGCCCGGACACTGTGGGTAATTTCTGAGAAATCAACAAATATCCCAAAAAATTTCGGCTTCGTAGGGACTCAAACCCGCGTCCTGAGGGGACTCAGTAGGTCAAAACCACGACCCCACGACCACTAGACCACGAAGACGTCGTCTTTGTACGTATTGAGGAAGGAAGAACGCGGGTTCGAGTGCCGTCAATGCCGAAAATTTATGGGACTCAGTTGACTTTTTTATGTTCAAATTATTTTAATTCATTGACATTCGTATGCTCAAAAAGGTAACAAGTATCCATCCAAACTTTCGCATTTATAATACTATGTTTATTGTTTGTTATTTATAGTCATCGGTGGCACTTTACGCAAATAATTTAAATGATTAAGTATAAAATTTTGTCTTAACGTATTATTTTTTGTTACAGGTAATCCCCGATTGAATGGATTTGAATCTGATTAATAAACAAATGTTCCTGCATCTTCTGATTTAAGACTGATAGTATTCTATTATAAATTTTGTGATAGTTAAGATTTTTCTAATTTTTCTCTCTACGCCTCATATAAACATTAAAAGGCTCGAATTATATACCTATCTGCTCCAATATTACAGAGATATTTATATGAAACTAGTGATTATGTGCCATTATTATCATTTAAAAAATGAAATATATGAGTGCTATGTTAAAATTTTAGAGTATTATGATCTCGAGAGTTTGAAAAGTATAATTTATTAAGTTAGTGTTAATCGAATATTTAGTTTTTAAGTTTAAATTTTATGTCAGTTTTTGTATTAACATAGATTAGTTGTAAAGCTTTTGTTAAAGATAAGGAATATAATGTACTGATTTCCTAGATATTCTTCTTTTTCATAATAAAATATTTTATCCATTGAACAAACTTATAATTTTCAATAATTCCCTTTTATTATCATTTCAATAAGAACCGAGCGGGTTTACTACGAATCTTATCTGAGTTGGAAGAACACCAACGTTTCATCCCTCTTTAAAGAGTGCGGCATTTGTCGTGCCATCCATCTTATTGTAGTTAAGAGGGTTTTCTATTTATCAAAGGTGGCAATACCAGTCAGCTTGAAAATAACCTAGGTAGGGTCTAATAAGTAAATTAGATTTAAAACAATCTGTTACAAAAAGACATTTATTTAGTTTATTTTATAATATAACTATAGCCACTCATCACACTCGTCGATATGCCTGCGACCTCGCGCGTTTTTACCTAACTAGAAATTATCATTACTTTGAGAAGACAATGTTTTTTTTATCAAAATCTTTAAAACATCGCTTCAATTGTCTTTCAATGTGCCATGGTAGCTCTGAGGCCACATTGGCTACTATATATACTCACTTGATAACACTTTACTTCAAATATCTAGAATAGATCTGAAGTAGGACCGTGTTAGCGGGTAACTAAGCTTTGTTTACTAGCTAGTGTCCCTTGTATTATATTAAATTTTACCTAACACTAACTGTCGTAGTATTCCATATCACTCGCCTGGCGCGAATGTCCTCAGTATCATTCGGAAGGCGATATGTTCTGGGCAGCTTCGAGCGTCATGAATACCTTTAGATACTGCGGAGATTAGCTTCCTAACTATACCGTGTCCATTTTGAATGAAGCATGCTGGTAAACAAACCCAAGCCCATACTTAACCTAAAATTCAATTTGTTGGCGCGTCCTTTTAAACGTAATTTACATTACATGTCGATTTTAGATCCTCCCTTCAATAAAAATTGCTTACAATTATATCTGAAACTCGACGCCAAGCAAGTGAGATTTTGTTATTTGTGCCGTAGTTTGTTTACTAACATGCTTAATTCAAAATGGATAAACCATAGTGGCTTAAGTATTGTATTTTTTTATATCACTAACTGTCGTAGTATTCCATATCACTCGCCTGGCGCGAATGTCCCCAGTATCATTCGGAAGGCGATATGTTCTGGGCAGCTTTGATCGTCATGCATGCCTTTAGATATTGGGAGCGTTCAAGTATTACGTAACGCAATTCGGGGGGGCGGGGGGGGGGGGGGGGGGGGGGGGGGTCTCGTAAAACGTTACGATGCGTTACAGGGGCTGGAGGGGGTCTTTCTTACAACACGTTACGTAACATTATTTCTTTTTTTATATAAAAAATTAGGGAATTAAAACTCCCAAATTGGCAACCCTTTTCGTTTACGTTTTACTGGGAATCTCTCGATTGTATTAGTCTGGTCGCCAAAAATTTATAAAAAAATAAACAAAATACGCAGGTGTGTGCGAATTAAAAATCTCTTGTTTTATATGTACAGAAAAACGTTACGGAGCGTTACAGTAGGGGGAGGGGGGGTTCAAAAATCTTCAAAAATTGCGTTACGTAATACTTGAACGCTCCCATTGCGGGTAGCAGAGGTTTTTTTACTATTATATTACTATCAGTTGCCGTATTCCATAATTTTTCGCCTGGCGTGATTGTCCCTATTATCATTCCGAAGATGATATATTCTCGGCAGCTTCAACCATCAAAAATGTCGTTAGACTGAGGGTACCTAACTAGTGTCCTTTATATCGTATTGTTTGTATCACTGACAGTCGTCGTATTCGATATCACTCGCCTGGCGCGAATGTCCCCAGTATCATTCGGAAGGCGATATGTTCTGGGCGGCTGCGACCAACGTGTCGTGAATGTCCTTGGCGTAGGAGATCTGGAGACGAACCGTGTTGAGGTACTGCGGGTAGCTCAGCGTGGTTTCCTGTGAACAAAAATATACTAGCATCTTTACTGGGAACAGATAATTAATTTTGTTTTAAAAAATTGCAAACCGACCTAAATTTTTATTATTTTTTTTCATAAATTTTCATGGATCCCATTGTCAGAACTGAACCAAATTAAAATGGGACACGCACGGAAAGCACCAGAATTCATATAAAAAAACAACCATGAAATACGGACCAGTTTAATGCTAACTACCACCATCATCATTAGTCCACAACTGGACATAGTCGCCTCCCCATGAGCGTCCCACAACGCCCTGTCTTCAGCTTGACGCATCCAGCATCTGTCTGCAGTCTTTCAAAGATCGTCATCGCACCTGGACGGCGGGCGTCCTACACTACATTTGACGAGCTAACTACCATAATGACTACTAATGACTGCACTTTGAAGAAAAGCTTGATAAGTTGACAAAAATTTTTAGTAAATTAGAGTCAATTGCACCTTATTTCTTGTTTGATAGTATGTAATAACTATTAATCAAGCTGTTTATATAGTAAAAAATTGACTTGTCTAAGTACTTATTTTGTAAGTCTAAAGAAATAAACGATTTGACTGTGACTCTGAAAAAACTTTTATGACCTCTTTGTCGTAGTGAAGAAGATAACATAAATGTGATTGCAACTCATACAGAACTAACAAAGTTCTAGGTGTTTCTTTTTAACAAATAACTTGGTGGTACCTTTCCATCACACAGACTCATACAACAAAACCAGAAATACATTATTTAGTTAATTTGTCATCTGGTAGCAATACTGAATAAAGATGTCCATCAATCACACTAAATCAATCAAATTATATGCGAAAGTTTGTATGGTGTATGGATGGATGTTTGTTACCTCTTCACGTCAAAACTACTGAACGGATCGAGCTGAAATTTTGCATACATGTTATCCTAAACCTGGAATAAAACATAGGCTCCTTTTTTCTCATAAATCAGTTCCTGTGGGATATAAATCATCCTTAAACGTTTCCATTGGATAAACGCGAAGCCGCGGGGCGCAACTAGTAATAAATAATGTAATGTTGGACAATTCACACAGCATTATCTAGCCCCAAGCTAAGCAGAGCTTGTGTAATGGGTACTACATAACTGATATACACAATACACTGCATAGATAAATATTTTTTCTATATATAGTAAACATCCAGAACGCCAGAACGCCCTGAACAAATCTGAAGATCGTACACATATTTGTCCCGAGGCGGGAATCAAACCCGCAACCTCCTGCGTCGCAGGCGGACCTTCGCCCACCGCGCCACAGAGGTCGTCCAATTCCAATATAATTATCTTAAACTCAGTATAGAGGTATATCCAATTACCTGCGAGCTAGGTCCATTGTCCAATCGCGAAGGTATCACCGACAGCGGCAGGTAATGCGCCGCCGACTGCGCCTGCTGGATACACGTGAGGGCTGTACGCTGTAAACAACAGTGTCTTGTAAACAAGCAATAGTACATTGTAAACAGAGTTGAAAAAGTGCCCCATCCCTATCGATTTGTGTCATTAGAGGCACAAGGCGCAGGCCCTAAACACTAACACCTTCATGGCCCAAGACGCAGGTGCCAGTCTCTATCTGCGTGGAGCTGCGGCGCGCCCCTGCGGGTCGCACCGCAGAGCTGGGCAGTGAATGCGTTAAAACACACGAGGTAGGAATCGCATTTTCTCCCGAGTTATACATAGTGCTTTATACTGCACCTTCGAGTAAAATTATATAACTGCAGACTGTTGCAAAAAATCTACAGGTAGCTCAACTATACCACCATTCTCTCGCTGTAGGTATGTATTCATATTAATATTTTTGAAATAAGTACGCAAATATTCTTAGATATTAATTTTATGAATCTTTGAAAAAAGGTGGAAGTTCTACGAGTATGTTTGGATGTATCTAATTAGACGAAATCTAATTCGCAATTGTATCTATAGATTACTATAGACAGGGAATGATCCCGTAAAAATCGTATTCTAACGAGGTTACTACTTGTATATGACCCTTATCAATTATGGAATTACGTCGGTTTTTAGTTTTTATTAGACTTATCAAAAAATTATTGCGTCCTAACTGTCATAAGGGGTCATCCATAAATTACGTCACACGAATTTCATGATTTTTTGCCCCTCCCCCCGTCCTTGTCACAGCTAGTCACATTTGTGAGACTCCCCCCCTCCCTAGTGTGACGTCACATATTTTGTGAATTTACATTTAGAAATTATTGAATGAAAACAGCGGTTCCGCGAACAGTTTTATTTCCATCAAACTTTTTAAAATAAAAGTAACATCCAATCAATATGATGCAAAAGATAGACCACAAATGCCACATGATCGCTTAAACAAGTATGCTTCGACATTAAAGCAATAGCTATCATGCAGAACTTGCTTCAAATGTCATGTGATGACGCTCGGAGATCCAAAGCTAACTGAAGTAATAGTGGAGCGAATTAATTATCGGAGTCATCTTTTTCTGTGGTTACTACGTACCCGTTTGACATCTGACTAATTAAAACAGGTAGTGGTAAGAATAAGAACCACTCTCGGAATAGTCGCCAAAGACTTCGCGTCGCACACCACAACATGGGACAACCTCGCAATTTTACTATTTGTAATAAATATTGAGATTTACGCAGATGATTTGCGTACCAAGTCGCATCACTTTTCAATTCTTTAGCCTGTCCAACATTTAGTATATGAACTGTGTTTAGTCTATGAATGTCTATGTAAGTAATGTGACGTCACAATATTGAGGACCCCTCCCACCCCCTTGTCACACAATGTCACACTTCGTCGACCCCCTCCCTCCCCCTTAACGTGTGACGTAATTTATGGATGGCCCCTAATAGGTATAGCCACTTTCAATGATCGTCGTTTATTGCCTACATTTTGCACAAACAAGTGTGTATTTGTAAACATTTACAGGGTTAAACTATGCCTAGAACCAGTATCATGGCGAAAGCTTAGATTTATCAGTTTTTTTTTAGCTTGGGGCTAGATAATGCTGTGTGAATTGTCCAGCATTATTTAGTTTAAGTTAATCAACAAAACATTACTAAGTAATCTATTTGCTTAAAACAAACATTATCGACTTAGTTTCAACTAAGTACTGTGTTTACTTAATTGAAATGATTGACTTATATCGTATAGGTCAAAGTTTGTACAAAAATAATTCAATTAATTTAGACAACAGCGTCTTGAAGACGCAAACTGGTATCATCTTTATTTATATTACCAACGGTACGTCTTGCGAAGGTACAAAAGCAGGGAGAATCTATTAAAATACAATTATAAAATAAACTACCAATTAACACCACAGACATTGACAATATTGATCATTTTAAACATGAAATTAAAATGTTCTCTGAAAGCCATGCATTTTATAGTATTAATGAATTTATGTGTAGCAATTTATAGATTTAAGAAATTGAAATGTTTAATTTTCTGTTAACGACATAGAAATGAAATGAATTATCTGAATTATTATGAATGGAATATATATATATATATTGTGTATCATTGTATTATTAAAAAAACATTAAAATTGTAAACCATGACTCTCCTTGTATAACTTCCAATGTTATAATGGTTAATAAATACAAAAATTATAAAGATGAACGATTTGATTGTTTCTTTGTATTGAATAGGCTCCGAAACTACTGGACCAATTTAAAAAAATCTTTCATCATTAAAAAAGTTTACTTTTCAGGGAGTAGCTACATTTTATCCCGGAATTCCTACGCAGATGAAGCCCCGAGGCGCTGCTAGTATGTATGTATATATAGTTGAGTTGAGCTACCTGTAGATTGTTTGCGATAGCCGGCAGGTAGGGAATTGCTTTAATTGTAAATAGGTACTTCTTCAAATTTATTTCTATTGTAATTTTCTTTTTCAATTTAGTTTAATAATTCATTAATGAATAATCAATATGTGCATTTGTTACAGATTCGTACAAAATTTGGTATAACAATAACAACTTTTATTCTGTGGCCTACTCGGAAACGGAAAATCGGAGTTTAGTTTTTGTTGTCGTGCAAAATAAACTCATATGTCGCTTGTATAAGATTAGCGTTTTTTTAAGAGTACGGGTCAGGATTACAAAATATTTTTTTTGTGGCTACTTGGTGCGTGCTTAATTCTTATTTGCGTTTAAAGTGCCGTGACAGTTTTCGATGAAATTCTCTCAAAAATCGGTCATTTGAGACTACTTTAATTCTGAGTTGCAGTTGAGTATCCAACTGACAGCTGAATCCACAAAATTCAACAAGAACTCCGAACTTACTAAATCTAACGTTTGGTGAACAGGGTCCTTAGACAAAATGTTCTGACTAGAGTCACGTAAAAGATATTAGATAGTTACTCAGTTGCAGTAACAATATTACTGTTGCCAGGTCAATAAGTTAACGATTGTTGCATTTAGATATTGTAATTCTATTTGCTCGGAGCACAAATAACAAATAATTTATAGTGTTGTTGTAGATACTCTCATAGATATATGTAGCTGTTTCCGTAAGGCGCATTGATAATTCCAGAAATTGCCTGTATTGCTATTTCTGAATGTGTTATTAGAATAACATAAAATAATTAAAAAAGAGACTGTCTATCTGTTGGCCGTGCCTGGCGACTAGGAGATATTTACCGGGGGCGGGCAGCAGCGCCTCTTGCAGAACAATTCTTTATTCACCAAACTGCGATCCCTAACCCGCATGCCCAGCGTGGGGATTATAGGCAATACGCCCCATGTGATAAAAACTAATAAAGTGCTTATCAGGGGGAGACCTGTGTCCAGCAGTGGACCAATACAGGCTGTTGAACCTCAACGGTTGAGGTTGAACCTCAACAGTTGAGGTTCAGGAGAACACTAGTTCTAATTTGTTTCTAATATTTATATAGTAATATTCTTAATTACTAATTTAAAATTGAAACAATTGAGCTAACTGGAGACTGTTACAAATACAGATAGCTTAACTAAAAAAATATTGCCTTACCAAGTGCAGCTCCATTTGATCACAAATTGAGAAGAATTCTTCAAGGTTCTTGTCAAAGCGCGGCACTGGATTGTCAATGCTCTTTCTGTAAAGTAGGTTAAATATTTTATGATGTACAAAAGCAATTCATTTTTATATAAGTATATAGATTATAAGCAAGAAATTATAATGTATATGCAAGAAATCATGAAGGCCTATGTGCCAGTTTCAGTGTGGATTAGCCTCAAAGAATAAGACCAAACATTAACATCAAATAGAGAAGAGGGAGTTTTATAATTGAGAACCTCAACATTTAATTAATTTATTGTTTTATAATTCAGCAATTATTGTACTTTTTAATTATTGTTAAAAATTTATTGTAAATACACAGTCGCCAAATTAACATCTGTATGCACCTATCTATGTATAGCTAGTATAGTATTATATTATCTGTGGTATAGCCTACCGTAATTATAGCTATTGTACCTATGTAGTCACCTGTTTTGGCCAAATAAATGTATCTTTATCTTTATCTTTATCTTTAAATAATTGTACTTTTGTTTGAATTGTATCTCTGTAATAATTGTATGTGCGCTGTAGTAGCAAAATTTTTTTTTATCTATCTATCTATTAATTATGGACTGATTAGTTGATTACAATAATTCTTGTTTAACAAATAATCTCAAGTTGGTCCCATATAAGTTCGGTAAGGACTGATTACGGTAGTTTCAAACTACAAGAGGGAATGAGTGTATTAGAGTTGAACAGGACAAGACAGAATGGCATAATAAAGAGAAGGCCTATAACCCAGCAGTGGGCACTCACAAGCGAAGATAGAAACTAAATAATTGATTTTGTTATAAAATAACTTCAATTGTATAGTTTTTTCATGGATCCAACTGTCAGAACAGCACCAAATTAAAATGGGACCAGACAGGAAGCACCAGCTTAAAAGCAAAATCGTACCACCCAGACAAACATTCTGAAATACAGTCGAATTGAGAACCTCTTCCTTTTTTTGAAGTAATGTGTGATAAATAGTTTGAGATTAAGATACTTACTGTGAGTTTGAGTCAACATTGTGGTTTTGATGCAGGATCTGGGCAGCAGATTTGAGTGTCATCTGGAAATAGCAGAACTTCTTTATTTAAATTCAAATTCAAATTATTTATTATTTAAAAAGACGATAACATTAAGGTTGTCTCTGAATCTAATTTGTTGTTGACGACCTCTGTGGCGCGGAGGGCGAAGGTCTGCCTGCGACGCAGGAGGTTGTGTTCGATTCCCGCCTCGGGACAAATGTGTGTACGATCTGCAGACATAATGTTCAGGGTATTCTGGATGTTTATTAGTATAATAAAAAATATCTATTTATGTAGTGTATTGTATTATGTACGTTATGTATGCAGTTATCTAGTACCCATAACACAAGCTCTGCTTAGCTTGGGGCTAGATAATGCTGTGTGAATTGTCCAGCATTATTTATTTATTTATTATTTATTAATCGTTATGTCTAGTACACTATATAATTTATTAAACAATCTTAAAACTAAAAAAAAAAAACAATTATAAATTTATACAACAGATAAAATAATTATGGTATTTTAAAAATGTATAGGATTATTATGGAATGTAAAGTAAAATATATCTATTAAAATTAAAAAGTAAAATATAACTATGTTAGTTAGCTACCTACATACAAGTACAAGAAGACATAAAATTAAACACTCTCACAATATTGCAGGCACACTCTTTCGATAATCTCCCAGCCATCCGCAAACACATCTAACTGAGGGTGGTTGGTGATGAGTGCATTGATATTGCTTTAGTTGGATAATTGGATGTATCAGTACTTAAATATATCCAATGCATCAGATATTTATTTATTTATAATAATAATAATTATATAGCCTTTTATTTCCAAAACTGTTACATAAGGTATATGAAATTATTAATAAACTGCCTAAAATAACTTATCCTTTGTGTTTAGTTTCTCTTGTTTCTGTTTAGCTATGGCAAATATAAAAACAATTTTAAAAAATTGTTGCCTTTCGGCACAGGCCTCCTCCAACTGCCTCGAGTGAGGCCTGTCCTATGCCTTGCTAGTCCAATATGACCTTAGTGTGTCTTATGTTTATTTATTTACTCAAAATTCAATATATCAGAAAAGTTTTTGGTGGTAAATTTAAAGCATTCTTTTTTTTATTATTACTAGTTCCAATGGCAAATTTAAAGCATTCCTTTTTTTCAAATTATCACTAAGTGTGGGTTAGCACTGAAAATAAATTTATCCTAATTCAATATTTTTTTGGTATTAATTATTTTATGGCAGTTCAGAATAACAACAAAGGATATAAATTGTTAAAAGATGTATCTAAGTTTATTCATAGAGTGTGTTGTTTATTCTTCAAAAAAAGCAATATAAAATAAATAAACCCTGTTAGGGCTCTTATACACAGACTGCAGGTCTTAAACACACGGAAGGCAACTACACCCTCATGCCCGACAGTCGGCGACTTGCTATCCATGTAGAGAATAGCTCCTACAAGCACTATGAGCCCAGTCACAGAGATCAGCTTAGCTTGGGGCTAGATAATGCTCTGTGAATTGTCCAACATTAATATTTAACTCAATATACCATTATGAGTAGATGTATACATAGAAAGATAAATAATGCTTTATTCATAAAACCTTATATCAAAAACAGTACCTATGGTAAAACATTAAAGAATTGAAGGCCTTATCGCTCTTTTTCTTCCAGGCTAAACTATACATCATTCTCGAATTGTAAGGCAATTGTAGCAGGGCACTAGCTTAACTGATTATTCATTTGAGTATCAGATTCAAAGTTTTTGTTGGTGTTGAGTTGACGCCGGCCAATTAGCCGTTTATTGAATTATTATGTTATACTCACCGGTATGGATTCGCGTAAGGAGCCCATCAATGTCTTAACCTTCGAGATATTATCCATTTTATCCTGCTGAGCCTGTTGGGGCATCTGAGGTTGCATTTGTTGGGGAGACTGCTGCTGCATAATAGCCCCTGGGACCTGCATCTGCATGCCGACATTCGGAGCCGCACCCACGGGATTCATGGGTATGTGCATACTCATTTGACCGTGGTTCATCATGGGTATAGCCTATATTTGTAATTTTGCTAAGAAATAGTTGTATTGTTTTCATGTAAGGCGAAATCAGGGTAGTGAATGTGACGTGACGTTTGAAAATTTTGACACTGACTGACAGTGGCAGGTTGCACGTTTAGTTTTTGACGATGGAAATACCGTTTTTTTTCAAATAGATTTTAACGCCATCTAGGGGTACGAAGTATAAATAAATATTCTGGGTTTTTGATATTTTGATGATCACTAAGATTTTGACACCATCTAGTGTCGAGTAGCATAACGAATGGCCAAAAAGTTTCTATAAAAATGTAGATGGCGCTGCTAACCAACTTCAATTTCTTTCACCCTTGTTGCAGCCTTGTTTTTATTTATGTTCAACTTCTTGTGTGAGTAGGTATTGCTAAAGCGTCAAACTTGACTTTGATGATTGAGACATAGGATTTACTTTATTTTGACTCTGATTTTTGATACAAATACGAGATAAGATTCCCGCGCGAAAGAAGTTGAAGTTTCGAAACGAAAGTTTTGCTCAAAGAGAATACAATACAATAACAACTTCGGTTTTGCTGTTTGCTAGATTGATTTGCCGGCCGGTCTCACACAACTAAAAATCTAGAAAACAGAAAGAAACTGCTGAGTAATAATAATAATCAATGCAATAAATTGCCAAACGAAAATAATGCCAAAGTTTTCTATTTGCAATGCTGCAGAATTATGGCAGGTAATATGAGAACAACTCACTCACCTCACAACAACTTCTAGCCCAGCATTGGTCAATTTTTATAGTATTACCAACAATAGTTCATTTATTTTTCAGAAGGAAACAAGCTTGCCATCAATCCCTTCATTCAGCCAGAGCCTCGACAGTGTATTAGGCAATGATGGTATCAAGCTAGGGTCAGTAACAGAACTGGTAGGATTGCCTGGCACAGGAAAAACACAGCTGTGGTAAGTAGCAGTCAGAACTTACAATTCAATGATTACAAAATTTTAAAAAAACTTGCGTCCCGTAATCTACACAGCGACCGGTAAAGGACTCAGGAGTACAGTTATACATAATACACAACCCTTTCACTCACTGAGTCACCATTATTTTTGGTATTATTGAAGGTAAATAAATGCATGAAGATACCGGTTCATTAATACTTATATTTCAGTCTGCAACTATGTGCGTCGGTGCAGATACCAAAGGCTCTGGGAGGATTAGATGCAGAAGCAATGTACATAGACACAAATACTAATTTTACACTGTCTCGATTTAAAGGTAAGATCTGCATTGTTATTATACTGATGATAATGTGACAAGGCGGGCGAATGAAATCCTATGATGAGGTTGTGGGCTCGACTTAGTTAGGACAAAATGTTTGCATGATTAGCAAATGTTTGTTCTCTGTGTAGGTAATAAAATAACGTGAGTAAGTAGGTACCTATATCATTCATGTGGTACCCATAACACCAATCTGTTTAGCTTGGGGATAGGTTATGCTGTGTGGATTGTCCAGCATTATTATTAATTTATTATTTTACTGAGTACTCTCATTTTCTTATTGAATGTTTTGTCCATCTATAATAAGCACTGTAGTACCTAGGTATTGTTTACTTATTAAAACAAATAAAATACACTAACTATGAGAACTTTATAAGTACAGGGTCAGTGTAAAATCATTGTCAAAAATAATAATTAGACTAAAGTACCTAGGCTTATTACAAGGTCCTAACCTACAAAAATATAATTACTTACCATGTAGGTATGTTTATTTTTAAATAAGTTCATACTATGTATTATTAAAATTTGTGGACAATAAAGAATTACAGAAAAATTTAATGTTTCAGAAATACTCAATGCCAGCTTACTAAAATGCCAACAACTAGTAGATCACAGAGAAGTTATAAATGAAAGCGAAGCCTTGAAAAGGGTACACTATGTAAATGCATTTGGCTTGGAGAAATTCTGTGCTTTTATGTACCGGCTACCTAAACTTGTGGTTGATAATCCAAAGGTATTATTTTTACCTGTACCTACTTCTACTTAGGGTATCTTAGTTTGAAGGTTCAAAACCACTATAACCTGTGTAGGTACTGTACATTAAGTATGGGATTGAAAAAGACGTCATTGTAACCACATGTTGTCCCAATCAAATTCTTTAAGTACCTATGCAAGTTATATTTCCTAATATTTTTATAAATAATAGTAGAGCGCTGGGCGAAGGTCCGCCTGCGATGCAGGAGGTTGCGGGTTCGATTCCCGCTTCGTGACAAATGTGTGTACGATCTGCAGATATTTGTTCAGGGTGTTCTGGATGTTTTCTATGTATAGTAAAATATATCTATTTAGTTATGTAGATAGTGTATTTAATATATTTATTTATTTGAACATCAAGATATAACATAGTTTTATGTATATCAGTTATCTAGTACTTACCCATAACAAAACCTCTGCTTAACTTGAGGCTAGATAATGCTGTGTGAATTGTCCAGCATTATTTATTTTAACTTGCTGTGCCCTACCCGGGCATATTTGAGACTGATTAACTTTAATAACGGAGATAGAATAGGTACATAGTCGCAATAAAGAATTTGAACCTTTGTTTCAGATAAAGTTAATAGTAATAGACTCAATAGTATCACCTTTCAAAGAAGGCATATCAGCGAAGCAGAGGACGGGCCAGCTCTTCAGACAAATGGCAGATCTGCAGAGGATTGCTGTTGACCAGCATATTGCTGTATGTAGATGAGAATTTTATAAATCCATGCTATAACAAGCAAATGTAGAGGTTTTATTTTTAACCGACTTCAAAAAACGGCGGAGGTTATTAATTCGAATGTTTTTTTATGTTTGTTACCTCAGAACTTTTGACTGGGCTTCCCGTATGGTCCTATTTCAATTTAGTTTAGTTCTGACAATGGGATCCATGAAAGAACTATAAAAATTTAAGTCGGTTTACAGTTTTTTAAAATAAATTAATTTTAAGTATAGGTACCCACTGTAAAAAATGCGCAACGGGCGTCTAGAACCGCACTCACCCTGAAGTCCGCTGTTAAAAAAACGGCGGAGTGAGCCGCGAAATTTTTGATTGCGTTTAAAGTGGTTGTTAAAATTTAAATAAATAGAAAGTATTATGAGTAGGTCCGTACAAAAATAATAATAAAAACGTTAAGGTATTTCAAAGTAACAGTAGGTACAGAGTTTAGAATGTCCTATCTACCACATAGTTCTGTGCCAAGACAAAATAAATAAAAACGCCGAGCGGAGCGAGCCTAACCTAGACTCTAATATAAGCTCTGCGTAATTTAAATACCTATGCTGCGTGAAATAAGTATTCAGCATTATTCAGGTACCTACTTGCATGAATTGAGGTCGCACGTGTGCCATTACTACCTTTGTTGAAAACACTGTCATTGCAGTACGACTATAATTAATTTTGTTTTAAAAAACAATAAACCATAAACCGATCAATTTTTGCGTTTTTTCATGTATTTTCATGGATATCACTGTCAGAACTGAACAAAATTAAAACGGGACCACAAGGGAAGCACCAGCTTTCATATACTGACATAGTCATATGTCATTATTATAAAATAGATCCTTAATTGTAACTAGTCTAAGATTTCTGGATTAATTTTAAATAAAGTTAGTTAGTTAAGAGTTACGTAAGTCTGTAAAGTTTTATATGAATAAATATTTCATTTCATTTCATATATAAAAATCACGAAAATCGGGCCACCCAGGCAAAAGTACTGAGGTAACAGACAAAAAAAAAAACGAAATAAGAATTGAGAACCTCCTGCTTTTTTTAAAGTCGGTTAAAAAGTGTTTCTCTTTTTGCACAGACTCTTTGTACTTATTGACGACCTCTGTGGTGCGGTGGGCGAAGGTCAGCCTGAGACGCGGGAGGTTGCGGGTTCGATTCCCGCCTCGAGACAAATGTGTGTACAATCTGCAGAACTGGGGGTGTTTTCTATGTATAATAAAAAATATTTATCCATGGTAGTGTATTGTATTAAGTTTAACAGTTATCTAGTACCCATAACACAAGCTTTGCTTAGATTCAGATTCAGATTCAGATTCAGATTCAGATTCAGATTTCTTTATTGTCATAAATCAAACATATAAAAAGTGTACAATATAAAGGTACCTTAATTAAATGCTGAGTCTACGCTTAGCTTGGGGCTAGATAATGCTGTATAAAATGTCTAACAAACAAAAATAGTTTTTTTTTCTTTGAGATCAGGTAGTAGTAACAAACGAGATGAGCACCCGCCTAGGCCTCTCGTCGGGGTCTCTAGTGGGTGCAATGGGGGACGCCTGGGCGCACCGAGCGAACAAGCGCCTGTTGCTGTCTGCCGCCGCCGGGGGGCGGGTGGCGCTGCTTGCGAAGAGCAACGATGCACCGAGCGGGGTCGCCGAGTTTAAGGTACTTGTAAAACTTATCAATTTCGATTAGTTAAATGATTATTTATCGCGTACCTTTGTTTTTATTTCCCCTACGTTTCTACCGCATTAAAGCGATCGTGGTCACGGGACGACTGAATGTAATTGGAGTTACAGCCGAGAATTGACGGCAGTATCCACGACTACCCTCAATTCGTCTTCAGAATCAGGAATGTCCAAGTTCACACACGACACACTACACTAACCGTGTCCGACTCCGATAAATAATCATTTAATTATGGTAACAAATCGCGAAAGTTTCAAAAGTTTTAATTTCGATTAGCTTGGTGTGGACCCACTGCTACGTAATGCTTCGTAGGTATATGCTATAGCTGTGTGGTGCTGGCTTAAAATTTGCACCACCCCATCTCTTCGAGGCGACTGAGGGATATCCATCGGGGGCGGGCAGCAGCGCCTCCTGCAGTACAATTCTATCACCGAACTGCGATTCCCAACCCGCACACCCAGCGCCAGCGTAGGGATTATGGGCACTACCCCCATTAGATAAACGCCAACCAGGCGCTTATCAGGGGGCGCGCAATGGACCAATACAGGCTGTTGAGGTTGAGGTTGAGGTATCGGGTATTTATTTCCGATTTTATTAATACCCGATAAATAATAATTGATTATGTTAATAAATCGCGAAAGTTTAAAAAGTACCAATTCGCATCCTTATTCAGCTGGCGAGGACGCGAATGCAATACGCTTCAAATCAGCAATACCTACACAGTAGCTTGAGTTCAGCTGGACCCAAGATTTGTCATAGGTGTCCAGTTTATCACAACTGTGACAAGCGTGCTCCATCTTAGGCTACATCTTCGCTTTCTTAAAGTGAGTTGGTAGCCAAACGCTAATCCATCAGCAATAAAAAAAAAAGAAAAACTAAAATAATCAGTATCCGAACGAGTCTCTTAATTATCCAACACAGAATGGATCCCAAGAGACTGGAGTGGAGACCATGTCATGGTAGACCAAAGCCTCACTATGGACAATATACTTATATATAAATACTTCTGGACAATTCACACAGCATTACCTAGCCCCAAGCTAAGCTTGTGTTATGGGTAGGTACTAAATAACTGATATACTTAATAGAATACACTACATAGATAGATATTTTTTTATTATACATAGAAAACATCCAGAACGCCCTGAACAAATGTCTGCAGATCGTACACACATTTGTCCCGAGGCGGGAATCGAACCCGCAACCTCCTGCGTCGCAGGCGGACCTTCGTCCACCGCGCCACAGAGGTCGTCTAATCTAACGTTTTATCTTATTCTTATTTATAGCTTCATCAATTACTTAATATCGTGTCAGTTAATTTCATACAAGTTCCTATGTGTGTCAATACTTGATAAATATCGTGGCTAAGTGCCAAGCAGGCTTTCCTAGAAATCTACGGGCTATGTTGGATGTCTGCCAAGAATTCTGAGCCGGCGCGGCGGTGTCAAGGGCGTTAATATACCTACCGAAGTAGTTATAGATTATAGGCCATCCACCCCTATAGGCCTGACCACAGAACTTGTAATAATAACGTAGGTACAATATTACGATTTCTGTTGGCATGACGAATCAAACATACTAATTATCATGACGGATAGATTTATCAGAAGATTTTGTAATGGACAAAAGAATAAATACCTACGTGTCCAAAATAAAAAAAAAATGATGGTAATGTAGTATATTCCTTGGTCTGAGTAATGTAGTTAGCAAACACTAACAGCTTCATGGTCCAAGACGCAGGTGCCGCTTTCCAGCATCGTATAGCTGCGGCGCGCCCCTGCAGGTGGCACCGCAGTGCTGGGCAGTGAATGTGTTAACACCTTCATGGCCCAAGGCGCAGGTGCCAGTCTCTATCTGCGTGGAGCTGCGGCGCGCACCGCAGAGCTTGGCAGTGAATGCGTTATACACTAACACCTTCATGGCCCAAGACGCAGGTGCCTGCGTGGAGCTGCGGCGCGTCCCTGCGGGTCGCACCGCAGAGCTGGGCAGTGAATGCGTTAAAGTTCGACGTGACGTCACGGCTCAGTAAAAGTAGTGCACTTTTTACTGAGCCGTGACGTCACTAGCTCCCTCCAAACTTTGACGAGCTTTATTCTCGTCATTTTTTGTTTTGATGAACTCTTCACGCGGGTGATGTTGTAATAGGCGACTAAGGGATATTCACTGGGTGCGGGCCGCGTCTCCTGCAGAACAGATACACCACCGAACTGCAATCCCCAACCAGCATGCCCATCGTGGGGATTAAAACATTACTCCCTTATCGATGAGAACCAAACCAGCCTATCAAGGGAGGCTTATGTCCAGGTGATTTAATAGACTTTAAAAAGGAAATTATTTTTGATATCATCATCATCATCAGCCTATATTAGTACACTGCTGGACATAGGCCTCCCCTAATGAGCGCCATAGCGCCCTGTCTTCAGCTTGACGCATCCAGCATCTGCCTGCAGTCTTTCGCAGATCATCATCCCACCTGGCCGGAGGGCGTCCTACACTACGTTTGCCGAGTCGCGGTCTCCACTCAAGAACTCGTTTACCCCAGCGGTTATCGGTTCTTCGCGAGATATGGCCGGCCCACTGCCACTTCAGTTTGCTAATTCTTTGAGCTATGTCGATAACTTTGGTTCTCTGTCGGATGTATTCGTTACGAATCCTATCCTTCAGAGAGACTCCGAGCATAGCTCTTTCCATAGCTCGCTGAGCGACTTTAAACTGGTGGACTTTTGATAGGTTTACATTATTTATGTATTATGTTATACATCAGCATTATCATATCAGCCAAAGAATAAAAATGATCTTGAAATAAAAATAGACAAAATCTGTCCACGCACTTGTCCGTCATTATTTTATACAGATATTTGAAAATATCATGATTTCAGCGTGTGCGGCGGACATGTGCGCGCTCAGCTTTATTATGTAGGTACTAATGTATGGTAGGTAATTTAATTGTATACCTACATCATTATTCAAAGTTATTTTTTCCTCTTTCAGATAACGAAGGACGGGATCAGGGACATTTAAAACACAGAACATAGAATAGTTTTAATTAATTATAATTAAATGTAAATAGGTATGTGTATATCGTAAACAAAACTACAGCACCAATAAATATCTCATTTTCACAAAAATATCAAGCTTTGTTTCTAACATTCAACAGTTATACAATGAAAAGGCAGTTGGAAATAAAATACGAAACATCCGTTGTCTTATTTATATCTTACGACACGATAGTGAGTAACACGCGTTTGTAGTCGCCTTTCGTGTCATCCTGCGAATTACATTGTACTTTGTAGCGTTACATTAGAGTTCATATTCTAATAACATGCTAAGCGTGACTCGAAAACATAATAATTTGCAGGATTAAGCACATAATGTGACTAGAACATTCCTGAAGTCACCGGTTAGGTCGTCCTGAAAATACCGAAACGCCAATTCAAAGTTAGCCAAACAAAAAAAAAACTGGCCCATAATTTCTCAATTCACAGCGTGCATATATTAAATTAAACGTAACGACATAAATGTCTATAAAATGCAATTCAGTGCGGACTCGTTGATTTAAATGTTACTCCAAGACTCGTAATACTGAGTTTTAAAAGCGGAGGCCTAGTAAGCCATCGTAGAGAGGAGATCGCCAAGATGCCCTCCTACGTCCTCCTGAAAAAATCGCAGTTCTTCAAAAACTAAACAACATTGTACAACACCGAGCCCCACATGCAAAAGCGATACGGTGCGACAGCGTGTGGCCGTGTGGAGAAAACGAAGCAAAATATACAGATCTTTAAAAACTACACCCGGTATTAAAACTAACTGATTATTGAAGAAAATGCTGCTCAACAGATCTACAGGCAGTTTAATGTTTCTAGTTTTATGTATAAGGAACTGTAAGGAGGAAATGTTAAGAATGAGATTCGAGCAGCACCCTCTCCAATAAATAAAATAATAAACAGATCGTAATTGACAGAAACTTATAGAGTATTGGAATTTTGGTGGATATATTCGGTGTCCCACTCGCGCGCATTTATGTGACAACTGTCAGTAAAGCCTTCTTGTAATCACCCGATGTGTCGCCCTGTAACCAAAATGGACCACTTTTTTTAGCTGGCTCTCTAAATGGCATTTGTAAGTACAAATCTTTGCGTCATTTGGTCAAATTCATGAACTCCCAGACAATTTTTTGAATTCTGACTGACCCCGTCTCATTAGCATTGTCAGTATATTGGATATCAGAAAAAAATTACGAACGATAGTTGTACCGTTCGTAAATACATGGTTAGGTACAGACCCTGATAAATAAATAACAAACATTTTGTGTTACGGCAGAATTTAACCTTGTACCAGCCAGCCTACGCAAATTTCAAAGAGTGCATGCAATCTATTTAAAATATCAATGCAGTGGTTATGTTAATCCACAAAAGACCTGATATCCATGACAAAGGAAACTAGATTAGTTTTAGTTAACTTAATTCTCAAAAGACTGAGGACCAAGTAACACAAAAATTTACAACGCCACCCAAAGTGCCAGTATTAAATTTTTTGCAAAATTCGGTCAAAAGCAGTCGATTTTGAATCCCGAAGCACTTGATTAGTTCACTCATAGTTTCGCGGGATTAGCCACATAAAACTAAAACGCTTGTCTATATTTTTAGCCGACTCGTAACCTTGGAGGTTTTCTCAGAACTATTTGCTTTGCACTGTTGTAGACGAGTACATAATCGTTTATAATATAATAATATTATGATCACAAACTCTTTTTAGATCTGTATTTTCGCAATGTTAATATAGATTTTTATTTGTGAATGATTTAAAGATGGAGTGAGCACTGTACTGCATTTTAAGCACAGATGTGAAGTATCGAGTCGTAGAAATTACGGGTCAGTTATTAGTTAAATTAAAATAAATAAAATGTTATTATTTTAACATTAGTTGTGGATTGTGTTTAATGGTGGATTATAATATGTATTAATATAATAATTAATATTTAGGGGACTATAATATACAGATTAAAGAGTTAATAGAAAGTTAGTACAGTTAGTAGAAAACTCTGAAACTAATGAGTGAAATTAAATGAAAATATGCAAGTTAGAGGCAAAAATTGCATACACAACATCAATATTAGTTACACGGTAGTTAATACATAGAAGCTTTCTACATACACATAGACTACATATAATATTAAATACAAAATCTATGTACAAATTTAACATCCGAAAATTACTCAGCAGCTTATTACTTTTTAAACCATGATTAAGATGTAACCTTCAAATATCAATAGAAGAATCCCATGCTGGAAGCAAAAACCCTCATTTACACCATTATGATTTGTGTAAATCGAAGCTACTTTAAGATGTTACTGATATATTTTTTAGGTAAGAGTTCAAGTAATACCATCCCCCAAAACAATAAAGAAGTAACTTACAGAGATCCAGCTCTCGAGTGGTTTCTCGTACTTCTCGACGAAAGCCTGCTTGATGTCTCCGAGGTCAATCTCAGAGCGGCTGACGATAATTCTGATAAGGGTCTTATCGGTTGTTCCCATGCCCTTCATGGAATAGTACAAGCGTTCGGCGAAGAAGCCAACTTTGCTCTTCACGCATTTCACTGGAAAATTTGATTGAAATTTACAAAAAATTTACTAGCGCATTTCACTGGAAAATTTAATTGGAATTTACTCGCAATTTTTTAAATTTTGACGTGTTAATTAATTTTAAAATATCTTCGCTATTTTATGTCAAAATATTGGAATATTTAATTATGGCAACACATTAATATTATGCATAAAATTATACTCATAGGTACGAGTATTTTATAGCTTATAATACTTTACTTGATTTTTAATGTCTAGTTACCAAGGTTATGATTATTTTTATATTATTTTATTATGATTATCTGTGTTGTGCACAAATTTTAGTAGGGCAACTTAAATAACCTATACGTAATAAATAAACCAAACTCAACCACAATCCCACAAAAAATATTGTTAAAATGAGTTTCGTGATAATGGCAGAAAAAGTGAACACCAAGGTCAAAATGCATTAGTTTCCTGCTAGGTACATGGCCTTGTGAGGCCTTAGTTACGTTCGTTAGACCATTGTTTTGGTGCGTACAGGCTGGGAAATTTTAGTTCTACTTCCGAGTACTTCTGACTCATCTAAAAAACTCTAGTTCTGAACACTCTAAAATCTAAACATTTTATACCTACTTCATTTTAAGAGCACAAGACAAAGTAACAGGAACATAAAAAAATATATTTCTACCACTACCATTTTAATTAATAATGTATTATTTAAGTAGGTACCGTATATTCGTTTTAAGTTTTAAATGCCTCTATGACCTCATTGCAACATCAACTAGTTTTACTGCTAAGCAATTAAATTTTGAACATGGTTTGAATTTGAACACATTAATTATATCGGATATAAAATATAATATAAATTGAATCAGTTTTATTACTTTGAGGAATTGTAGACAAAGCTATTTAAAAATACAAACTCTTTGCGAAACAGCGTATGGAGGACTCAGAAGCTCTACAAAACGCTTGAATTCTCATGAAATTAGTGTAGTAACACTGCGAACAGTACATAACTACAGAAAGTTTGTATTTGAAAAAAAGGATTTCTACTGTTTCTGTAATAAACAGCGATGCAATACCATATATAATATCCGTTATAATTTATTTGTGGGTATAAATGGTAGAGTAGAAAAGAATATCTTACCAATAGCGAGCATGCCCTTCTCTACGCTTCCAGAGAACTCCTTCTTGATGGTCTCTTCGATGTCCTTTCCAGTCAGGCCCTCGTACTCAGCGAAGATCTGGAAGCCACGGTGATCCATTAAGTATTTAAATTTTGTGACGGTTATGGTGGGTGTTGATTTTGCTGGACCATCGTATGTCGTTTACAAATTGAGTCGAATTTACCTCCTTAAGAGCCTTAAAATCGCTTGCAAATCGACAGCGTCTATTTATTTATTTATATGATCCATTAAGTATTTTACTTTTGTGAAGGTTATGGTGGGTTTTGATTTTCAGGACCATCGTAAGTCATTTACAAATTGAGTTGGTGTTGAGATCCCTATAAGAGCCTTAAAATCGCTCGCAAATCGACAGCGTCTATTTATTTATTCTACTACCAACTAGAGTTTGCGTCGTTATGGTTCTAACATTGCATTATTATACCTTTGGACATTTATGTGTAAGGGAAGTGTTTTTGCAGGAACATCGTCTCTCTTAAAATGAGGAACCTGTTTCTGTAGGTATAGATTCCTTTCAACGTTTTGAAACTTTATTGTGCTTCATCTCAAACTAGCATAATACCTATCAGAAGATACTCGAAATTCATAGACTATATATAGAGTATATATATATATAGAGTTTAATAAGTACTTAATAGATATACCTACATAATTATATTGAATATCACAACCGCTTAAGTAATTTACCTACGTAAATAAATAGAATGGTGTAGGTTACAGGCTTGCAGACCTAGATTCTCAAACAAATACGTGTGTAGATATGTCACTGATATATTTGTATGAGATTCAGGGTCGCCAATCATACATTCAAGAGGCGTCTGTTGTGTGTTCAGTCAGGTATTGTGCTAAGCGATATAATTAGTATCAATGAGTCAATAAAACCTATAGGTTGCTACGCTGGCATTGTTTTTAGATGAATCAGTTTTGAAGAATGAGTAATTTTATCGCTATAAGTTACTACTACTAGCTATAAGCTATAGGTAAGTTAGGCAGGTAGGTACATTTAAATTACAAAGTCAAGCGTTTTGTTGTGGCCATCTTGTATTAGTTATACCTACATATTGTACATAGCTACTTTACTCAGTTTATTAAATTTTTAAATAGGTACTTAATGACCGACCAGAGTGTAGCATGATAAGTAGGTAATTACCTTAAACTTTTAAACACGTCATTGTTAACGTTATTAATAAAACGTAGAGGAAATAAGAACAGAAGGTACGCGATAAATAACCGAAACCCCGAAATAACCAAACCACAATTGATGAATCACTTGATCACAATTAATAAGCAAGCACGTTGATCATACGATCGACTAGATTGAAAACGCATAAATAACAGTCACATTCTCCGACATAATACATATATACATATTTAAGTCCGGTGTAATATAATAATGTATAGATAGGGCCAGCAGTTATCACTTGATCACAATCAATAAGCAAGCACATTGATCATACGATCGACTAGATTGAAAACGCATAAATAACAGTCACATTCTCCGACATAATACATATATACATATTTAAGTCCGGTGTAATATAATAATGTATAGATAGGGCCAGCAATTAATATTTTACAAACTGTTAAATCGAACCGTTTTAGGTATATTCCAGCCACTGTAACATTATAAATTGTTTTTACGCTACGGATTATGTTTTAATCGCATACAACGTAGGTAGGTGCCAATGCTAGGTGATGTGATAACAATCGGCATTGTACAGTTGCCTCTATTACATACAGTCAAGGTTTAATGAAACTGTATATTTGAGCAATTATTCTCCTATTAACCTTTCTCGCTAACTTATATTATAAAAGACGCGTCGAAAAATATTTCTAACTGAACTGACTGAACATTAATAAATCAGTGTGGTCAGAGGAATTTGAGGTAGGGGGGGTCTCAATAATTTTACATTGCCGTCGATAACGCACAGTCATACATAAGGCTATCAAACCGAATGATCATCATCATGAGTTCATTATAGTCTGCTGGACATAGGCCTCCCGTACCTAAGAACGATGGTGGGCATCATCACAGGTCACTGTATTTTTTATTTTGTGTGAATTGATCCATCATCTTTTCATTCGGTTTAACTTTTTCGTCAGTTTTTGGGCGTTAGGGCGTATCTAACGATTTAAACCTTTGAATATGTCCATTTAACTGTGTGTTGCTGGCTAAGAATTTTCACCCCCCCAAGGAACTCTTCCCGCGGGTGTCTGTTGAGGTTGAGGTTGAGGTAAGACGTAGATGTAAATGATTACCTGTCTCAGCTGCTGATAAGACCGTGTGATGAGGATGGAGTTGAAGACAGACTCGTCGGTTCCCCATTGGCCTTCGCCCGCGGAGGCCAAGGCTTCCGCGTCGGCCTTCGCAGCGCCTTCGTCGACGCCTTGGTTCTCGTCGCGGTTGGCCATGCAGAGAGACACACAGAGCCTCTTGAAGTGGCCAGAGGTGTCGCCTTTGAGGTCGGATTCTAGGCTTTTGTTGTACACTGTTGGAGGAATTATTATAAATAAATAATGCTGGACAATTCACAGAACATTATCTAGCCCCAAGCTAAGCAGAGCTTGTGTTATGGGTACTAGATAACTGATATACTTAATACAATACATAGATCGATATTGTTTATTATACATATGTATAAACATCCAGAACGACCTGAACAAATATCTGCAGATCGTACAAATATTTGTCCCGAGGCGGGAATCGAACCCGCAACCTCCTGCGTCACAGGCTACTTTCGCCCACCGCGCTACAGAGGTCGTCTAAATTATTATCATGAGCATAATATGAAAAATGAGTACAGTATAAAAAACAAAAAAAAAAAATTATACTTCTATCTATCTCGCTGCCTATATATCTCTGGCTCTGATACTCGTAGATACACCCTATAGGTTTTTATCTCTTGGGGGGTAGTGCCCATAATCGCAGGCTGAGCCTATATGACCTATACTGTATCCATCGAGCATGTAGAATGTTGGTAATCAAACCGCCCAAACTTAACCTAAAATTCACTTTGTTGGCGCGTCCATTTATACGTAATTTATATTACATATCGATTTGAGAGAGTACCTTCTAAAACTGGACGCGAGTTTTTGTTATTTGTATCGTGGTTTGTTTACGAATATTCTAATCGATGGATGTTCGATGGATACCGTAGTTATAGAAAGGGAGATGCGTGGTAACAAACTTTCGCATTTCTAATACTATCAGGATCATACAGAATCTGTCAGTTACTCTGGATTTAACATCTAGGTAGGTACCTCATCATTTTAGAAAAAAACATATTTCCTTACACTGTTATTAGCGGTATAGTTATTTGTTTTATTTTCCTGGTAATTAATAGGCATTATTATTAATAGATAATGATAAATGATGAATATGATATGATGATCGAGTTATTTATACTACTCACAGCGCCTCTCGCTTTCACCCGCGTATTGCCCGTTCCCGTGGGAATTCCGGGATAAAATATAGCCAATGTCACTCTTCAAATATTAGTATAAATTTATAAAAAAAAAACCTATATGTATACGTGCCTATAAATAACTACCAATTTAAAAGCCATCATTTCAATCACGAATTCTTACGATAACAAAATGCTAATAAACTCGTAACTTGGTATCCGTGAGTCAGAATAATTGTAATCATTCCGTCATGACCTCAACTTAGCCTCAACTCAAGGGTCTTTGACACGTCATTGATAAAAAAAAACATTGATACCGTGTGAAACGTGCCTAGTTTGAATAAAGGACAATGGGTCGTAGACATAGTGCCGGGAAGAACAAATCTTAAATCGATGAGTAGGTAACTAGGTACATAATGTTAATTGAGTAAAAAAAACTCAGTGACTTTCTGTCAAATCTGTGCCTGTGTTGCCGTGTGGTGCCGGCATAGAATTTGCACCATCCTAACTCTTCCCGCGGGTGTCGTAGGTGCCGACAGGATATCTACCGGGGGCGGGCAGCAGCACCTCCTGCATAACAATACTACCACCATCCGTCGTCACCTGTGGATGTCTTTGGGTTGGAATTTATATCGTATCCATTTTGAATGGCGCATAAACGTAAACAAACCACTTTGTTGGCGCGTCCTTTTATACATAATTTACATTACTTGTCGATTTTAGATCCTCCCTTCAATAAAAATTGCATACAATTATATCTGAAACTCGACGCCAAGCAAGTGAGATTTTGTTATTTGTGTCGTACTTTGTTTACTAACATGCTTCATTCAAAATGGATAAACCATAGATGAAGAACGTTCTACCACTCAAACTAATAAAGTAAAACTCACATTGCTCATAAAAAGCGGAGATAGTACGGATGCCGTAGTTGGAGAGTGTGCAAAGGATCTCGATGATGGCTTCCTCATCAGTGCCCATCCCGGCGACGGCGTCGTGCAGCTCCTTGGCGTAGAAGTGGGGCAGAGGCGTCATCAGGGCAATGATGACATTCTCGAGGTTTCCACCGAGCTCGCTCTTCAGTTCGCTGATCAAGTCCTAAGAAAGAGAATAAGAAGTCAATTATCGTATTTTTTTAATTGCTATTAGGTAACCTGCGGATTTTTTATTACATTTATAAAAAATGTTTTTGTTTGAAATAATTAATTTTGTTTCAAAAAAACTATAAACCGACTTCAATTTTTATAGTTTTTTCATGAATTTTCATGGATCCCATTGTTAGAACCGAACCACGGGAAGCCACCACATGGGAAGCACTAGCTTGTATACATATAAAAAAAGAATCATGAAAATCGGACCACCCAGTCAAAAGTTCTGAGGTAACAAATAACAAACATAAAAAATCTGTGAGTGATCTGCATAGAGTACGAGGTGATCTGTGTTCGCCAATTGAATAACCAGCGCTAAGTGAAACATTTACGTTGGAGGTCGACCATTGTTGATAGACATGGACCAGAATTGGTGTTCGACGAGTTTATCCTGAGTTTACTCGTCGAACACACACTAGTGTGTAGTAGAGTTAATATCATCTGCAGTGCAGGGAGTTAATAACACTCGTGTTTTATCGAACAACTGGGTACCTTGCCTCGGTGTACCTTTTGTAAACAAACGGAGATAAAATAGTATAGACAATGAGATATTACAAGATACGTTACTAGTAACAATACCTAGTAAAACACTTGTCTTTACGATGATTATTGATTACAAAGCATTATGTACGTACATGTGTACCTACAGTTCTGCACTGGAGTTTAGTAGGTACCTACATGTTCTGCTATTGTTTATTCATATCATAAGGTTTATAGTCCTTCGATCCGAATCGTTTGTGTAATTTTGGCAACCTCGGCGTATCGTAAAATTCTGAACTGATAGTCGAGCTTTGTGGTTTATTTTATGTAGAACTATGTAGCTTGCGCAGCGTCGTCGCACGCGCTTTTCAATGGATCTTTGCCTGTCCCCGGGGTATTGCTTACCTCCCTGCTAAATTTCATAAAGATCAGTTCAGTCCTTAAGGTGTGAAAATGTCACATACAGAGAGAACAGTAACTTTTACTTTTGTATTTTAACCGAATTCAAATTAAATTTGTTTTAAAAAACTATAACCTAAACATTTTTTATAGGTTTTTCATGAATTTTTATGGATTCCGTTGTCAGAACTGAAAAAAATTAAAATGGGACTACACGGGAAGCATCAGCTTTCATATAAAAAAGAATCATGAGAATCGGATCACCGAATCTCATGATTCTTTTCAGTCAAATTGAGAACCTTCTCCTTTTTTTGAAGACAGTTAAAAACCAAGCAGAACATAATTATTAGGAATTCCGAGTTGAATAAGTGTGACTTCGGCTCATGAATCATTGGCATCATTGAGGAAGCGGTTCCTGGTCGAATTGAAGCCAGTGAATCAACGATGACTAAACCACGAAGGTGATTGAAGGCAAGGCCGACCTGACTTGAACATTTGAACGGTTGAACTCTCATTTACCAAGGTAAAGTAACCATATTACCAAACTACAAGGCTCAAAATGTAAAAAACCGATTTTTAATGACGTTAATCGCTTACCATTAAGGTATTGCATCATCGTTTAAAAAGGCAGGTTGTTTACTTCCATTTTTCTCCACTATCTTTTGCTTGACTCATCTGTTTGAACTTTCTGTCATTGGTTGATAGCGAGAGAGAAAACAAGTTTGAAATCTTGTTGGATGTTTTTGAAGCATAACTATGCTCGATTAGTTTTAATCTGGAGATACCTTCTATGCAAATTTGGTCTAGGCTTTTAATAGAGGAAATTGGTGTTACTTTCTCGACCCTTGCAGCCAATTAGTGCTCGCGCATATTTTTAAAACAACTACCCACTTACAAGATCTTGCGCTTTGGCTCTGTTAAGTTTACCTTGTTATCTGTTTTCTGTGTTTCAGTTTACCTTGTATTCTGTTTTCTGTGCTTCAGTTTACCTTGTATTATGTTTTCTGTGTTTATGTGGTAGAATAATGTCATTCATTTATTTATTTACAAAAATTACACTATTTTTTATAAAAATACATTATGTAGGTACCTACCTAATCGATTTTTATCAGAATTACAAAAATCGGCTTGGATTTGCCAAGCCGACTGACCAAACAAACGTTCTGTGTGAACTTGTAAAAGTATAAAACAAAGTCACTTCCCGCTGTCTGTCTGTCCTTATGTACCTTACCTACTATGCTTCGATCTTTAAAATTAGGCAACGGATTTTGATACGGTTTTTTTTAATAGATAGAGTGACTGAAGTGGATGGTTTAAATGTATAATACATTAGCATTGCATCCGGGGGAACTAAGATCTGCACGGACGTCTCGCATCTCGCATAGGAGTGTACTTATTGCAGTAAGTACTGCCGAGCGGGTCGCAAGACCGATAAAAAAAATTACAACAAGAAGAATTATTAATTTATTATAGACCGCGGGAAATCACCAGATGCGAACCACGCAGGAAAGGTCACAGTGGCGACCTTGGCTCCCAAATTGATCCACGA
Source organism: Eupithecia tripunctaria (assembly GCA_955876795.1). Lineage (NCBI taxonomy): Eukaryota > Metazoa > Arthropoda > Insecta > Lepidoptera > Geometridae > Eupithecia > Eupithecia tripunctaria. The sequence goes on along the minus strand of OY041619.1, from coordinate 12,409,407 downwards.
ATTGGGCTCCTGCTAGGATTGGCTGATAAAGCCCAATTGGTCGGTCGACGACATTGAAAATAGAAACCAATGCGTCGAGGGCCATGCTGTGTCGCTCCAAGCTTTGGAAAGCCTATATAATACCACTCAAAGATATTTTATACTACTCGTATACCTAACTCAAACACATCTTAGTTGAGTACTATCTTGTTTAGTTAAGCACATTTAAAATACTATCCCTGCATTATGTATCTTCCATTATTCAGTGTGTGAATTGTCCAGCATTATTTATTTATTTATTATCATTATTTTTTATCTAGTCTATTAAAGACACATACTTGTTAGTTAATAAGAGAAGCCTTATTGGGTCCTGTAATACAGCTTAGGCTATTTCGGGATCCCACGGACTCAATATTATATTGTAAACGATTTGTATCTTATACTACTTACATAGTATGTATAATTAATTTTTATAGTTTTTTCATAAATTTTCATGGATCCCATTGTCAGAACAGAACTGAACTAAAATAAAATGGGACCATACGGGAACCAGCTTTCATATAAAAAAAGAATCATGAAAATCCGACCACCCAGTAAAAAGTTCTGAGGTAACAAACATAAAAAAACAGTCAAATTGAGAACCTCCTTTTTATATATTATTATTTTATATTGACTTATTTTGCTTTTTTTACATTTATGTTACTTTTATATTTTTTTTATTTTTGTTATTCTAAGATTTAAATTTATTATTTCCTATTAAGCATGTACTAGACAAAAATTGCACGCCTAAAAAGGGCAAATTACATTGTTACAATATTATTTTATTCTACCATCTATTTCACATGTAATTATGCAATAAATATACTTTTACTTTTACTTTTTACTTTTATGAAGTCGTTTAAAAAACCAGCAGAGATGCGAATGATAAAGGGTAGGTTAGGTTACCTTGCCATAGTTAGTCTTGAAGGTCTCGGCGATCTCTAGTCTCTGCACGATTCCTCGGCGGCACAGCACGTCGATGATAGCCTTCTCATCAGTTCCGATTCCTTTCATTGCCTTGCGCAGAGTTTCTGCGTCCGCGACCGGGTCGAAGGGCTCGGCGGGGTACACCGTGGGGGTGCACTGGAGTAAACAAACGTTTCATTTACAATGACAAAATTAAATAATATAAAAAAAATTACAATGTTCGAGATACACAGCATCATAGAGATAGATATACTATATAAACTCTATGCACAGCATTATCCAGCCCCAAGTTAAGCAGAGCTTGTGTTATGGGTACTAGATAACTGATATCCATAATTCAATACAATACATAAATAGATATTTTTTAATTATAACGCCCTGAACAAATATCTGCAGATCGTACACACATTTGTCCCGAGGCGGGAATCGAACCCGCAACCTTCACGCCACAGAGGTCGTCGATTTGTTTAAATGATGATTGTAATTAGTCCACTTTTGGGCTAAGGGCTCCCTTGGTCCCTTCATGCGTCTCGTTCCTGAGCGAAAAATAATAATAAAGGCATTTAAAAAAAACAGCTGTTTCTCCACGCTTCTGTTTTTTCGCGACGAATAAGTACCTACCTACTTCAGTATTCAGTAGCTTTAAAAAACATTACAAAAAATATTACAGTTTTGTAAGTATTAATGTACCCTGTTATTAGGGTATGGCAAATAATGGTAATAGATCTTAATCTAAGACTTAACTTAAGGACTTATTAATTTGTATTTCATACAAAATTACAGAGATCTTACAGGTAGGTACTTATTTATAATATTTTATGGGTTGTTAAAAATAATAATGAATTTACTTAACTTAGGTACATAATATATCACTTTTTTATTATTATTATTTTTATACATTTGTGACTAGTAGGTATAAACTTAACAATCTTACCATAAATAAGGTTAATAGGTATTATATTTACATGTATATTATTAGGAAGTTTCAAAGCTATTTCTTTGTTAAAAAAGTATTCTAGGTAGGTATCTTAGTAGGTAGTTTGTCTTCAAGAAAGTCTTTTGTGTCATTAATATATAGGTACCTAATAATTGGTAGGTGCAATGACCAAAGACGATTTAAATATTTGATATTAACATGTTAGCATTACTAGGTACCTACCTAATTAATTTGCAGATGAAAACCAAGTGAATACGGTTACTATTTAAGTTGCTGACAACTTTTAACAACAAAGCCTAAAATTTGTTGTTAATTAAGTAATTAGGTAAAACAATTCTCCTCTAAAACTTCGCAATAAAGTGGGTGTTGCTTCCCACGAAGACATACCAACTACTCAGCTAGACACCTACCTATATAATTAATCTTCAAAACTTGACATCTTGCAACTGACGAAAAAAAGTCCAGCTAACCGCAAATCTTCACCATACATATTATAGGTAAGTATCTACATATATTATGATGATGTCAACCCTAGTGGAACCCCATTTTACGTCTGACATAAAAGCTATTGGACTTCCACCCCTCTTGGGCTTGCCCTTGGCATAATGAGTGGCTTTTAGGGAAGTAGGGACTTTTCATGGCCACACGGGAGTCATGGGCGTTACCAAAAGTAGGTAGGTACCTACCTAACCTTAAAAAAACAACAAAACCAAGGGCCTTAAATTTAGTGACGCTTTACCTAGTATTTTATATGAAAACGATTAGGTCATTCAAGTAACGGATGCGAGCTAACTTACTGTGAGCTAACATCGGTAGGTATTTAGGTTAAATGACTCAAGCTTGGCTTTTGCAACGATTGCGCTGAATATATCGCCGGGAAATTTCAGGTTTTGTAAATGGGCATGATATAGACGAATATACTAAAAGTCAACCCACCAAACAACACCAAGAACTCGCTTTCAAAGATGACATCACCAACCTCGCGATATAAACCAAGTTATATTGGTAGGTATATAGAAGGATAATTATTAGGACTTACCTTGTAGGGGTAGTACTGTTGTCCGCTCATTTTGAGATTCCTGTAGAACGAGAAAAACGTTAGAAAGTTTCACGAAAACTAAAAATAAAATCTACCGGCTTCTAACAAACAACTTGGGAGATATCATGCCGCGCCGGTGTTAAATTTACACCGCTCTCACGTTTTAGCGTAAATACGAAGAGTGCATTAAAAATTCTAGAATTTAATATAAAATAATCATCAGTGAAATACATTTTAAAAGTGAGTAACAGGCAAAAGTAAAGGAAAATTACCTATTTTATGTTTGCTAACGAGACACACCCAACACTTTTCCGAAATAATCAGAGACTGGGTTCGGCCGGTCGGTCGGGTCGAACTCGCTCGACGCTTTGTATTTTCCTTCTCCTTCTCTCGTAGGTCGTCAACATTTGGTTCGCTGCGGTAAATTCCTATAACTTTTGAGTGGATATTGGGTGGGGTATTGAAAATAATGTATTTCAAGCCACCAACATACCTACACATAGTGATAAAAGTACCTACACTAGAAGTATTTTGCATTCTGTGATAGTGGTAGGTAGCCTAACCTAGCTGTGTCTGTATAGCGAATAAAACAACACGAATTTCACATTTTTATTCGTAGGTACCTAGATTTTTAAGTGTGTCAGTTATAATTATAAATATTTAAGTAATTAATTATAATCACACACTATGTCCATTGTTTGACTTATACCTACTACCCAAAGATATTATCTATGTAACTGACTATCTCGTGAAAAGGAAGAAAACAAACGACTAAGCTATTCCTTACTAAATACAGATTTGAAGGATGTAGGATTTATTAATAAAAACTGAATTATTATTAGGTAATAAAACACAGTAGGTAGGTAAGTTAAATTAAGCTAAGAACTTATCTAAAGACAGTTAGATTCTAGCTCGATGACAGTTAGTCACAATCGAGCTAGGAACATACACAGAGTTGTTTCTGAAAATATTTTGCATGAAAATAAGTTTATTTCTTTCTTTAGCTGTGTGGTGCTGGCTCAGAATTTGCACCACCCCATCCCTTCCCTTGGGTATCGTAAGAGGCGACTAAGGGATATCTACCGGGGGCGGGCAGCAGTGCCCCCTGCAGCACATTTCTACCATCGAACTGCGATCTCCAACCCGCATGCCCAGCGTGGGGATTATGGGCATTACCCCCATTAGATAAACGCCAATAAGGCGCTTGTCAGGGGAGGCCTGCGTCCATCTGGAGACCAATACAGGCTGTGGAGGAGGCAAGTATCACATCACACTAATATTATAAATGCGAAAGTTTGTATGGATGTATGGATGGATGGATGTTTGTTACCTCTTCACGCCAAATGTACTGAACGGATGTGGCTGAAATTTTGCATACATACAGTTAATTATAATACTGGAATAAAACATAGGCTACTTGTTATCCCGTAAATCTGTTCCCGTGGGATAAAAATCACCTCTAATGTTTCCGAACAACGCGTGCGAAGCCGCGGGGCGCAGCTAGTCTTTCATAAAATGTTTAGGACGCCTGCCCAACACAGGTTACTAGCTGGCGATGACATCATCGAGACCGAGAGACGCCGGTGTCTACCGATCGGTAAACCAACAACTACAACTGTAGGCCACAGCTTTTAGTTCCACGTATTATTGCGAATTGCGATTATTGAAGTAGGAAATTTATGCTCAAAATTCTTAAAACATCATTTATGTTATTTTGTCACTTGACTCCCGAATTAAGTTTGTGTACTAATTCGGTGTTATACATTATAGGCAAATCAAATAAGTAGGTACCCGCATTTTTTACGAAATCAATTATTTTATACCTCTTGAATGAAATTTCAACCGACTTATTTTTTACCGACTTAAAAAAAATACATCCTACGCATTGAGAACTTCCAACTTTTTTTGAAATCGATGTCGTCGTCAGTCGGTTATCCGAATTTGATGATTCTTTTTTTATTTGAAAGCTGGTGCTTCCCGTGTGGTCCCAATAGCTTCCATTAGAAAACCATAAAACTGAAGTCGGTTTCGTTTTTCTAAAACAACAACTAAAACACAACCCTATTATCTACTCTACGCAATAAATACGCTACGTCACCGTATAAAAACATACACCGTACAGCATAAATAAATAAATAATAATAATAATGCTGGACAATTCACACAGCATTATCTAGCCCCAAGATAAGCAGAGCTTGTGATATGGGTAGGTACTAAATAACTGATATACATAATACAATACACTACATAGATAGATATTTTTATTAATATATATAGAAAACATCCAGAACGCCCTGAACAAATTTCTGCAGATCGTACACAAATTTAGTAGTCCCGAGGCGGGAATCGAACCCGCAACCTCCTGCGTCGCAGGCAGACCTTCGCCCACCGCGCCACAGAGGTCGTCATATATAGCATAGGTAGGTAATTATACTCCAAACTTTATGATGTGCTTTGTCGTCACATCTTATTCACGATTGAGATCATAACTTGCAGGAAATAGTGAATCATCTGAACGTAAGACCTTGTATACATCATCTGGTACAGTCATCCTAATTTCAAGCTTACCGGCCGGTGTCGGTGGTACGTACCTACACAATATGAAGACCACACAGACCCCCCGTCTGTTATCTTATGGGCTATCTATCACCGAGGTACCTTTAGTTATAATTAAAAAAAAAATTACATGCAATCTTCCACTAGGTAAGTATTTTCAGTTAAAAAATGATGTCAACAAATTATTATGGGTATTATTTTTATGTCAAAGAATGGCGAATCCAATATTAAATAAATCTATGAGCATAAAAACATTGAGACAACAAAAACAAAGTAAAAAAAGTGACGAAATGACTAAATTCAGCACTATGTGATATGGACACATCAGCCACAGGCTGCTCGTCCATTATTAATAAATAAATAAAAAAGGGATATTTATCGCGTTTTATTTTTTCCCTACGTATTTGTCCCGGACGTTATTTACACACTGTCGCGTCGTCGCGTCGTGCGTGATCAATGGATGTAAGTTTCATTTTTTATGGTGGCGGCGTGAACTAAACCTTTCATAGTCCAATTAAATCGACATTTTAAAAGCAGTTTTCAGGAATAAGTAGCCCAGAGCGATTTTAAAACTTTCGAGGTTGACGTGTGTGAAGTGTGGACTTATCGATATATCTATACGTATAAGTGTTTGTATTGTAGTGTGTGTTGAGATGATAAATGATAGTCATTAGCTGACTGTATAAAAGGTTGATACGGGAGGTTACGTTCTACGGAAGTTGTAATTATATTCAAAACTAGCTGCGCCTCGTGGTTTCACCCTAGAAGTTCCCGTTCCCGTGGGAATTCCGGGATAATATATAACCTATGTCATATACTGAAAAGTAAGCTTTTTAATAATGAAAGAATGTTTTTAATCGGTCCAATTGTTTCAGAGCGTATTCAATAAAAACAAACAATCAAATCTTTCCTCGTTATAATATATTACATATTATATACCTAATATAGTATAGATAATAATATATCTACAGTTAGTATCTAAAAGTACGAGAATCCATAGTCTATTTTTATTTTAGTTATTGGGCAACTAATAGACTATTTAAATTAACCAATATCATTAATAAATTTATAGTTTCTTAACGCTAACAAAGCTAAAAAGGACAATGGGCGAAATTGGTCCAAGAGCGTACACTGATGAGACTTGTGGGAAATGAAAAGACATAGTTGTAGAATGATTTTGGCAAAAGACTATTAAATTCTGTCCCGGGGTTTTTTTTATGGTCATGTTTGTTCTAACTATGTACCTACGTAGGTACATGGTTCAGTGATGAGAGAAAATGCCCGTCTATACACTACCTACACTACAATACACGAGGTAGGAATCGCACTTTCTTCCGAGTGTTATAGTGTATATATAATAGTGCATTATTAGTTATTTATTATCATTAGTGCATAGTGCTTTATACAACACCTACGGGGAAAATCATCGTTTTAGAATCTTCAAAACAACTCGAGTAAATACAAATTGTAAACTCAAATGGCAATAAATAAGTGCTCGCGCGATTTTAACTTGGTTCTTTTTTTGAATTATTGTTTCGAATACGACGGAAGATGCCGATATCCTATTATAGCGGATTCGGAGTAAAATCTTTTTTCTTTTTGAACTATTTTGAAAATACATACCTACCTGAGCCAATGAATCGACTTGATTTTTGCCGCTAAAACTGAACTTATTCTAGTTGTGCTTGTTAATGAATACCTTTTTTTCCTTGTGATTGTTGATTTTGACTGAGGTCTCATTATGTTTCACCCTTCAGCGGGAGTTCATTGTTCACTGTGTAACCGTTCTGTGTTACGCATTGATTTAAAAAGGGAAGATAGGTTACGTTCTCCCAGCGCTTACTGAAAAATTGGGCTGTGTTACAACTACACGCAAACACATACGCTCACAGTTATATTTCCAGTCCTGTGCAAAACAAAGAAGAACAAAGACGGAAAGACGTATCTAGGACCGAAGTGAGACTGAGACAACAATATTTCACGCGAATCACGACGCCCGTGCCGCCGGTCAGACGGTGACTGCTGTGGGAGAACACAATTTTACACAATTTGAGGTTGCCACTTTCGAGCAACCAGTGCCTCATCTTCGTTTTTAATAAATCAATGGTGTTACGCAACAGTTTATTAATCAAGAAACAGCCTACATTGCACATTACATACATTTACAGGGCGCTATGGCGCTCATTAGGGGAGGCCTATGTCCAGCAGTGGACTATGATAGGTTGATGATGATGATGATGAACCTACATTGAGCTTATTATGATGTTAGTCATGTTCCATGATCTTAGTCTTGTGGCGCTATTGATCGCATGACTCTTAATAAAAAAAGATAACATACAAGTCAAATTGTTAGAACAAAAAGGACCATAAAAAAAAAACTCCGGGACAGAATTTGATAGGCTTTTGCCAGAATCATACTACAACTATGTCCTTTCATTTCCCACAAGTCCCATCAGTGTACGCTCTTGGACCAAGTTCCATACATTTTTGCCCATTGTCCTTTGTCTTTCGCGGCAAAATAATAAGGTGGTTTTATAAAACATGATTTATTTGAGTACATAATACATTTAATTGGAAATACACTGATGGCAGGCCACCGTTGTGACAGATACAATATATATAGTTATAAATACAATTTACATTGGTGTTTTAGTCTTCCAGGAAGAAATATTGTCCAGCTCGTTTCTGTTCTATATCCTGTAACAAGAAAAATAATTGTTATTTAACGACCTCTGTGGCGCAGCGGGCGAAGGTCCGGCTGCGACGCATGAGGTTGCAGTTTCGATTCAAGTCTCGGGACAAATGTGTATACGATCTGCTTCATCTAAAAGATCATCTAAAATCATATTACAACGATATCAAGTGTATATACAAATGTTCCTATGGTGGAATAAATGAAATGTAATCAGATTTTAAGAAATCGAATAATATTTAAAAGAAAATCGTCAACTACGGGACTTGAACGCGCATCATTCTCTCATAACGGGAAAGTGCTAACAAACTACACTACTATGTAAGTAAATATGAGACATAACCACAACTATGGTATTAAATTAAACCCTTACCACAAGTTGTGGTTGCATAATGATAATATGTCCAAGACATATTTGTTGTTGTAATAATAAACAGAGAAGGTATGAATGATGTTCCAATTTGAAGTATTATCTGTCAGGTTTTGGTTATCTATATTATATAAAAATTCATATCTGGAACCGGTTTCACTAATTCTGTTTTTGTTGTATTTAGTTATTGTCAGGAGAAGGTTCTTAAGAATGAAAAAATTAAAAAAATTAAAACTATATGATTACACCTTTAATATAAACTTTTTTAATGTAACCTTAGCCTAAGAATTATATACTTTTTGCTAAGCACATCTGAAATAACTGTCAGATGTTTGAATTGGATCACAGGACAAAGTTATATTATAGTTTACACTATCTATGGGCAATTTTAACGGCGCTAAAATTCCGTGTGAAGTCCTAGAGATTTTCGAAGGGAAGGGAAAGACGCAAATTATATTACCGCTGGAAAAAAAAGGAATATTATTGGATTTCATAAAATCTGAGAGGTTGTTGTATAAATATTGCAGTGGGATAATGTATTTGTTCCACAGTGGAATCTTCAAACTGCAATATTGGATTGGCTGGAAAAAATTAGCAAATTTCAAGTTTTATATATATACTCTAGTAAAGCTACAGAACCCATTCTAACACAAGTTATAGTTGGATCTGGAATCCAAGAAATTTTTCCAATGGGTATCATCAAGTTTTAGATAATTCTCGAATTCGTAACAATGTGGTTTTAGCTTTCGCCTTTTTTGTCTTGGGTGCTTCTATTTGTCTTTCTGCCTGATATCCAAACTACCTTTTTCACTACGCTGCAAGTTATCTTGTCCATTGGTGTTAATTCAAGGGGATCTCTTTTTTCAGATGGCATAAAACTAAACCAACTTGACATTGATGGTGTGCTTTTCATATCAAAATAAAAGATAGCATAATTTTTAGTGTTGTCTAGTTACTTTAGTTTTTTATGCATCAGTTTTTATTAAGTTCACATATAACATTTCTTGCATTATACAGGGTGGCTTTTTAAGATGGGTATTGATAGCCAAATCCGACACCATAAGAGTTAGAGAAAAGTTAGTTAGTAAGATTGTTTTAAGTTACCTACCTAACTGTATTGTACCTACAAATTTTAAGTGTTTTTGGGTAAAATAAATTATCTCTCTCTCTCTCAAAAGTCGTGAAAGGAGTCATGGAAAATCCCATGGTTTTGGATTAGGTCATCCAAGTTAGATATTATTGTGTCCATAATTAATTGATAAATTGTTGTTTCCACCCAGCTTCTAAGATCTTGTTTGTACAGTTTCTACTGTAAATTTAATTTAATTTTTAAAATGGTTGGCCTATCCAACACCATGAGTCCGAGCGTTTAACAGTTTCAAATCTTACCTTTACAGAAGAATGTTTGTTTATCCTTGGCCTAAAGTTATTAGGGTCCCTTCGGAAGGTGATGCCCAACAGTTCCAAGAACTTGTTCATGCCGTTGAGAAGAGACTGCGGTGCGTGAGCAGTCGCATTTGATGAGGGTGTGCCTTCGAATACTATCACTCGGTCAGCCAGGTACGTGGCCATTATGAAGTCGTGCTCGACGACGAAGCCTGTCCGTTTTGCGTGTAGGATGAATCTGGAATACGATATAAAAATACGACAATGTAGCAAACGATTACTTATGAATTTAGATTTGTTTGAAGAAACTAAAACCCAACTTCAAACTCCTTTAATTTTACATTTAAATTTCATTGTTTTTTATTAAGTTTTGCAAGTTAAATAATAATCCCACAATATCTTTATATTTTGACCTAAATCTCTAATATTACCGAATACTCTAAAAGTATCATTAAATCGAAGTTTGTTTTATGGGCGATTCTGAAATCTGATGTAGATTTAATCAGAATAGCTTTGAAGGGGAAGTTCCCATTTCTATCCATTCTCGTTTCTTAACATTTACATATCTGCAGCATGCACAATTGCACATCTTTCCTGTTTACAAGCGCACACTACTACACTTTGTGTTATAGTGGTCAGATTATGCTTGTAAATATTCAAACGCACCTGGATTACGGCATGTCTCAAGCTAGGATTTATTGTATATTTTCCATGAAGTTTCAAGTTGTCATTTAAGAGGTTCTTAAATCTGAGTTGTGTTTGAGTAATGTGGTGTTATTACCTTTTTGATATCACACCATTAAACATGTTAAAAGGTAGTAATTCCATTTACCGTTTGATAACTTTAGCTGCAACCAGACGCTGCTCAGAGTCCAGATACGCTGAGGGCTCATCCACTAGGTAGACATCAGCTGGCTTGCCGAGGCAGAGCACGAGGGCCACTCGCTGCAACTCTCCTCCGGAGAGGTTCTGCACTTCTTGATCCATTATCTCTTCTATTTTCATGGGCTTCATGACATCTGTGATAAACTGTGGAGATTATAGATAATAATAACTGTTATCACACTTAAGTTAACCCATGCACACCTACTCGGATGATACTGAAATTAAGCAGTCGAATTAATTATTATTTAGCAATTCAATTTAGGTGTACAGGTAATATAAGCTTGCTGGCTTAGATAGATAGATAGGAAATTCTTTATGCACACTTATAAAAAATAACACAATACAATAGAACAGCGACAAGTATTGGTTTATTCTAATTGAAGTTCTAATTTAAGTAGTCTAATAAACTCAATAAGAAATGAGTTATAGGGCTGGGGCACAGAATCTAGTAATAGATAATATCTTTACTCAAGATAAGCTTTTATTCCACTTTAAAATTTTTCTTTCACTTTATAATACCTCAATTTTTTTTGTGAAAATCAGGCTGATACACTAAATTCATGGCAAAAGCAACTACAGAATTTTTGAGTTACCTGCGGATGTACATAGGCATCCCTAATTTTATCGTGAAGCAAGCTTCGTACAAGCCCTTGGGACTTGGGGGATATCTTCTGCGGCTTATAACTAATGTGTAGCTGCGGCAATGTGCCTGAACCTGTGAACAATTGACTATTGTTAGCATTTCTTCTATCTTTAAATGGCAAGTGCGAGGTATTCCAAGTGTGGCAAGCTAAAAAGGTTGCTATAGCACTCAATAAGGAAAGCCTAAAAAAAAATGTTATTCTATCATTTATCAATACCATTTTGCAGTGTTGTTATGGATAATAGACCTGAGGCCTCATGAAGGTAATTGAGGATTAAATTACTTCGTACTTCGTTATAGTAGAAACAGGAAAGTCAAAGTTTATCATTGAAAATATTATGAAAATTACCATCTGGTGTGAGAGAAGATTCTGCATGTTTCAAGCACTTTTGAAATACCGGATGAAAAAATAGATCAAACAGTTCAGTTCGTGCCATTTTATAGTTATTTTCTAGATCAGAATAACATTAGAGAGCACCTAAAACTTGCACTAAAGAAATCACCTAAAATTACACATACACTACTATAACCTCAATTTATTTTTGACGTCTACATGATGTTTTTACATTGAACTCCGAATTATTCTTGAATAGCGAGAATTACATGAGTATTTCAACAGAAAATTCAATGATTTTATCGGTATTTTTTCGCAACAAACACTTTTTTGCAACACAGCAGCCATTTGACGTTTTTTGACACTTTCACAATTTGACAACTTTGACATAAAAATTCAGTGTTGCCATTGAAAGTTTTCCTTTAGTGATGTACTGATGTATCATATGAAATAATCGATTATCCATTCGATCGACTATTTGATGCAAAGAAACTAATGGAGAATAAATGAAATAGTTAAGAAAATTTTAACAAAAAACATCCTTGCTTACCTTCATCTGGTTCCAAGTTACCAGCCAACATTCTGATGAATGTAGTTTTGCCTGTACCATTTTCTCCAAGCAGCACCAAAATCTCCGAATCTGAGAATTCACCAGACTTCACAAATAGGCTGAAATCACCCATTTTCTTAGACATTTCTGGGTATTCATAGTGGTTCATTCTCTTGATCTGGTAACAGAAAGTTTTGCTATTAATTTCTCTAGTTAACTAAATAATGGAGGCGTATAAAGCGCTTCATACATCTGGCTTGGCTTACCTCTTCTTCATTCGCAGACTCGGCCACCTTGAAAACCAGGGATTCAGTCCGGAATCTCATGTTTTCCGTTGGCACAAATCCATCAAGGAAAATATTTATACCTAAAAACAAAGAATTCATTAATTATTACATACGAAAATAAATTAAATTCAATGTTTTTTTGTGGTTTGGTCAGTTATTTCTGCATTCTGCAAGGATTAAAATTAAAAGTATTTGCCGCAAATCGTGTACTATCTGCTATAAACTCTAGCAACTTTGGGAGCATTTTGAAAAATATTTCATTTTCATATTTGCTCCTAATAAGTTAAAAACAAATTAATTACTTCATAATTTATCTGTTAGATCTACTCTAGGTAAAAAAAAAGAAAATTATCACGCGCAAAGAGTTGCGTACAGTGTACAACCCGAAGGCCTTTTTTACGGAGACGCGGGGTTTGCAGCGGCCCCTTCATCGCACGCGTAAACACAAACATATTAATGTACGGTGATTGTATAGGCGGGGCCTGCGAAATGAACGTGCACGCCGCATGCGACGGGTCAAATCAAACAAACGCGAGTAAAATCGCTTCTCCATAAACACACTATCAATATGTTTGCCATATGTTTGAATTTAGTGCGGGCCACGCCGCTACACGCGCCGCATCTCCGTAGACAAAGCCTAAGGGGCTACGCCTTTTCCCAATCTTTCCATCGCGCATCTTTTAGCACAAGAATTGTAGAACTTCAACAACAGCTAAGCACAGGGAATATGTCTAGGGTAGAAATAAAGGCCATATCGTCGTCGAATGTCTCAGATAAATTAGACTTTGACTTCATTAATTTACGCAAAGTATGACGAGATGATTTCATTTTTGTTTATTCTACACAAGACAACAAAGCGTGTGCTTGGCCTACTGATAGGCAAAATGTTGGGTGTGGCCATAGGTTTTAAAAAAATTACCTTCTCTTACGGAGAAAGGCATAGTCACAACCCCATATGCTCCAGGCAACCCATAGAGACAGCAAATAAAGTCGGACAAATAGTCCAACACTGACAAGTCATGCTCCACCACTATTATAAACCTGAAACAATAATCACATTTTAATCCAATAAAATGACATTTTACAGTAATTTCTACTGTAAGTATAATTTCCTCATAGGGAAAGGGTGAAAGGATTTTAATGCTGTACTTGTCAACTTGTCATTTTTATTATTATTATCTACGACGTAAGTATACTTACTTAAGTATTGTACAATAACTAGTTTAATCATTGTTTTTGCCATTATTTTTTCACTCCTTCTCCGCAAGCAAGCAACCTTTTAGCTTCTACATGCGAGGACATTAAAAGTTAGTATCTAAGTTTATTCATAAAATGTGTAAAACTGTTTGTTCTGCTAATAAAGCGAAATAAATTGTAAGGGGAAACACTCACTAACAAACCACAAGCTAATTCCAGAATAGCTGATATTGGTAATGAGAGCCCTAAATAAGTGTCATGTACTTTTTATACAATAGACATTTTTTTAAAGAATAAGGGCAAGCGGGAGCGATTAGTGAACATAATTATGCATGCAGTTTGTACAGCTAACGAAGGCCTTCTCAGTGACGGGTCACTATTGTGTCGATAACAATATCGCGCGATCGAGTGCCGCCCGCGTGTAATATTTGCTTTCGCATATGCAAACTTTGATATACATTTTTATGCAAACTTTGATATTAATTTACTTAACCATTCTAAAACATATTCACAAGTAAAAAACAGTTGATTTCGTAATTTTTTCCTAATTTTTTGGCATTTATAGAATTTTTTTTCACTAAAATGTAATAACCTTCGGCCTTCTCCATTCAGAAGATTTTGCTACTTGAATGAATAAACACTATTGTACTAGAAATTAACATAAAACATATTTAATGAGGAAATAACATAGTACAAAAGGCAGCCTTAACGCTGAGAGAGATTTCTCCCAGGCAACCGTACTTGAGTTTGTTTTTAATGCTGGGACCAAACAAAGGTTATTTTTCGAGTTGTGATTAGCGTAAAATATAATTAATGTTGCGTCGGCGTTTTGCTGAGTTAAGCTATGTGGTGCTGGCTTAGAAATTGCACCACCCCAACTCTTCCCACGGGTGTCGTAAGAGGCGACTACGAGATATCCACTGGGGGCGGGCAGTAGCGCCCTCTGCAGAACAATTATACCAACAAACTGCGATCCCCAACCCGCATGCATAGCGTGCGGATTATGGGCATTACCCTCCATAAGATAGACGCCAATAAGGATCTTATCAGGGGAAGGCCTGCGTCCAGCAGTGGACCAATACAGGCTGTTGAGGTTGAGGTTAAGGTATAGCAAAACAAGACGTGTATACAATGCGATGCGACTGATTTTACGAGACTCGCAACTACAAAAGTTACGCTCCTTTGTGGGGCCAAACCAAACGAGCGGTACTTTACATTTAAAATAGCGAGCCTAAATGCGTTGATAAGAAATTACGGAATAAGTTATTATTCCGTAATTTCTCGCGCGTGACTCTGCGGTAACTCGCAATATAAAAGTTGCGTAATTCTTTTCATTATACCCATCAGGTACGATCTTGAGATTGTCTGATCTGAAGTAATATTAACTGGAATCTGATAAAGCTTTTGTGAACTAATTAGTTTTTACTGGTGGTGGCGTAAGAATCAAACTCAGTCTATGCATGTGGTAAGACTACCTGTGTATTCCCGTTTATTCAATGGGGACAACGGGCAGGTTTTTTTTACTTCCTAACAATACACCCAACTACCACCTTAATGCTCAAACGCAACTCAGTATTAAGCATTTCAGTTTCAAGTGACGAAATTTAAACAGATTTTCATTGAAACTGACAAAAAATTGCTACTTCAGACGTGCTCAAATGTTAGTTGCGTTTGATTATTCGGGGGTAAGGGAACTTACCAGCTGGTCCCGCCCAGCCGTGGTTGGGCAGCGAATCTACTAAACTAACACTTTCATGGCCTCAGACGCACGTAGTTGTCCAGCGCCGTAAGGAGGCTAGGCAGTGAATGCGTTAAACGAAATCTGCACGAGTTCTTACTTGTCAGGATGTATGAGGGATCGGATTGTGCGAGCAGCATTCAGTCTCTGCTTAACATCGAGGTATGAGGATGGCTCATCAAACATGAAGATGTCGCCATCTTGGATGCAGACCATGGCACACGCGAAACGCTGGAGTTCCCCTCCGGATAGCGCCGCGATCTCACGGTCGCGAATATGGGAGAGATCTGAAAAGAAACATTCATGATTGTAAGGACTCTTATACACGGACTGTACATCTCAAATAGACGGACAGCAAGTTGGCGACTGCGACGCTCAACTGCCGTTGACTGCAGTTGACTGCCAGTCGGCTGTCGTCATTAGACTTCGGCGCGCAATTTAGACTCTTGTGCACTACAATATGTTCTGCCTGCGCAACTGGCTTGTCTCTGATGAGATTGGCCGCCGTGGTCGAAATTCGGCTAGAAGGACATCATTTAATTCAACTTATAATATGCATATAAATACCTAACAAAAAGGAGTAAGTACTCTTGTTTTTTCGCGTATTATGTATTATTTTGGGCCAAGACAGTTTTAGTCCACTTGTGGAGTTGTAGAACAGTGAAGGCTCATTATTATTATTATTTTAACAAATAATACCAAACATAAAGTATTGTTTTGCAAAGGTACTAAATATTTCTCATATTTCACCTGCATAATTCTTGAATAATCATGATTCAGCAATATTAAAACATCTAATCTAGAACACTTTATGAGCAATCCAATGTCTTTCTACAATGGACAACATGTACTCTAAGCATTGTCCCTTCATCAAAATAACACTAGTCAATTTTTATATTTTATATTCTCTTTATACAAAAAGAAATTATACAGTTAATCTAACTGCTCAACTGTAAATACTTGCTCCTATTATTTAATTGTAATTTCCTTTAAGAATTCCTATTTATACAGATCCATGATATCAATGCCACTGTTGATAGCTTGAGCAAGAAGTTGCTTTTGTCCTAGCTACTATTTTCAAGGTATAGAAAAAAACAGTAAACCAAGTGCCTCACCCAACATTCTGCATATTTCCTTCTGGTTCTTAGTTTCATCTTTCTTGTCCAGTAGCTGTCCAACAGTTCCCTTCACAGCCTTAGGAATCTGGTCAACATACTGTGGCTTGATCAAGGCCTTCAGGTCATCCTCCAGGATCTTGGTGAAGTAGTTTTGGAGTTCAGAACCGCGGAAATGGGACAAAATCTCTTGCCAGTCTGGAGGGTCCTGAAATATCATGGATTGAATGTAAATTTTGATTCCCAGTTCTCATGCCCAGTATGGGGGTTCTGGCATCACTAATGTTATAAATGCGAAAGTTTGTATGGATGTATGGATGGATGTTTGTTACTTCTTCACGCCAAAACTACTGAACGGATCGGATGAAATTTTGCATACAGATAATTCTAATCCTGAAATCAAACATAGGCTACTTTTGATCCCATATATTAGTTCCCGTGGGATGAAAATTACCTTTAAACATTTCCAAAGAATAACACATGCGCGGGGTGCAGCTAGTTACTCTATAAAAGAGCCATTAAGGTACTTTTCGATGGAGGCCTATCTCCAGCAGTGGACTAGTAAATCCAATTAAATAAATTCAATAGAATACACATAGAGTGCCCTATCCATGAGGCACATGTCCCTCATTATCTTGTTGTTGTTAAGTAGGTCACACTTGCTCAGGTGGTAGTGAATGTGATAACTATAACCAATTACCATGTTATAATAAGCTTTGTGTACTCACAGTGAAACGCCCCAAGTTAGGTTTCTGTTTTCCCGCAAGAATTTTCAGAGCTGTTGATTTGCCAATACCATTCTGGCCCACCAGACCGAGCACTTCACCGGGGCGCGGGATCGGGAGACGATGGAGCTTGAACGAGTTCTTGGAGTAACGGTGAGTGGTGTGCTTCTCCAGATTAGATGGGATGTTGATGATGGTGATCGCGTCAAAGGGACATTTCTGAAAATTTGTTATGGCATTGATTATTTTTGAAATCATTATTTGTGTTGTGTCATACAACTTGGATGCAAGATAAGAAAATTCATCAAATAACATTTACTTGACTTGTAAAGATGACAAACAAGTCTTACCTTGACACAAATACCGCATCCAATGCACAGCTCCTCGGAGATAGTTGCGATCTTATCATTGGGAGTCACTTCAATGCAAAGCTTGCCCATGCGCACCACTGGGCAGCTCTTCTTGCATTCCTGCCTGCATCTCTTAGGTTTGCAGCGGTCGGCATTTACGATGGCAATACGCGTGAGTTTGTCAGTCTCCTCATGATCCCGTCGTCGAGACATAACTGCACAATGGAAAATACACTTTGTTTTCACACAGAACTTTCTCAATTTAAATTTCTACGGAGCAACAATATGTGGCATAGTTTGACTTCGATAACATAACCTCAACGGTCAACTTTTAGGTAATAATATTCGATGTTAGGTCATAGGAGATAGTGAGGGTTTATATTATACCTAATACAAATAAGAAAGTAAAGAAATACCTGCTAAAAGAAAACGAACGTGGCCAACTTTAGCCGACGTTCGCGTGTCCTTTTACCTTTTAATGTCAAAAAGGAACAACCAAACCAAAGTGAAGTTGTCAATAATTTGATCGAATAGGTAGGTAGGTACCATCACCCAATAGAAGTTGACAAGTAGGTCCTACGTTCAGAAACAAACTAGGTTCCTTTCCAGAAGGAAAACAATAAGTTTTAAATCTTGTTCTCCAAGTATTTTGAAAATCAAATAGAATACAATTTTTATCACAACTTCTTTCAGCATTTACAAAGCATCAATGAACAGCGGGTTTAGGCTGGTTATTTATGATTTTCGTTTCGTTTCCTACACACGTTTCATAATAATATGGTTTTTGAACAGTCTACCTGAACTTTCTTCGAGTAAATTACATTGCCAGTAACACAATCATCGAACTTTTTAGTTCGATGATTTTTAATCGAATGACCAATTAAATAATATTTGTGAAATCAAACAAGAAATACAATACAGAAGCTTCTTTTACGTCATAAAAATATTTTATCATCATCGCAGCCCAATGCCAACCCACCCAATGCTTAAAGACAACCAACTGCAGAAAATATCTATATCGTATCCATTTTGAATGGAGCATAAACGTAAACAAACCGCCCATACTTAACCTAAAATTCACTTTGTTGGCGCGTCCTTTTAAACGTAATTTACATTACTTGTCGATTTTAGATCCTCCCTTCAATAAAAATTGCTTACAATTATATCTGAAACTCGACGCCAAGCAAGTGAGATTTTGTTATTTGTGTCGTACTTTGTTTACTAACATGCTTCATTCAAAATGGATAAACCATAGGTACGATCATTCTACGAGTGACTCAGCTCTGCGAAGAAAAATATTTTCCGAGAACACAACACTACCGTTGCTGACTCGACTGACAGTGACAGATACAAGCTGTTTTCATGTTTTGTTTTGTGTGGTGTGCTGTGCTGCGATGCGATGCGACTAATTTGTGAATAAAAAGAAGAAGAAGTGAACTTGTTTGTTTGTGTGGATTTTGCCAAAGTTTTGCGATATGATTGTATTTCTTGGATTGTGATAGTGAAATTTGTGATTGTGACCCAGATTCAAATATCCGATGGGGTGCCGTATTTGTAATATAGATATCCTAGAACCTAGTTAGTGCGTTGCGTTCATAGGCGGTGTAAACAGGAAGATGTGCAACTGTATACCGTCCGATCTCCAAGTTAGAGGGAGGGTCTAAAAGGTGGACGATCATTTCAACTTCGATCGATAACTTGTGGCTGAGGGCGAGAGAAGGGCGTTAGCAAGGTAGGTAGGTAATACAACTTTGTTATCGCCCTTCTCTCGCCCGAAAACAGAGTAAACAGAGTAAACAGAAACACTTGTTGATTATTGAATTGATATATATTTCAGGAATCATGCTAAAAGATTGGCTAGAAAAAGTACTGGCTACATTGGCGAACATAGTACAGACCTGAACCTGGACCATTGGTCACCGCATCGAACGGTAAGTACTCAACGAAAATAAGCATTATTATTATAAAAATTTCGGTTGTAGTGGAGTTTACCGGACACAGGCAATTACAAGGCGAAAAAAAAGACTTACAATCATTGATTTAAAAAGGGAAGATAGGTTATGGTTACGTTTACTAAAAAATTGGCATGTGTTACAACTACACGCAAACACATACACTCACAGTTATATTTCCAGTCCTGTGCAATACAAAGAAGAACAAAGACGGAAAGACGTATCTAGGACCAAAGTGAGACTGAGACAACAATATTTCACGCGAATCACGACCGCCCGTGCCGCCGGTCAGACGGTGACTGATGTGGGAGAACACAATTTTACACAATTTGAGGTTGCCACTTTCGAGCAACCAGTGCCTCATCTTCGTTTTTAATAAATCAATGCTTACAATACCCGGCGATAAATAATGCACATCAACCTTTGGAAAGAGACAATCGGCTAATTTCGGCTTCATAGAGTGTTATCTCTGTCGCACGAAATACAAACAGTGCGGTATCTATTAGGAGCTGTTGAAACAATTGTGATTTGCTTCTTTTGATAATTTTTTATTCTTTGTATAAAATACACCAATTTTTCTATAAGTGTTGGCTTAGGTTGAAGTAAAATAAATTAAAAAAACATGTTCACATTATGTTTACGTATTTAATTATTTTTTGAAGTAAAATAAATTAAAAAAACATGTTCACATTATGTTTACGTATTTAATTATTTTGAAAAATTACAGCTGCTGTGTACATAATAAACACCATTATACCTATTGTTAAAATGAGACATTGTAATAAAAATAATAATAATTCTAATTCTCAATTACTTCCATTTCACTATCTGTGCTCTCAAAGAGGTCAATATCACTGTCACTGTCAGCCGTATTTATCATTAGTCTATCAGTGTAATTGTCTAAACCGTGTTAAATTCTTCTATATTTTCTTTTTCCACTCTTCAGCCCCGATCATGTTTACTTTTTCAGTCAATAATGTTTTTACTGTAGTTAAATTCTTACCCACATTTCTAGAGGCTACATAGACTTTCAGTTGAGACCATATATTTTCAATTGGATTAAAATCCGGATGATATGGTGGCAATCGCAACACAGTGTGCCCATGTTCGCCGTACTTTGTCCACGGAAAACTCTGTATACCTCTCCTTGTGATGACATTATAATAGCGTAAATCTGGGTTTTTGTTAATTTTGGATCAACTGGAATTTCGTGTCTGTTTAACCAGTTGATCATTTCCTGTTAAATGGTGTTTGAGTGCAGGGGGGTCTTTCAACATATTTGTTGTGATAGGGTGCGTTGTCGATAACTAGAACAGAATCACTGGGTATATTTGGGATTAATTGATTAACCAACCATTTTTCGTAGTTATCGTTATTCATTTCATTGTGATAGTCACCTGTAGTGTCCGTGGATTTATACGTTAAAAAGGCACCGGGTACAAAGCCTTTTTCATTTCCCGCATGAACAATTATCAAGCGTTGACCTTTTGAAATCGGCTTTTTTTACTTCTTTTTTCTTATCATCACTCCAAGATTTCCGTTTAGTGTGGGATGATCATATGTATATATGTATGTATGTAGGACACATCCATGTAGACGATATTTTTTCCTGATTCGCGAAATTTGCGTATTTTATCGAGGTATTCCATTCGTTTGAGACTTACATCGTGCTTTTCCATTAGAACTTTTCGATTATCTTCCATTTTAGTGAACCGAAATCCCATCTCATGAACATCAAACAACCCATCTCAACGTCTTTTCAGACCCATTGTAATTAATAGCTTCAGATAATTTAGCTTTTAATGATTTTATTGTTGGCAGTTCATTAAATCGTAAGTAAAAATCATCACCATCCTTCGAACAACATCATAATCAAAATCGTCCATATCCAAACGAAATTGCTTATTTGGTCTCCCTTTTTTTGGAGTGCTGAACTTAATTTCACCAGAATGTGTTTCAGTACTAACTTCGTTTAATATATTGTTCATTTGAAAAAAATAAGTAAAAATTAAATTCCTGAGATGCCTTCTAAATTTGCTTACCAACTTAAAAAAGTAGTTACATACAGTTTAAATTAAGAACCATTGAATAAGAACGAGTGACATTGTTGTTTTCACTTACTCGTTTTTCATAGAAAATGTATGGGAATTGTGTTTTTTTAATTATTGCTAAAACTTACGATTTGATTTGGTATGTTACTCTGGGAAAAGTGTTCCTGGTTGGAAATACAGTCGATTAAAACCAACATGTTTTTTTTGACAAATGTAATTTTTTGGGCGAACCGTACATTTTTTCATAAATATAAAAATGTCCATATTTTTTTCTTCAAAAAAAAAACAGAAAGTTCTTCAGAACAAAACCTTCTAACTACAAAAGAAACAGTACCTACCCTGAAGGGGCCAAGAATTTCCCCTACCCTGTATATTAAAATAGTAGAAATATACATCTTTCACTTCATCTAACATTGTTTATAGACTGGATTTATTTGCCCTAATTATAAATAACGAGGTTCGTAAAAAAGACAATTTTTTTATAACTTTTCGTAATTACTACATAAGTATACATGTATAGTCCTTTTACTTGAACAGTCAAATATTTGTACAAACAACATCAATAAAACAAAATGATACACTCTGTATTTTAAATACATTTTATACCTATAAAAAATATTTAGCCTCAACCTGATTTGCCCTATGCTACCGGTACTAAAATACCGCTCGAAAAATACCGGTATTAACAATTCAATTTCAAAACCGGTATTTTTATGCAAAGTAAAACTGGAAATTTATTGATTACTGAAAACAAAATACCGGTATTACCGAAATAGTACAGGGGTGTTATGCTCTATGACCAATTCAACATCTTACACACACAGATACGTCAAGATATCGGCGGGGAATGGGAAAACCAATACAATTTTGGCCCATTCCCCGCCGATATCTTGACGTATCTGTGTAAGACGTTGAATTGGTCATAGAGCATAACCCTCCAAGTATTGGTAGTTGGTACCGGTATCAAGGCCTGGATGCAATACAATAACTTCAAAAACAATTTTTTTTATCAGCCAATAAAATGTTTTCAGAAAATGTTGGAGATAGCGGTAGACGGTTTGGAGTCGGCCGTCAATGCCATCAATGGAGGCGCTGATGAGTTGGAGCTCTGCAGCTTTCTCAATGACGGAGGTCTCACTCCATCCTGTGGACTTGTGAAAGCAGTTCAGAATGTGGTACGAAAATTTATCTATTTATCTATCCTCACCTCACCTCCTCACCTCAACAGCCTATATTGGTCCAATGCTGGACAGCTAATAAAGGCGCCTGTATTGGTCCACTGCTGGACGCAGGCCTCTACCTGATAAGCGCCTTATTGGCGTTTATCTCATGGGGGCAATGCCCATAATTCCCACGCTAAGCATGCGGTTTGGGGATCGCAGTTCGGTAGTAGAATTGTTTTGCAGGGGGTGCTGCTGACCGCTCCCTGGTGGATATCTCTTAGTCGCCTCTTACGATACCCACGGGAGGAGGTGGGGTGGTGCAAACTCTAAGTCACACAGCTATAGAATTAGGTAGGAGTACATAAAATTCAACATAATTTTTTTCTTTCCCCAACGTTGGTGTTTTTGGGGGATAATGGTGGTATCTTAATGCAATTATATTGTTATCTGTTTCTGTATTTTTATTATTAAGTTTTTTTCCCCTTATCATTCAGTTCCTGTCTTGTGTGTATAATTTCTTTTCAATTATTGGTATCTAGTTATTTAAAGACCTGTTATTTGTAAGTTTAATCATTGTTTACCTTCTTGTAGGTACATTTCTTGTTAAAAGGACAGGACTGTTTTTGTTTTTTTTCTTTATTGTTTTTATAATAATTTTTTTTCACTCCTTCTCCGCAAGCAAGCAACCTTTTAGCTTCTGCATGCGAGGACATATAAATTGTTATAAGTTAGTATCTAAGTTTATTCCTAAAGTGTGTAAAACTGTTTGTTCTCCGAATAAAGCAAAAATAAATAAATAAAATAAAATCCCCTCAAATAGGTACAGAGGGAGATCTCCTCTGACCGAGTTCGACCCATCTGGTCCACAGAGCCCGGTGGTCTTTCGACCAACAGATGATGTCGGGTATTCATATATAAGTCAGTTTTTAGCGGCCTAGGGTTGTTAACTTTTTGCTTTTTCCAATACTTTTTAGGAATTTGTCTTAACGACATCTAGCGGATATTCGTTGAAGCTATTAGGTAGGTTAATTATGGTTTGTCCACGTTAAATGGAGCATGTTAGTAAACAAAATACGACACAATTATCAAAATCTCACTTGCTTGGCGTCGAGTTTCAGATATAATTGTAAGCAATTTTTATTGAAGGGAGGATCTAAAATCGACAAGTAATGTAAATTACGTATGAAAGGACGCGCCAACAAAGTGAATTTTAGGTTAGGTATGGGCGGTTTATTTACGTTTATGCCTCATTCAAAATGGACACAGTATAGCTTCAGTTACGATTTTACTTTCTATTGCGCCATTTTCGCTTTGTAGTTCGGCAGTTTGTCGCTAGAGGTCGCCTACAGTGTTTCTTCAACACACTTTTGTATAGTTAACCCGCTTACATCCGAGAAACTAGTTTATTAAAATACCCCCTTTCTGTTTACAGGTGCGTAAGCAACCCTATAACTGTCGAACCAAACTCAACGTAACAATCCGTTGCCGCGGCGGGGATGATTTCCTCTACACAGACCTAGAGATGACGACAATGGTACGCGACGTCAAACTGTTCAAAGAGATGAACGTAGACGGATTTGTCTTCGGCGCCCTTACAGAAAACCTAGAAATCGACGAACACAAAGCAATGAAAATCCTCGCCATAGCTAGCCCTAAAAATGTAACCTTCAGCCGAGCGTTCGATCAAGTCCGTGAGTTCAAGAAAAGCGCTCATGTCCTTATCGGCCTAGGCTTTCACAGAGTCCACACAGCTGGCATGCGTGCAACGGTGCATCAACCAGGCGCTATAAAAAACCTCTCATACTTAGCTACGCGGTACAGTGCCAGAGAGCTTAGCATCGTCCCCTGTGGGGGGATCAATGTTGACAATATCCCCTGTTTCATTAACATGGGGTGCCATATCTTACACGCCACCTGCAAAAGGGCTAAAAAGATGCCTAAGTTAGATCGGGACTTTTCTCTGGGGGGTCCGGATACTGTCTATATTGTTGATGAGATGATGGTGAAGGAACTGAGAGAGTCCATCGATCAAGCAGTTCTGGAGAGAGACATGGATACAAGTGAGGAGTATCAATGATTTTGGAGAATGGTTAAGAATGTTGCCACTAAACTTGTGTATATGTTTAAGCATGTTTGTGAATTTAGCGTTTTTGTGTTGTTTATGAAATTTTTAGTTTATCTGTGTACATTTTTATACGTTTACTTCAAAATTTTTAAGGGCAATCTAGGAAAGAACTTTGCTGAAGTCATTATGAATTTTATAGATGATTATTTAATGATATTATACATAGAGGATATAGATTATATAATTAATTTGTTTTAATTCTGATTATATTTAAGTGCCGCATAGGTACTTGTTTTTTAAAAGCATAGATATAAATAAAATTCTATAGATATGTTAAGTTTTCCCAGCGGCACTAGCTCAACAAATTACCTGTGTTCTGTTACAACTCAACGCAAAGAGATGTTGTTTGCAATCTTTTGCAATAAATCGAATGAGCAACAGAGATAGAAAGACGTAACTAGACCGAAGTGCGACCACAACAACAATACGGACGCGATACAAGAACGCCCCGGTCCGACAATGATTGGGGTAGGTGGACCTAATTTATCTCGTACCTACCCAATCTCCGCAAATTTACTTACATCGATGTTTTAAGTAGCTTATTTTATTGTGAAGGATAGGACACACAGATGTTGGTCTGCCCCAAAGCTTTTAGCTTTTAAGTATCTAAACAGCATTTTATTTTAAGTTATTTAAGTTTTTAGTATACTGTACCTATATTTTCAACGTAGAATAAAATTGTAAGGATTAAGGATGACTCACGACGCTACCGTGCTGGGTCCGAGCCGAGTGTCGGACGTAACACGGTCAACTAATCACATCACACTAATATTATAAATGCGAAAGTTTGTATGGTTGTATGGATGGATGTTTGTTACCTCTTCACGCCAAAACTACTGAACGGATCTGGCTGAAATTTTGCACACAGGTAACTGATTCCGGGGGGGGGGGGGGGACGGTCTTCGTCGTTCGCGCTGCCGGTAAGGGGCGGGGAGGGGGCGGCGAAATCGCGCGCGAATTAAAATGATCAGTAGTTTAGTCATCAAATTGAAAAAACATTTCAAAAAGATGTAACTTTAGGTTTTTTTCTATCGAGTGAAGTTCATTCGATCATGTAACTGACTGCGACTTTGACTAGAATAGATCCTCAAGTAATACATATATTTTTTTCCGAATTATAAGGACTATATTCTATGTCTCAGATGGTTTTAAAAATCACAAAAGCGCGCCCTGTCCTCTACTACCTGCCCTTAATAATAAGCCGCTGTGTGTAAGGAATCACACTGGAAAATCGCCGAAATCACTCTTTACAAGACGCGCTAACTAATAAGCGGCTGTTTGCGGAGGGCATTATAAATAAAAAAAATAAAAATCCTTTTATTTCGGACAACATAGATCCATATGGGGTTAGTAACACAAAAAAAATACAGTAAATGGTTAGTAAGCAAAGAGACATCAATTTTTTTTTTTTTTTTTTTTTTTTTTTACGACTAATTCCCAGAGTGATACAGAAGCGAGGCAGACCGCAGACCCAACATCATCCTGAATATATTATTATATTGGACGCCGAGTTTTTGGTGTGTCTAACCCACAAGCTTCCCGTGTGCATGTTTTGGCAGTAAGCTTTGAAAAGCGTGATCTTGACTTGCTCAGTACACCGGGAAAACCTGCGGGCCAGCATATTACCTCTAACTGCCAGCGCCCTACGCTCCCTTTCAATATCAGCATCATCCTTGAGGTCGTCGGCAATGATATGTCCAAGATATTTAAATTTGTCAACTCTTCTTACGTTCATGCCATTAAGGGTAATATTATGGGTGCTCTTATCCATACCCTTGCCGGCGACCGGACGACATGGTGCTGCTCTGCCGTCGGGCAGAGCAGCACCATGTCGTCCGCGTAACTAATGTTATTGATGCTTACGCCATCCATGCGACATCCGACACGCATGCTGCTCAGCTCCACGATGAGATCGTTCACATATATGTTGAAGAGTAGAGGAGACGTCAACCCTCCTTGTCTTACCCCACTTTCCAACATATATGCTTCAGATAGTGAGTAAGCCCATTTCACAAAATTCGTTTGGTTAGCGTACCAATATCTAAATATACTGAGCATTTCCGCCGGCACACCCCTGTCTCTTAACTTTCCCCAGAGCACATCATAGGACACTAGGTCAAAGGCTTTGGATAGGTCAAGAAAACAGACATGTACCGACGTTTTACGATCAGTATAGTACTGAACAGTATGCTTAAGACTCACTATGGCGCTTTCAGTAGAAAGTCCGATTTAAATCCGAACTGCGCGTCATGTAGTTGGGAAAATTCTTCTAAGTAAGTGTTAAGCAGACTGTCCAGCACCTTAGCTATCGTTGTTGCCAATGAGATAGGGCGGTAATTCCCCTTATCGGAGATATCCCCGGTTCTGTCCTTCACAATGGGTACCACGATGGTTTTCATTAAGTCATGTGGTAGATAGGAGTGACTGATACACATTGAGAAGAACAGAGCCAGTACTCTTGGTAGGTGAACACCCGCATGTCTCAGACGCTATATAGGTACTCGTGCAAATAATACACACAAACAGCCCGGTGTAACACGAATGACTGGCCCGGCCGGCGCACGGTGGACTTGTCCCGGCCGAGGCCCGGACCGGTCGCGACACGGTGTAGCGTGAGTCATCCTTTAAATTAAAGTATATTTAAAATCTAGTTAGACTATACTATACTAGACAGATTGTAAACCTGTCGAAAAAATATATGTGGTGTGTTTGAAACATTCTTAATCATTCTCTAAACTAAATAATTTAATAAATGTTTATGTAGGTAGATAATTAGATACCTATATTTAGATACCTATGTGATTTTCCTAAGCCTTCTAAGTAAATCGACTTACCTATTCAAGTCCTTTGTGTATTTTTGATGTCAATCCGTATTAAACGTATAAACAACCTATATAATCTGTATCTCTCTTTGTTAATATCCCTCTACCTATAGTCCATCCATTCACAATAGAGCATGTTTACATACAAAGCAACTGACAGTTCAATCAGCTGATGAAGGGGTAATTTTTTTTTATTACCTAATTATTGTTTAATTTGAATTATTATTTGCAATACTATTTGTTTGACTTTAATATTACTATAATTTAGAATCCCTACGTGCATACAATAAGACGTATGTGTTATGTATGTGATTTAAATCAATGACGTGTTATTCAAGAAATTTACAAAATAAATGATTTATTGATTAGGTTAGCTCTTCTCTGCGTCTTTGTATGCGGCATTATGGTATGCATAATTGATGTCATAATTAAATTTTATTAAACCAAAGATAGCAAAAATCAAATTAGTAGGTACTTGCCTATCTAACCCACAGAATTGGCTCTCAATTCCGTGATTATAACCTATTAAGCTACTTATACCATTTATGTAAGTAGTGGCTGCTATTATGAGCTTTGATGGTGATCTAATGTCAATAATAAATCTTTTTCTATCTAGAATGGAATAAAAGCTAAAGGAAGATGAAATAAGATTTTAAAGGAAAATAAAGGAAATATTTATTTTTGTATCATTCCTTACATTAGACATCATTTTATTTTTCAATACATGTGTCTCTTTTCTGAGACAATCTACTCATAATAACTGTCACTGTATATGTAAGGTTAGAGTGCTATCTTAAATTCGGAATCGTAAAAAAAGTAACCAATTGTTTGCCACCCAGGACGTCCAAACTTAGATTCGATATGGTTGGCACTGCTGTAAAGTCAAAAATTTCTGATTAATTTAACTCTATCTTCTTGTTTGACCACTTAATGATGATTTTGTGTATTGAAATAATTGGATTTTGCATTAAATTGACGTAAATATTTAAAAAGTTACAATCTAATAGAATTTACGGGTGAAATCATTGTAATTCTGCTAGGCCTGCATCATAACGTAGTGATAACCCTAAAAACAGCTGATTTGTTTTATTATTAAACATGCTACATGCAGAATTGATAAGATATAGCTTTAACGCTTTCACTGCCCAACCTCGGCGATGCGACCGCAGAGGAGCAGCAGAGGTCGCCGCTACACGGGTCGCAGTTCACCTGTGTCTTGGGCTATGAATGTGTTAGAACATTTTGTAGTGTTGCTGATTGAGTAGTTTTAGCGTGTCCGTCAAGTTAGATGCCCCGATTTGTCCCGAGGCGCGAATCGAACCCGCAACCTCGCAGGCGGACCTTCGCCAGCTGTACAGGTATATAACCTGGGTACCTTTATATTCTACTTTTCAGTATTCAGTATTTATTGCATTCATACAATCAGGTCTAAGGCCCGTATTATGAAAGCTTGTTCAGTTATCGATCTATGCTTGAGCAACGCTTTTCTATGGCATAAACATCACTCAAGCATAGCTCTACAACTGAGCAAGCTTTCATAATACGGGCCTTAGTGAGGTGAGTTTAAGTAAGATCACAGTAGGTATGTAGTTACCTACCCACTATGGGTGTTGCAATGGAAAACTGGCAGGTATCGCGCAGTATCTTAAAATTATTATTAATGACCTTAATATTTGGTACCTAATTTATAATTTAATTTGCGAGTCGCTAAAAGGGTCATTG
Organism: Eupithecia tripunctaria; assembly: GCA_955876795.1. Classification (NCBI taxonomy): domain Eukaryota; kingdom Metazoa; phylum Arthropoda; class Insecta; order Lepidoptera; family Geometridae; genus Eupithecia; species Eupithecia tripunctaria. The sequence continues at coordinate 12,379,823 of OY041619.1, read as the reverse complement.
AAGAAGTCGTCAAGTTAGTAATAACATTTTTTTATGAGCATCGATTTTAGTTTGTTTTCGAAAGTGTTATTTTTTCAACACATTTTAAGTTTTCTGGGATTTTTTTGAAATTTTTACCGCCATCGAGTTGACCAATCCTCCCCGATTGGTAGATTTTTAGTTTAGATTCTGGCTTCACCACGTTCTGTTTAGATCTAGTTGAGCATCACTATTTTTTTGAAAAATTTGGGTTATTTCTCACGAATTTGCTTATTTCTAGGATGTATAATATTCTTACTATAGTCCGCGCCAGTTAAATTGAGAATATAGTTCGTTGACCTTTTGTCCGTTCAGTCAGAGGTGACAAACATTTGGAATCGAATTTAATACATTAATTTTGTTCTATATTTGCTAACAATCTAAAAAATAAGATCTAAATTCCGGTTATGAAATTTTTATTTAATTTCATAAAATGTACAGATACTTAATACCTTAAATTGAAGATACAAAATTATCCTTATAATTATATTATTTATAATTATTTCTTATTCCCCAACCTTTAGGTTGGTGGGGTCTTCTTTTCTTTTTGTCGGAGATGTAAGCGGTGGTGCTTCGCCAGAGGAACCTAAAAATCATTATCACAATATATGTAGTATCACGTATGTACGGAGAGCAATATTGCATTATAGCATTATTTTTTTAAATAATTCTGGAAATGTTAACCCGGAATAATCTTCTTTTACGAACAGAAATAGATATAATATATTATCAAGTTCTCTATATAAATTAAACGTACTGCATTTTTGTATAAATCTGTGACTAACCTGCCACAGCCGCGGGTAGGGTAGGTAGTATATGAAGGCAGCGGCGCGTGCGCCCACGATAACTTGACGACGGACCAGCTTGTTCCGAATCCATAGCGTAACCAATATCTCCCTTTCTTATAAATAACCACAAATCAACAACAAAAAAAAACAGATATACTAATAACAAAAAACGTAACAGATCTAACAACAAAAGTTCGACAAAAATGTTATCAAGTTTTATGGAATACTCGAAGACGTATACACGCAAGCAGTGATGTTAGATGCCAACTCAGCAATTATGACATCGGCCTGTCAAAATTATGGTACACTAACAAAAATTATGGTACCTACCTTCGGTTTCTATAAAACTTACACTGATGGTTGAAATAAGGCTCGAACCTAGTAGATTTGCTAAACAACTCCGAGATCTCAGTAATCACGGGATCCCCGTGGTAAAAAACAAGAATTACATAATATTTAAAAAAATATCATCGGTTCCTTGGTTGTAATAACACGATAAAAAAACATGAGAGTGCACTATTTTGCACCTAATTTCCGCTCTAGATCTCAAGAACCTTGCGGTCTGTAGAATTTTTTTGTTATGATTTGTAGGACAAATTCTTTGGTTCCTCGGTTGGGTTTTTGCCTATGTGCTGTAGTTTTCTTGTAAATATACTACATTATGTGGTTTTACACTGCAAGCGCACTTTTTATCTTTTTGGGTCTGAAGTCTAGCTTAGTTTGCAGAATGTAGAAAGAGATGTCCGCTAGTTTATTTTACAATTTCAACGCAGAAGCATAGGTACAAGCTGAATGAAACTGAATCAACACTTTTTTGCCTTGAAACTAGAATCTAGAATGTATTTTTATCCGGCCCAAAAAGCTAGGCCAGAAAACTTAAAGTATTTTGAGTATGGTCTGGACCCACTTGGATGGGTTTGGATAGGAAATTATGGTACATAAGCGTACCATAATGGAAGTACTATGGTACATGGTACGAACACCTGGATTATGGTACAAATACCATAATTATGGTACGTATAACATCCCTGCACGCAAGCGCTATCCGAACACGAATTATTGAACAAGCGACAAAATGGCAATCCAAAGATGGCGAGCCCCTGGCGTGTCAACTAGTGTCAAGTAAGAAAGCTGTGTAAGAATGTAGGTGTAACCCAAGTTTTGTTCGTTTTTACGAACTTAATTTTAAAGTGTGAAATGAATTGCTATGATATGTTTTAAGCACATCTATTTGAAATAGAACTTTGAAAAATCAAAAATCATTCTTATAAAATCAAAAATTGGCAAAAAAATCATATGAATTGCTCTATAATGTGCATTTGATACAGTTGTTTCCTTTACAAAAGTTAGAAAATGAAAAAAACTAAGCACATTGAATCTCTTTATGAACTAAAATATGGTTAAAATATAGTTAAAAAATACATCTAAATTTATGAATTTTTCATCAAAATTGATAATTTTTGGGTTAGACCTCTTCTGTTTTAATGCCAAATTGAGGTCAATGAACTATATTCTCAATTTAAATGGCGCGGACTATAGTGTTAGGATTCTCAATTGAATAAAGTGGGGTCTATTTACATGTCTCTGGCACTCTTATATTAGCTATGGTACAGACGCATTTTTTCTGGGAAATGAACAGATCCTTGACGTCCACACTATTTTCCCATAAAATATAATTCCATAACCAATCCATGAGCATGCGTAGGTATGCGTAGTAAGCAGATAAGCTTGTGTGCGGATGCGCAGCTACTATTATTATTATTATTATTATTGGGTTAAGATCTTAATCTTCTCGGTTTAAAACCGGTAAAAATCCAAAGCGCACGGGCCTAAGCCAAGTGCGCTTCTGAAGGAGAGACATCACTTGGGAGCTCGGTTTATTCATTCTGAAGGAATTTTCTTACTAAGTATTCTACGTGTTTAATATTACAGCCTTCTGTTAAAGGATATAAGTGGACTTTGGCAAATCTAAATATTCTATTTAATGGGACAAATGTTTTGGTATTACCTACGCCGCTCATCATTTTTGAAGTCGTTTAAAAATCGCAATTTCCTTTGGTCACGGCATCACGTGTGAACCGCTGGACCAATTTAGCTTATTATTTTTTAGTTGCGTTTGTCAGGACAGGAAGGTTCCTATGGAAGAAAAAAATAATTTTGTTTTAAAAAACTATAAACAGACTTATTTTCATAGTTTTTTATATAAAAGGATCATGAAAATCGGACCACCCAGTCAAAAATTCTGAGGTAACAACGAATTGAGAACTTCCTCCTTTTTTTGAAGTCGGTTAAAAATTAAGAAAGTTGCTCGGAACATTAGAAACATAAATTTCCATGCGGGCGAAGCCGCTGGGCGCAACCAGTATATTTATTTTAATTATATTTTTTTAGCTTGTGTGAGTGTTTGAGTGTTTAGTACGACGTATCTTCCTTAACCGATTAAGATGAAATTTTAAGGTTTATTTGATTTTTTATGTTCTTGAATAACACGTAAGCAAGGTAAAATAGTCACTGCGAGCATATATATCTCCAACCTTAATCGTTGATCCTTGCGTGAAATTAGATAAGGGGTAATAAGGTAACGAATAATAGTACATTGTTACCCTAGGGTTGAAGGTAACTTATTTAGTCCCGAGACGGGGTTTGGTGCCCGAGCGTAACGAGGGCCCTACTAGTTCGAGGGACTAAAAATAAGTTACTTTCACCCGAGGTAAACACTGTGTTTTTCGTTCCGAATAGGAAGTAAAAATAAAAATAAGAATTTGCTAAATAAAAAAATAGTGAAATTCGGCGTTAAATGCATATCTGAATCATATTTGCAAATTTCTGCTATGCGGGAGTATACTTATATAAACAAAACTACAACTCGAAAAAACCAATGAAGATCAGATTGCCGCTTTCCCGTTTTATCTGAGTGAGCCTCTATTTAGGCATTATTTTTAATTTTCGTCATTACAAAAATGGTAGGTAGATTATATATTATATATATTTTACTTATATATATTTTTCCGAAATATACTTACGTCTTTTTAAAGAAAACGTTGAAACTAAACTGTAATATGGTACCTAAGCCTAACTTAAAAATAGATGAATAACATGAACATTATGTTATTTAATATACTTGCGTCTTTTTAAAGAAAACGTTGAAGCTAAACTGTAATATGGTACCTAAGCCTAACTTAAAAATAGATGAATAACATGAACGAACATTATGTTATTTAAATTTTACATCGCGCTGTAATTGAGTGGCTGTATGAATTGCGTGAAACGAATAGACGCTGAAGCCATCTTATAAGAAGTTGAAGTTGAGTGGCTGTATAGAATGTTGGAACGTGCTTCAATAGAAATGTGGAAAAAGAGCTGTTTGTTACTTCTTACGGCCAAAACTACTGAATGGATCGTAGTTCTAAACCCGGAATATAACATAGGCTACGTATTATCTAATAAATAAGTTCCCATCCCATGGGATATAATTGACCTTAAACGTTTCCTTAGAACCAACGCGTGCAAAGCCGCAGGCAGAAACTACTTACCTAATTAAAAAAAAAAGCCTTTTATTCCATAACCATAAATAACAATCATGCTTAAAATAATATTGAAATTTGCATGAATTAATTAAAAAAAAAGGACGTGTGGCACTCGGGGACTGCCGCGGTAAAGCTATTGGAATGCCATCTAGAGGCGAGTTGCTGAACTAAAGAGACAAACGTCATATTTCAAAAAGCCATTAAAAGTTCTACTATTCATCGATAGATGGCAAAACTAAAAAGTATCACCGCTGTTCCGGTCGGAGTGGGGAGCGTGAGGTTTTTTCGTTACGGAATTTCTGGATTCGGTCCCCGCGCTCAAGGCCCGCGATAGAAGCTATGCAATAGCTTAAAAAAAAATTGTTATATCAAATATACCTAATAGAATTTATGTTATAGGTTTGATTCATTGATTAATTAAAAAGGGAAGATGAGGTACTAGTTTCTCGAAAATGGTAACCTCATATTGTGTAAAATTGTGTGCTCCCACCTCAGTCACCGTCGGACCGGCGGCACGGGCGGTCGTGATTCGCGTGAAATATGGTTGTCTCGGTCTCGCTTCGGTCTTAGATACGTCTTTCCGTCTTTGTTCTTCTTTGTATTGCACAGGACTGGAAATATAACTGTGAGCGTATGTGTTTCCGTGTAGTTGTAACACATGCCAATTTTTGAGTAAGCGCTGGAAGAACGTTACCTATCTTCCCTTTTTAATTAATCAATGTTTTATCTACTCTTTTAGTGGTTTCGTATCTTCTCTTAGATCTATATTTTTGATGACAAGAAGGAAAAAACCTTCTTGTTTCCCCTAAAATTTTCGGACTTTGTGCGTCGGTCGGTGATAATGTTTCACCGTCATTCAGAAGTCAGATGTTTAATTTAACTTACAAAATAAGCACCGAAGTTATTGTATTCTCTTTGATAAGCACGGCACCAAGCAAGCGTAGCGTTCCCCCAGATTGTTGTTCCGTACCTTATCATCGAGTTTGCGTAATAGACCGAAACAAGGGCCTTTCTTTCAATTATAGGCTTAAGCTAAAATAAGGCATAATTTGAACACTGACATGTTGCGTCTAAATTGCATCCCAGAAAAAAAGGAGATCAATCACTCGCTCGCCATACAAATTTTCTCCACATCCAGTGGACACGTTTATGCTTTCTGGTTTCTAAAATATAATAATAGACTTAATTAATGTTTATCTAATTAAAATTACGGACACTTATGCAAAATAATTTCGGAATTTAAAGTTATGATTTTTCATTAATGATCGGCACTATATGCGGTGTGTGCATGACATGCGCACAACACAACGCGATTCTGTGTGAACTTCGATTGCGACAGGAGGTCTTGTACTCAGCGCACAGGATTGGCATCTCTCTATACTTCTGTGGTCCAGACGAATGCCAAGAGCCGAAAGCAGAAATACTTGAGATGCATGGCATGTCCGTCCAAATTCAACCTTCAAAACATACGAGCGTGCCAATAAAAATAACATTATGGGTCAACGATGTAAAAAAGGGGAGATGCGGCCTCTCTTCTCAAAAATGGTAGCCTCAAATTAGGTCCAATTGTGTCCCAATCTCAGCCATAGTCAGAACGGCGCCGCCGGCGGTCATTTTTCGTGTGCTCATAATTAGGTAGGTATAGGTAGGTATATGGCAAAAGAATAAAAAAACGTGTCATTGCCTTTACAACATAGGCCATTTATTGAGTAAGCACTGAACGTACGTAACAAAAATCTACAAAATTTTACTTAATCCTTAAAAATCATGGCTCTAAGTTTAATTACAATCAAAAAATATGAAAAAATTAGAACTACCTACTTTAAACAATGAACCCTTTTCTCGGAAGATGGTCCGAGAAAAGGGTTTCCGTTGGCAGGTAGAGCAATCTATTTGACTTGGTAGAGCCACTGCCGTAAGCCCTGATTAAAACAGTCTAGCTGCAACTGCAGACTGTAGCAAACAATCTAGAGAAGCAGCTAAACTGATCCATAATGGATACCAGATGATGTTAAGTTTTAAAGTTTATTCACATACCTAGGTACATATACATAATTATGTGTAACTATAAATCTACGAAAATAATGAAAAAAGTGATAACTTACCCCGCGCTGTTCCACAGGTTCCAGGTAACCTTTCTTCAAGCTTCTGAATTTTCTTTCTGTAGTGCAATATCTCTTCTTCCAATGATCTCTTTTGCCATTTGGACATTTTATTTAATTGTAAATAGGTACTAGTTCTAATTTGTTATCTATATGAATTAATTGTATTTTTCTTTATTGATAAAAGTTTTGCTAGTTTTATTTTAATAGGTATATATAAATTTATATATTAATATTTAATTATAAATATATTTTTTCGATGAGGTGCAAAAATGCGTGTTCTCGAGTGGCGAGTGCGAAGAAGAATGGCGCGCCGAAGTCTATTCAGCCTTTTATTGAAATCTTTGAACACTTCCAGTCTTGTCGAAGCTTGTTTGTTGATAGGATATCTTAAGACCTAGATTAGGATTTATTGCCATACCCTACTTGATAGGGGTCATGAATACTTTTTGCTACTAGGTACAATGACGATCTCTGTGGCGCGGTGGGCAAAGGTCCGCCTGCGAGGCAGGAGGTTGCGGGTTCGATTCCTCCCTCGGGACAAATGTGTGTACGTTTTGCAGATATTTGTTCAGGCTGTTCTGGATGTCTTGTATGTATAATAGAAAAACATGTGTATTGCATTATGTAAATCAGTTGTCTAGTACCTATACCACAAGATCTGCTTAGTTTGGGGCTAGATAATGCGGTGTGAATCGTCCAACATTATTATTATTTAGTTATATGTACTTACAAAACTTTCTACTTTACAATAGGTACCTAATAGGTATTTTGCGTTATCAATAATGAATTATAGTCCTGTCGTAATTACGACTGTGTTGGCATTGATTTATTAAAAACGAAGATGAGGTACTGGTTGCTCGAAAGTGGCAACCTCAAATTGTGTAAAATTGTGTTCTCTCACATCAGTCAACGTCTGACCGGCGGCACGGGCGGTCGTGATTCGCGTGAAATATTGTTGTCTCAGTCTCACTTCGGTCCTAGTTACGTCTTTCCGTCTTTGTTCTTCTTTGTATTGCACAGGACTGGAAATATAACTGTGAGCGTATGTGTTTGCGTATAGTTGTAACACATGCCAATTTTTGAGTAAGCGCTGAGAGAACGTAACCTATCTTCCCTTTTTAAATCAATGCCTGTCTCGAGGATATTATCTAAGTTGAGTTACAAGAAATGGTATGACGAGTCCAGACGAATTTAAATAACACATTGACTCGGCCGCACTTACATATGGCAAGGTCAAACTAGAGGGCAGACAGTTTGACCTTGTCATTTGATATAAAAACTAAGTAAATGAATTCAAAACCCTACTGCGACTTGGGTTTTACTGCATTTATACTATTCTTGGATTTTACTCAGCTTTTTTGTACGCGTTTTTAAATATTTAGGCACGTTGCCAATGGCAAATGGGAGATCGGAGCAATAAACCAATAAAAATGCAATACCTACCTATGCATCTGCTAAACACACTGCCAAACAATAAAATAGTCTACAATAAAATAGTCTATAGAGCAATGCTTGAGTGATGTTTATGCCATAAAGCATTGCTCAAGCATAGACCGATGACTGAGCAAGCTTTCATTATACGGGCCTTAGACAAGTCAATTTTTTACTATATAAACAGATTGATAAATAGTAAATCCTATATTATCTACCAACTAAAGTTCATTCTAACTTACCTATGTGAAAAGCCCATATCTAGGTACCTACTTAAGTCCCTCGTATCTATTTATTACCGTCTTATTTGTCACATAGGATTGGAAACGTATTTTTTCTTTTGTCGATAAAACAAAAAGTGATAAACTTTTCTTAGTCTTTACTTGATTGGCGAAAGCAAAAAATATGTGTCTAATAATTTAATAATATTAATAGACACTTATTTATAACGATTATCTGAAGCACGTTAGACACGGCAGCTATAATGTATATAAATAAATAAATAATGTTGGACAAATCACACAGCATTACATAAACATTGGAACTATACCCAAGCCAAGCAGACCTTGTGTTATGGGTACTGGATTACTGATGTATATAATACAATACACTACATAGATATTTTTTTACTATACATAGAAATCCAGAACGCCCTGAACAAAATCTGCAGATCGTACACACATTTGGCCCTAGGCGGGGATCGAACCTGCAACCTCCTGCGTCGCAGGCGGCCTTCGCCCACCGCGCCACAGAGGTCGTCGTATCAATTAATGTCATAATTTCATTATGTACAAAATATACATTAAAACTGCCGTGTGTGGTCTCCTGGAGATTTTTATGGAAAGATGTAATAATGAGATATATCGAGGGATAATACGGTGTGAGTGCATGCGATGCACGAAATAAAAATGTAGGATACTGCACCCTATTTAGTCGACGGAAAATGTGTTAAAAAGAATTGATCCATAATATTTATATGCTCGCCGTGTGGTGCCGGCGGCATAGAATTTGCACCACCTTAATTCTTCCCGTGGGTGTCGTAAGAGGCGACTAAGGGATATCTTCTGGGGGGCGGGCAGCAGCGCCCTCTGCAGAACAAATCTTCCACCAAACTGCGATCCCCAACCCGCATGCCCAGCGTGGGGATTATGGGCATTACCCCCCATGAGTTAAACGCCAACAAGGCGTTTATCAGGGGGAGGCCTGCGTCCAGCAGTGGACCGAAACAGGCTGTGGATGTGTGTGGATGTGGATTTATAAGCTAAAAATATTGTATGACAAAAGTCTTATGATTTAAGCTGTTTTCGCTATTTTATTCTTGGTATGTTTTGGTTGGCAAACTACTGCGGGATTAAATAGGAATATAATAAATAACACACACGATTGTTTAACATTATTTTTCACGATTGTTAAGTACTATAGAGGTATTTTAATTTATTATAATTATTTGCATAGAGATACAGATAACATAGTTAATTTTGTACCTACCAACAAAGATTAAAATAGTTAGGTACGCCCAAAAACTGGGTCTTTGAATGTGTGAATACCGACACACGCACACTAGGTATAAGTAAGCTAAAATATGTGTTTTTATCAATTAACCCTACTGTTATTATTGCCATTTATTGTGCACACACAATACACTGATTCTAAATGAGTGAGCTCACTCACTTCGCTTGGCGACAAACACGGTGCGGTCTCACTATGGAAGCCAACATAAATAGCCAAAAGTTATCCTATCTAATTTAATTGTAAAAAATTTAAAAAAAATGGTCAGCAGATTCAAAAATGATCAGCGGTAAAAATCCACCTTTATTTCTACATGTTCTTATTTCTATATACATTCTATAAAAATATAAATCTATTTTATACAAGGGATGGCTGCGGAAGCAATAGGTACTCATTGGTTTTAAGTCTTCATGGTGTCGTTCTACTCATAAGAAAATGGGACGATTATATAATTTTAATACCTACAGGTTTTGTAAGTAGTTTTATTGCAATGTCAAAATTAACAGACGACGCTGCTGTTGTCAGATTATCAAGCAAACCACCCCTTATATATTTATGATTAGGTACCTACAGCATTAGTAACCTATTCTTGCCGAAGGAACTCGTTTAACATACATCCAATATCACGTCCAAAAATAGTGTCGTCTCTTTTAAAAAGATGGTTTATATCTTGAAAGTTGTGATGTCTCTGACTTAGTTTTTCCACTAAAAATGACTTTAGCATCGAGTCGACGGGAGTGCACACAATCCTCCTAACTCTGGTTTGATTGTTATGGAGATCGGCTAATAAGTGTAAGCCTCTGTGTATATGTTCCATTGCAGTTTTGAATCCACCATCGGAAGTCAAGGTAACGCCTCTCATTGAAGCTAGGGTAACGCCTTCAGCGATTGCTGCCATGCCCGCGCCCAATTGATCTTGATACTTAAACATAGCTGAGTCTCGTTTCTTTGCTACTTCATCCATAAAGGGAATCACCTCTGGATTTAAAATAGGCGCTCTCATTAAAGTGCAGTTGTTTGGTATCTTGTACTTTTCCTGTAGGTGGTATCTTTCTTCTTTTGGCAATCCATTTTGTAGCACATTATACAATCGTTCCGCCATTTCAGGGTGAATGTTGTTTGGCGGACTTGAAGGGGGTTGCTTTGGTGTTATATTGCCTTCTTTGGAACCCGGGCTCGCAGGGGGAATATTTAACTTTTTAAAGCGCATGTTACAAGGGAGGTTAGGTGGTATACAAAAAAGATTTTGGGCTATCGATAGATGCTGAATATTATTAATCATCGTGACTGAGGACTCTCTCGTTTTGGGTACAGATTGAGAGTTAAGAGTCACGTTTCTAGAGTGAGAGGGCCCAGGATTTAGTGGTTTATATCTTGAAATGTTACTTTTGTTACCTTCCGGACCAGAAAGTGGACTGTTGATTGATTTGATGACTTTTGCATCTTCGACATGTTTAGGCGGCGCGTGCAGAAGATTTCGCTGTTGGTGCGATTCGTTTTCGTGTGTTTGTTTGACGAATGCTTCAAGAGGTGGTTTAGGAGCATTTGCAGCGCCAGAACTCGCATAACCTTCATCTAAGCTTGAGCAGTCAGGAGTGCGAGCATCTAAAACAAAAAAAAAAAACAAAGCGTTACATAGATTTCAAAGGAGTGGGGAAGAGGAATAGGGGTGTTAAGGCTCTTAATTTTTCCTTTAAATACCAAATTGAATCCGTAGAAAAAATAAGTTTTTTTTACTGTTATAGCAGTGTACATATGTATTTACATATTGACCATGCCTTACAAACGTCTGATTTTAATAAAACTTTTTAAACTTTGAAATGATGTTGTTGGATGTTTGATGTTTTTTTGGGGTTTAAAATATTAAATTTTATAGAAATAATAACAAAAGGTACGCGATATATACAATATAAAATCATTCATTCTGATTCTAATGTTTTGGTTAAAAAAGATTTTCCCATAAACCGCATTTGGGTGTTGTTGTAGTTTGTAGCTAAGCGAAAAATCGGACAGAGCGTTGAAGATTTTATCACTGTCTAAACACATAACAATTACTCCGTTTTATTTATAGAATTCATTCAATAATCAACAGAAACCGGTCGAAAAAATGAACGCCGCTATGACACCTTTGAAGGCAATATAGTAATAAAGTATCTGAATTTCAAGGGTTACATATAAGTAGAAAACAACACCCCAAAATTAAGCCTTGTTTAATTACATACAAAGATTATTTACCCGCCTGGTCCATGTTATTTCGTCCTTCAGAGCCAGCAACTGTTAACGTCATTTGTTCTTCTAGTTTTCGAAATTTCATCTTCAATAATTCCAATTCTTGCTCGAGATCTTCCTCCGAGCTTCGTTTCCGTTTTCTTATTCGCGGCTCGGACATTTTCACGATGCACTGTTATTATTTTTATTTGTTTTAATTCCCGATGTGACGCTGCGCACATCTGGAGCTGCACTGAACATTTGCGACTCCCCGACCCTTTTATACCCGGCTTTTACGTAGTTGGAATCCACTTTGTTTTTATTGCAATATATTATCTTCCAGCAATACAACAAGGCGGCTCCAAGGACGACCTTCGGTCACCATGATGTCATTATTTTGAATATATGAGTTTCAACCAGCTTTATTCACAGGAACGTTTATTAATAGGTCGTTCTTAACAGAACTCTGCAGTTTTGGGTTCTTTCAACTTCTGTTCTGCAGGAAATATATAAAGCCGGAAGCTATCTCAAACATCTATGTACTAATACTATGAGTATATATACATATAACTACTATATTTAGGCACAGTTTCATGTGCCATGATCACAAAAAAAAGCGATCACGACGCATGAAACTGTGCCGAAATATTGGAAAGCTCAAAATAAAATCTTGGTAAATATCCCGTTGTAAATGGTTTGAGTGTTAATAACCGCGATGGATTTAAAATATTCTCTTCTATTTAGATTTTAGACACATATTCTACATACCAACGGTTGAAAGCTGTACTTGTATATGATGATTTGTTACTTCGTCTTACTCGTCAATTATTGTATTGAAAATGTTTAATTATACCTACTAGGTACCTACCATCGATATACTTCAGTATATTTTAAGATGTGCTTTGTGTACCTACTGTTTGACGTGTAATGATATATTTTACCAATAAATGAACCATTGAACCATTTATGTTTACAATTATTGGTTGAGACAAAACATTCTTTGCCTATAAATAAATACCCAAAAAGAGTAGGTACCTAGGTATATAAAGTTATTGGGTTTTTCCAGTTTTACCCTTTGACAAATCCCTATTGACAAATCGGGGTCAAACATGACTAATAAACATAAGTAGTTCACTACTTTGCAGGTTCTTGACCCTGCAACAAATATTCTGAATACGAAACCATTAAAAGAGTAGATAAAACATTGATTAATTAAAAAGGGAAGATAAGATAGGTAACGTTCTCCCAGCGCTTACTCAAAAATTGGCATGTGTTACAACTACACACAAACACATACGCTCACAGTTATATTTCCAGTCCTGTGCAATACAAAGAAGAACAAAGACGGAAAGACGACGACTAAGACCGAAGTGAAACCGAGACAACAATATTTCACGCGAATCACGACCGCCCATGCCGCCGGTCCGACGGTGACTGAGGTGGGAGCACACAATTTTACACAATATGAGGTTGCCATTTTCGAGAAAGTAGTACCTCATCTTCCCTTTTTAATTTATCAATGAGATAAAATGATAAAACCATAAAACCTTTGATATCATTACAAGATGAGACCAAAACAACTTACGTAGCGTGATCGAACTAAATTCAGAAACAGCAGTTGGCCTTGAATTTTAGAGTGCATAAACCTCATGTGGCCATTGTGAGTCATTCGTGTGATTTCACTATTTAGTACAGATATACGGAATAGTCAGATCATCCTATCCCGACTATTTGACGACCTCTGTGGCACGGTGAGCGTAGGTCCGCCCGCGACGCAAGAGGTTGCAGGTTCGATTCCCGCCACGGGACAAATTTGTGGACGATATGCAGATATTTGTTCTGGATGTTTTCTATCTATAATAAAATACATATCTATGCAGTTTATTGTATTATGCATATCAGTTACCTAGTACCCATAACACAAGCTCTGCTTAGCTTGGGGCTAGATAATGCTGTGTGATGAATTGTCCAACATTATTTTATTTATTTATTGGGGAATTTGGCAGATTATTTGAGAGAATGATGTATTGTTTATTATTATCTATTTTGCTAAATACCTGAAAGAGATCGCTTGTAAGCGATAATGCCACCCATTGTAGTTTAGTCTCATGTAATTTCTTTTGTATTATCGATAATTTTTAGAAATATATTTTTGCATATTCACGGTTAAAAATAGATAGATAGATACGTTTATTGATTTATGAATGGTACCTACATTTTTATGGTAAGTAGGGTCTTAAATCCTAAACTGACTGAGTGACGTTTGTGCCATAGAAAACCGTTACTCAAGTATAGTTCGATAACCGAGCAGACTTTCATAAGGCCGTATACAGAAAGAAAGCTTGAAACTTATAAGCGCTTACCGGCGCTTGACAACGCTGGTCCGTTCTACACAAAGGAAGCTGGTTGTCGCAGTTGTTTATTAATTTTAGATGGCAGCGCCCAGCGCTGACCAGCGCTTGTTGAAGCTTGTCGGCACTTGTCGGCACCGTTCAGTGCTTATCGCGCGCGTTCATATATGTTCCTGCGAAGGTTTCCAGTTGCACACGCACGCTCCACCAATCACGCGCATCGGTCAAGCGAATCGACCAATGAGTGATAGATGTGATAAGATAACGCTTCGCCTGAGCTTAGCTTTAGAATGCTCCTTTTTATAGCGAAGTGATATATTAAAATAAATATGCATTCTACGGATATTTAAAAAAGTTAGGTATGTAATGATAAATAATGTTTTACTAATATGGCTTTAATTTATTTTTCAGTTATTTTATTTTAAGTTTGATTGGCAAATTGTTTTTACGGTATGGGATTAAATATTTAGAGGTTCGCTTACCGTGTACTTTGTTAAATGGGGGGTTTTTAAGTTTGTTCTGTGTTACGCTTCTAGTAACCCTGGCGTAACTTTTAGGAACTTGGATGTCTGTGCGCAAGTTTAGTTCTATTAGAAAGTTCAATTCCACTTTTTTATGGATAGATAATACGCCACAGTATTTGAATAGCCCGTCAGGATTACCAGAGTACCTTGTTTTAACTTTAGAGAGCACTATTAATTTAAAAATTTGACACTGTATTTTATAAATCTGATCGAGGTAAGTTTCAAAAGTTCGGCCTTAAACTACTAAGTCCGTATGATAATATGCTTTCCACTAACGTTTTATATAAAGTCAATATAATGTGATATACATATACATTTACATTTTATTATACAAAATTTTGCCATAATAGCTCTCAGTTTGTTGCAGGTTTTATCTATGTGCTTCGCCTAATTGACTCTGTCTATTACTAGAAATTTTGCCAGGAGGTACTTCACATAATTTCTATGATTTATTATGAACACAGTGATATGTAATGCTTCTATAAACTGGTCTTCAATGAGTTTTTACTCGTTACAATGTTAAGGAAGTTTTGTGGAAGCTCATTGTTGGCGTTAAAAAGCGCCTCTCACGTCTTCCTTAATAATTTTGCACTCTAAGGACAACTTACTTGTATATAGCATGTTTTCTGAGATGCTGAAAGCTTAACTTGAATAATTTCTACAATTTTGCCCACATTACACTTACACAAGTCAGTTATACACACAAAGCGGTAAATTAAACAGAAAACCTACAAACTGGGTGCGCGTTGAAGTTTTTTGTATGCTACGCGGCGCGGGTCACTCGTCGTAGCATGTGCTACGAAGGTCTACGCCGTAGACCTTCCAGAGTCTAACGACAACACCCATATTCTTAGACGTTAAAATATTCCTCTAATCGATCTCATTTGAGGAAGTTTCAAAATTTCCGTAAGAGTTACCTTTAAATCGGTATTGCTAGACATAACGTACTAAGGTACAATCAAGTTTCACGGAAAATTTATGGTTTTTATGTTGGCCAACCGTCAAACTTATGATATTAACAACAAACCAAAACAATCTTTTATCGTCTTGAGTTGTCTTGAAAGAATTTCAAGGTTGCGTATGAGGTGAGGTACCTTATATTTGACAGTTCCCACCTTACCTTGAACTGAGGTGAGCTGAAAAAGATCTCAAGTGACGAACTTTTCTTTCACCGAAGAATACTGAAGTTGAGTCAATATCAAAGTCAAATCTGAAGGAAACAATTAGGCCCGTATTATGAAAGCTTGCTCAGTCCCAGGTCTCTACTTGAGTGACGTTTGTGATATAGAAAACCGTTACTCAAGCATAGTTCCATAACCAAGCAGACTTTCATAATACGGGCCTTATTAGAATGCTGGTGTAAGACTCTATGCTGTAGTTTAACAGATGTTTGTATACATGGGGGAAAATGGGAGAAGATAGGGAAAGTAAAGTACGAAGAAAGTAAAAATCAGGATTTAAAAACCATTTATTAAAACAGTTTATTTTAATCTGAACTATTGTGAACGTTATTCAAACGGTACATTTAGAACTAGGTTATATTAAAATAAGGCTATTTTGTGAAATGTGACGTTAAACTAATAATTTATAAATTATAATAGAGTCAGAGTCAGAGTCAAATCGTTTATTTCTTTAGACTTACAAAATAAGCACTTAGACAAGTCATTTTTTTAATATATAAACAGCTTGATAAATAGTTATTACTATCAAACAAGCAAAAGCAATATACCTTCTTACTTAATTTAAGGCAGTTTCATACCATA
The DNA here is from genome assembly GCA_955876795.1 of Eupithecia tripunctaria. Lineage (NCBI taxonomy): Eukaryota > Metazoa > Arthropoda > Insecta > Lepidoptera > Geometridae > Eupithecia > Eupithecia tripunctaria. The sequence goes on along the minus strand of OY041619.1, from coordinate 12,363,599 downwards.
ATGGTGCATTATTCTACAAATGATCTGAGATTAGCTACAGGTTAAAAAATGATAAGGTTTGGTCGAATCGCACAAATAGATTACTTACACAGATAAGATTAAAGCGTATTAGTAGGGAGTACCTAAATTAATGTGACGTATGTACTTACAACTACAATTTTAGACGCACCCACGAGTCCTCTATTGTTCCATAAGAGTCTTGTCGAGAGTCTAGGTAATTAGCAAGTATACCAGAATGTGTGAGTCAAATTCTATGGGTACCGTGAGATCTGTTGAATTTGCCATGACACAAAACTTTGCCACCTGACTTTTTTCCAGACTAAATGTTAAATTATGGCTTTTTAGTTAACTATTTTCGCGCATGATCCCTTTATTGCAAAATTTAATTATTTAATGACAACACTAAACACCAAATATCAACCTTCAAAGTGTAATAAACGTCATTTTTGTCCGTTAAATTTTTCGTATGATGGTGGTCAACAATTTGGAGCTCCAGAAATTCATACAATTTAAATATGAAATACGCTGTCAACTTAAGTGAATCATTGATATTTCTTCATACTATTGTTCTTTTCGTAAATAATCATTTATTAAATCAGACAACAATTTAGGTCCATTTTTTGTTAGTAATTTGTCTTAAATTCTATGTTAATTTAAAGGTAATAACAAGGAACACGTGAAAATTTAATAATTTGTCTACGTTTCTATAGAAATAAGGTGTGCAAAGCCGCGGGCAGAAACCATTTTTATGTGATTGATAACTTTACGTTTAGCCAGATAAAAATCTGAGAAAATAAAAATATAACTTAAGCCAAATCACACTTCACATCACACTATATCACACTTATGGATGTATGGATGTTTGTTACTTTTTCACGCCAAAACTACTGGACGGATCTGACTAAAATTTTGCATACAGTTAATTCTAGTCTTGGAATCAAACATAGGCCATAAATCAGTTTTGTTGGATAGAAGTAGAATAGCACGTTGCTCATTTTATCAAACATGCAACTATAATATTGCATTTTACTTTTTCATTTGGCAATCTTGCAAGTAGCGCCAGTTGACTTTAACACTTTTGTTTTTTGTTTATAATAATCTTGCAAATGAATGTAAACAAAATATACGAGTATTGACTCAATGCCAATTAAATATGCCAGATTTTGAAATACACTTCACACAGTAGAATCATATTTTTTTTTAATTTATTTCTGTTTAAACTTTGATTAGCTCAAAAAGTGGCAAAGTTAAACTTTCACCCTTGAGTGTCTACGACGTTCTTGGTAGAACTCACGCCAATATTGCTATCAAAGTTCATTAGTAGATACATTACATCCGAGGTCGGTAATGGCAGGGTTGTTACCAAGTCAATATATTTATGAAAACTTGTTGTATACTCATAAAAATATCAATAGTTTCCCAAAAAATTGCGATATACATAATGTAAATACTAGAAATAAACATAAACTCGCTGTACCCACAACTAGGCTGCATAAAATTAATGTATCTTTTAAAGGGCAATGTATACGCTTCTACAACAAAACCCCTACTGAGCTGCAAAAATTATCAGTAAATAAATTCAAACAAATTGTCAAAACTTTATTATGCAAAAAGGCTTACTATAAAATATCAGATTATCTAGAGGATAAAAAAGCTTGGGACGGATTTTGCTCCAACTCGAAAAATAACAACTAACAGGCTAAAGGTTTCTTCGTCGTTTCTTTACTTTAGTCTACATACCGAAGCGATCGAAATCAAAAATACCACTTTATTTCCGTGTCAGTGTATTTTTTACTATGATTTGACCTTTTCTAAGTGTACATTTATTGTATTTATGGAAATAAAGCATTTTTGAGTTTGAGTTTGAGTTTGAGTTGCTGGTCACGATGATGATGGCCGAAAGCGTAGGTTAGCGAAGTTCTCGGCCATCACAGCGCGGTCAACATTTCAGACCTTGTTGGACACGCTGAAATGAAGGCCGATACCGAAGGTAAAATACATAGATACAATAAAACGAGTGCGAAGCACAGGCATCCAAGCTGCGCGCAGCATGTAGTTTTTTAGTGGAACTTTTTACAATTCATACGGCCATTCAATTACAGCGTAATGTAAACTTGAAATAAATTAGAGGTACAATACCATTATTATAATGTACTTTCAACTATTTCTTTAAAATAACATAGATTTCGGCAAAATATTTACCATTTTTTAAATGATAAAGATTAATGGTAGAATTGTTCTCGGTATTCAAGCATGTCTATTCAACCATGGCTATATTCTGCCATCTACAAAGAGGATTTTCTATTCCTAAGAAAAAAAGCGGAAATACGTCCATCCTATCTTCGTATGATTTTTCGAGTTGTACAATTTTGTGTGATTATTACAATAAGTTCATACATTGATAAAGACATAGATTTAACGCTTGATTTTAAAAGAAGAGGCTAAAGTAGTAGGTAGTGGAAAACTTTTTACCACCTAAATCAAAATGAAGGTACCTAAATTCGTACTTATGAAATGGCAGAAAATAGTGAAATCGTTAGAGAAAAACGTTTTGTTAATATATTTTAACGAATTCTCAAAGACTTACACCTTCAACATTATGGACCGTGTATTCTATGTTAAAGACAACAATGTACATTTAAAGGATTTCGAGAGACTAACAAAGTTTCTCAAAAGGCAAAATGATGGATTTAACCAAAAAAATACAAGTTTTTCACTTCTCACGAGGTTCCTGCAAAACACCTTTCAATATCTATAACTAATAATTTCTCTAATTTTACCATAGACTTTAAATAAATATCTCACCTAAGTTGTTGATTTATGTAAAATAAAATTTAATAATTTTTTCATTAGCTCATTCATATTTTTATTTTTACCTTCCTTGTATTCGTAATGAAAAGCACAGTGTTTACCTCGGGTGAAAGCAACATTTAGTCCCTCGAACTATTAGCGCCCATGCTACGCTCGCCGAACGTGGTTCTATGGTTCTAGAATCCCAAGGATACTTTTGGAATTCGGTATTCTATTATAAATTTTACGTGACATACTGACTACACTTTTTTGTAGGAAAGCTGCTTCAGTGTTCGGTATTTGGAGTTTACTGCTATCACGTCTATTTCTTACTACAAAATCAGACTTGCATAGCAAAAGATGGGGATGCTTTCAAACAAGTAATGAAAAAACCTTTTTTTTATTAAGCGTTGAACAAAACGAACTTTGAAGTTAAAAAAATATAAATAAACCTCCGCTCACTTAAGAATCGTCACGAAGATAATAATCATTTCAATTGTAGAAAAAATACAATAATAAATTCATTGATTTTATTAAAAGCCATAAAAATTATATTTATGAAATATATTTGGTGAGAGCATAAATAACAAAACTTAACTCTAAAACTTAAGCTTGTATAAAATAATGTTATTTATATTTAGAGACCTATAAAAGTAAAACAATAAAAAAATTCGGCATGATTGTCACATAAAATGGAATCCTAGGTATCGTTCTAAATAATTTAATTAACTCGGGTACATGTACCTCACCTACCTAATAATAAAGTCTATCTATGGCACATAGATGCAGTTATAAACAATTAAAAAAACACAAACAGTTTTAGGGAAAATCAGGACTAAATTAGCCTACTTTAATTAGGCATATACCTACCAATTTAAAACATGGTTTCCCCAGAAATAAATGTATGCTTTGTATATTTCACTGACTTACCCAAATTAACATACTTATTCGAAGCACTAAAGTAGATATAAAATTAAAGTATTTTCTCTCCATAGATTAATTACGTCTGTACCGAGGCGATTCGTTACGCATGTGGTGGGGTGCAAGTGGGAGATCGCCGTACGAAGACGAGGAAGGCCTTTGGTGCGCCGGAGTGGGCGGGATCCCTTGCTTTTTAACCATCTTGGCCACTTTGTTTCCAAAAAGTGTATCATCCCTCTCCAAGTCTTGAATTTTCAAATTACGAAAAACATCACTGCGACAAAGTTCAGTTTTGAACAGATGCCTTCGCGAGCTAGTTTCAGTATGATGATGATCTAATAACAACCGGCATCCATGGTTGAAATGTCGCATGGCATTCACTTCATAGCTTTCACCCTGGTTTAGGAGCACGGTGATGCCTTTCCCGATTGCCGAGATTCCGAGTCCCAATTGATTTTGTTTGCCTTCCAGGATATTGTCTCGGTTTCTTGAGTTAAATTCAGCGATGGTATAAATCTCGTCGTTTAACTTAGGTGCCTTTAGCAACCTGCAGTTATCCGGCGCAGCGTACTCTTTAAGGAGTTTATCTCTGGTGTCTATTGGTAGTCCCTTGCGCAAAATATTTGTCCACTTTTGTGCCAAGCTGGCGTGAATGTTCTCTCCAGACAGTGTCAGGTCATCTCCAAGAGCATTGAGTAGTGCTTCCTTGCGATCCATTTCGTTAGAGTTCTCTACCAAACCTCTCTCGGAATTGGAAGTCTTACGTGTTGTTTTTCCAGTGGCTCGCTGTCGCACAGGTATGCTGGTCGAGATACGTGAATCTATTGTGCTACCTTCCGTCACCTTTAAATTTGGCTGTGGCAGAACCCTTGGTTCATCTGCTACACTGGGCGGTGAGTTTGGTGTTCCAAGAGCTACTGGAGGTGGATCTCTTAGTTCTGTTGCAGGCGAGCTATCACAAGGATTTCTCGATTCTGCTGCTGGCATGTCACGGAGCTGTCTCGGATCTAATGCAGACGAGATATGGCTGTCACGACGTCTCGATTCTATAATTGCAGGATTTTTTCTTGCTTCTCTTATGGGTGAGAAATCACGAGGCGGTCTCCATTCTGTTGATGAAATACTACGAGGTTGAGCTAATGTTACTGGAATATCAGGACGAGTCGATTCGGTTGCTGGAATATCACAACGAGTCGGTTCTGCTGCTGGAAAATCAGGTGGTGGTCTCGTTTCCGAGACAGGTGAGATATCACCGCGTGGTCTCAAGTCCAAGACCGGTGAGACATTACGGGAGGCTCTTCTATCAGTGACTTCCGATCGAGCTGTAGACTCTGAAACAATATGATAAAATGTTACGCTCTCCGTAGCAACAAGCACCATTACAGGCTTATCACACCGCTACACAAACTATCTAAGTCGGAGAGATCTGTATACATAATGGGCCCCACAGTATATAATCGATTACCCCAAAAAATAAGAGATGCCGCTTCCTCCAATATATTCAAGCACAGACTTAAGTCATGGCTACTGGAGAGAGTGTTCTACAGTTTCGGTGAGTTACTAGAGCTACCCGAACTGTAGAATACAATCCCCGTGCCTGATTTAATGATCCAAAACATGTCAGGTGCAAAACATGGGTAGGTTTATAGCGGATCATATTAAATAAGGCAAAATAATAATTAGTTTAATTGAAATAATAATATTAATTAATAAAACAATGTAATTAGAATATAATGTAAGTTAACAATAATGTATCTATGTGTATCTATTAATAAGGAGTAAAAATGTTATTTAATTATATTTGTATTTGACATGTAAATTTAAAATTTACCAATAAAATCTTGTATCTTGTATCTTGTTATTTTGTATGGTATGTATAATGTACATATTGATTCAATAAGCCTACTTGGAATCTTCAAATACCTACAAACAATAGTCGGTAGGTATCTACAATTTCATACCCACTCAATCTAAAATAAACAGTAGCACTATAAATAAGTTATAAGTAAAAAATGTATGAGAAAAGTAGCTCAATTAGTTCACTGAAGGTTTTATTTGTTTAAGGCAGGAGGATGTTATATCCGCGAAACTGTTCACGAGCGCGTTAGAAAATATTTTAAACACGCTAGACTGGAAAGGCAAGGGCATTAGCATAAACAGCGATTACATCTCACACCTGCGAATCGCTGATGACATAGGTTTGGTTGACGGTATGGTCACTCGGCACTCGAGACGGAAGCTCCTCCTCCTTATGCTTTATATAATGTTGCTGCGTGGGAGGGTTGACAACCCAGTAGTTTTACAGCAGATGGGTTTTGCTGTCCCGAGGCGGCACATGGTAAGCGCAGTGGGAGCTGTCGGCCCGCGACGCAGGCCTCTGCTATTTGCGCTACCACCCGGATATCCACGGATATCGAACGCATGCCGGTTTGAGCGCTCCCACCCCTAGAGTACTTGTCCTCCTAAACAAATTCATATCCGCAACTGACACCGACTTGTTCTTTGACAACATCGCGAAATTACACCGTTTAGTGCTCTCATTTCTTAATTGCACTTTTTGACATGTATGTAATTGCTATTATTTTGACTAGGATTTTATTTTAATTTTTATTGTGACATGTCCATATTTTAGATTTTACAGTTGACCTTCGTATTATTATAAAAATCTGTCTATGACTAAGTATTTATTTAACAAATACTAATAATTTAATTTTAATTAGCAACTGATGCTCTGTTTAATACCTAATTTTTAAAGTTTTAATTTATATAATTACCTACTTTAGATATCATTATAATGCTTGACGTTTTGGGTGTAATTCTGTTAGTCAAGATTGAATGAATGAATAACTAAATAAAATTATGAATAAATAAAATAAAATAGTCTTAATGGCGGAGTCGCTGGAGGAGCTGATCCGGATGCTGGACGGCCTAGCTTCAGCCTCGCGACGCCTCGGTCTCGGCATGTATTTGGATAAAACCAAAGTCATGATCAATGGCCTCATTGATCCGGGGCCGGTCGTCGTACATGGACGCCCTCTCGAAATTGTTTCCGAGTACACTTACCGTGGGAAAATTCTGCAGCTAGGGAAAAACAATTTTGTGAAGGAGGCCAAGAGGAGGATCCAGCTAGGCTGGGCAGCGTTTGGAAAACTACGACGAGTCTTCTCGTCATCCATACCGCAATCCATACTCACATACAGATATGGCCGACAATCCATACTTGAAAACGAAAGTTTTCAATCAGTGCGTCCTACCCGTCATGACCTATGGATGGAGCCGAGACGTGGACACTCACGATAAGGTTTGTCCACCAGCTCAAAGTCGCTCAGCGAGCTATGGAACGAGCGATGCTCGGAGTCTCTCTGAAGGATAGGATTCGTAACGAATACATCCGACAGAGAACCAAAGTTATCGACGTAGCTCAAAGAATTAGCAATGTGAAGTCGCAGTAGGCTGGCCATATCTAGTGAAGAACCGATAACCGCTGGGGTAAACGAGTTCTTGAGTGGAGACCGCGACTCGGCAAACGTAGTGTAGGACGCCCTCCAGCCAGGTGGGATGACGATCTGTGAAAGACTGCAAGCAGATGCTGGATGCGTTGAGCTGAAGACAGGGCGCTATGGCGCTCATTAGGGGAGGCCTATGTCCAGCAGTGGACAAATATGGGCTGATGATGATGGTGATGATGCAATGAATCAATAGGAATAAAAATAAGCGACGAAACAATTTAGACGCATGTCATTGCAATGACACCCGTTCCAAAGGTTAACAGGAACGTAACATTCAAAAAACGCGAACGCGCCGATAAAATAAGATTGTCCTTTTGTCTAAATAACTTTTGTTCTAGAAAAGCTGCTATTTAAATTTTACCCTTTAATAATAAATATTGAGGATGATGATCTAGTTTCGGTTATATACCTATTTAAAAGTATAGTTTCCTATAAGTACGTTTAATCTATATATGTAATGAAAAAAAAGCTGTACTCACCCCGCTCTTTATATTCCCCGGCGAACATGACTGTTGTTCCACTGCTGGTTCCAGGGATCTTTTCTTCGAGCTTCTGAATTTTCTTTCTGTAGTGCAATATCTCTTCTTCCAATGATCTCTTTGTCTTAGACATTTTATTATATTATGTTTTATTTTAATGAGGAGCAAATATGTGTGTTTTCAAGTGTCGAACGCGCAGGGGAATGGCGCGCCGATTTCAATTCTGTTCTTTTATTTGTAATCTTTGAACACTTCCAGTCTTGTCGAAGCTTGTTGTTTTGATTCATAATTTACGCGACATGGGTTTTACCCATCTTTTTTCGTAGATACCTATACTCTTTGAAATATTTAGGCATATTGCCAAAAATATATTGAAAGACTGGGGCAACGAATCCATAGCAATTCAATAGGTACCTTAACTACCTACATAGAATTTATTTACTCAGTACTTACCTCCAGTCAAGTCAACTGTTTTGAGAAGATAAGAAGGTCGGTACCTATTATGATAAAAGAATATTCATGTTTATAGACCAACTTTATAAAAACTGTAAACGTACATAATAAACAATAAGTTATAGAATTCTATATTATATTAAATACTAAGAAGTAAGAATTTTTTTGTAAAAACTCTGTGAAAAGTAATTTCAAAATGACTACTACTTTCAAGTGTTGAGAACAATTAATTAATTAAATTTATTTCTCAAAGACAAATGTTGAAGTACCTACCTAGAGTTTAGACAGTTATTTTAAAAATAGTATAGCTAATGTACTTACAGAGGTAAATATTAAATATTCATAAGGTGAATTGAAATTCAGCGAAGATAATTATAAGTTTTATAACGATTTTGCAATAGCGATATTAAATAAATCTACTCTTTAAACTAAGTATATCATCATCACACAAATAATATAAATTTCTATATTCTATAAAAATATAAAATTTAAAGATTTGATTGTTTGTATTGAATAGGCTCCAAAACTACTGGACCGATTTAAAATAATCTTTCATCATTAAAGAGCTTAATTTTCAAGGAGTGACATAGGCTATATTTTTTATCATGTAATTCCCACGGGCACGTAAACTACGAGAGTGAAACTGCGAGGCGCTGCTAGTCACACTAATATTATAAATGCAAAAGTTTGTATGGATGTATGGATGGATGGATGAATAAGAATAAGAATAAAATTTCTTTATTTTATAGACATAACATAAGTAGTCACACTAATATTATAAATGCGAAAGTTTGTGTGGATGTATGGATGGATGGATGTTTGTTAACTCTTCACGCCAAAACTACTGCACGGATTGGGGTTAAATTTTGCATACATATAATTCTAATCCTGCAATCAAATATAGGCTACTTTTTATCTCATAAATCAGTTCACGTGGGATGAAAATCACCTTTTTCATGTTTCCATAGAAACAACGCGTGCGAAGCCGCGGGGCGCAGCTAGTATAAAACGCCCTTTCATCAATAATTAACTCATATTGTATAATTAAAATATAGCGCAAACTAATCAATGACATAGTTCAAAATTAAAAACCACAAAGAGGTTTCCTGTATCCTGACTTCTATCATATATTTTGCTTATGACTTCAGAAATAGCACGTAGTGTATATGCGAGTTCAATACATTACTGGATCTGGAATACAGTCGTGTGTGTGAACTCGCTCATCATACCTGTACGATAAAACGGGCCTGTCACCGGACTGCTGTGTGTACGTTACGTACTCAGTCAACGATCTCCATCGTACAAAATTCTAATAAGATTTTTAATAATCATAAATACCTTAAAATCAGTCTTGTGCAGTAAAACTGATTATTTATGGTAAAGCATTCGTTTAAAAGCATAAAGTTGCAATTGACTCAATTTGCAGTATCGTCTCGACTGAGCTACCTTTAGATTTTCTGCAACAGTCTGCAGACGGCCATTTCTGGTAAATGGCCTATTATTTGACCTATGTTTGTTAATGTATCCTTTTTAGAATGTCTGAAAAACTAGTGCAAGTTTGAAAAGTAATAAAATACACGTTTTTTATAAATCATATCTTTATTTATTGTACTTATTTGATAGAGATACAGATCGTCTAATACTAACACATTTTCTTAGCATCAAGAGTAATATATTTTAAAGCATATCTTATTGTAAAATTACAAACGTAAGACTTTTGTACAAAACATCGTTTAATTCTAAATGCCTTTCTCTAATTTACTTAAATTAAATCCCTTAAATATAATTAACCCTATACTAATCGTATATTCCTCGATATATCTTGAATACTGACTAAGCATTACCTACTCTTTGGTATAATATTAGGTTCGTAGGTATATCACATTTACTGCCATGCATGCTTGCAAGAGTAAAAACACTATAACTATAAGTAAAAAAACAGAAATAGTCGACAAGGAACGAAAGTCAGTAAATGTCGATCAGACCAATGAATGGTGATTTTCTTTTTATTTGATTTTGTTAGGAGTGTTTTAGCAATGTTTAAATTCAAAGACGCAGCTGCTATTTTCAGGTTATCTTTTAGATACCTGACTATTGCAGCATTATTAACTTCTATTGGGGCCGGAGCTCCTCTATCATTTTTCCAGTACCACGGCCAAAAACAGTGTCATCTCTTTCAAAGAGATGATTTATATCTTCAAAATTATGATGCCTGTGACTTAGTTTTTCCACCAAAAACGATTTTAGCATCGAGTCGACGGGAGTGCACACAATCCTCCTAACTCTGGTTTGGTCGTAATGGAGATCGGCCAACAAGTGCAAGCCTCTGTGTATGTGTTCCTTTGCAATTTTAAGTTCACCATTACCGTTTCTTGAAGCTAGGGCCGTAACGCCTACAGCGACTGCTGCAATGCCCGTGCCCAATTGATCTTGATACTTCAACTTAACCGCGTCCCGTTTCTGTGCTGTTTTATCCATAAAAGGAATCACCTCTGGATTTAAAATAGGCGCCTTCATCAAAGTGCAGTTGCCTGGTATTTGGTACTTTTCCTGTAGGTAAAATCTTTCTCCTTTTGATAATCCATTTTGTAGAACATAATGCAGTCGTTCAGCCATTTCTGGGTGAATGTTGTTTGCCGGCTGACTCGAAGAGCGCTTATTAAGGCGCATATGATTAGGAAGTTTAGATGTTATGGACGAATGATTTTGCGCTATGGAAACTTGCTTAATATTATTATTCATCGGTAATGAAGACTCGGTTTTGGATACATTTTGTGTCTGGATACTGACTGTTTGAGTGTTGAGACTCACGTCTCTAGAGTGCGAGGGCCCAGGACTTGGTGGTTTATATCTTGAAACGTTTTCTTTATTAACTTCCGGATTAGAGGGTGGACTGTTTCTTGATTTGATAACTCTTGAATCTTTGGAATATTTAGGCGGAGCGTACAGAACATTTCGCTGGCGGTGCGATTCGTTTTCTTGTATTCGTTTGACAACTGCTTCAAGAGGTTTAGGAACGTTTTCAGCACCGGCACTCGTGTAACCTTCATCCAAGCTTGAGCGGCGGGGAGCGCGAGCATCTAAAAAAAAACAAAAAAAAAAGATTTTAAAGAAAAATGGTTTTAATGGGCTACGACGAAAAGAGCTACTATTTTTAAAACCAAATCGTAGCATCAAAATAAATTCGTATCTGAGAACAAAAAATAATTATGGAACACGCCGTTTTATATAAAAAAATTAATTCAATTTTTAATTCAATTTAATTTTTCAGAAAACGTATTTTTGTAATTGGTTACTAACAAGGTAAACCTAGGTAAACTTTTTTCTCAAATTGGACCCACCATCAAGTGTATCAAATACCTTACCTACGATAAAATAAATTAACTAAACTGACATAAAAATAACCGATTATTTTCATAAATTCATAATATACTTACACAAAAAATTGTCAAACATTTATAAATCAATTGTTGTTTGTTAGTCTCGCTTAAACCTAAAAATGGCTAGCCCGCTTTGAATATATTTACATTTCAGATTTGTTGGCTCGTATTGGTAGAAATATAAAGCTAGCTGTAAGGTTTTAAAAAATAAAAGACCACCAAAAACATTAAAAAAAAAAAAAATCTTCTAATCACACTTCTAATATAAATACGATAGTTTGTATGGATATATGGATGGATAGATGTTTGTTACGTCTTCACGCTAAAATTACTGAACGGATCGTGCTGAAATTTTGCATACAGGTAATTCTAATCCTGGAATCAAACGTAAGCTCCTTTTTATCCCATAAATAAGTTTCCGTGGGATAAAAATCACCTTTAAAAGTTTCCATAGGAACAACGCTTGCGAAGACGCGGGGCGCAGCTAGTCCAATATAAATAACAAGACTATGAGGGTCATTCCAGTTTTCCCCCTTGACAAATTGCCGTCAGTTGATTGTACTGTAATAAATGTTTTATTTTTAAGTCATTTCGTGACATTGCATTGTCACCGAACTTACATAAGTAGGTAGGTATACAAAATTTCAGCTCAATCGGTTGAAGATATATCTGCTTCAAAATTTAGTTGCAAGATTCCACCCGAACAAACTACATACATACACTGCAAGTTAAATAAAAGCTTTAAAAAAATACAACATTCCAAATAAACAATGTATTTTTATTACAAAGAATATTTACCTGAAGCTTGGTCCCTGCTATTATTTCGTTCAGAGCCAGCATTAGCAGCTCCTGCCGTCATTTGCTCTTCAAGCTTTCGAAGTTTTGTCTTCAATAATTCCAATTCATGCTCAAGATGTTTCTCCTGGCTTTGTTTGCGTTTCCTTCCTCGTGGCTCGGACATTATCACGATGCACTGTTATTATTATAACTTATTTGTGTTTATTGTAGATCGGTGTGATGCTGCGCGCATCTGAAGCTGTACTGAAAATTTGCTGTTGCGCAGACCTTTTTATACATTGGACCAAAGCCCAACATGACGTCAAAACATAAAATAGATTATTTGGGTATTTACCAGCTCGAATAATAGGTATATACGTATCATTACGGCTCTTATCAAACTCACCCGTGGCTTTGGGTAAGTTCTGTTCTGACCTGAGATAAAGCTGGAAGCTGAAGCAGAGATAATTTATTTGTTGTTGTCATGTCAACTGCCAAAGTTCAGTAAGTATATGAGCGGGGCGATAAAAGTGTCAGCGACGCGATAAGAAGTCGCAGATTGTGGAAGTACTTATACATTGATTTTACAGGACAAATCTTAACGTAATCTGAACGGCTTTGCACATATCCGTATGCAAGGAAGATAGACCCCTCGTGTGGGGTGTCTACGTGATCAGCAAAAGGAGCTCTACAACTTGGCGTGGTCAAGGCTCAAAGAAATTAGAAAAAATAGGTTTCATCACATGGAGCAAAAATATCCCGTTAAAAATCTCTTCACGCAATTAGTTTAGGGAAGTAGAATAGACACGACACATAATGGATGTATGGTTATGTGGGATGTCCACTTGATCAGCAGAAGGAGCTCTACAACTTCGCGCATTAAGGCGCATACCCGAGCCAATATGACAGCGATACCTATTTTATCATATTTTTACGTTTACCATAAGAATTTTTAAAAATCCTACGTTCAGTTTGTGGTATCTATTATAAGCAATTTTTTAATACCACTGTAATAATTTATCTAATATAGTTTAGGAGGAGATGCGAAAATAGAGTTTGGTGGCCAAAAAGGGCAACTTCGTATCTTTGCCTAAGCTTTACAAAATGAAACTATTACAGAGGCATTAATAAATAACTTATAATAAATAGAAAGCACAAACTGAACGATGGATTTTTAAAACTTGCTGCGTTTAACGTAATAATAAGATAAAATGGTTGGGGGCGCCACTTTCACTGGGCCCTCAGTAGATACATCAGATATCGAGTACCCATAACATAACGCAAGCTCTACTTAGCTTGGGGCTAGATAATGTTGTGGTCCAGCATGGGTTATGTACTGTTATGATTTAACTGACATTGTGGTGGAGCATAATTCAAAAAGAGCTTGAACTTTATAGCGCATTAACTAACCTATACCTTGCTGTTTGGAATGTCCAGCAATAATACATTTTATATGCTTATTCTTGCAAAAATCTTCGAGCCATGTGGTCTTTGTTTACTATACATTTTATTATAATCTACGGTGTATGAAGAGTATCCAGTATACAACAAGCTAAACGCGTGTAAGCGCGTGTAAGCGCTCCGACGCCGGTCAGTCCGCTCGGTGGTTCTGGTGGAGGTGGGATTAAGCTGCGATTTCGCAACACTTCAATCGGTGTTACAGTATGGTGCTAAACTATGGGGGCGAGCTCCCGACTGGGAGCGCGCCTTCCGTATGCAGAAGCAAGCCCTTCGCAACTTAGTTAATATCTGACGTGACGTCTCCGCTAGACCATGTTTCATGGAACTAGGTATACTTACACTGCCCTGCATTGTGATAATGCAAGTGGCGGTGTATGTTCTCTCGAATCTGGACAGAACGGCGACATCCACTCACTCGTACGGGACGTGGAACGCAGGCTTGCTAGCTTGGATGCTTGCAACCATCGCCAGCTACCTCACGAGGTCCTCAAAGTTGACGCATGTTATGGGCACGGCAGTGCACAATCAACTACCAACCAGACTCCATCACGGTTGATGGCAGTCTACGTTGTTTCAAAATCAAGTTGAAACGCTTTAAGAGCAGAACTTCTATTCTGTGAATAAACTAACTGAAAAGCTCATTTATAATTGGTGGTTCTTACATGTTGATATTTAAAAAAAAACATACTGTATAAAATTTGGGTATACAAAGTAATACTGGATGTTATGTAGGTACTAACAATGTGTATTTCAACTATGTTTCAGCAAATCTGACATGTAATGATGTATCTTGCTGTAATATAAACCTTTAGGTACATTATAGCTGCCTTGTGTGAAAGCCCGATGAAACCATGATACGGAAAAACTTTAAAATAGAGCATAACGAATGAAATGTAACCTAAGTCTTTGAACAGGCTTTGATATACTTCAATGTTTCCCCTGTAGGTGGAGCTAACGGCGTTAAAGTCTGTACGAAGTCCCAGAGATTTTCAACATCTACATCTTTGGCTTTGGGTGATAGTGGTTACCACATTCCGCGGGAGGACGTGGATTCAAATCCCATCGAAGTCGACAATTTTTATGATATTATTTGATTTATTAGGTTTTTTTTTTAATTTTAAATTTTAGGAAAACTTAGCTCTGTACTCGATGCTCGGACTTCAACAACAATAACGGAGGGTAACTAGCGACTAAATATAAGTTTTCACAATAAATGAATTGCAGAAATTGTTAATATAATTCTAGGAAAATTAGATTTAGAAGATTATAGATGTATGTGCCACTTGCACATACTCGACCAAACTTTTGTGACAAGAGTTTGGAGTTATAATGTACCCTAGCGGTCGGTGAAGTCAGGTTGCGGATAATACATAAGATGATGCTTGGTTCCAGAGGCTTTGCGTAGACAAAATTTCGACAGTAAACATTGCTTTTTCCTCTCAAATGTATGTAATAATGGTAGGTAAGTTACCATCCTGTCTAATCGCAGTGATGGTGATTTCATTGACTGTGGGACGGGATGTCTGCATCCTGGTTGTTTCGATAACACAAGCTTCCTTTAATAATCACTACAAGTACATTTTTACAAGTAGATTTTTTATAACAACTTAATGATGGAAAAATATGGCCCACCTGCTGTTAAGTGGTATAAATATCACCTTGGTCCGAGAATCCCAAATATTTTTGATATGATATTCTGTGACTTAGCAACTTTGGTAAGTAGTAGATTGGAGCAGGACCGAGTGGAATGGAACAGAAGTTTAGAGGCGTTTACTCACTAGTAAGCAAAATGATGTTGCGGATGATGATTTAATTTTAATTTTTCGTTTATTAAGGCATCCTACACCGTAATTTTAAACTAGTAGTATATGTATCTGCCTATATAATGCACCAATCAGCAAGCCACATTAGAAAAATTATTAAGAATAAAACAGAACAACATTACAGACGCTAAATTTGAAAATACAAATAAAATACAAATATTATAAACACGAAAGTTTGTAAACATGTATGTATGTTTTTTGCTCTTTCACGCAAAAACTACTGAACAGGTCATACGAAATTGCGTACAGGTAGTTCTAGGCCTGAAATACCACATAGGCTACTTTTTATCCCATAAATCAGTACCCAAAGGAAAAGGCGTGCGAAGCCGCGGGACGCAGCTAACCAAGAATTAATATACAAAATTTACCTTGTTTCTTCTTGTTAAGAGAGCAGAAATATAAATTAAATGTGACATTATATCACATTTAGAAAATCGTTGTGCAACTTACTTACTCTAAGAATAAAAGAATTGCATGCATACCTAATTAGTTTTTATGATTGTGTAACATGATGAGACTTTGTTTAAGTGAATCGATGTTAACAGTGATCCGACAGTACACTTCGGTATTTTTAATATCAAAATGTATGTATGTACCTACGTTGGTAGTTAAGTTATCTCCCCGCCTACTAGGAATGTTGGCAATAGCATCCTGTTGGAAAGGATGTCCACATCCTGTTGGACAGGATGTCCACATCCTGTTTGTTGTTGATGACACAAGCTTTATCGAATCGGTGTGTAAAGTCCCTTTCGCGAAATGTACCGAGCTCGAAAAGGCCATTCTCAAAATAGCCCATTCTGAAAATGGCCAATAAGTATCTACCCTGTGTAAAAATTTGAATTACATGCATGCAAAATTTGAGCCCGACCCGTGCTGTAGGTTTGGCATGAATGTAACAAACATCTAAACCTTCACATTTGTATTAGCGTGACATGCAAGTACTTTGATCTTTGTTCTTTTAAACTTTATAATGATGGAAAAATATGGTCCACCTGGCACAGCTGCACAGCTGAGCTGGTGTTAAGTATAGGTATTATTATATTACACCAGCTGTTGCCCGCGGCATCACACGCGTTGTTCCTATGGAAACGTTTATAGGTGTTTTTCCGGCAATTATTAGATTTTTTCTCGCCGTAAAAACCATCCTTGAACTTCAACGAACATTTAAAAAAAATCAGCCAAATCGGTCAAGCCGTTTTCATGTTATGTCGTGACAACGGAAAACGGGTTTCATTTTTGTATATATATGTAGATTAGCAGCAAATCACACGAAATAGAAACAATGTTAGGTTTTGACAACTTCTCATCATCATTTCATTCAAGTCTCCATGTGTTTTCGTACGCGAACTTGTACCTTTTGATACATTAGTGCAAAATTATAAGTTGTTGGAGTTTCTGTTAGTATGTGTAAAGGTTATTTTATTTATTAATATCACCGTAGGTACATGTTAATACACTTGTGTACAATTGACAACATACAATATTATTATTGTTTTTTCAGTTAGAATCATTTAATTACCTTCTAGCATTTCCTTCATTCACTAAACTTAGCTGTTGAATTGGAGCCCAGCTCTCGCTTAGCTTAGTTTTCGTAAGGCCTTTTTTTGCATGTTTTTTTTATTCTGTATGTTTAAAACAAAAATAGTATGTGGATCTGTGGGC
Source organism: Eupithecia tripunctaria (assembly GCA_955876795.1). Taxonomy (NCBI): domain Eukaryota; kingdom Metazoa; phylum Arthropoda; class Insecta; order Lepidoptera; family Geometridae; genus Eupithecia; species Eupithecia tripunctaria. The sequence goes on along the minus strand of OY041619.1, from coordinate 12,346,344 downwards.
TACATTATGAATAACTCTCATCTTTACCTACAAGGTAAAGTACTAACACAAATGTATTAAAGTTTAATGTAGTCGTTAGTTATTCCTTAACAAAAAAATTACTAAAATAAATTGATGTATATTTGAATATATTGCTGAATTAAACATAATGTTGGCTTTGAATTTGCACCACTTCTACTCTAACCGCGGGTGTCGTAAAGCTGCGCCCGCTGAACAATTCCATCACCAAACTGCGATCGCCAACCCGCATGCCCTGCGTAGGGATTATGGTCATTACATCCCCCAAGAGATAATAATAATAATAAGTTTTTTCTGGAGATGGCCTGCGTTCTAAAACTTAGGAATATGTCAAGATATGTCACAATAAAACAGCTGTTAATGGGTTTAATAAACTAAAATATATACATTATATATTACTTGTGTAAAATATGGGTATTAAAAGCTTATTACCCTGTTGATCTCCCAGTTGGTGTCACCAGTTTGTAAAGTTTCATTCACGAATGTCCTTGTTTCCAAAAGTATCCTTGGGTTTCTAGAACCAAGTGGTCTACCTACAAGACACGAGTGCGTGCTACAGTGCCCAGCTCCCAACCCGTCAACCTGAACGTGGCAGTGCTTCATATGCCTGTAACACTACCGGCAATCCTATAGAAACAGCAACGCTGCTTGACAAGGGCTAAAAGGCCGTGGTGAACGAAGGTATTTTTCCCCTTATGGGGGATTTCAAGGAGGAAACTAGAAAAAAAATATTTTTATTTGGCGTTGAACGAAACGAACTTTGAAGTAAAAAAAATTAAATACATCCGCTCACCAAGAATCGTCACTGAGACAATTATAATTTTAGAAAAAATACAATAATACATTCATTGATTTTATTAAAAGCCATAAAAAAATAATTTATGAAACATATTTGGTGATAGCACAAATAACAAAACTCTAAAACTTAAGCTTGTATAAAATAATGTTACTTATATTTAGAGTAGTACTACATGTACCTCACCTACCTAATAATAAAGTCTATCTATGGCACATAGGATGTAGGTATAAACAATAAAAAAAAACACAAACAGTTTTAGGGAAAACCGGGACTTAATTAACCTACTTTAATTAAGCATATACCTACCAATTTAAAACATGGTTTCCCCAGAAACAAATATTGTATGCTTTGTTTATTTCATTGACTTACCTAAATTAACATACTTATTCGAAGCACTAAAGTAGGTATAAAATTAAAGTACTTCCTCTCCATAGATTAATTACGCCTGTACCGAGGCGAGTCGTTACGCATGTGGTGGGGTGCCAGTGGGAGATCGCCGTACGAAGACGAGGAAGGCCTTTGGTGCGCCGGAGTGGGCGGGATCCCTTGCTTCTTAACCATCTTGGCCACTTTGTTTCCAAAAAGCGTATCATCCCTATCCAAGTCTTGAATTTTCAAATTACGAAAAACATCACTACGACAAAGTTCATTTTTGAACAGATGCCTTCGCGAGCTAGTTTCAATATGATGAAGATCTAATAACAACCGGCATCCATGGTTGAAATGTCGCATGGCATTCACTTCATAGCTTTCACCCTGGTTTAGGAGCACGGTGATGCCTTTCCCGATTGCCGAGATTCCGAGTCCCAATTGGTTTTGTTTGCCTTCCAGGATTTTGTCTCGGTTTTTGGAGTTGAATTCAGCGATGGTATAAATCTCGTCGTTTAACATAGGTGCCTTTAGCAACCTGCAGTTATCCGGCGCAGCGTACTCTTTAAGGAGTTTATCTCTGGTGTCTATTGGTAGTCCCTTGCGCAAAATATTTGTCCACTTTTGTGCCAGGCTGGCGTGAATGTTCTCTCCAGAGAGTGTCAGGTCATCTCCAAGAGCATTGAGTAGTGCTGCCTTGCGATCCATTTCATTAGAGTTCTCTACCAAGCCTCTCTCTGAATCGGAAGTATTACGTGTTGTCCTTCCAGTGGCTCGCTGTCGCACAGGTGTGCTGGTCGAGATACGTGAATCTATTGTGCTACCTTCCGTCACATTTAAATTTGGCTGTGGCAGAACCCTTGGTTCATCTGCTACACTGGGCGGTGAGTTTGGTGTTCCAAGAGCTACTGGAGGTGGATCTCTTAGTTCTGTTGCAGGCGAGCTATCACAAGGATTTCTTGATTCTGCTGCTGGCATGTCACGGAGCTGTCTCGGATCTAATGCAGACGAGATATGGATGTCACGACGTCTCGATTCTATAATTGCAGGAGTTTTTCTTATTTCTCTTATGGGTGAGATATCACGAGGCGGTTTCCATTCTGTTGATGAAATATTACGAAGTTGAGTCAATGTTACTGGAATATCAGGACGAGTCGATTCGGTTGCTGGAATATCACGACGAGTCGGTTCTTTTGCTGGAATATCATGAGGTGGTCTCGTTTCCGAGACAGGTGAAATATCACCGCGTGGTCTCGAGTCCAGGGCCGGTGAGACATTACGGGAGTCTCTTCTATCAGTGACTTCCGATCGAGCTTTAGATTCTGAAACAACATGATAAAATGTTATAATCATCTGTGTATGGTATGTATAATAATGTACATATTGATTCAATAAGCCTACTTGCGAATCTTCAAATACCTCGTATATATAATACAAACGATAGTCGGTAGGTATCTACAATTTCATACCCACTCAATCTAAAATAAACAGTAGCATTATCAATAAGTAATAAGTAAAAAATGTAAGAGATAAGAAGCTCAATCAGGTCTCTTAAAGTTATACTTGTTTGACAAAATTCAGATAAGCCCAATAAAAAACAGTAGTTCTAAGAGTCATGCCAAATACAAGAGTCGAATATGATATGTAACAATGTATGTGTATGTAATTCAATAAGAATATAAAATAAGAGACGAAACAATTAAGACGCTGTTCATTGCAATGACATCCGTTTCAAAGGTTAACAGGAACGTAACCTTCAAAACACGCGAACGTGCCGATAAAATAAGACTGTCCTTTAGTAATTTTTGTTCTAGAAAAGCTGCTATTTAAATTTTACCCTCTAAAATTTTTTGTTATAATTATACCTAGATACCTATTTAAACGTATAGTTTCCTATAAGTACGTTTAATCTACAAATGTAATGAAAAAAAAGCTGTACTCACCCCGCTCTTTATATTCCCCGGCGAACATGACTGTTGTTCCACTGCTGGTTCCAGGGATCTTTTCTTCGAGCTTCTGAATTTTCTTTCTGTAGTGCAATATCTCTTCTTCCAATGATCTCTTTGTCTTGGACATTTTATTATATTATGTTTTATTTTAATGACGAGCAAATATGCGTGTTCTCGAGTGGCGAGCGCGACGGGGAATGGCGCGCCGATGTCGGTTCTGGCCTTTTATTGTAATCTTTGAGCACTTCCAGTCTTGTCGAAGCTTGTTGTGTTGATTCATAATTTGCGTTATCTTTCGATAGGCTCTGTCCGCTGCATTTTCAACCCAATGCGGATGAGTTTATGGTCTCGGTTATATTTTGAGTTGAATTCTAAGAAATGTTTGTCGGGTGATCGAGTCCAGACGAATTTTAATATCACGTTGTCCCGTTCGCAATTATATGTTCAAGGTCAGACAGGCGAGACGGACATTTTGACCTCGTCATTGCATAAACAAACTAAGTAGGTAAGTAACAAACTATAATAAATTGAGAACCCGCGACATGGGTTTTACCCATCTTTTTTCGTAGATACCTACTCTTTGAAATATTTAGGCACATTGCCAAAAGTTATTGAAAGACTGGGGCAACGAATCCATGGCAACTCAATAAGAACCTTACCTACGTATCGCCGATTAAAAATGGCTTAACTACCTACACAGAATATATTTACTAAGTATTTACCTCCAGTCAAGTTATTTGTTTTCAGGAAAAGACAGGAAATAATATAAGGTACCTATTATGATTAAAGAATATCCGTGTTGATAGACCAACTTTATAACAACTGTAAACGTTCATTATAACCAAGTTATAGAATTCTATATTATATTAAATACTAAGAAGTATGAAAAATTCTGTAAAAACTCTGTAAAAAGCAAAAAGTTATCTCAAAATGACTACTACTTTCAAGTGTTCAGAGCAATTGAAAGTACTTAGTCGTCATTTTAAAATTGCACATTTTTTTTAATGAAAATTGTTGAGGTTTGATATTATTTTAATACATTAATTCTCAAAGTAAATTGTATAGCTAATGTACATACAGAGGTAAATATTAAATAATCATAAGGTAAATAAATATCTCCTTTTCTACTGAAAATAAGTAACATTCACGCTTAGAACACTCGACAATAGTAGTCATTTTGAAATTCAGCGAAGATTATTATTAGTTTTATAACGATTTTGCATAAGCGATATTAAATGATTCTACTCGTTAAACTAAGTATATCATCACACTTATCACACTTCTATGATAATAATATTAAAAGGATTTGATTGTTTGTTTGTTTGAATTGAATAGGCTCCAAAAATACAGGTCCGATTAAAAAAAATCTTTCATCATTAAGAAGCTTACTTTTTAGGTAAAGTGACATAGGCTAGGTTTTATCCTGGATTTATCTCAGGAACGGGAACTACGAGAGAGAAACCGCGAGGCCGCGTGCTAGTTTATTATGAATGAGAAAGTTTGTTTGTTTATGCATTGTATGAATGGATGGATGTTTGTTACCCCTTCACGCCAAAACTATAGAATGGATCAGGCGGAAATTTTCCATACTGGTATTCCTGGAATTAAACAAGGGCTACTTTTTATCCCATAAATCATTTCTATACGCGTATAGCGCAAACTTATCAATGAAATAGTTCAAAATTAGAAACAACAATCGAGTTATAACTTCAGAAATCGCACGTTGTTGTATATGCGAGTTCTTTTTTTTTTCTTTATTATTTCGAAAAAAAATGACATTCCTAGTTTCTAAAAAAAGGACGGTTCTTCCAAAAAAATTTATATGTAAAAAAACAAGATGGTCTTAATAGACTCTATTTCCAACCAGGAACATTTTTCCCAAAGTAACATACCAAACCAAATCGTAAGGTTTGGCATTAATTAAAAAAACAATTCCCATACATTTTCTATGTCCCCTTTATCCTTTGAGCACGAAACCCTAAAATTGTAATGGTTACTTTCACTAGTCATTCAGTCATACGCTGCTGTCTCGATTATTTCGTCGAAGGGCTGAAGAAAGTAGGTAGGTAAATTACTATTTGGTACAGATGAACGGAATAGTCAGTTAGGTCGACTAACATAATATAAAACGAAAACAACTGACGTTAGTGATAGAACGATATTCAGAAATAGCTATTTGACCTTGAATTTATAACAACTTCATATTATTATTTTAATTGCCTCATTCAAGTGATAAAAAGTAGGTTATTTACTAATTAGTACAGATGAACGGAATAGTAAGTTATGTCGACTTACATAATATATAACCAAAACAACTAATCAAAACATTTTCAGAAATAGCAATTTGACCTTGAATTTTATAGCGCATCGACCTCATGTTATTGCTTGTGAGTCATTCAAATGACCATACCTAGTAGGTAATTTACTATTTGGTACAGATGTACGGAATAGTAAGTTAGGTCAGCTTGCATAATATTAAACCAATACAATGACGTTGCGTGATCGAACAAAATTCCTCGTGTTAATTATGTGGGTCAATAACCTTATGTTAATTAAGTGGGACATTCAAATGATAAAAAAGTAGATAAGTAATTTACTATTTGGTGCAAATGTCCGGAATAGACGACGACGTCTGTACAGCGCAATGGGCAAAAGCCCGGAGGTTGGGGTTCGATTCCCTGGGATAGATTGGAACAATTTGAAGATATATCTTCCGGGTGGTAACTACCCCCACATGTATTATAAAATATAACTATATCAGTATTTATGAAGTTTAATTAACTTTAAAATCTATTTTTATTTATTAGCTCTGCTTAACTTGGGGCTAGATAATGCTGTGTGAATTGTCCAGCGTTATTTATTTATTTATTTATTTACTATATCAGTTATCTAGTTCCGATAACATTAGTAGTCTACTAAGCTTGGAGATGCTGAATGAATGATGATCTTTGAATTGTGCAACGTTATTTATTATTATAACTAGCTGCGCCCCGCGGCTTTACACGCGTTGTTCCTATGGAATCATTAAAAGGTGATTTTAATCCCACGGGAACTGATTTATGGGATAAAAATTAAAGTAGTAAATAGCCTATGTTTGATTACAGGATTAGAATTACCTGTATGCAAAATTTCAGCCAGATCCGTCCAGTAGTTTTGGCGTGAAGCCTCATGTTGTTATAAAAGTGTCATTCCAGTGATTAAATAGTTAGTTATTTACTATTTGGTACAGATGAACCGAATAGTCGACTTACATAATATAAAACGAAAACAACTGACGTTGCGTGATTGAACAAAGTTCAGAAATAGCTGTTTAACCTTGAACTTTATAGTGCATCAACCTCATGTTATTGCTAGTGAGTCATTAAAGTGACCATACCTAGTAGGTAGTTTACTATTTGGTACAGATGTACGGAATAAACGACTTCTGTGGCGCAGCGAACGAAGGTTCTCATGCGACGCCAGAGGTTGCTGGTTCGATTTACGCCTCCAAGGTCAATGGTTTGTACGATATGCAGATATATAAATAGAGTGTTTTCTAGGTATTAAACATAGAAAACACTCTATATAAATATCAGTTGAACTGATAATGATAATGCTTTGATAATTGTCCAGCATTATTTATTATTATTATTTGACTGAAATTGTCGTGGAGCATAATTAAAAAAACCTGACCTTGAACTTTATATCGCATCAAATCCATGTTATTATTTTTCATCCCACCATCTCGGAAAGAGTATTTTTAATCTTCAATATCTGAGTGGAAAAGCCGTTATTATTCTCTAGAGGATAAAGTAAATTGAATTTAGAACATCGTGTGCACTAAGTTTGTGAATTAAAATAACATTAAACCTATTTACTGCTCCCTCTATGGTGCCGAATATATTATACAACTTTTTTTTAATTTGTTAAAAACTCAGACTCGGAACCTTCTTGGTGTTCTTTTTTCAATTTGCTTTGTATACGGTTCTTTACGCTACATTTTTTCACGTCATTGTTAAACCTTATATTAAAAACAAGAAACTTGAAAACAAGTGAAAAAACTAAAATGAGTGATTCTAGCGACGAGGAAGTTTGTTTTTGCATTTAGTCATTTCCTCGCTGAGGTGGAATGAAAAGTTACGTGTTGCACTCGAGTGCAAAGATTTTTCACCTCGTGCTCTTTTGATTCCCTCGCTAACGCTCAGGATTCTAATTTTAGAATCCTTCGCTTGCTCGGTCATCAAAATTGAACACGCGGTTAAAAAGCAACTTTGCACTTATGTATAACAAATAACTATTAAACGCGTCATTCAAGTGATAACAAACTAGGTAATTTACTATTTAGTACAGATGTACGGAATAGTCAGTTAGGTAGACTTACATAATATAAAACGAAAACAACTGACGTTAGTGATCGAATAATATTCAGAAATAGCTATTTGACCTTGATTTTTTTAGCGCATTGACCTCGTGTTATTGCTAGTGGGGCATTTAAGTGACATACCTACTAGGTAATTTACTATTTAGTACAGATTTATGTACCGACTACGTTGTTTCAAAATCAAGTTGAAACGTTGGCTTGTCGAGAAGAACTTCTATTCTGTGAACGAACTACTTGAAAAGCTAATGGTATAAATTGATTGTTTTTACATGTTGATCTTATTTAATTTTTTCCACTGTAATGATGTGTGTATGCATAGGCTAGGTACCTGCAATGTGTATTTTTAGTATTTATCAGCAAATCTGACATGTACAGTGATTTTACAATTATAATAATTATAATTATAATAATAATGCTGGACAATTCACATAGCATTATCTAGCCCCAATCTGATACTAGTAAATTGTATTTATGTCTGTATGTCTGTTAGACGCGCAGAAAACGTAATAAATTATTACGATTTCTGTGGTTTGACTCTACGCTGTGAATTATGATTTTATTTTATACTTACGTGGAGGAAAAACGGACAGGCTAGAAAACAAACAACATTTATTGAAACAGTTTATTTTACTGTGGAACTATTGTGAACTTAATTCAAACGGTACATTTTAGAACTACGTTATATTCAAATAAGGCTATTTTGTGAAATGTGACATTAAACTAATACTTTATAATATACCTACTTACTTAATTAAGGCAGTTTCATACCATAATGGTGCATTATTCTAATATGTACAAATGATCTTAGGTTAGCTACAGTTTAAAAATTGATAAGGTTTGGTCGAATCCCACACATAGATTACTTACACAGATAAGATTAAAGCGTATTAGTAGGGAGTACCTAATTTAATGTGACGTATGTACTTACTTACAACTACAAGTTTAGACGCACCCACGACTCCTCTATCGGCCCATAAGAGTCTTGTCGAGTGTCTAGGCAGAATTACGAACATGTGTGAGTCAAAGTCTGTAGGTACTTTGAGTGTCTACGACTTGCTTGGTAGAGCTCACGCCAATATAGCTAGGTCATTAGTACATTGCATCCGAGGTCAGTAATGGCTGGGTTGCTGGTCACGATGATGATGGCCAAAAGCGTAGGTTTGCGTAGGTCCATAACAGCAGTCAACATTCCAGCCCTTGATGGACACGCTGACATGAAGGCCGATACAGAAGGCGACTGTATAGCGCGCACGGCGATGTAATGATGACCATGCCAGAAGGCCGATACCGTAGCAAGCTCAGCTTGAGGCCATCATAGCGTGGCTAGCAGGCAGTCATTCTGGACCAAGGCTAGTACAGCGCTTTGCTCAAACAATGAGAGCAATTTAAAAGATAATTTTATTAATGTATATAATATAAGCAGTTTATAAGATGAGTTCAATTTATGAAAGTTGATAAAAAAATGCAAAAAATCATTCCGTGATGTCTTCCGGAAAAATCATTATTCTCACTGTCCCGCGTTTTCTTTTTTTCAAATCAGCCGGTGAAGCTTGTACTGCTCATTATCTTTAGGACTATTTTAAAAACAAGATACATACAATGAAAAACGAGTGGGAACAAGCGGGCGGAAGAAAGTCTTTAAATAGTTCTGTGAACCTACTCTACCTTATTTTCGTAGGTTCCCTAGGTCCCTAAGAGTAAGTACCTATCCAGCTTTCTCAATAGTCTTTTAGTGGAACTTACGTTCAAAGCCAAACTAAAACGCTGGCTTGTCGAGCAGACATTTTACATCTTCAATGAGCTTACAAGCCTGAAAGGGACAAGGTGATGTTTCTATTCGCTAATGCGATGTAAATGTAGGTACTTAAATGCAATGCAATTATGTTATATTGATAATTTGGACTACCAAAATTGTATGACCTGTAATGCACGTTCCATTATAAATAAATGAACTGAACTGAACTTATTAGGAGTAGAGGAGTCTAGTCTGCGTCTTACAAATTACACAATAACAGAATGTCTATTCGTCTTCTTGTCTGGTACATAAGGCTCAAGTTTGGCTGGCTCTGTGTTGAGGGCACTGTAGTCAACCGGGAAGGGCGGCTGAGGGAGGCGGTCCTTTGGAGGCACCAGCACCCATTGCCCCGGCCCGTTGGGGTTCTTACCCATCAGCCAGTTGGTGAAGCAGTGCACGTAGCTCCCGTAGTCCAGGATAAGGAAGCCGTTCTGTTGAAGAATCATTATGTCAGGCAACGCTATAAATTTCGTAACATTATGTACGTCTGAAGGACTTTAAATGTGTGGACATTACATCCATTCATATTTCATACATAAAAATATACAATATAACTTTTATTTACTTTTATGATTTAAAATAATCTTTCATCATTAAAAAGCATACTTGTCAGGGAGTGACATGTGCTATATTTTATCTTGGAATTCTGAAGGGGACGGGAACTAATTAATGAAATATTTCAAAATTAGAAACCACAACAGATAGAGGTTTGCTGTTTCCTGACGTCTTTCATATACTTTGCTTATAACTTCAGAAATCGCACTTAGTTGTATATGCGAGTTCAATACATTACTGCATCTGGAATACTATAATAGTGTGTGTGAACTCGCTCATCATACCTGTTACCTGTACGATAAAATGAGCCTGTCAAACGGACTGCTGTGTGTACGTACTCAGTGTTCATGTCATCATCATCATCATCATCATCAGCCTATATTAGTCCACTGCTGGACATAGGCCTCCCCTAATGAGCGCCATAGCGCCCTGTCTTCAGCTTGACGCATCCAGCATCTGCCTGCAGTCTTTCGCAAATCATCATTCCACCTGGCCGGAGGGCGTCCTACACTACGTTTGCCGAGTCGCGGTCTCCACTCAAGAACTCGTTTACCCCAGCGGTTATCGGTTCTTCGCGAGATATGGCCGGCCCACTACCACTTCAGTTTGCTAATTCTTTGAGCTATGTCGATAACTTTGGTTCTCTGTCGGATGTATTCGTTACGAATCCTATCCTTCAGAGAGACTCCGAGCATAGCTCTTTCCATAGCTCGCTGAGCGACTTTAAACTGGTGGACCAGCCCTATCGTGAGTGTCCACGTCTCAGCTCCGTAGGTCATGATACGGGTAGGGCGCACTGATTGAAAACTTTCGTTTTCAAGCATTGCGGTATGGATGACGAAAAGACTCGGCGTAGCTTTCCAAACGCTGCCCAGCCTAGCTGGATCCTCCTCTTGGCCTCCTTCTCAAAACTGTTTTTACCCAACTGCAGAATTTGTCCAAGGTAAGTGCACTCGGTAACAATTTCGAGAGGGTGGCCATGTACGACGACCGGTCCCGGATCAATGAGGCCATTGATCATGATTTTGGTTTTATCCAAATTCATGCCGAGACCGATGCATCGTGAGGCTAAAGCTAGGCCGTCCAGCATCCGGTTGAGCTCCTCCAGCGACTCCGCCATTACGACTATGTCATCAGCGAATCGAAGGTGTGAGATGTAATCGCCGTTTATGTTAATGCCCTTACCTTTCCAGTGTTCATGTATGATATGATAAAGCATTCGTATAAAAACACATAGTTGCAATTGACTCGATTTGCAGTATCGACTTGACTATTGCTACCTCTAGATTTTCTGCAACAATCTGCAGACGGCGATTTCTGGTGAATAGCCTATTATTTGACCTTTGTTTTTTTAACCTTTTCAGAATGTCTGAAAAGTTGTAAGTGATTTAATACACGTTTTTTTTATATAAAATATTTTTATTTATTGTACTTATTTGATAGAGATACAGATCGTCTAATACCAACATCATATATTCTTAGCATCAAGAGTAATCTATTTTAAAGCATATCTTATTGTAAAATTACAAACAACATTTGGCTTTGGTACAAAACATAATTTAATTATAAATGCCTATCTCTAATTTACTTAAATAAAATCCCTTAAAGATATTTAATCCTATGTATTCCAATATATATCTTGAATTATGAGGTAGCATTACCTACTCTTTGGTATAATATTATGTTCGTAGGTATATCGCATTCACTGCCATATGCTTGCGGAGCGCAAGAGTAAAAACATCAAAGTAAAACGATAACTATAATAAAATAGAAATAGTCAAAAAAAGAAAGACAAAGAAAGAAAGTCAACAAATGTCGATCAGACCAATGAAAGTGTATGGCGATTTTCTCTTAAAAAACGATTTTGTTATAGGTTTTTTAGCAATGTTAAAATTAATAGACGCAGCTGCTATTTTCAGGTGATCTTTTAGATACCTGACTATTGCAGCATTATTAACTTCTATTGAGGCCGGAGCTCCTCTATCATTTTTCCAGTACCACGGCCAAAAACAGTGTCGTCTCTTTCAAAGAGACGGTTTATATCTTGAAAATTATGATGCAAATTATAATACCTGTGACCTAGTTTTTCCACCAAAAATGATTTTAGCACCGAGTCGACGGGAGTGCACACAATCCTCCTAACTCTGGTTTGGTCGTAATGGAGATCGGCCAACAAGTGCAAGCCTCTGTGTATGTGTTCCATTGCAATTTTAAGTCCACCAGTACCGTTTCTTGAAGCTAGGGCCGTAACGCCTTCAGCGATTGCTGCCATGCCCGAGCCCAATTGATCTTGATACTTCAACATAACCGCGTCCCGTTTCTGTGCTGGTTTATCCATAAAAGGAATCACCTCTGGATTTAAAATAGGCGCCTTCATCAAAGTGCAGTTGCCTGGTATTTTGTACTTTTCCTGTAGGTAAAATCTTTCTCCTTTTGACAATCCATTTTTTAGAACAGTATGCAGTCGGTCAGCCATTTCTGGGTGAATGTTATTTGCCGGCTGACTTGAAGGGCGCATGTTAGGGCGCATTTGATTAGGAAGGTTTGACGAATGATTTTGCGCTATAGAAACTTGCTTAATATTATTAACCATCGGTACTGAAGACTCGGTTTTGGATACATTTTGTGTCTGGATACTGACTGTTTGAGTGTTGAGACTCACGTCTCTAGAGTGCGAGGGCCCAGGACTTGGTGGTTTATATCTTGAAACGTTTTCTTTATTAACTTCCATTTTAGAGGGCGGACTTTTTCTTGATTTGATAACTCTTGAATCTTTGGGATGTTTAGGCGGAGCGTACAGAACATTTCGCTGGCGCTGCGATTCGTTTTCTTGTATTCGTTTGACAACTGCTTCAAGAGGTTTAGGAGCGTTTTCAGCGCCGGAACTCGTGTAACCTTCATCCCAGCTTGAGCGGCGGGGAGCGCGAGCATCTAAAACAAACAAAAAAAAAATAAGATTTCAACGTACTGGGATTTAATGGGCTATGAAATGAGCTTCTATTTTGAAAACCAAATTGAAATATCAAAATAAATGCGTATCTCACGATAAAAAATAATTATGAAACACGCCGTTTTATTTGAAAAATTAGGTTAAGGCCCATACACCAGCGAAAGTGGCGCCCCCTACTATTATATCTTATTATTACGTTGAACGCAGGAATTTTTAAAAATCCTACTTTCAGTTTATGGTATCAATTATAAGCTATTAATTAATGCCTCTGTTATAGTTTCATTTTGTAAAGCTTAGGAAGAGATACGAAGTTGCGCTTTTTGGCCACCAAACTCTACTCTTGCATCTCCAACTAAACTCTATAAGATAAAATTATAAAAGAGGTATAAAAAAATAGCTTATAATAGATACTACAAACTGAATTTTTAAAAATTGGATTAGGATTTTTAAAAATTCCTATGATAAACGTAAAAATATGATAAAATAGGAATTGCTGTCAGATTGGCTCGGGTATGCGCCTTGAAGTTTTCCCGTTAACCTCATTGAATTTAATATGGGTTGAAGGAAAGTAAAGGTCAAACAAAATTGTTTGTTTTTCTGCATAAAACTTAGGTAATTTTGTTAATTAAAAAAAAAAGTTTTTGTGGAACAGTTCGTCTAGTAATCAAATATAAATTAAATTAACGCCACTATAAGGAATATTCCCGTTGCCCCTTGACAAATCCCCGACAGTCGATTCCACTATCAAAAAATACAACAACCCAAAATAAACAAAGTATAAATAAAAAGATTATTTACCTGAAGCTGGGTCCCTGCTGTTATTCCCTTCAGAGCCAGCATTAGCAGTTCCTGACGTCATTTGTTCTTCTAGCTTTCGAAGTTTCGTCTTCAATAATTCCAATTCTTGCTCGAGATTTTTCTCTAGGCTTTGTTTACGTTTCTTTCCCCGCGGCTCGGACATTATCACGATACACTGTTATTTTTATTGTGATCGGTGTGATGCTGCGCGCATCTGAAGCTGTACTGAAAATTCGCGACTGCGGAGATCTTTTTATACCCTGGATCAACCAACGCGCGACGAGCGACGTGGCGAGCTAAGGCCAAAGTTCAACATGACGTAATCGTCATCAATTAGTTTAGTTGTTGTTTAACCAGCTTTATGCCTACTACTTTTTGGGTTTTTACCAGCTTTGATAATAGGTAGGTATGATTACGGCTTTATCAAACTCACCCACGACTTTAGGAAGTTCTGTTCTAAGATAAAGCTGGAAGCTAACTTATACAATAGCGGAGATAATTTATTTGTTGTTGTCATGTCCATTGCCAAAGTTTAGTAAAAAGTGGAAGTACTTATAAATTGATTTTACAGGACACATATTTACGTAAACCGAACCGAACGTCTTTGTTGTTAGCACATATTCGTATGCAAGGGGGATAGACCCCTCGTGTGGGGTGTCTACGTGATCAGCGGAAGAAGCTCGACAACTTGGCGTTGTCAAGGCTCAAAAGAATCAGAAAAATTGGTTTTATCACATGGAGCAAAAATATCCCGTTGTTTTAAATTGATTTAATTTAAAGTTAGATTGATTATTTTATGTTAAGAACCCATGGAAGGAGGTCCCCAAGATACAGGTTTATCCTAGTTTGGGGATCAAAGATGTAATAATTTTAAGACTTGAATCTTTTTCAATAAACGTAATTATTATTATTATTATCATCCCGTTAAAATTTATTCACGCCATTTCTCCGTTCAGGGAAGTAGAATAGACACGCCACTTGATGGGTATATCCTATTATGTCCACTTGATCAGCTAAAGGAGCTCTACAACTTGGTTCCAAAGAAAATTTAAGCCGTCATTATTCCGGAGCCTCCTCAACCTCAACAGCCTACATTCCTCCACTGCTGGACGCAGGCCTCCCCCTGATGACTGTCTTATTGGCTTTTTCTATTTTATATTATCTATCTCGTGTGGGGTAGAGCCCGTAACCCCACGCTGGGCATGCGGGTTGGGAATCGCAGTTCGGTGGTCGAATTGTTCTGCAGAGAACCCTGCATCCCACCCCCGGAGGATATCCCTTCTTCAAAATTTCAAATGTCTAACTATCACGTTTTATGAGATACAACCTGACAGGCGGATGGACGGACAGCGGAGTCTTAGTAATAGGGTCCCGTTTTAGCCTTTGGCCAAAAAACCCTAAAACTGTAATGGTTACTTACACTAGTCATTCTGTCATACGCTGTGTCGATAATCTCGTCGATCCTCGACGCACTGAGTCCTATCACAGACCGGTAGAACGCCGCGAGGGCTGACTTCGTGACTTCGCCCGACCCTGCAAATGTGAGTTCATACAATGATAAGACCGTTGCGTTGTTGGTGCGACCGCAATGATCACAACATCGGAACAAGCAAAGTTATTATTTTTACCTACACATGATAAGACCAAAATAACTGATATTGTCTGGGTCGAACAAAAATAAATTACCATGAATTTATCGAATATACGTTTTAACATAAATGTTATTCTCATTAGTTTTATGCCTAGCGCGTTAACCTCATGTTATTAACCATAATATATTATAACAAGTGAGTCATTAATGTGATAAGAAAGTAGGTAGGTAAATTACTATTCAGTGCGGATGTACGGAATAGTTAGCTAGATCGACTTACATAATATAAAACCAAAACAACTGACGTTAGTGATCGAACGATGTACGGAAATAGCTATTTGACCTTGAATTTTATAGCGCATTGACCTCATGTTATTGCTTGTGAGTCATTCAAGTGACCATACCTAGTAGGTAATTTACTTTTTGGTACAGATGTACGGAATAGGCAGTTAGGTTGGCTGGCATAATGTTAAACCAATACAATGACGTGGCGTGAACGAATTATGTGGGTCTATAACCTCATGTTGATTAAGTGGGACATTCAAATGATAAAAAGTAGGTAATTTACTATTTGGTGCAAATGTACTGAATAGACGACGTCTATAAAGCGCAGTGGGCAAAAGCTGCAAGGAGCTTGGGGTTCGATTGCCGCCTCGGGACAAATATTGGAACAATTTGAAGATATCTCTTCCGGGTGTTCTGGGTGGTATTTACCTATGTATGATAAAAAATAACTACTTAAGTCTGTATTTATGTAGTTTAATTATTTATTTCGTATATCAATCAGTATTCTTGTTCCAATAATATATCACAAGATCTATGTACTTATCTTGGAGATAAATGACGATTTTTGAATTTTACAGCGTTATTTTTTATTTTAATTATTATTTAAACATTGTGATTTATCATTGTGGTCGAGTATTAGTCAAACATAGCTGTTTGACCTTGAATTGCCTAGCGCATTAACCTCATGATGATAAAAGTGTATCATTACAATGATCGAATAGTAGGTAATTTACTATTTGGTACAGATGAACCGAATAGTCAGTTAAGTCGACTTACATAATATAAAACGAAAACCAACTAACGTTGCGTGATTGAACACAGTTTAGAAATAGCTGTTCGACCTTGAACTTTATAGTGCATCAACCCCATGTGCAATAACATGAGGTTGATGCACTATAATAATAGTGAGTCATTCAAGTGACCATATCTAGTAGGTAGTTTACTATTTGGTACAGATGTACGGAATAAACGACTTCTGTGGCGCAGCGAACAAAGGTCCTCATGCGACGCAGGAGGTTGCTGGTTTGATTTACGCCTCCAAGGTCAATGGTTCGTATCGTACGATCTGCAGATATTTATTCTGGGTGTTTTGGGTGTTTTCTATGTATTAAGTACATTAATTAACTAAGCCAGACTTGGATATTTTCGTAAGATAATACTGTGATAATTGTTTATCATTATTTATTTATAATTATTATTATGACGATTATTCTTATTTCACTGACATTGTGGTCGAGCATAATAAAAACCTGACCTTGAACTTTATAGCACATCAACTTCATGTTCATGAATTCAGTGATAACGAAGTAGGTAGTTTACTATTGTGCAGATGTACGGAATAGTATGTATGAATGAGAGTCAAACTGAGTCAAAAAGGCCCGAAAGTTCTTTCGGGCATAACTATACTAATATAAAAGCAGCATAGTGTAGTTAGTGAACTTGATGTAATTAGGAAGAGCCCTGATCAAAACATCAGGGTACAGGAGCACCAGGGCAGAGCTGGATAACCTTTAGGCGCTTTAATTGCACGTCTAAATTACAAATGATTTTAAAACAGTTTTATGTCTCTTTTTGAACAGACTCTAATATGCATTACGCACATGCCTAGTCTCCGTTTTAAGACCTGTATGATTTTTAAGACTGGTCGCCATTGATAGAATCGTCATTTTAACTTAGGTCCGTGTTGTCATGAGCGGTGTTATCGCTCTTGAGCGATAACACCGCCACTTGCCACTCAATAAGTTGTTTTGTTTGTTTCGATAAGTGCGCAATAAAGAATGTGCTACCTAGCTATCTATCTATTTTAATAGTAAGTTGTTAATAGCACAATAATAATTAGCCTGAGCCACCGCGCAATACTAATTCGGAATCACGCAACCGTTAACTCTACAACAGTAATATTTCAGTGGAAACCGGCATTCAATCCTCTGCCTAACTAAACTTTATTCTTACACTAGCTACTGCCTGCGGCTTTGTACACGTTTTTCAATAAATCTATGTCCGTTCTCGAGATATCGAGCTACTTCCTTGTTCATTAAGATCCGCTCAGCATTTTAGATGTGAAAAGGTTACTGACAGCATTTCTTTAGTTATCAGATTTATATACTTACCTTAATTTATAGTAAATAATATATTTAGCCCGAAAAAGCAGTAATTTCCTCTTTCTGGGTTATGTAAACATAGCAAAATAAACAACTCTTAGCATGCATAATAATATTTTTTATCAGGGTCAATCTATATTATAAGTAATCAGTGCTTCTCTTCACCTGTATTTGGCAGATTTCACGATCTTCCCTCAACTTCATATCAACGCTTGAAAGGCAATAATTACCAAACAACATATCGGGTGAGTAGTGGAACATACCCGAGCCAATATGACAGAGCCACCTATATTATCATATTATTACGTTTAATTTGTTAAATACGGGACTGACATAGTCAGCAATGACTCAAAGTCCCTTATAAATAAGAATAAATACAACAGGATTTTTTTTTAAATCCATCGTACAGTTTGTGGTATCTATTAAAAGCGATTTTTTAATACCTCTGTAATAGTTTTATCTTGTATAGTTTAGGCAGAGATGATAAAATAGAGTTTGGTGGCCAAAAAGGGCAACTTCGTATCTCTGACTAAGCTGTACAAAATGCTTAAGGCTTATTGCTTTATTGTGTTTATTGCTGGTTTATTGGTATTTAATTCTCATGATTGACTGACTGTATTGATCAACGTTATAAAAATATACGGTGTTATTTTTTGCGTCCGATAATCGAACGAGGCAAATTATGTCAGAGCCTACTTTATACCTACTTATTTTTATTGTTTCTAGTGCTTGTCCTCTATGACGACTTTTTTAAATCACATAACTTAGTTTGCTTAATGCACATACAACAACTGCGCCAGATATGCAAGCTGAACCCAAACCAGCAAAAAGCTTAATCGACGTTGTGTACCTAGCATTTGTTGGTGTGCTTTATTCACACAATCATTTTTCTCAGGAGTTTTTTTCCCCTTTATGGGGGATTTGTCAAGGGGTAAAACTGGAATAACCCATAATAATTTTGTCGTCGTCCCGCGTTTTTATTTTCAACTTTGCACAACTAACACTCTGTCGTGTGTCTTCCATCAAATTTTATTATAACAATTGTTGTACAAAACATACGAGCTACCATCTCTTATATAAGCTAGCTGTCAAATGAACCTCCTACATCAACCCACAAGGGATCGCATCGCTTCTTATAAATCTGTCCGGTAAGGGAACGGAGGGAGCTCGTTTTTCAGCAGAATAACCCTGCCGTAAACACACAAAGGCTGCGTTTTTGGTGCCAGCAGAAGCAAGATTTTCGTAAGCTAGGTAACGAAAACTATAAAAGTTGACGTACATATTGCTCTAGCTGCTTGAATCGCTCCTACAAGAGAGTAAATTAATGCTTTTCGTAAAATGACGACAATCTAATTTCACACCAACTCATATAAAGAACTTTCTAGATTCCTACCTAATACTCTACTACCCTAATGTCTCTTATGATTATTATTATTTTAGGCCCTTCTACAGCTAACCATTTGTTATTTTATAATTAGATAGGTATGTGTTACTTTAGGAATCACCGTCTGTCTGTTTTAATTTTTTACTTTATTTACTCTGCTTATGCGTACAATCCCTTAAGCTTTTTTTTACTATAGAAACTTTCGTAGTTTGACGAATTCATTATGAATGTAAGCGGGTTAACTACGAATCTGGTTTGTGTTGGAAGAACACCAACGTTTCATCCCTTAACGAGGGACATCTTCAGGGCGAGTGTGGTTCTAGATGCGCGCGTTCCCCATCCCTTCGAGCTCTGCGTAGTTAACCCGTTTACATTCATAATTGATCCCTTAAGCTGTTTCCTTTCCAAAATCATTTGTGTGTTTCGTCTAACAATATTATATTAATTATAGTTAAAGAAATTAGATTGAACAACATCAAGTGTAATTGAAATGAAATGAAAGTAGATTCGTATACAAACTCGATTATACACATAATATATACAGGGTGATTATATATACCCTGTATATGTACATATAATATAGTTTTTAATGATATTGAGTGATTTGTTGCATTTTGGCAGAACGAGTGCCGTGCCAACTTTGATAATTGATAAACGGCAGTAAGCTATAACGTTTTCGAAAGCTTTTTCCGTTTTTATATTTTGCAAACTCTTACTAGCTACGTGAAAGCGAGAGTTTTTAGACTGAAAACCAGAGGGCCAACCGGCATTCGCTATGAAGCGAATCGAAAACAATTGTAAGATTCGTAGGTAAAAATTCGAAACAGATCACGTGACATATCTAAGTCATTTGTCAAACCCATACATTTTTGAACTTTTCTACTATCGCTTTCGACATCGATTGTTACATTGTCTACTACGCTCTCAAGGCTCCTTCATAAATTACCTCCTCTAGGTTTTTGTGTAGAGCAACAAGCTGAGTCCGGACCTCTTAATCCTTAAACCTACACACACGCGCTCGTTTGCCTGCTAAGGGGGCTACTTAGTACCACCCCAATAATTAGGTACATATCTACTTGTGTTAGTTTTAGCTTCCCAATAATTGTTCAATGTGTTCGTGTTGCCCCTGGCCCTCCGGCCAGGTGGGATGATGATCTGCGAAAGACTGCAGGCAGATGCTGGATGCGTCAAGCTGAAGACAGGGCGCTATGGCGCTCATTAGGGGAGGCCTATGTCCAGCAGTGGACTAATATAGGCTGATGATGATGATCATGATGATGATGATGTTCGTGTTAGTAGGTAGTCTTTTTATTTTATTGATTTATAGTGTGTAATTAATAATTTTCTTTCGTTCTTTCTTTTTCTACTTAAACGTTTACGTTTGTTTTGTTTGTAAATTATTTTTAAGTGTTCAATAAAGAATTTTCTATCATTCTATCTATCTGAAGGAAATTTGCGTACAGTGGTGTCACTGTTAAAAATACGCTTCCGCTCAAGCACTCGCTCCACCGGAAAAGCAGCCTTACACGGCATAAAGTAGTATAAAACCCCGAGTTATAAATAAACAAGGTAGATACCGATACCTATCTAAATCTGGTATGCCGTTGGGAGGTTCAACGGTAGAGTCGGATGGATGAAATTGGATACGCAGATGACGTGGTGCCGATTGGTTTGTAATTAAAATAGCTTTGTTGCGTTTGATTTCGTGCACTGCGGAACTGTGAAATGGTTGTTACTCGTACTTGAGAGTGCTCATAAACTAACTTTCTATTTCTGCCACACTCCAAACTACATATTGTATGCTACAGCAATGTCTTTTTTGATCTTATTTAGCTTATTAGCATTGATAGAAACTAATTTAGGTACATCATCCATGACATTCTCGAGAAGAAATTTGGTATTGAGTGGAACTAACCCAATAATCATACAGCCAAAGAATGGGATGAACTTCCTCCGTCTGTTTTCCCATAAAAGTACAATCTTGGAGTATTCAAATCCAGGGTAAATAAGTTCCTTTTAAAAAAACGTGCTCCAGGCCACATCTTTACTTTCTGAAAGTGAGTGAGTAGCCAAAAACGCTTCACCATTAATAAAAAATTGGGTTTGTTGTAAAAATAACTATAAACCGACTTAAATTTTATGGTTTTCTCATGAATGCCATTGTAAATACTAGACCAAATTTAAATAAGACCACACGGGAAGCACCAGCAGCTTTCAAATAATAAAAGAAACATCAAGGATCACCCAGTCAAAAGTTCTAAGGTATCAAACATAAAAAAAACAGACGAATTGAACCTCCGTACGAACCTCCTTATTTGAAATCTGTTAAGGCGCATACCCGAGCCAATATGACAGCGATACCTATTTTATCATATTTTTACGTTTATCATAGGAATTTTTAAAAATCCTACGTTCAGTTTGTGGTATCTATTATAAGCTATTTTTTAATACCTCTTTTATAATTTTATCTCATATAGTTTAGGAGGAGATACAAAAATAGAGTTTGGTGGCCAAAAAGCGCAACTTTGTATCTCTTCCTTAGCTTTACAATATGAAACTATTACGAGGCTTTAATAAATAACTTATAATAGATACCACAAACTGAACGTAGTATTTTTAAAACTTGCTGCGTTTAACGTAATAATAAGATAAAATAGTTGGGGGCGCCACTTTCACTGGTGTATGGGCCTTAAAAAAGGAATGACACTTGTTCGCAATACGAACAGTTCCTTACCAGTCCTGTCGACGACGTGGAACAGTATCTTGCACAAGTACTGTAGGTAGAGCGGAAGGTCACTGAACTTCTTCATGGCGCTGAGGTGGAGCGCCCAGCGCGCGAGCCATCCCTCCAGAGTCGTCCGCCCAGGCATGTTGATACCGCTCGCCTCCTCGCCACATACTTTCTTATAGTAAGACAGGTCTCCCCATCTGAAAGTTTATGATAGACTTTATGAGTTACGCAGTGTCAACGTAAAAACCAATTTTATTTACAACTAGTTGCTCCCTGCGGCTTCGCACGCGTTGTTTCTATGGAGACACTCAGCTTTTTTATTTCCCGAGGGAACGGATTTATGGGATAAAAAGGAGCCTATGTGTTATCCCAGGCCTAGAACTACCAGTATGCAAAATCCAAACGAACTTTAGCGTTTATAATATTAGTAGAAAACTACGATCAAATTAGTTTTTTTTCTAGTATATGTAACTCAAGCAGTTGCCGAAAACAAAATCTATAAGGCATAAAAACCTCATAAAAATCTACGATCTTTTCAGCCACAGATATGTGGACAAATAGTTTAATTTTCTTCCATATGGGTGGATATTACCATGTACACAGACCATTTGCTGGAATAACGTACCCTACCTACAGATTCTACTTATATCTATGATAGCCACTCATGCATATCTTACTGATGCGTATCTTACTACGGTGAAGTAATGCAGCCAGCGTCATGAGATCGCTTCCGATTTGTATTGATTAGGATCAGTTGAGCTGCCTGTAGATTGTTTGCAATAAACTGCAGCTAGCTCAATTGTTTCAATACTTGTATTTCTGTTACCTGATTGTCACAACCTCAAGCAAGGAGACTTTGCCCGCTGCGCCATAGAGGTCGTCTCGAATAAAGATACTTAAAAGTAGATTTAGGCTGTAGCTTGCTACGGGGCGTAGCAAACACCAATTATTTTGCTACGGCGTAGCAAAAACCAAGTAGCTTGCTACGGCGTAGCAAACAACAAGTAGCTTGCTACGGCGTAGCAAACACCAAGTAGCTTGCTACGGCGTAGCAAACACCACGTAGCTTGCTACGGGCGGCGTAGCAAACACCAAGTAGCTTGCTAAAGCAAACTCGCAGGTTTGCTCACTTGTTCCTCTTATAAAACTTAGACCTAGTATTCAATTATAATGTAGCTATATATTTGTATTTTTTAGGAGACTTTACATTTGCCTTGCTCGGAGTTTACACAGAACTAGTTAAGGTATAATATGAGTAACCAGGTACGCTAACCAAAATATTGAAGAATTGGCCGTGGCTGACCAGTGGTAGTTCGGGGAAATGGACGAACAAGTAATTTGAGTGGTGACCGTCCAAGGAAGTGGCCGTAGCTGACCGGATCCGTTTTATCTCTTTGATTATCGTTTTATTGTTGTTTTATAAAATTTTCGCTGTTATTAAATAACTCATTAATTAGTTAAAATATATGAAAAACAAGTTTAAATATAAATTAGATGTAACTCTATCTACCATCTTTGTAAATACTAGTTCTTGTTTATTTTCTTCGGTAACAGATATCATACCTGTGATGAATTTTATAATATAAATAATTTACCAAGAAGTTATTGCTCACATTTTTGAATATTTATTTCAATTTATGAAGAAACATTGTCGCCGTCTAAGCCCTTTGTTTATTACAAAAAGGGGAGTTACATCGGGGAAGCTACAGGCCCGTAAACGGCCGACATTTCATGAGAATGTCACTTGGAAATATGGGCTCAGTCACGGAGCTACGAAATCAGGGATGTTTTCAAGTTCTCGAGACTTTTTTGAGTAGGTAATAATTGAGCTTGGAAATCGATTAGAATTTGAAGCCACGGATTAATAAAACTTTTAAATATATCATTCATCATGGTACGAAATAACTATAGTGATTCCCTGATGTCCCATGTCACATGAAACTGTGCCGAAATATTGAAAAACCTTATTGTACAATCATAGCTAAAAGTTTTTTAAAATGTCTTATATAATTGAAATAAAATAAGCTTAAAACTCAAATTGTGGTAGATATCCTGTTGTAATTAGCTCTAACTAAATGTTAGTACTCACGGGATCCCCGTGGTAAAAAGTCGAATTACATCAAATTTAACGTTATTTCTTTGATTTCTGGAATGTGAAGAGACGAATAAAAAAATTGCTCTGTTTGACACATAATTTGGTCAAGATTTCAGGAACTCTGCAGTCTATTGAAGTTATTTATGTTTAAGTTGTAAAGATTTGATTAGTTGCGTAGTTTTATTTTAAATAAACTATACTACAGGTACTTTTTTGACAATTACTTAATTTTTGCTCTTACACCTTTCCAAAACTGTATGCTCTATCTCGCTTCTATGAACGCGAAATCCATAGCCTGTCCTTTTCAAAAATTGCACGCACGGTGCCCTCCTTCAGGAGAACTAGATGACTTCAATGTTTTCATTCAACTGCAATTTGTTCTTTATATAACTATCTGCACCCAACTTAATATAATCCAGGATATAAGCTATCCTGGTACCCAATTTCATCTTAATCCATTCAACCATTTGAGAGTGAAAGAGTAACAAACATTAACACGCATACAAAAGTTCGTTTTTATACTAATAATCTGTTGAAAAGAAACAAAATAAAATGTCTATTCAACGACCTAATCATGGGCTTTGTAAGGCATTGATTTTATATACATGTTTTTTCAACAACGTCTCTGCAGAAAGCGATAGGTATTCGTTGTAAGATCAGAGGTATGCTTCACAACTCTCTAGGACCTTCAATATACATCCTTTCTCTCCTACTAATGAAACAAAGAAAAAGTATGTTGTTATGTGTTTAGAGGTAAGGTTTGATGTGCATCACTATTTACAATAAATGAGCATAGACTTTATTGGAAAGGAGAAAAGCACCACCTGGTGCAAGATACAAGATTCGAACTTGCAAACTGCCGTGTCGCAGGTGAACCTTCGCCCGCTGCACCACAGAGGTCGTCATTAGTATGTATTTTCCTAAGTTATTTCCTATGTGATTTTCGACTGGTAATTTTGCTTTGAAATGGCTTAAAACATCCTAACCAAAACATTTTTAAAAGATCACTTGGCTTTCCTAATCTAATTACTTCTTAGACTTCTTCTTGATATTATGTAAATAAAACGGTGGAACCACAAGTAATCTGATTATTCATATCAGTGGGAATTAGGAGTGGGATCACTAGCCCTAAGCTAGTCGGACCATAAGGCTGGTAGGTCAAAATTGGGGGGACCACGAGTAGGTGATCTACATGACATAGATACTGTTTTTACTACATGAGCGATGCCGTGGGAAAAAGCCGGTAAGACAAAACACGTAGACTTATTTTATGGAAGCTCGTGTAGCAAGCAGATGTTTGATATGTTATTATGGCAGACCTTTTGCTTTATGAACTCGCAAGGGCGTGCGGACACGTAGGTACCATTTGTAAGGGAAATATTGTTGGTAGGATTGTAGGGCTCAGTTACGCGAGACATTTAGATTGCCTCATAAACTATGAAATGTGAGGTAGGAAACTTCGTTTCAGGTAAACGTTGTTTTGAAAGATAAATGTAACTTTGACGGGTATAAAAATCTATTTATTGTATATATAAAAATTTAAGTGTATATACGTCGTGGTCAACTAATTAGGGACATGCAAGATAGTGAAGAACAATAACCGGTTATGTACATACAAATATAAAACCCTATTGATTTCTCAGTAATTATTATTTGCATAATTTGGTCCGATTATTATGCTTTAAATGGCTGTAAATAAAAGAATAAATAAATAGAAAAAAGTATTTAATATCAAAGGTTGAACATGTATTCAATTTTAAGGTATAATTCTGTTGCTGGACATTTAATTAAGGACAGTAAACTATAATGAAAAATAGAGTTAAACAAAACTAATAATCTGCAGTATTATAATATCTTTAACAGCTCCATTTTATTACGTGTAAAATCAGTACCCAGTAGCAAAACCTTTGTTAGTAATTACCGCTTGACACCGATGTGGCATAGACATTATCAGTTTCTGGCATGTTTCGACAGGAATGTTTGCCCATTCCTTACAAAAAGCTTCATTAAGTTCATCTAAAGTTGTGGTACGATAAGTGGCTACTTTTTTCTTGATTTCGTGCCAAAGGTGCTCGATTGGGTTAAGGTCCGGGCTATTTGCTGGCCAATCTAGCACCGATACTGACTGACTGGTAAGAAACGACTTGACTGAACGTGCGGTATGTTTCGGGTCGTTATCATGCTGAAACGTCCATATAATAGGGAGATGCTCCTCAGCATAGGGAAGCATCGTTTCCTCCAATATTGCCTTGTATTGATGTTGGTCTAAGTTACCCTGAACTTTCCTCACAGGTCCCACTCCACGTCCAGAAAATGAACCCCACATTTTAATGTTTCCACCGCCATGTTTCACCTGCTTTTTTGTGAATCTTGGATTCATTTCCGCTTTTACTGGACGCCGTACGTATTGCCTTCCATCTGAAGAAATCAAATTAACCTTGGTCTCGTCAGAGAATAATACATGTTGCCATTGGGCGTAGGTCCAATGTCCATATTTACGTGCAAACGCCAAACGAGCATTTCTATGTTCTTTCTTCAACAACGGTACTTTGCGAGCCACTCTTCCGAACAACCCTGCTTCTACCAGACGTCGTCGAACGGTCCTCGCTGAGACACCAGCTCTTTCGTCTGTCCCAAACACTTCGTGTTTAATTAAAATAGAGCCTAGAAACGGATCTTTCTTAGCTAACCTGGTTATCATTCTATCTTCTTGCGGAGTTGTTTTTCTCGATCTTTTTGTTCTGGGCACATTTAAATCTGTGTTATTGCGTCTGACATGTTGCACTGCATTGTATACCATAGTTTTTGAACAATTTAAATGTTCTGCTATCCTTCGGTATGGCCAACCATGCTCGACAACAAACTTCATGATAATTTTTCGTAGTGTTGGATCGCAACTTTTATTTTTACCCATTTTTCTTCAAAATATTTCTCAAAACTTAAAATAAATATCGGGATTGCCGCCAAAACTACCACGAAACAATAAGAGAAGAAGTAAAAAAGTATTGAGATTCAAATTTTGAAAATAGAACGCAATATCTCAGTGTCCCTAATTAAATGGCCAGCCAGCATTATTTGAACAAATAGCACTACGATAATCTATCAGCTATACTGTAAAGAGGTTTAATGTTTAAGAAGTTGTTATTGTTTGTATAATCGGGCACATAAATGACTAAATAAACTTACATGTAAGAGATATGGAATATGGTTTAGACTCGTTGTAAAATAAAAAATAAATTTACAATTCGGTTTAACCAAAGAGTGTCCCTAATTAGTTGACCACGACTGTATAAAAGAAAATTAAGCTGTGTGATTTATTTGTCAGTATAACACAAATAGATGTTGGTTTTGGTTATTATAGGTTACACTATGGTTAATTTATAAGAAATCAACTTTTTGGAATATTAGGTATTTGATTTCTTAGATGTTAAATGTAAATAATATCGTATGTAAACCCCTTTATAATATTAATTACAGTTTACTAGTAGAGTCGCTGTAGGTGTTTACCCATACAATAGTTAGGTATCATTAAGGGATTATGTAGATTTTATTTTATTTATTACACAAAATCCACAGCTTTCCTAAATAAAAGAACTTTAAATAAAGAATATCTCTCAGCCAAACACGAATCTAAATTCTATAAAAAACTTATAGATTATGGGACAAAGTGTCGGTGTAAAATAAACTAACTCTAGAAGTTAGACTAATATCCGTAGAAATAACATGCCGTACTACGTAACGTATTAAGGCTATTTATCAAGATTAACATTCGTTTAAGAGCTGAAAGTCTGCAAGCCGGTGCTTCTGACTAATCTATTGTTAAAACCGTTAAGTAGGATAGCTGCGAATTTAGCCTGAGGCTGATATTCCGTGATACAGGAAAACTCAAATCACAGTCAAAATTAAGTCAAAGCTAAATTTTATGCGGAACAGGCATAAAAAAAAGATCTCATTATACATAATAATATGAAATTAGCACCCTTGGTGATTTTGGCCCATATGTTGTGATTTGATCCTGAATCTAAATGTCCACATGTACACTATATACACTCGAGAGCAATGAATCCGGGTCACTTAAAGAATGTTAAAAATCTCGGAAACTAAAAATGATAGGTTAATGCAATAAATTGTATTTAATAGACAATGTAATACTCCTTAAATGAAAGTAAAAAAAATATGAGTCACCATACATTTTATTAACACAAAATTACATAAAGAAAAAAACTGCTGATCTCTCCTTAAAACAAAAATAGGAAACATGAAATTATTGAACTTTATTACGATTTTCTTGAATTTTAATACTTCGCATTGCCTCCTCGTGCTTCCATTACTGCGTTTACGCGGTTTGGCATGCTGTACACCAAGTTCCTTATACGATTTTGGGGAATATTCTCCCATTCCTCTGTGAGAGCAATTTTGAGCTCACGAAGCGTGATTGGGGGAGGGTTTCGTTGTTTTACGCATCTGCCTAGCTCGTCCCAAGCATGCTCGATCGGGTTGATATCCGGGCTGCGCGCTGGCCACTCCATACGAGTAATGTTCATCTCTTGAAGGTAGTCATTCACAATCCTACCTGTTTGAGGTCGGGCATTGTCATGCATAAATATAGCATCCTCACCTAAATTGACCATAAATGGACCAACGTGATCATTGAGGATTTCTTCCACATATCTTACGCTAGTTAAAGAGCCGTTTTCTATGATCACCAGCTCTGTGCGACTTTCAGAAGAAATTCCGGCCCACACAAGTACAGACCCACCACCGTAGGCTACTTTTTCTTCGATGCATGCTTGCTTGAATCTTTCCCCTGGTCTTCGATACACTCTGTGTCTTCCATCGTGCTTGTAGAGCATAAATTTTGATTCGTCGGAGAACATAACTTTTGACCAATCTTCAATACTCCAATTTACGACTTTTAGGGTTCTTTAAGTGACCCGGATTCATTGCTCTCGAGTGTATTTGATCTAGCAAACTAGTCAGTTTTGCACCTGTTATTATATGTAGTGATAGTTCATAGTTCATAGTAATATACTACTACATATGTATATAATAAATTCACATGTCTGTCTCATTTATAATTAACTACATATGTATTTATTATTATTAATAATAAATACATATGTAGTTAATTATAAATGCTTCCAATTTCCTTATATATATATGACGTTCTAGTCATTTTTATACCTAGTAATTTTTCCTGACAGATCGGCGCACAGTGTCGTGAGTTCATAGTAGAATTTATCATAATTCTATTTTTCAGTATTTTTTTTTATAAATTTAATACATCACTTGTGAAAAAGGCTCTAAAGTGGGGTCTTATCTGTTTTTTATTGATATTTCCTGATCCTGATGGTTGAGATTAAGGGATCTGAAGTTAATGAAGTTACGTAGAGTTAATTTGGCGACCATGGTTGTGGAGCAAATAAATCATGTAAATGTCTTTTACAAAGCATTGCTCAAACGCTTATAGAACTAAGGTTTATTAAAGCCATTTTTTCTTTTTTAGCGGACCACATGATATTGAAAATTTCCCAATACAAATTATTTATGAACTTGACTAACATCAGAATAAGTATTAAAGATATAAGCCCAGGACATAATGGATAGGTAGATAGTTATGTCCCTATTAAAATCCCTGCAAATATAATTACTCTCAGTTATAGTAACAATTAAGAACTAGTATTTACAGTTAAAACATTTTAACTAACTGCAGATTCCATAATGGATATAAGCGGGTTAACTACAAACCTTATTTGTGTTGGAAGAACACTCATGTTTCATCCCCTAACGGGATTTCATCAAAGTGAGTGCGTAATTAAATCGTAAAACTACGATAGTTTAGTAAAATAACTGCTGGCTATTGCAAATGATCTAGCTCAACTGGCAGTTAGGTAATTTACAACTGCTAAAGCAAAAGTAATTTTTGGCAACTTACTTGGACGGTAAAGGGTGTATAAAGTGTTGTATAAACTCGCTCTTCACCTCTAGAAGGATGTGGAACTCGGAGGAGTTTGGAGACCAGTCCGCAAAGTGCGCCAACCTCTGTAAATAAAAATATGGTTATAATATATTAACCATATCGTTTTCTCATGGACGCCGTTCTCAGAACTGGATCAAATTGGCCCACACCAACCAATATTACAGTTAAAGAACACACACACAATTATAACATTAGGTAGGTATACAAGTGTATACCAGATTCTTACAAACCACACAGTTTGTAAAGCTTCGGTAGTGTCATCGTTTCAATACGTATTTATGAACCTCCCTGTAAAATGTTCTGAATAAATGATTTTAATTTATTTATTTATTTATCTTTAAACCGGAATGTTACGTGTACCTACTGGTAGAACAAATCACTAGTAGTCAGCGCACTATGAGAGAATCTTAGGCCCGTATTATGAAAGCTTGCTCAGCCTTAAATTTATGCTTGAGTGACGTTTAGGCCATAGAGAAGCGTTGCTCAAGTATAGATCGATGACTGAGCAAGCAATCATAATACGGGCCATAGTGTCAGAACTACCCGATACCATAAGAATAGACAAAAACATTATTTATTCTTATGCCTGAATAAATAATCTTTTTGATACCCAAAAGGCTGGAAAATACCGCAAAGCTTTGAAGCTCTTGCATTTCATCATGTAATAAATTAATTAAATTACTACGAATCTAAGGTTGAGATATGAAATCCAGCGTCTGTGTTTGAAATCAAATTTTGAGAAAATACTTGTAAAGAAATATTTGAGCCAAAACTTGCTAAAATTTTCAAGTGCCGTCTCCTTTTAGTTTGGGATTCTCGTAGTTCTCTGAACCAAATTGTATGTATCAAGATCTCTTGTCACTGACCTCAAAAAAATTGTCAAAATCCTGATCACAGATGACATCGTCCCTGTCGTGGTCCAGAAGCTCGGTGAAGAAAAGCGTCAGTTTGTCAGTCTGCACGGTACTCAGGGTAGCTAGAGGATGCTCATCCTCTAGGTCTAGGCACTCCAGGTCTTCGCTGCAACGGTTCACCCATGTGGCTGCGGATTGACAAACATACTAATTAACATTTAATATTCGCGGTTGAAGGTCGTAGCTCGTTAGAGCCATTCGGCACTCGACCCGCACTAACTCTAATTTTAAGTAGGAAACTAAGATTTGCACGGATATCTCGCATTGGAGGTCTGGTGCATTATCAGCCTTAACTGGCTCTAACCAGCTCCTTGAAGTATCGGAGCAGGCACCACCTCGTACGGACGCCGCGGCATCGATGGTTGGACACCACCTGTTCAACCAGTGAACCTCGCGTGGTTCAGGGATGATCGCTGCGTGGTTGACCAGTGAAGCTTGATTTCGTCATAGCGTGATAGCATTTTTGTCGTTCATTGACAGTTGGCAATGCGCTATCAACGCAAGGCAAGATTGCAAGCAGCGAGTTATCACCGCGTGTTAGCAGCTTATCACCACTCGCTTAGAAAAGTTTTCGAGAGAGGCGAACCCGAGTACACATATACACAATAATAACCGCACGAGGAGAGGTGTTGCGGGTCGGGTGCCGGGTGGCTCTAATGACCTTTAGCCTAAAATGGAGTGTTGATGGGAGACCATACACTTGATGGTCCAACGACAGACGTCAGTCGATAAATACTATTATGTATTACTAGTTGCGCCCTGCTGCTTCGCATGCGTTTTTCTTATGGAAATGTTTGAAGGTGATTTTTATCCCACGGGAACTGATTTATGAGATAAAAAGCCCATGTTTGATTCCAGGATTATAATTACCTGTATACAAAATTTCAGCCTGATCCGTTCAGTAGTTTTGGCGTGAAGAGGTAACAAACATCCATCCATCCATACAAACTTTCGCATTTATAATATTAGTGTGATGTGATACCAATGACGTATGTTGTTTAAATGGATCAACCAGTTTACTAGACCAGTTTATTTTACCCGCTACATACAGTTTTTTTCAGCTTATGTCTATGTCGTCTCTCTTTTTGTAGAGAGATTTAGATGTCCACGTTTCAGGAGTCTTAACCTTAACTACGTAAATTTGCAGTGCCTACATTGCATGGTGTTCGTCTAAAAGACCATTCAAAGAAACACTCTAGCTAAAGTAGGTAATAATAGAAAAACCCGACGAGACGAGAAAACAGAAAACACCAATTTAAAATATTTCTGAAATACAAGATTGGCAACTTTTCAACAGTTTATTACTGCAATATCTTTATGCAGCGGGGCTTAGCTATCATAAATGTAGGTTTAATTCCACAAAAGAAAATTTCATATCTTTCAATGTTATTCTATTGACATGCTGCGCGAACGCTTGCTGTAACACGTTTCATGACGCCCCGTAAGGCTGGTCAAAGGATAATAATCGTCGCATTGCGTCATAATAACAAAGGCAAGTACCTACCTACCTACTGTAAAACTCTAGGTGTTTTGTGATAACATAATGGCGACGGGGGTTCCTTGCTACTTAATAAGTAACATTATTCCCGCCCTACAGGTTGAACCTTCGAAGCTTAATTTATCGTTGTGAGTTTCGAGGACAAAATCGGAAGTCACTTCATACACTTTATTAATTTTTACTTTATTTTAGGAGTTGCTTCTACACATTATTGTGCTAATTTAGTAGGTGATTTAAGATTAACTGGTATAACAGTAATTAAAATGTAAGGTTACTTACAAAGATTTATAAGCCCTGTTTCAGTAGATACAAAAGCAAGAAATAGTCTTTGCAAAGGATTTCTCCCATCTTAATCCATTTAATGTGACTGACTTAAATTCCACTTTATTAACTCTCAACAAATTAGAAATTCGATTGACCCACTTAAAAAAGTAATATTTTTCATAATTAACTAAAGATTTTCTCACTTTTACAATTAAAAAGTTAGCCGGTACAAAAGGCCTTTACGAAATTGGCAATGGGATGTTTTAATGAAGGTTTTTTTACATTTTCACGTATTTTCTGGAATTTTATCTAAGTACTCCTCTAAATAAAATTAAAGAACGTGATCAAATACCATTTTTATAAATTATCAAAAGAGTCCAATAAATAACAATCACAATGGCATCTCCAATTGAAAGCTCGGATCTGAAATATCATAGAGGAATGAAATGCCTGTGCTTCTGATTGGAATTCTATCAGAGATTTTCTGCACATTCAATAGAGCGTGTAGGTTCTACGTCGAATAGCTCTTTCTACATTGAATTGAATGGGATGCTACTCGTAGGTATAAAACTTATTTTTTGTGAGTTTGCTTAAGAATTAATTTTACAAAAATGATGTGAGTATTAGGTAAGGTTGAACTGGTTAATTTATTCGTTTTATTTGAAACCCGTTGGTGCGCGGGGGCCTTATGTTGGCCGAGCATTAGAAAATTATTTTTGTTTTGCTTTATTTGATAGACTGTAACAAGCCTAATCGAGTAAAGGCTGCCATTATATTGCTGATGGTTTCCCTAAAAATAAATAAATAAAAATAAATTAAAATAGTCATTGCTACGAGTACTTTTGCTCGCTAGCCGCTAGCTAGCTAGATTAGCACGCTTTGATTCTGCGATAAAAAAAAAGTCTTCGACGTAAAGAAAAGATACGTTATTCCATGTCAACAAAGATCTAATTATTGTTGCGTCGAAGTTTTTAGGTAAGTTGGATTTTATTTAATCCCTACACTATACTGGGATAAAAAGTAGGTCACCTCTAGGATGATTTCTTAGAAACTTACAATTCTACTTATACTACTATTGTAAATCACGTATTCCAAACGTCTTTTTTACAATTGAAATGGAAAGCAGTGACACGACGGAAATTTTATACAGTCTCCGAATGAAAATGTCTCTGTACCTCGCGCAACTATTTCAAAATTTTTTGCATTACGACACATCATAGGCAGTGTTGGCAGTAGAAGACCGTGGGCCGCGACCACGGTGATTATGTTCCGCCCAGACAACCAAACTAGACAACTGGTTGTCTGTGTAAAAAACATTTCGGCGAGGACAACCAATTATCTGGATGGAAATTTATTTCCATACTACTAGTTGTCTACACGTTCCCTACCATTTTATCTGCCATTTGAGCAGTAATGCCAATAGGTAACTACACATACTAGTTAGTTTCGTTTTCATTTTCGTGCAACGCAATTTTATTTAATTGCGCAAGCTACATAAGAGTTGGTTTTGCACGACATCCAAAACGAAACTTCGAGAACGATAGGTTTCTGTGTAAACAGTAGTGGGTACTCTTCAAATCTCAAAATAATTGTTAGCAGTTGGATAACTTTTTTCTGATTATTTGAAAAATCTTTGATAAATTACTCCAGGAAAAAGTCCATCGTGGAAAATAGAGTTGATTGAGACTACAACAACTTGCTCCTATGAAAATAACCTTATGGTTATTTTCTAGGCTGAATGTACATTTTTTATGCTGTATAAGGGCGTATATATACGTTTTGCACTTCCAAACAGACGGACGGTGTCTTACCAACTGTAAGGCAACTACTACTGCACCAGGAGACGACTGCCGACGCCTGCATTAGAGGGGCAACTTGCTATCCGTATATTTGAGACTTAATAATTTTGTTAATAATTTGATAATAATGAAGAACTTTAATTCCTCAATTTATTTACCGCATAGAAGATTACAATAAACTCTATTTTTTAATCATCTAAAAACTTATCTATTTATACCTTCGAAAAGTTTATCTTTTAGTTTTTCCTTACAAAAAAACCTTTTCACGACAAAATTAAAGGTGCCGCCCTCACAAGATCGTCAAATACCCCACCCGTATACATACTTCTTTTAGAGTGGATAGTTATTCAATATCGTCAGTTACCCGTAGGTAGAATACACCCCTGTCAGCCCCTATCAATATGTACTTCCTTCCAACCCTGTCCGGTAAACTTTCGTTCGTAAATTCCAGGACATTACTCAACGTAATGACGAGGCGGGCAATAACCGTGTTGTTTTATTTCTTCAATTTGTTTTACCCACCAAAAAATTAACATTATTCTGCTTTAATGGTAACATTCAAGCAAAAAAAAGGACTGTCTGTCTTTCTGCAGAATGTGATTTACTTATACCATAGCTGAAGCTGATTCATCTAATTTATATAAAAAGAAACTTAAAAACTATATTTCACAAGACTTTTCTGAATTTAAAAACGTACAATACAAAACACATTAAAATATACTAAATTCAAATCATTTTTAAATCTTCCAAATATCTACAACATTTTGCCTACTAACATAAATAACTAATCATATTTTCCAAATCATACTAACCTTACTCTCAAAGCGATTGATAAATCGATACGTAATAGAACCGCCCGCGAGCAACTGCTATTGTTAAACTTTCATTGTTTTAGTTAAACTGACGTACCAATAAACCGATCTACCCTCTTTTACATAACTATTGCTGTACGCAAAGTGAATCTGGAATTTTTCCATGTAAAGTTAGGATTTAACTGTTTCAACTAATTTAACTTAAGTTCTAAGCAACACGAAAAAAAAACACTTAATAATATATCTATAAGTACCTATTACTTATAGATATATTATTAAGTGTTTTTTTTTCGTGTTGCTTAGAACTTAAGTACCAATAAAAACATCACCGTTTTAGTTACATAAGTCCGCTCTGCATGATTAATTATGATAATACTGTATTTCTCTTCAAGTGAATGTATATTCTTTTGAGAAATAAATTTCTAAAACCGTAACCATAGGGTGTAGAAGCTTGTACGGTAACCATACAAAGAGGGTTAGTATAGATAGTAATAATGCTGGATAATTTACCTCAAGCTTGTGTTATGGATAACTGATATACATAATACATTATTGATATGGCTCAATTGTACTGTAGGTTGTTTGCAAGAGTCTGCAGATAGCTCAATTGCTTGAATTGTAAATACTAGTTCTGATTTGTTTCTTATTTGATTATAATTTTCTTTATACTACATGGATACATTTTTTTTATCATGCATTGAAATATCCCAGAGCACCCTGAAAAAATATCCGCAGGCAAATCGTATTTGAATTGTTCCGCGCACGCCGATTCCCGCTGATACTGCCCTGAGATAGGACGAGAACCCGCAACCTTCTACCTCGCAGGCGGACCCTCGCTCGCTGCGCTACCGAGGTCGTCAAGATAAATAAGTTTAAACTATAGTCATCCTTTTGAAACGATGGTTATTAACATGAAAAATATTTTAACTGGATTTTTGCCATGCTTTGTGTTTTTATTCTGTGAGTTAAGTCTTTGTATCTTACAATCTCTTTTGGCTCTGCAGTTCACTGGCACTCCAAAACTCACTCACAATTTCGGTTTAGCTTTTTATTCCGCTGGATGAGTCGGAGCCTTTGGAAGCTTAACTTTTCGATGGATGAATAAATTCTGATTGCACTGCCGGCTATTGCTTTCCGGGATTGCGGATCTCTGAACGAGTCAACTCTTTGGCATAACCATCCGTGTAATGTAGTGTTACTGAATAAATGACGTTGCCAATACCTATAGAACACAGGCTTGTTGTGTTTGATACAAAGTAAATTTGTCTCGAAAAAAGCATGTGTCAACTCGCTACCGTTCTATTTTTCAAAATAATAATAATATTGTTATTAATTTTGATTATTGTAAATTTGGAACAGCTGTGTGGTGGCGGTTTAGAATTTGCACAACCCCAACCCTTCCCGCGGGTGTCGTAAAAAGCGACTAAGGGATCCACTAGGGGGCGGGCAGCACCTCCTGTAGAACAATTCCATCACCCGAACTGCGATCCCCAACCCTCATGCCCAGGGTGTGGATTATGGGCATTACCCTCTATGAGATAAAATCCAATAAGACGCTTATCAGGGGGAGGCCTGCGTCCACCAGTGGACTAATACAGGCTGTTGAAGAAGTTTGACACACTGTTTTCCGCATGGACAACAGAAAAATCAAACACGAACTAGAATATAACAGCACTAGACATTTACTCGCGAGTAATATGTTGAATTCAACATATAAGATAGCAGCTGAATTAACCTACCTACCCTGAGCTGATGTAATTCTGGAACTCACTAAGTAACTATGTATTGATAAAAGAGAAACACCTTGCTAAGTGCTTCTAGTAAGCAGGTACCTATGTACATAGTTCTAAAACTATGAACGTTTATCTTTGCATATCTAATTGCAGGATGGGAAATAATCTCCCTGATTCTACTCTCCGTTGGGCCAAAAAAATCACAGAGTGGATCCCAATGCCTGTAAAGAGATCTAGAGGTCGCCCAAAGAAGAGATGGCAAGACATATTTACGAAGGGAGCTGGTCCTAACTGGATGACAATGGCCAGAGATAGGAAAATGTGGAAGGAACTGGGGGAGGCACACGACAAAAATGGCGACTAATTACTTAAATAAATGTTTGAAAATAGATGTACATAAGTAGATAAATAAGAAGAAGAAATAAAGGCTATTTTTATTTCATTTTATTTTATTTATCTAATTGCAAAAGTAACAGCTAGTTATATCAAAACCTCATTGCTAGAAACTTCTTTTTTATGGGTGCTCCAAATGGGAATAAAATAGGTGCTTTAAATTTAGGTAGTGCTTAAAATTGGTGACCTAAATGTAATTCCAAATGGTATTGCACGTAAACTTACTGGTTATAATAAATCGGAAAAGTATTGAACGCATCCTTTGTATTTGTTCATTCAATGATTGCACGCAACATAAGTTAACCATTTTGAGTAGAAACCTCTTAAAAAAAACTTAAAAAAAAAACATGCGGCCGAATAGAAAACCTTCTGCTTATATTGAAGTCAGTTTAAAATAGAAACTGTTCTACTCACAGAAATTGAATATGGAATCAAGCATTTTCGTTCACGCCTCTCGCAGTATTATTTGCGTCTATCGTCGCGATTTATATTTATGGACTCGGTTATTTACTGCAAATTTTCTCAGATAAAGTAGCTTCTACATCAGAGTGGACTTTAAAATAATATATTTTTCAACCCTTCTATGTTTTATTTTATTTTTCGGCCCAACCAATATTAATAATGGTATTAGATATACAATAGGTACTTCCTTACTAGAGTTTGACCGCGGCTTCGCACACGGTTACCTCTCTGCCAAACTCCATTAAGATACATTCAGCCGCTTAGGCGTTAAAAAGAAACAAACTTTCTTTCACATTTATATGAATTCACCAATCAAGATGCCACTAATAAAAACAACATAGATATTTGTGAAAGTTAAATCTGTTTTTAAATACTCAAATACCTAGAAATTTTACTCAATCTATGCTTATATTATAAAGAGGAAAGATTTGATTGTTTGTTTGTTTGTATTGAATAGGCTCCGAAGCTACTAAATCGAATTTAAAAAAAAAATTGTTTATTAAAAAGCTTACTTTTCAGGCAATGATATAGGCTATATTTTATACCGGAATTCCCACGGAAACGAGAACTACGCGCGTGAAACCACGAGGCGTTGCTAGTGTATATTTTCCTCGAGACATTTTGGCATATTTTCGTCTGTATACTTCTGTTTATATTGTTTCCTAAGATAATTATTTACTTACTCGTACCTTTCAGAAACATTCGCGGTAGTTTACAACTATTGTTCCAACAACCTTCTAAGTTTCAACAAAACATGTTGGACGTAGCCTTAACTCCAAGGTGTCAAGAAAACACCTTACGTCAAAACAAATAGGGGCTCGACCACAGGGCTCGACTGGTTAGAACATAATTAGTTTGGCAACTGTTTTCTTAGAACATGCAAGTGTGTTTATGATTCTCGTAGACGTGTTTGTACAGTCCAAGACGAGAAAAACAGAATATCTATGACGGAGGTGTGGAAAACGAATCAAGAAAATTTATCATCATCATCGGCATCAACCTACAGGTCTACTACCTTCTTCCGGTCCTTATCCCACGCTAGGTGGGGTCGGCACAACATGTATGTTTCTTCCACGCTGCTCTATCAGCCTATAAAATAATTTTATTTAAATATTCTAAGGACTCGACTTAACAAATTCATGGCCCAATACGCAGGTTCTCAACTCCGCCCTTGTGTAGCGAGACTGGCCAGAATGCGATAACAACGGCAATGTAGGTATAATATTCTCAAGAAAATTTCGGACAGACATTAATAATTTACAGAAAATTTGAACCTCAAAGATTCGCCACTAAGATTGCTTTGAGCAACTAGCTCTCCCAAGTAACGTTCAACGTTTGCATAGATTTCGTTTGCGAGGCACATATTAATATTTCATGAAAGCGCAAACGAATCGAAATGCTCGATATTGTTCGAGCAAAAGAAACATGGACGCAGTAACCCAGTCGAATATACACGTTTGATCATAAACAGCTGAACAACTGCTTATAACTTTAAAACTGCTGTGTTTAGAACCACTTTTATTTTGTAATGTTCCGATGAACTATTGTTGATGCAGCATACAGCATTTTATTAAATATAAATAAATAATGCTGGACAATCCACAGCATCATATAATCAAAAGCTAAGTAAAGCTTGTGTTATGGGTACTAGATGACGGATATACCTATTTAGTACAATACAAAACATAAATACTTATTTGGTAAAATCAGGAGGAATAAGCTAAAGAACAAGTAGTACCAGTCAGTACTGCCTTTTTGAACTTTTTGTAAACTGCCTTTTGTGTATTGTTCAGGTGTTTTTGAAACTGGGATGCTCAGTTACTTTCGCTTACGAATCCCTTGAGTTGGGTTCAGTAATATTTAAGCAAAGCGGCTTAAAATTGTATTCTGTTCTCAGAAAGAGACATCAGTGAGTCAGCACACAGGATTTGGTTTTCCGCTCCGATAAAAATGTATGTGAAAAAGCTTGTGTTTGTATTTTCGCTTGAATTATTGATTTAAGTTGTTTTGTTTTAATAGGAATTTTTTGCTGCTGAGTATAAGTACTTGTACTTATGTAAGTACAAACCAATTATATTATCTTTGTAGTATGATGATTTTGTCTGCAAAACTTCCAAATAAAATAAGAATTGGATTTAAAAAACCATTGGGACACAGCGTTAAATTAAAACTAGCCAATGGAACATTGAAGTCCTCTCAAACAAATAAAAAAAAATGTGGGACAATTCCCACAGCATTATCTAGCCCCAAGCTAAGCTGATCTTGTGTTATGGGTACTCCTAGATAATTGATATACAATACACTACATAAATAGATATTTATTATTCAAAGAAAATCATCCAGAACACTCTGAACAAATATCTGCAGATCGTGGAAACATTTGTCTCGAGGCAGGAATCGAACCCACAACCTTCTGCGTCGCAGGCGGACCTTCACCCACCGCGCCACAGAGGTCGTATTAGGTATGTATTTGGAAGATTGTATAATACCTCGACCTTAATAGCCTGTGTTGGTCCACAACTGGACGCAGGCCTTCCCGAAGAGATGGGGTGGTGCAAATTCTAAGCCAGCACCACACAGCAGTAATACCTACCAGCACCAAACTCTTTGTCACATAGATGTGTTAATTTTATCACTGGTGACTAATAGAAGGAATGAAATACGATACGTACTTACTTCCTAAAGCATACTAATACGGCTGACACGTAAAATCTACGCGCAATTAGAATTGGCTGGGACAGTTTCGAACTGAAACAAATGCGGTTGAAAAATATTCAACCGCATTTGTTTCTGTTCGAACTAATGTGACACGGTACCGTCCGATTTTGATTGCGCGAGGATTTTATCGATAAAGTAACGAGTCAACGAGAAACTTTACTGAGGGTAATGTTTACCTATTATAAGTAGCAGTATTTGTTTATATTTTATTACGAGCAAATAAAGCCAATGTCACTCCCTGAAAGCAAGCTTTCTAATGGTGAAAGAATATTTCTTTCAGTTCCAGTAGTTACGGAGACTATTCGAATACAAACAAACAAACAATTAAATCTTTCTTTTTTAAATATTT
Source organism: Eupithecia tripunctaria (assembly GCA_955876795.1). Taxonomy (NCBI): domain Eukaryota; kingdom Metazoa; phylum Arthropoda; class Insecta; order Lepidoptera; family Geometridae; genus Eupithecia; species Eupithecia tripunctaria. Next base: position 12,305,641 of record OY041619.1, on the reverse strand, counting down.
TTATAGATTCCAGGCATTCTGGATGTTTTTTTATGTAAAATTAATTATATTATGTATCTATTTAGTGTTACCCATAATACAAGCTTTGCTTAGCTTGGGGTTAGGTAAAGCTGTGTGAAGTGTAATTTTTTTTTGTTATTATTATTTCTGTCGGCAGCTTCACACGCGTTTTTTTTTCTATAAAAACGTTTCAAACTTAGATTGATAGATATTAAATTATTTATTGCACACTTATTGAAAGAACCAATACAATAGAACAGCTTAAAAACTAAGTGACAAGTGGCGGGTTATCGCTCAAGAGTGATCTCTACCAGACAACGTGGACGGATATGATCATTATTCTTACTATATTCATTACATATTTCTTATTTATCTATATATCTTTACTTTATCTCGAAGGAAAAAATATGGAATAAAACATAGCCTGTTTTATTCCAGGCTTTTTTTGTTATCAGCATTATCTTTTCTTTCAGCCAGTTTTGGCTAAATACCAAACAGTCGTTTTTAAAATAATATTTAGTGATTTGTAATATGAGTGTGATATGATGATACAGCCAGTACCGTCTCTTAAGCACGTTACAAACTTGATTTCTCGTTCAATATCGATTTATTCAGAACATTCAATTTCCAATAGCATCATTCCGCTCTGGAGAGCTCGGTATCGAGTACCGCTGTGAGCTCATAACAATGTTTGCAAAAAGGAAGACCTCCGATATTTCCTCTTTGAAATTCAACTGAAACGCCTCACTGAAGTTGCTAAGTAATTGGAATCAAAAACAAATTGATTTTTAGAAGGTACTAATAGTTTTTGCCCACGGCTTATTTCCCGTGGTAGGTTCTTGATTATATCATAAATAAATATCGATAATAAAATACTTACTTTCATATTTGTTTGTAGTAATTTATAACAAATTACTTGATGGATTACTTTACTTACTAATAGGTATAATAACAATAGACACTTCGCACAGCATCATTCACAATGTCTAAATAAATAAACTTGTTATATTTTATTTTTATTTATTTAAGTTAGTTGCGCCTTGCGGTCAATTTATATCCCACGGGAACTGATTTATGGGATTAAAAGCCTTTGTTTGATTCTAGTATTGTGATTATCTGTATGCAAATTTTCAGCCCGATCAGTTTGGTAGTTTTAGCGTGAAGAGGTAATAAATATCATCACTATTTATCAAGCTGTTTATATAGTAAAAATTTGACTTGTCTAAGTGCTTATTTTGTAAGTCTAAAGAAATAAACGATTCAACTCTGACTCTGACTCATCCATCCATACATTCATACAAAATTTCGCATTTATAATAATAGTGTGATTTATTTAAACCCAAGCTAAGCAGAGCATGTGTTATGGGTACTAGATAAATGATATACTTAACGTTGTACTTAGTATAGATAGTTTTTTACTATACTAAGGCCGTATACAGAAAGAAAGCTGGAAACTTTTAAGCGCTTACCGGCGCTTGACAGCGCTGGTCCGTTCTACACAAAGGAAGCTGGTTCTCGCAGTTGTTTATTAATCTTAGATGGCAGCGCCCAGCGCTGACCAGCGCGTGTTGAAGCTTGTCGGCATTTGTCGGCACCGTTCAGTGCTTATCGGCGCGCGTTCAAATATTGTCAAGCGCCGGTAAGCGCTTATAAGTTTCCAGGTTTCTTTCTGTATACGGACTAAGGCCTGTATTATGAAAGCTTGCTCAGCCATCGATCTATGCTTGAGCAACGCTTTTCTATGGCATAAACGTCACTCAAGCATAGCTCTATGACTGAGCAAGCTTTCATAATACGGGCCTTAGACTCCCGGTAGAAATATCTTTAGACCGTCAAGAATTTGTCCCGAACTGGAGTTAAACCCGTAAGTGGTTGCGGGTTCAGGACCATTGCGTGCTGCTCCACGGAGGGCGTCAATGGTTCTTATTAAATTTCGTTTAAAAACTTTTCTTTATTAAATAAAACCGGAAAACTACCAATTAGCAGATACTTGAACTATTCGTTCAGTTGATGTTATCTATAATATAAAAATGAATCGCTAAATGTGTTGGTAAGCGCATAACTCAATAACGCCTGGACCAGTATGGCCAATACTTTTTTTTAAATGTTCGTTGAAGTTCAAGGATGGTTGTTACGGCGAGAAAAATTATAATAATTGCCGGGAAAACCCCTATAAACGTTTCCATATGAACGTGTGCGAAGCCGCGGGGCACAGCTAGTTATAAATAAAATAATTACATTGAAAATTATGTTCTAATTGAAAGTATTTGCATTTTCCTCAAAGAGCACAAATAAAATTCACTTAAATAAGGGTAACAGAACTAACCTAGTTATATTTATACCTTTTTAGCACGAGTGACGCACTTACCTACTTAATGTAGACAAACAAGAATATTGGAGTCTTCAAATCTAGCGTACATAAGTTTCTTCTGGAAAAGGGTGCTCCATCTTAGGCTACATCTTCACTTTCTTGAAGTGAGTTGGTACAAGCGTTTGCTTGTCCATCATCAGTAAAAAAGGGTGGTATTGTGGTTTTCATCAAGATACCAAATTCATCACGAAAACTCTTGAAAAATCTTGATGTATAATGGATGTCAAATCCCACTCCAAAGTCTACTAACAGTGTCACGATCGTAGCGTACTCAAGAGAAATGGAGTCGATTTGACTATCCAGGATGTGGCTACTAGTTAGGGGCAAAAAAATAAAAAAACAAAAGCGGTACTTTGCTTGGAGTCAGAAAGTTGGCGGAAGCAAAAGCAGAATACTATTGCTATTGGTTATTGGTCTTGCTCTTGATCTCTCATTATCAAATTAAAGAAGAAAATAATTTTTAAAATATGGAAATGATAAGCTTGCTGATCGGTTAGGTTTATAGAAACTTTATTCTCAAAAGAATTACATAGGTATTCACTTATATGAGAACACAAAAGTTATACATAATACATATTACGTACAGCTCAACATTAAAGTATATTCTAAACAATTTTTTAACAAACATAGATGTGGGTAGTTTAACCTTAAATGACAAAAGAGAGTTGACATGGCATCGATACATTCTTCGGCACTGTTAATTTGACAATCTGAAATGTAATCTTACGTCTAACATCAGAAGGGTGAAATTTGTTCGTTCGTCAATCTCAACAAAGCCGTGTCCGAGTGGTAGCACCAAGGATTACGAAAAATAAACCAAGCAAATTTGCTGATCGGTTTGCCGACCCATCGCATTATTAGGAGTACTGCACACTAAATAGTGCACACGTGTTAACACTATAATATGTCCTGCCTGACCGAAATTCAGTTAGAAGGATATCATATCCAGAACCTGATACACAATGTGATATCGTCGAATCAGTTCCGAGCCATTAGCTGCTCGACATATGACGTGGATTCGTACAAACAAGGCTTGACCGAGCCGACATAAATAGCGGATCGATCGGACGCGGTCTCTAATTGGACACTCAATAATGCACGGCTTTGAGTGTCGCCCCCGATAAGAGATAAGATAAGATATCTGCACGCGTGATAAGATATCTTTATTAGTAGGTACGTTATGTGGAATTTCTATTAGTGCAAATGTTCTAAAACATTTTCAATAATGTGGCATGACATTGTATTCTGCGTGTTATCTTTGTATAATAAAACGCTCGCGGTTTCACTCGCGTAGATCCCGTTCCCGTGGGAATTTCGGGATAAAATATAGCTTACGTCACTCCCTAAAAAGTAAGCTTTTTAATGATGAAATATTTTTAATCTGTCTAGTAGATTCACAGACTATTTCAATACAAACAAACAATCAAATCATTCCTCTATATAATATTAGTATAGATGTAGAAGCTACCCAGAATAATCAGAATAGTCCATTTATTATTAACAATAGTTACTAGAACCTACAGGTACTATAATATAAAAAAATATAATTCTCTGCTAAGATAAGGGATAGATGGTACATAGATAGAAACAGTTGTGCAGGTGGAAATAAATTTCCGTCCAAATAACTGGTTGTCCCCGTGGAAAATTATTTCCACGCAGACAAAGCAAACAGTTGTCTAGTTTGGATGTCTGGAGGACAAGCCAACAATACACGAATCAACATCTAGCCCCTAACTTCGCAAAGCTAGTGATTTAATGCCACAATATGTTTTACAGCAGATGGAAGAACATCATTTAAAGGAGGCTCATGTTTTTTAGGTAACATGGTGGTAATTTAAACTTTTCAGTTAATTCTGCATATTGATTAATGTTATTCGCTTTATTTGTGATGTGGTCGCTTGATATAGGGAACCATTCATATTTACGACAACCAATTACACCTATTGTATATATATGTATATATCTTGGCAGTAAAAGAAAACCGCAATGAATACGTATGCCAATATAACAAAATAATGTAATTATAATGAGTAACAAAAATAATTGCCCACCAATAACCGCAATGAATAATGTAACTACTAAGTTATTTTTATTTTGAAGTGTCATTCGGTAGGTATAATTAACAAAACTCCGCCTGAAACACATTAAAGTGCTACAAAAAATACAACGCATCTAACACCTACCTTTGTATTCCAACTTTCAACAGTTTAGTTTTACGATCAAGGAAATGAGTCTTATCGAGCCTTCACAGAAACATTATGTAGGATTTCCAAAGCTTTGTAAAGTCGTTTTACAAATGTACAGTATTTAAGTTTGATACATTTTATAGCTTTTCGTCACAGAGTGTTACATGAAATAGACTTTGAACGCATGTACATAAAACTTATTTTCCTCGTTTTGCCATGGACTCAGTCCCTTCTCAGTCAAAGCCCTCTTCATCCATATTTCCAGAACTATCTTAAGTTCTTTGCGAGACATTGCTGATTATAGAAACACATGACTTGCTTCAGACTTCGGTAGATTTCGCAATGTATTTGATACTACTATCCGTATCCTTCTTGAACCTTCTAAACCTCCCTTCAGTTAAGAAAAGGCTATCATCGATCACTTTTTTTATTGGGGATGGCCGAGCTTTTGACCACCATCATCATCACTTAGAAAGTGAAAATCACTTACTCCAAACACGCACACTCCACCCCGTTGGCATCTCTTCTTAGTCTTGCCCCGGAGTCCCACCCCCTCCTCCCCCACCTCAGTTTTTTGCGGAGTCTGCCACCTCTTTAACATTTCTAGAAGTGACTATGACTACCACTTACTCCAAACACGCACGCTCCACCCCGTTGGCTTCTCTTCCTCGTCCTGCCTCGGAGTCGACACCCCCTCCTCGCCCACCTCAGTTTTTTGCGGAGTCTGCCACCTCTTTAACATTTCTAGAAGTGACTATGACTACCACTTACTCCAAACACGCACGCTCCACCCCGATGGCTTCTCTTCCTCGTCCTGCCTCGGAGTCGACACCCCCTCCTCGCCCACCTCAGTTTTTTGCAGAGTCTGCCACTTCTTTAATAGTTCTAGAAGTGACTATCACTACCACTTACTCCAAACACGCACGCTCCACCCCGATGGCTTCTCTTCCTCGTCCTGCCTCGGAGTCGACACCCCCTCCTCGCCCACCTCAGTTTTTTGCAGAGTCTGCCACTTCTTTAATAGTTCTAGAAGTGACTATCACTACCACTTACACCAAGCACGCACGCTCCACCCCGATGGCTTCTCTTCCTCGTCCTGCCTCGGAGTCGACACCCCCTCCTCGCCCACCTCAGTTTTTTGCAGAGTCTGCCACTTCTTTAATAGTTCTAGAAGTGACTATCACTACCACTTACTCCAAACACGCACGCTCCACCCCGATGGCTTCTCTTCCTCGTCCTGCCTCGGAGTCGACACCCCCTCCTCGCCCACCTCAGTTTTTTGCAGAGTCTGCCACTTCTTTAATAGTTCTAGAAGTGACTATCACTACCACTTACACCAAGCACGCACGCTCCACCCCGATGGCTACTCTTCCTCGTCCTGCCTCGGAGTCGACACCCCCTCCTCGCCCACCTCAGTTTTTTGCAGAGTCTGCCACTTCTTTAATAGTTCTAGAAGTGACTATCACTACCACTTACACCAAACACGCACGCTCCACCCCGATGGCTTCTCTTCCTCGTCCTGCCTCGGAGTCGACACCCCCTCCTCGCCCACCTCAGTTTTTTGCGGAGTCTGCCACCTCTTTAACAGTTCTAGAAGTGACTATTACTACCACTTACTCCAAACACGCACGCTCCACCCCGTTGGCTTCTCTTCCTCGTCCTGCCTCGGAGTCGACACCCCCTCCTCGCCCACCTCAGTTTTTTGCGGAGTCTGCCACCTCTTTAACAGTTCTAGAAGTGACTATTACTACCACTTACTCCAAACATGGACGCTCCACCCCGTTGGCTTCTCTTCCTCGTCCTGCCCTGGAGTCAGCATCCCCTCCTCCCCCGCCTCAGACTCCGGCAGAGTCCGCCACCTCTTCAAAAGTTCTTTCGTTCTGTCCTTCGTCTTGTCACATGCTTGTTTCCAGTTGGTAAAGTACTTCCGGGATACTTTTGGACTGGTTACAGTCGATGATTTTGAGTCTTGTCTGTAAAGATATAAAAGTTGATGATTATGTTTAGAAATATCATTTTTTTCTGAATAAAGTAGGATCGAAAGAAAGGAAGCAAATGATAACTGCTTAGAATTTCGATAAGTTTCTGAATGTCACTAAGGTATTCGTTATTTTGTGATAACCTACAAAGTAAATATTTATACGTTATCTAGAATTAAATATAACAAGTAATGTATTCAGTTCATGCATATCTAAACATACGAGTTTATATCTATCGATTGAAATAAAATAAAGAAGATGACTATCATGATTTAATTTAAAAAAGTATATTTTTAAAATTAAATCATGATAGTCGGAAACCTTATTTAATTCAAGTTTGAGATAGGTAATACTTGCCCCGACGTAGGGCCTTAAGTAGAATAATAATGAATTCAGGCCCTTCAACGGGTGTAGGTATAAATAAAAAGCAAACGGTAGGTCATTTCGGCTAAAGTCAACCAGCGTTTTACGTAAATATTCTGCGAATGGAGAAATGAATATTTGTTGGCTGCTCCCTGAAACTGCAGAGCAATTATGAAACTTTTAATAAGTAGGTATACCCAAGGCTGCTGCTAGCTGAGTGGTTCTGGCTTAGAATTTGCACAACCCCAATTCTTCCCGCGGGTGTCGTAAGAGGCGAGTAAGGGATATCCACCGGGGGGAGGGCAGCAGCGCCCCTGCAGAACAAATCTTCCAACAAACTGCGATCCCCAATCCGCATGCCAAAGTGGGGATTAAGGGCATTTACCCCATGAGTAAAATGCCAATAAGGCGTTTATCAGGGGGAGGCTTGCGTCCAGCAGTGGACAGATACAGGCTGTTGAGGTTGAGGACTGCAAAATTGCTTTACAATGGTATCATCGCAGTATTGTGCATAAATGAAAAAACTCAGAGTGCGTGCAGTGCTATTTTTACGGAGAGATTGATTAACTTCGGCTTTGAAACATTTGACACGCCTCCCCATCCGTAGCAAAGAGAATACAATACTTCGGCATCCGTAGTTTTGTTCTTCTAAGGTAAAATGTCTAATTGTGTCATTCGTCAAGAGATGATATCATTGTCAAAGTAAAGCGATTGATTATAGGAGAAAATGGGCCCTGTACATACATATTTTAAGGTTTTTATTATTATAGTCAGTAAACACACTCCGGGTTGTTTTAATACTTATTTTGATCTCTATTAAGAATTACAAGTTTCAGAACTTTTTTAAAAGGTTGGCAGTGATAATTCATGCTAAATTATTGCTAGTATAATAAAGACAGGTCGCAATATCAAGTCGTTTACGTTCTGATATTGTATACCTCGCGTAATAGCATCATTAAACTCCGGGCCGACCATTTTTTCCCGCCAAATGGCATGATAAATGGTCTTTTATATCAAAATATGTTGTGCTAGCTGCTATCCGCGGTTTCGCACGCGTTTTACAGGATGAAAATGAATTCCCTAGAATAGTTGTTTGATGAAAATAACTTTGCATTCTCACGTCGAAGGGGGAAAATCGGAATTCATTTTTTCAATTCCATCTTTCGCCACATCGTCACTTTCCAACAGTTTGAGATTGAGTTCTAACGAAGGTTGATTCGGTAAAACAGAACTTGTAGCAATTAATTAAAGTTAAGAGAGGTTTATAATTAGGAGCGATTGTCATCTTCCTACACTCAGAGATTTTAGCAAAAATTCAGAAATTAATTTCCTGGAAGAAATAGCTCTTAGAAATAAGGCCGCCCGTTGTACTTTTATTTAATTTAGATTCAAGATATTGTTTGTTCATATCTACAATAAAGTATCCAGTTAATTAAACGATCACCCTGATAGGGTTTTGTTATTCTATTTGTCATAAAAAATCAACATCTCTTTTCGAGTATTTTCAAAACGGACAACTGCAACAGTTTTATCTTAGTGTAATTTTTTTGTCTTATTGAAAGAGCTATCCAACGACGTATGACTCATCTTGATTGGACAAAGTACCAAAAAGGCCCAAAATACCTATTATCCTTTAAAAGAAAACACATAAATATTCGCAAAACGAACAACACAACCAAACTTTCTTGCAAGAAATGGTTGCCAGCTGACTTCAAACAGTGAAATATAGAACCAGTGACAGCATTAATGTTTGATATTAAGGTGGCCACGAACGTCTTCCAAATCTCAGCGGCCGGCCCATGCGGATTTGTTGTTGTTTCACGTCGAATGAAATGGGGCGCGCTATGATGAGTGAGAAAGCGCATCTAACCATCAAATACAAAGCTGTGGATGTGTGTGTGTGTGAGTGTGTGCGCTCGTGCCCAATGACGGCACAGAATAGGTTCTAATTAGTACGTAGTCGGTTGATGCAATCATTTATAAAATAGGTAGGTACCTATTATAGAATAGGCAAGTATACTGGTCTAGCAACTACTAACTTTATTGTTGTGACATGTTTGAGACTTTTTGGCGGAAACTTGATGAGTAGGTATAGGTACCTAACCTATACCTACTCATCAAGCTTCCGCCAAGTTAAAAAGCACTCGTTAGGTAGGTAGGTCTAGGTAAGGTACCTACCTAACGTGTGCTTTTTATGTTATGAACAATATTCCAATTGTTTTTTTCATGTATTTTATACTTACCTAGGTACTTAGTTCCCACTCCCACCTACCACTACGGATCAAATCAATCAAGTGTAGGAAGGTAGAGATAAACCAGATGGGGCGTGCATTTTTACAAAAGTTTATCCGTAGGTACTACATACTAAATAAAGGTACCTAACCACCCTTACTACCCAGTGTTTTTGGTTCTTTTGGTTTTTTCCCTTCTGGCTGAAATTTTGCATACAGGTAATTCTAACTTCAACGCGTGCGAAGCCGCGGGGAGCAGCATAAATAAAAATGCATCGCCGAACGACTGCACCAAATTGGATAATTCTTTTTGTTTTATAATATATACTGCTAGATAATCTCGTGTGGATTGTCCAGCATTATTTATTTATGTGTTCGTTATTGTTAGGACAAGGTTTGTAAAGAAGAAAAGTTAAAAAAAAAATATATATTTTTAATCTCAAAGTGAGTGAACTAGGGCAGAACGAAGTTCGCCGGCCCAGCTAATTACCGGAGGCGGGCAGCAGCGCCTTCTGCCGAACAATTCTGTCACCAAACTGCGATCCCCAAACCGCATGCCCAGCTTGGGGATTATGGGCATTACTCTCCATGAGATAACAGCCAATAAAGGTGCTTATCAGGGGGAGACCTGCGTCTGTGGACCAATATAGGCTGTTGAGGTAATAATTCACTATAGTTTGACCGAAACTCCTGTACCGCGCCTGAGGTATGCGCGCGGCGAGACGGGGGGGAAAGTCGTAAGACGCACACGAGATAAATATCCAAAGAGCGCGCATCTCGTGATATCAAGACCATCATTTTTAAAGTGGCCGAAAGAAAGCTCTCAGCACTCTTGCTCTTTTTTTCCCCGGCCCCCACCTCGCCGCACTTTCCTAAGGAGCGGTGCAACAGTTTCGGTCGGACTGTAACGTAGCACACTGCTACTTCTCACTCTGTCTTCTTTTATTGACATAACTCAGAGTGAGAAGTAACGCTGCTTAGCAGCTGTCAACATTATTTTCCATAACGTTTTGCGAAAGACTGCAGGCATATGCTGGACGCGGCAAGCTGAAGATAGGGTGCTATGGCGCTCATTAGGGTAGGCCCAGGGCCGGATTTACCATGCTGAAAAAGCTAAAGCTTAGGGCGGCGAAACTAGGGGGGCGGCAAAATTGACCCCAAAAAAAATTAAGGTTGCGGACACGAGGTGGGGTGGCGGCGGCGGCAGTAGCCGCTTTCCCTACTCTTGCCGCCTTGGGAGGGCCTGCTGCTGCCGCTTCGACTGCCTTCGTGTCCGTTCGTTAGGTAATTAATATACATTATAATAGTATACTAAAAATTGGTAAGTAGGAAAAATTACTAAACATTATAATTATTTAGAATATGGTATTATTTATATAAAAAAAACAATAGATATTGTGTTTTTTATTGAAGTTTCAATTTGAAAATAGAAATTAATAATTTAAGTACGTATTAGACATGTGCACCGTTGCTCATTTCACCGGCGGCGGCGGCGCCCGGCATAGAATTGATTGGCGAGGGCGGTGTCATCAGCGTAATCGGCGCGTATGTGAAAATAAGTAAAAGACGCCTAAATCCTTACTGAACTTTTAATTAACCACTCATATCAACAGTGGCGAATTGTCCACAGGCAGGAGTAGCAAAAGCTACGGGCCAAAATAATAAAACTTTATAACATTTTATGTTCTAAAATTAATGCAGATACTCATTGCTATTTAAGCAGTCCTAAATCTTTCAAAGACATCTTCACAAAGCACCTTTAGCATCATCCAGCGCAAGTCGACTTGTGTTTCATTTGACGCACCATTGTACATTTTTGGATGCACCTGGAATGTTTTTAGTTGGTAGCTCTGCGCCAAAGACAGATTTTAATAAGTTTAGCCTTTACAATAAATCTTACAAAACTTTTATTATTACTTTATTTCTAGAGCTGCTACCATTCTTGTCTTAGAAGCGAGTAAAAAGTTTTTTAATACAAAAGAATTAACAAAATCTCACTCAATTTTTATTCAAGGGAGGATCTAAAATCGACAAGTAATGTAAATTACGTATAAAAGGACGCGCCAACAAAGTGAATTTTAGGTTAAGTATGGGCGGTTTATTTACGTTTATGCCTCATTCAAAATGGACATGGTATAGGTAAAAAACACGTAAATTTTGCGATAGCATTTGGTTCCGCCTTTTGCCTCAAATTCGATCAAATTTCAGTTCTTTCTTACTACTTCATCGAGTCGAAGGCCAAAACAGCAGCCATGAAGCTAGGGATCCTAAATAAGGTTAAGCGATACTTCACACCGGGACAGCTTCTATCCCTTTATCAAGCACAGGTCCGGTCTGGTTTGGAGTATTGCTGCCATGTTTGGGACGGCTCGGCCAAGTACCAGCTTGCAGCCTTAGACTCGATCGAACGAAGAGCTTTCAGACTCATTGACGAGCAGTACCTTGCAGAGACTAAGGTTCAAAGTCTCGACCACCGCCGCAAGGTTGCTTGTCTCTCGATCTTTTATAGGATACATTTTGGAGAATGCTCACTTGAACTACATGACCTGATCCCACCATCCCCTTTCCACTCCAGGACAAGCAGACGCACAGCGCAATACCATCCATACTTGGACGTAAACTCCACTCGCACTAAGCGGTTTTCCTCCACCTTTATTATTCGCACCGCATAGGAATGGAACTCGCTCCCTGCCTCTGTTTTTCCGGCCAATTACAACCTGGGTCTCTTCAAGACAAGGGTGAATAGGTATCTTCTAGACCTTCGTGATACACCGTCGGCCGCATCTTCGTTTTCCATCAGGTGAGATCGCGGTCAAACAAAGGTCTATTTACCGTAAAAAAAAAGGTTTAAAGTAACTTTGCACAAACTTTGCTTCTACATGATTCACTTGTTAACTTCAAAATATTCGGACATAAACGGTTGTAACGTTTGATCGCGTTGACATAGAAGTTTTATTTATATCACGGCTCCCAGAAGTTATAGACTTGAGTTTTTTGAGACCAAGTACGAGCAACTTTTGGATATTTTGACGTTGACAGGACCAGTATCTGGCCTTACCTAACCTACTTATCTTCCTTAGCCCACCACACCTTATAAGTAGTGTAGTAAAAACAAACCTTTGCTTTGCTTTTCTTAACTTAAAATTAAACCCAAAAAGTTGTAAAAATAATGCAAAAACAATATTTTTTCCTAAAATAATTGATTTTGTTTCAAAAAACTTCAAACCGAATCCGGTTTGAATTATATAGTTTTTTCATTAATCCCATAGTCGTAACTGGACGAAATTAAAATAGGACCACAATCAAATAAAAAAGAACATGAAAATCGGACCACCCAGTCAAAATTATAATAATAATAATGTTGGACAATTCACACAACATTAACCAGCCCCAAGCTAAGCAGAGCTTGTGTTATGGGTACTAGATAACTGATATACGTAATACAATACACTACATAGATATATATTTTTTTTGTACATAGAAAACATCCAGAACGCCCTGAACAAATATTTGCAGATCGTACAAATATTTGTCCCGAGGCGGGAATCGAACCCGCAACCTCCTGCGTAGCAGGCGGACCTTCGCCCACCGCGCCACAGACTGTCTTACTGACGTACACAGAAGTTGGTAGGAGCGGCAAAAAATTTAAAGCTTTGGGGCGGCAAATGTGTAAATCCAGCACTGGGTAGGCCTATGTCCATAGGTGGACTAATATAGGCTGATGATGATGATGATAATTTATCGTTAGAGGAACACTAGAAATACGCCCTCAGTCAAAATTTATAATGCCTAACCATTGATTTAAAAAGGGCGCGTTTTTAATAAATTATTGTGCCTAACTATCACGATTCATAAAATGCAGCCCGCTGATAGACAGGAGGCTTAGTAATAGGTACAAGTTTGAGACCCTTACGCGTACAAAACCCTAACAATATCATCAGCCCAGAACTGATCTTCCTTCGTTCTATGCTATCCGTCTTCATTGATACTTTTTGGATAGGTATCCTCGCATCAATTTTATAAGCCTCTTGTTATTACGTCCGTTGCCATGGGGATCATAGAGATAAATTATTAGTAACTAGCTTTTACCCCCGGCTTCCCACGCTCTATTCAAGTAGCCTAAGTCCGTTCCCGGGATACTGATACTGCCAAATTTCATCAAGATTCGTTCAGCCGGGAACAAAATGTCCATCCTATGTCCGTCTACTGGTTCTAAGCTAGGTACCCCTCCACCAATTTTCAGCCAAATCGGTTCAGCCGTTCTTGAGTTATAAATAGGTAGTGTAACTAACACGACTTTCTTTTATATAAATAGATAAAGATAGATCAGTGAAATTATCATGAGAAGAGGATGTTTTAGATACTACCTACTTTTTATGTTTCAAACTTTAGACAGTAAAGAAAAAATTATTAAACTTCGATCAGACTTGGCGAAGATGTCACCCAAAATGTAGTTTTTCTGAAGTAGGTAGGTAGGTACCTATTTGGTTGTTTTTTAAGCTTGACGGGATAAATACTAATCCTTCGATTGTAAAACTTTTATGTGATCAATTCAGAACCATTTTCTATAAAACAGTAAAATAATTCGGTCCATAATCCATAGTAGGTTAGATAGGTAGCTTAGCCTACTTACTGGATGGGTCCATTTTTGCTGGTCATTTGCAAGTATGTTCGTAGTTTACCAAGTCAAAGGCAAAATCCAAATCCAATACACAGGCCAAGTCGTAAGTTTTCTAAATAGAAATAATAGGTACCTACCTAGGTATCTCGTTTGATTACGTCTAAATAAGGCAAAATACTAATACGTGTAGCAGAAATAAATAACTAGCACCAAAGATATTTATATCTATGACTAGCACAGAATAGCCGACGACGCCCGACCGACTACGAAAAGATTCGTCGTCGCCGCGTCGTCGGTCGTCGTCATCGCATCGTGTCGGCTATTCGGCGATGTTCGCCTTTTTTCGGAATTTCGCCCCCTGCGCGCCGCATCGCCCCCCGCGTGCGAGCGAGCGGTTGCAGAAACTAGAAGGAATTTCACCAATTTTTGATAGTTTTTCGTACTTCCCGATTCATTTTGAAGAAACGACTGATTTTAGAAATATTTTTGATTATTTCTAATTGTGAATATATTTAGGATGTCTGCAGCGTGACAGATTTTCGAATAAAGGTGTCTATCATGCATAAAAAATAGCTTGAAAATGACTCGATTTGGTGGTCAAAATATGGCAAATTAGTTTCGCTCTCATTTAAAGATCATAATGTTTTTTAAAAAACGAAAAAACTACAGACATGGCTATTTGTCATCCGATTACGTATGAAAAATTTCAATACGATCGGGGATGTAGTTTCCAAATGGAGCGGGAAGTACGTTTGTATGGGGGCTAAGGTATCCGTTCTGTCCTTAAGAGGCCGGGGAAGGGTGAATTGCCCATACAAACGCAATACCAAAATGATTTCTAATTCAACCATATTTGCAGTATACCATTGTATTATTTGTATTTGAATCGTATTTATCTAGGTCCCGCCGTTGTTTTTTTTTTCAAAATACTTACCTAAAACGAAATATAGACAATCGCATTTTGCACATTTTTATGCCAAAATAGACCAGTTTTCTTCCTATTTGATTCGTATTAAAAACAATAATATCTTACGCGTTCTTAACGGTCGAACATAGCTTATATTGTCTAGTTACAGAATAACAATACTATGTGAAGAATACAAAAAGTTTTCATTCATCATTTTTGGTATTACGGAACACAACCAAATTCATACCATTTTTGAACGGCTACTATTGCTATGGCGCACGCACGGGGCGGGATTACTTCGGTTGTGTGATCGCTCGGACAGGTACGCACGCCACGCACACACGCTAATGCAACGTGTATTTACACGGTGCGCCCGCCGCAGCCGCGCCGCTCAGCCCCGTGTGACGACCGACGTGACGACAACGAACGACGATCTCCGAGGTCGTTGTCGCAGGGACACCTTATTAGGTACTTACTATGGATGGACGTTAGAATAGAAGGAAGAGTACTTCTTATTTACTATTTTCTAAACTAAATCAAGTGTTGGGTAGGTACATGGTTTCAAAACGAGTTTGTATGAGGGCCTCATTCTATTTTGTGAGGTGGGACAATGTCATGCTTCAATCAAATGTCATGTCATCAATTTCTAACAGTAAGGCGTTTTGTTGGATGAGTAGGTGCATTGTTTTCACTATTCACGAAGACCTCGGCGGGCAAGCGAGGTTCCGCCGGAACGCAACGGGGTCGCAGGTTCGATTTGCGGCTCGGGACAAATTTCTCTATAGATCGGGTGATTTGTGTATTTTATATGTATAATAAAAAAGATATATAGAGTATAGTACAGTAGTAGGTATATAATTAGTTGGATTGGGATAGGAAGGTTAGTTAGGTGGTATAGTACCTACTCAGGTAATTGAGATGTTTTTATGTAGTGTTGGCGTACCTACCTACGTTTAGTTTTTAATAATAATAATACATGTGTTGTGGTTATGACTAAATGCAATGTTTCACATTTACCTACCTAGCTACTAGTTTAGTATTTACTTACCTATGTCGATGTCTATTAGAATTACTATAAGATGATAGGTAGGTAGATAAATTATATTTGTAGATAAGGTGCGTATTATAGTAAATTTTATAAACCTGTGTGTAAGTACCTAGTAAGGTAGTTGTAAAGGATCTACAATGACATTGTAGTCCGATCACTCATTCATTACATTACCTACTCAAACAAATAAATATTTTTACAAAACACCTAAAAAATACGTTAGTGACTGGCTGTTTTACTGCTTCAATCAAACTTACACAAATTGTAGGTATGCAGGTACAAGTACAAACATATTTACAACGAAAGTTTGTTGTGTTGTCATTCCAACAAAGCAGAACTTTTGTTGTAAGTTTCTATCTAGGTAAAATTTCTGCCTCTTTTTGACGTAAAGAAGTAACAAACATCTATCTATCTATCCAAACTTTGAATTATATTTTAATTTTTTGAAGTATAGGTAGGTAACTGCATACTACTACATAGGCATTTCCTGGTAGATTTCTTGAGATATAAGTACCTACGTACCTACCTATTAGGCCTTGTAGAAAAACTTGGAAAAAAAACGGATAAGCAAACTAGTAGGTAGATACTTCGGGCACGAATGTAGGAATTGTATGTTTTATAAAATCCAGTAGTTTGTTAAAAAAATCTAAGTAAATGTAGGTGTAGGTTATAATAAACATTTTCTGTGACGTCATCCTAGGTACGTACACATAAGGTGAACTTATGGTGCAAATCTTATTTTCGTCACTAATTGCAACCGCTCCGTGGCGAAGGCGGACCTTGCCTGCTTCAGACGCGAGAAGAACCGAGTTCAAATCTCCACGTCGCGTCGCGGCGTTATAATTATTTTTCTTTTCTAGTAACTTATTTGTCTTCGAGTCAACTCGAAAAATAATAACAACTAACAGTCTAAAGGTTTCTTCGTTGTTTCATTAATTTTAGTCATACCGAAGCGACTGAAATCAAAAATGTGTCAGTGTATTTTTTGATATGATTTGACCTTTTCTAAGTGTAGGTACATTTACATTTATTGTATTTATGATAATAAAGCATTTTTGATTTTTGAATTTTGATGTTTTTATGTATGAGATGGGGGACCTACCTTACCTAGGTTTAGGTAATTATACCTCTGTTGTAACTAAATGCAATGTTTCACATTTACCTACCTAGCTACCTACTAGTTTAGTATTTACTTACTTACCTATGTAGGTATCTATTAGAATTACTATAGGATGATAGGTAGGTTAATTATTTATATTTGTAGATAAAGTGCGTAGTAATAATAAATTGTAAAAACCATGCACCTACTCAGGTACCTGTGTGTAAGTAGGTAAGGTTGAGTTGTAAATGATCTACCTACCTACTATGATATTGTAATGTAATCAGATCACTCATTCATTACACAACAAATAAATATTCTCACAAAACTCCTAAAAAATAAGTACAGGGCATTTTATGCCTGCTTCAATCACACTTGCACAAATTATAGGTAGGTAGTTAGGTAAGTAGGTACAAACAAATTGATGGATATTTATAACGAAAGTTTGTTGTGTTGTAATTCCAGCAAAGCAGAACTTTTGTTGTAAGTTTCTATCTAGGCAAAATTTCTGCCTCTTTTTGACGTAAAGAAGTAATAAACATCTATCTATCTATCTGTCGAAACTTTTCCCCGTGTAGCGGACTGGGCATTGAATGCGTATATATATTACTATACATACTAACACCTTCATGGCCCATGACGCAGATGTCCCACCCACCACGTCTCGACCAAGAGATATTCACTGGTGGGCGGCCTGCAGAACAATTCTACCACCGAACTGCGATCAACCCAACCTGCATTCCCAGCGTGGGGATTATGGGCACTACCCCTGAGATAAAAACCAATAAGGCGCTAACCAATAAATACACATCCCTAAAGAAATAGGTAGCTACCGCCTTTAAATTGTTATCAGTGGCAGATGTATAGATAGATACCTAGCAACCTACATTTACTCACACACACACACACGCATAAGACGGCACGGCACTATGGTTGTGTGTTCCCTTCACGTATTGTAGTACCGCGTCCCGTGCCCCGCGCGCGCCTGCATCAGCTTACCTGAGATACCGATATTCGGAGCGGAGTTTTGTACGCGACTCGAATGGAATCTTTGCCCGGTGTTCTCCGGCCCCTTAACGTTTTTCGTTCTGATACACACTAGGCTAGAATCTAAAATAGACAAGGCAAACAGACGTCGCTGGTTGGCTATTTTTACCTAGGTTTGCTAGTATCCCAGATATGCCACGACATGCGGTAAAAGGTTAATGTAATTTTGTATACCTATTGGTGATATACCTACTGGCCAACTACGTAGGTATTATTCTATGTTGTTGTTGTAACGCATCGTTTTTTTGTTGAACTGTAATGTTGCATTACGATGATGAATTAATAAACTGTAACATCGTTTTATCAAACATCCGCCTTTGAGTAGTTTAACAATGTTTTGATATTTTTATTGCCCTCGCTAATCTATCAACTCGGTTTTCGTCAAGGTTTTCCTCATATAATGCAGATTATTAAAGCCATTATCAGTTGTAACCTTGTTATTATTAGTATTTTTTGTTACAAAATAAGGCTCAAAGGTTATTGTAAGAGTCAGGCTTCCCAGATAACCTTTAGGATAAATATTTAGCTTGAATTTTAATGTTTGTCTTATCGGTAGTTCACAGTTACAAGTTAATTGACTTCAGGAAAGTTGACATCTATAGATAACCTTTGACAAAAAAATAGCACAGAAGAACATAAACACATAACTTAGGTATAATCATTTTGTTTTTTGCAATTTACTATCGCTATTGATATTACGAATTTCGAGGAAACCACCGTCTGTTTATAAATAATAAACAGACGTTAATGCAGACGTTGGTTTCCTCCTACCTGGTATATACATATTTTATCATCATCAACAACATCAGCCTAATCGTGACGTCTTCTTTTTTAGTGTGTTTGGTTTTGCAATAGTTTCCTGGCCACAAGATAAAGGCGCAGTACCCTATTTTCTATATGGTATAATATTATAAAAAGGAAAGATTTGATTGTTTATTTGTATTGAATAGGATGCTTGAAAACTAAAGTTTTCAATCAGTGCGTCCTACCCGTCATGACCTACGGAGCTGAGACGTGGACACTCACGATAGGGCTGGTCCACCAGTTTAAAGTCGCTCAGCGAGCTATGGAAAGAGCTATGCTCGGAGTCTCTCTGAAGGATAGGATTCGTAACGAATACTTCGACAGAGAACCAAAGTTATCGACATAGCTCAAAGAATTAGCAAGCTGAAGTGGCAGTGGGCCGGCCATATTTCGCGAAGAACCGATAACCGCTGGGGTAAACGAGTTCTTGAGTGGAGACCGCGACTCGGCAAACGTAGTGTAGGACGCCCTTCGGCCAGGTGGGATGACGATCTGCGAAAGACTGCAGGCAGATGCTGGATGCGTCAAGCTGAAGACAGGGCGCCTTGGCGCTCATTAGGGGAGGCCTACATAGGCCTCCCCTAATGAGCCCCATAGCGCCAATGATTTTTTTATCAGTCCAGTAGTTTTGGATCCTATTCATTAAGGGGAGATAGTTCCTCAAAATTAGCCTACCAACTTAAGGCCCATACAGCAGTCAAAGTGGCGCCCCTAACTATTTTATCTTATTATTACTTAAAATTCAGCAAATTTTAAAAATCCAACGTTCAGTTTGTGGTATCTATTATAAGTTATTTATTAATGCCTCTTTAATAGTTTTATTTTGTAAAGCTTAGGCAGAGATACGAAGTTGCGCTTTTTGGCCACCAAACTCTATTTCCGCATCTCCTCCTAAACTATACGAGATAAAATTATTAAGGAGGTATTTAAAAATAGCTTATAATAGATACCACAAACTGAACGAAGGATTTTTAAAAATTCCTATGTCTATAGAGTCGAGTAAGAAGTTCTTTTTTTGACAAATGTAATTTTTTGGGCTAACCGTGCTCCTTTTTATGAAAAATGCTTTCAGACTCATTGACGAGCAGTACCTTGCAGAGACTAAGGTTCAAAGTCTCGACCACCGCCGCAAGGTTGCTTGTCTCTCGATCTTTTATAGGATACATTTTGGAGAATGCTCACTTGAACTACATGACCTGATCCCACCATCCCCCTTCCACTCCAGGACAAGCAGACGCACAGCGCAATACCATCCATACTTGCTGGACGTACCCTCCACTCGCACTAAGCGGTTTTCCTCCACCTTTATTATTCGCACCGCAAATGAATGGAACTCGCTCCCTGCCTCTGTTTTTCCGGTCAATTACAACCTGGGTCTCTTCAAGACAAGGGTGAATAGGTATCTTCTAGACCTTCGTGATACACCGTCGGCCGCATCTTCACTTTCCATCAGGTGAGATCGCGGTCAAACAAAGGTCTATTTACCGTAAAAAAAAACAAAAAAAAAAAACTAAAAAATTTTTTTTTTTCAAAATAAAATAGAAGGTTCCTTAGAACAAAACTTCTAACTACAAAAAAACGGTAGCTACCCTTAAGGGGCCAAAAAATTGCCCCACCCAGATTTACATTGGTCGGCTAGTTATATAGGTGATAGGGTACCTATATAGTTAAAAATATGGTTGGCAAATGAACAACCGCTCTTAAAGATGTAATAAATTAATAAGATTTTGTGCTATTAGGTTTAAACAACAAGTCTTTAGAAAAGCCCTTTTCATAGAACAACGAAAGGAATAGATTATAACAATGTCGCAAAGATCCTTCAACGCATAACGGATCAGGGTAAACTATTCATGCGATGCCGCGGGGACTGTGGGCTGAATACTGGATGGAAATGTGGAGATTACTCGGATTGAAAAGAAGGCTTTACGGGTGCATTTTGCTTGCATGTTTCATGTCGGGAAAAAGAAAAACGGGTATCGGTAACGTTGTACTCAAGCATTGTGATTACACAGTGTCTATGCTAAAGGTAGAAAGAAGAAATGGTTCGTTATACGTAACGTCTCATTTCGTAGCGAGTTTTATTCCAAACCAATTTCTATGTAATAATTTAATCATTCGAAACGAAGTAGAGTCAAACGGAGCGTAGCACCTCTTTGTTAAAGAAAATAAAGAGGTGCCACGTAGGAAGAAGATGAAAGGGTGCGACGTCGTAGATGCGCTACATCTAAATAGTACTACATTATGATTTTCGATAGATTGATTGATCAATTTGTTCTGTTATTTTTAAGTACTTGCGTATTTGGCATAGCGTAGATCCTATATGAGTTTTATCGGAAGACAAGCGGTATCTAGGTCGCTCAAAGGACCTTTTATCCGGTATATAAGTAAATGTATTGTTATTCTTTTTATTAGGAAATGGTTTTATTTTATTCGTTAATAATCGAGATACTTTTTATTTCTTCCGCTCCTGTACAAAAATTTATGTTATTGCCTTCTAGCCGAATTTCGGTCACGGCGGCCAGTCTCAACGAAGACTAGCAAGGTGCGTACATATTATAGTGCACAAGTGTGCGCGTGTACTCTCTATTCGCTAACTAGAGGGCACCTTGTATCATGTGTTGCTCATTTTGTAAGGCTATAGAAATAAACAAACGTCATTGATTCTGGTTTAAATATAGATAACGCTAAAATCCGATGATTGTTAATCACTGGAAGTGTAAAATGAGTAGAACAAATATAATTAAATGAAAGCTTATTGAATCAGAATGAAAGCAATCAAGCGTAAGTATTTGTCGTTCGAATTGAGTCAAGAATTTATTTATTGAGTCTATAGACTCTATGGTTGAGCTTTCAATATTACTTTGAATTATTTCCCCAGGCGGCAGAGATTAGCAAATAGTAGTTTTTATGGCACACGAGTTTACTACTAGTATAAAATTTATTATATATTTATTTATAGAAATTTACTTGAAATAACTTAACGATGAACGCCACTGTATATCAAACTGATATAACAGTTCGGATGGATCAATGTATTTATTTCTTCAAAATAAATCTACAATATTGATCGAGCGAAAGTTAGGCATAGATGCAGACATAAAGTGGAGTAACGTATAGGCTACATTTTATCACGCAAAAACGAGTATGATCCCGCTGACATTAGCTAGTTCCTCAACATAAGACTCAAGATCCTGTATCGGATATTGCTGCCACTGCTGGACGCAGGCCTCCTCCTGATAAACGCCTTACTGGAGTTTAACTCGGGGGGTAGTGCCCAAAATCCCCACGCTGGGCATGCGGATTGGGGATCGCAATTTGGTGGAAGATTTGTTCTGCAGGGGCCGCTGCTGCCCTCCCCCGATGGATATCCCTTAGTCGCCTTTTACGACACCCACGGGAAAAATTGGGGTAGTGCAAATTCTAAGCCAGCACCACACAGCTTTTAAGCCAGCACCACAAGCTAGTTCACCATACTCATAACTGTTTACAAAACTCTATTGTTGTGTTTAATCAAAATTACCATTATTTGGATATTCCCCGAATTATCTGTCGAAAATTGCCGGCAGTTATTTAAAATATCACATTCATGAGGGTATTGAAAACTCTGTTATTTCAGCCGAATATGTGATGAAAAGCGTGTTTCAACTACAGTCGGGACAAAAGGTTTCTGTTTCAATAGCGTTCATAGAATATCATCGGGTTTTTGTAAAGCGTTATTGGTTTTTGGAGTGGTGTTAGTCTGTCTGTTTAAGTATTTTAATACAGAATATTTCTAAGTTCTTCTCACAGGCCTTTTAGGCCTTTTATCTGCCTAGATGGTGGTCATTAAAAGACCATGTATCGTTTACCAAGACAGCTGACAAAAGATGATAATTAAAATCATCTATATTCCATCATAATTAAACTTAAAAAAATTAAAAAAAAACTTTACTAAATTTGCCTCAGAGACTTTAGTTATTCTTATTCTGTTACGAAATGAGCTAAAAAGAATCATACACGTCTCTCTCGTTATGGCGTCTATTTTATTATGTTTTTAATCTTTTATTATATTGGCACCTAAATATTCTATACATAACCCAAATGACAGTAGTTAGTTTGATGTTTATTCTTTCATATAAATTCAATTCCATGATACTAACTCTAAACATGAGCTACATTACAATAGAAGCAGAACCAAGACAACTAACCCAATCCAACTGGGGTTGTAGCTTATTGTCTTGTAGGCAACTGTAGGGCCAGATCAAACGGGCAATTGACCTTATGATATTGTTTGGTATGTTGACCTCCTATGTGACACATTCTAGAACAGGTCTATTCAAATTATATCCAAACACTTACACATCATTCGCGATATTAAATAAATATATAAAACGGATTACCTCTGTGGCGCGGTGGGCGAAGGTCCGCCTGCGACGCAGGAGGTTGCGGGTTTGATTCCCGCCTCGGCACAAATATTTGTACGATCTGCAGGTATTTGTTCAGGGCGTTCTGGATGTTTTCTATATATAATAAAAAAATATCTATCTATTTAGTGTATTGTATTATGTATATCAGTTATCTAGTACCCATAACACAAGCTCTGCTTAGCTAATAATGCTGTGTGAATAGTCCAGCATTATTTATTTATTACCGTTACTTGCAAATATAATACGGTAAACAAATTGTGGCTTGCCCCATACCTGCGCTGAAATTAAGAAAAATAAGTTGAGTATCAGCGTTGTAGTATAATATATTTCGTTTGTGTTATCAGCCAAATATATACCTACTTCAATGTTTGGTTTTCAGAACATACCCAGTGATGGCAAATTACACAAAAACCTACTTAAACCATACGACTTTAAAAATTCTTTATATGCGTATTACAGGCATACTAGCTGCGCCCCGCGGCTTCGCAACGCCTATCCCCCGGGAACTGATTTTTGGGATAAAAGTAATTCTATGTGTTATTCCAGGCGTAGAACTACCTGTATGCAGAATTTCAGCCCGATCCGTTTTGTGTGAAAGAGCAACAAATATACAAGCTTACAAACTTTCGCGTTTATAATATTATTAGGATAAAGAGTTTGAGAATAATTTTTATAAGTTCTATTCCAAAACGTTGCCTGCACGCACATTACCTGCCAATACACTGACGGTCTATAAATAAACAAAAGACAGTCATATTTCCATCAAAACTAAAATCCGTGGACGAAATCCACGGATTTTAGTTTCGATGGAGATATCAATTTCCTTTTTTCTAGAATTCGGCTAACGTCCCCGGAAGCGCTCTTTCGCAAATTATACACCTAAAGGCTTCCGTATATGATTCTAATCCAGGAAATTAAAATATATTCCATCACTGGGTATATTCCAGAGCTGGTTCATATCATTGCCATGGCATTCCAGCGCTGGATTCGATCGCTGAGCTGTAATAAACTGAATCGGCCTTACTAAACTCGTGTAAATTTGGTATTTACGATTACACTCTGAATCCTCGCTCAGTCATAGATCCCATGCACGATTAAAGTTATGTCAGAAAAGCGTTACTCAAGCATATATCAATTAATTAATTTATTTTGGTTTTCATATCAGATACGAGTAGTGTCACATTCAATAAATTATAATTCCAAAATTACATTCCAAATCCATTATCATCGATTCCAGATCAACGTCTGAGCAAGCTTTTATTATACGAATCTTAGTGGTTGCCAACATAAGTAGCCCGTCTGTGAATCCAGAATCCTAGCATTAATCATATCTTTCCGCAAAGTGGAACAAAGCGGACTCAAGATACTGCCTCTGTGATCTGCTCAATTATTTCCAATTCTGCGGTGAGACGGCCACAGTCTAGAATAGCTGGTTGGAACACTTACAATTTTCATTGCCCATGACACACACGATAGTCTTCAGTTCATAGTATCTGCGCTAATATTTTATAGGCTGAGCACGGTCTTTAGTGTTTAAATGGTTGTTGTTCATTGACTCCCTTCAGAGCTATAACTAGTTAGGTACTACGAAAACTTACACAAAAATTCGGTGTTTGCTACGCAGTTTTTCCATGAAATACTGACACTACTGCCTGACAGGCTGATCCGCTCGGCTAAGCCGCTGGAATTTCAATAGCATATAACTCGTTCTGAAATAAATTACTTTGAAAAACTGTTATTGTAATTTTGTAGGTGCTAAATAATTATTTTTATTAAGAATAAGTGTCTAATTGTAAAATAACCCTTAGTACAAGCGACACGTAGACTATAAATCATTATAACAACAACTACATAGAATTTCAGTCAGCAAAAAAAATCTAAGTTACTCCAGAAACTGTATGTATAGTTTTTGAATCGCAAAAATACATTATATTTTTAAAGTTTCGGAGTAAAATTAAACAGACATACACACGCCGAACTAATAACACATCTCTTTTATGTCGGGGATTATAAGCTAGCCCCAACTAATAACACCACTTTTTTGACAGTGCTAAAAAGTTAACTATGGTCGACTTAGCCGTAGAATACTCTCCACTTTGAATTGAAACTACATTAACTATCTAAACGTTCCCCAGCGCTTTCGTAAATCACCTGTACCTTATGATACAGTGGCTTATTGGGGTGACCAGGCCCTACTCTTGCTGATCGATTAACATTCAGATCTACACTAGCTTTGTATAGCTACGACATGGTTACTCGGCTATTTGCTAAGTGGCCGGAGACGTCCATTTGTGTCGAAGGTTATGTATAAGCTGGTAAAATCGAATAAGCTTTTTTATTTATTTGTAAGTTTGAGTAGCTTTTAGTTAAATGATTGGACTTTAATTATAATTGCTCTGAAAGCTTTTGTGACGTAAATAATGATCGAGGCTTGTTTTTTTAGGCTTGAACTTGTCCAAGAAAAAACTCGCTGAGTCAGCTTTATGAGTGTATTTTGTGGCATTACCTACTTTGCTTGGGTTACAGAACGAACCATTTCAAAATTAATAGTGTTTCGCAATTACCCTCGTTGATCGTTTTATGACCCACCAGAGTTAAGGACCACCACTCATTGTATTCCCAAAAAATCAGTGAAACTGCTGCCACTGCTGGACGTAGGCCCTTGATACCGTATTGGCTTTTACCTAATGGGGTAAGTACATGAGATATTGCACATGCCGATAGGGGATTGCAGTTTCGGTGGTAGAATTGTACTATAAGGAGGCGCTGCTGCCCGCACCCGGTGGATATCCATGTCTCTCTCGACACCGGTGGTGGTGCAAATTGTAAGCCGTCACCTTACACCTAAAAATATGGCTGAACTAAAAACCCACCTTTCGAAAGTATCTCTAGAACCATCACTATTAGTCTTGGAAAGTCTTCGCTCTCTCCTGCCATCTTCACTCGGAGACTTCTCCGGTTGGAGCCTCAGTTCCTTCTCAGACTTGCTGGAAGATCGCGAGCTCTTTCCCTCATCGCCGCTGTCTCGTTTTAGCGCAGGCTTGTTGGGCGAAAGACTGCCGGCCTTCTCATTCCTCTTCAGCTCCATTCTGGTGGCGGTGGCATGGTCATAACTGACTCACTGCAAAGGAAATTCAACTGTAAGCGTTTGCAATCCAAGGGTGATATCTAATTCGACACATTCGAGCAACGGTGGTTGGCTCACTTTAGAACGGAGTAATATAGGTAATATACTTTTGTGGTATAACATGCAGATCAGCAGTCTGTTTGGTTTCATACGATTGATGTTATAAAACGACCTCAACTTACTACTAAGTTGCTACTTACTACTAAGTTGAGGTCGTTTTATAACATCAATCATAAGAAACCTCAGACTGTGTTACTTTAATTCCCAATGCGGGCAAATGTCCGCCTGCGGCGCGGCGGCGGCGTCTTAAGAGGCGGGCTCGATTCCATTTGCGAGACAAATGTTTGTACGATCTGCTTGTATCCCTGGGTATTTAGACCAATATCTGTTTACTTTGGGGTTAGATGATGCAGTCTCGATTGTCCAGCATAATTTTGACTTTGATTACTCGTTACTGAATGTATGTGAATTTATTAAGTTAGTACCTACATAAAGAAACTACCTACCTACTAAGATTACAATTATTTTAAGAACTAAGTACACCACAAGGACGGTTGGTTGTAGTGAACTTTTGTTCTAAAGTTAGTTGAGAAAGCTCGCCAAGAATAGTTGGACCGAACCTTCTCGTAATTTGAGCCATGCTCGTTGCAAAGAAAAAGGTCGTTGGTTCCAACGTTCCAACACTTTTATACTGTGCAGTTAGACTTTATCATAAAATTAGTGCAGGTGCCTACTAATAAGACATTTATTTTATACGACACCTGCTCAGAGAGGTTGCTTATTCCTTTTTCAAACATTATGATAATTATGATAGAAAGCCCGTCTTTGCCGGCGCGGCGTACCGATATGTGGGAGGAATTTTTTTATGAAATTAATTTTCTCATGCGTTTAGTTAAATGGGAGGGAAATGTGTACGGAAATCCATTTCTATTTCTCGGGTTATTTTTTTTAAATTTTCCTCAAGATCAGGCAATGGCTATGGTGATTTCATAATGGGTTTTGACCTATTATGTACGTTACGAGTTTTGAGTAAAAACGTTTAGACGGCCTCTAAACGTTTTTACTCAAAACTCGCTCTATGATATCGGCCTCTTCCGTAATCGGAACAATAATTCGAAAAAAGAACCGTGCAAATCTTTGCAAATCTCACTCACGGCTGTAGATGAGGAACCTACGGATGTAGGTTCCTCATCTAGGTACAGCCAGTATAGGATCTATCCTTATATTATTATTAATCTTCCTCCTAATTAAAGGCGAATGTTTATAAAGACAACGCCAAAGTCGCGGGAAGACGCTAGTTTTAAATAATCGGGGTCTTAAACCGAAGTTTTCATTACCTACTAAACTAAACGTCCAAGTTAACCGACAAAGCTGTTAATTGCACGATTATGTCGCGAAGAACACTACCACAAGGGCACGTCAACGTTACTTTCGGAGAGCAGAAAAATATGATAAATTATTATTTTCTTTTGTTCGGGAAAAGGAACATTTATTACAACTGATTCATTTACAAACTTTCCACGTAGAGTTCGTACGTTCTATTCTCTAAAGAATAAAAAGTTTTACGTGTCTTGCTGTGAACTGCTATGGCAACAGCGACTGTATGAACGGAGCTGGTTGCTAGAAATGTTACTAGCTACCGGACTTTGCCGGGTATACCAGATAAGTTCAGAGTGCCAACGCTTATGGACCATGACTGATGTGATTGCACTAAGCACGCAGCGTCCAGCGGCCATGATTGTTGGCATACCACAAGTTCATGTTATCGACATTTTCTCATCTGTGAATAATATTTTTAGATGCACCATGCAGATATCAGCGTGGGTTAGTTGCTAGCAACCAACGCTGGTCTTACGGCAGAGCCTTTAGGTATAATTTATGCACCATTGTTTTTTAATAACTGTAGTGAAGGTACTTAGAAAACAATGATGCAAGTATATGATAGGTTTGCTATCAATAAGCTAAGCTGGGGTAAGCTAGCTGAGGGTGGTAAAAACTCCGAAGAGATTAAAATAACCGAACCCGTTGAGTGGTGAATGAAAACTGTTTTTATTGTTTCCACATTAGTTGGTAATTGAGGTCAATGCAAGCTAAGCTAAATTTACACACGAGTTGCAATGTACCTACTGCATGAACTAATGCGTTAGCTTGTACATATGCGATTCGCCAGCAAAGCTCTGAGTTGGCATAGTTTTTTCCGACATCTCCAACAATCATAGACATATTGTAGCCAATTTTTACAGTCATCACTCTGAAAGTTTGAAACGCAGTTGCGTGGTCTAACAGGAGTTAGAGGAATTCATTATGAATGTGGTTGTGGTTAACTACGAATCTAGTTATAATTGTAGTAAGATAGGAGTTAATATAAACAGAAAGCGACTATGTATGTAATGTAAAGATGTTCGGGTTGCTTGTATAGTTTCTGTTGTATTAATATAATATCCAAGCTCAAGATTGTGCCCTGAATTATTGATAGTTTGTTGTGTCAGTGAGCAACACTCAGGTGGGACCCACTCTAGGAGCGCGGAACTAGTTTTTTACGACAAACATAAACCACTAGCTATACTGTACCAGTAACTATGAACCATCTGCTTAACCAATCGCTTTACTATGGCAACCCTGTTGTCGCAAAAACTCCACGAAAGATACCAAAAAGTATTCATTCGTATTTCATTTCAACTATTTATCAAGCTGTTTATATATTAAAAAAATGACTTGTCTAAGTGCTTATTTTGTAAGAAATAAACGATTTGACTCTGACTCTGACTCTGACTCTGACTCTGACTCTGACTCTGACTCTGACTCTGACTCTGACTCTTGACTCTGACTCTGACTCATTTGTATCATTTCACCACAGTGAATTAATTTTATTGATTTAGCAGCATAGGTCCTAGCTAGTCAATAAATATCAAAGTTCATTTTGAATGTTAGCGGGTTAACTACGAACCTTGTTTGTGTTGGAAGAACACCAACGTTTCATCCCTTAACGAGGGACATCTAGTTGCGCCCCACGACTTCGCACGCGTTGTTCCTATGGAAACATTAAAACGTGATTTTCATCCCACGGGAACTGATTTATGGGATAAAAGTAGTCACGCCTTTAAACTTTTCCATAGGAAAAACGCATGCATAGCCCGCGGGGCACAGCTAGTTTGAAAATAAGTCTAAAATTTTCTGTAAAAAAATATCGCTTTAAATAAAGTACGATTACGAGACGTAGAAAACAAAACAGTGACTGTGTCAAATCTCCCCCTACTCTTGGTCTAATAGTCGGCGCTGTTTGCCTACCTTTATAAAACGGCCGACTGAACCAGAATAAATAAGATTGTCCTAAAAAAATAATGCAGGGCCAATGCGGTGAAATGAACGCGCTATATAAGGACAGACGTTTTATGCGCGGGAAGGTAATTGTAATCGTATTAAAGATAATATTATTTGGCGATACGCCCTTACAGATCCTTCAAACGGTTTTTTGTAATAGCATGAAAAGAACTAAAAAGCGGCTTCGAATTCCAGTTTTAAACTGTTTTCAGAGTTTTAAGAAATAAATTCGAATTTCTCGCGAATGCTCGGGAGTGAATGAGAATGTTTAGGCGCATACGCGAGTGAAAGTGGCACCGCCACCTATTTCATCTTATTATTACGTTTAACACAAGAAATTTTAAAAATCTATCGTACATTTTGTGGTATCTACTAGAAGTTATTTATTAATGCCTCTGTAATAGTTTTATTTTATAAAGATACGAGAGGCAGAGATACGAAATTGTCCTTTTTGGCCACCAAACTATATTTCGCATCTTTGCCTCAACTATACAAGATAAAACTTCTACAGAGGTATTAAAAATAGCTTATAATAGATACCACAAACTGTACGATGAATTTTGAAAATAGCCTGTGTTAAACGTAATAATACGATAAAATACGTGGCGCTGTCATATTGGCTCGGTATGCGCCTAAATGACGGGAAAATTACACACATATATGAAAAAATCGTACTTAATAAAATAAGTATTGTAGAGGTATATAAACCAAATAGGAGTAAGCATAATCTTCATACATATATACAGTGGGCTGCACTTTAGAACCTTGTGTTGGAACGCGGCTGTCGAATAAGTTATTATTAAAATGACAAGGAATAAGTCGCGTAGATAATCATCAGGATTGAAAATGCCTGCCACTTTCATCCTGATTATTATTAGATAATAATACTTGATGTCTGTAAATCTAAGTGAGACCGCATGACAGAAGAAGTCATTTGCAATCCCCGCCCGAATTTCCCCCACCGAATTTCGGACAGGCCATATTTTAGTGCACAAGTTTATGCGCAAACACAGATGCACTCTCTTTTCCCTCAGTCTCAAACCCGATGAGACGGTAGCGATAGACCATTATAAAGATGAAAACTCAAGACAAACTCGTTTAAGGCAACTTACATTCAAGGCAGTGTAAATCCTAAGCAAGCTATCTTCTCAACGCCCCCATTACAGCTTTATCGCGACGAAATCCTTAACGTTCCGCTATTTAGGGGTTATTCCACGAAATATCACGAAGGAAAATTATACTAAGCACTTCTGCAAAGGTTTGTTATGTTCGGGAACTTTTGAGCTTTGGTCTACGTTTCAATAAAACACTATTGGTACAATTTGTTTCTATTGCAGAACAATTAGCTATATGGTGAGATCCAGGATCAAGTCGCTGTCATGTCTTATATAGAACGAAACAAGGGATTGCATTGGATAGAGAGAAGTGGATGATGGGGTAAAAAGTTTACCGGACCAATTTTAGTACGTTTAAAATCAAATAGAGGGTAAAAATGTCACCGTCGAATAACATATATTATATTTTATAAGAAATTTCGTCACCAGATCTGACATCGTGCGACAAGAACTGCTATTGTTATGTTGATGAAAAGAGTTGCTCTCTTTTCAACATCAAGGAATTATTTTTTAGCGATAAACATAGCTCCTAAATTTTTTCTTATTTCTGCCCGCATCAAGGAATTTATTTTTAATGATAAACTAAGCTCTCAAATTCCTGCTAATCTCTGCCCGCCACGGATGCGTGGCAATCATAGTCTTTTCCCGTGGCGGGCAGCCAGGCAGCTGAACATAACAATATTTTTAAGTCAGAGAAATATCGCTTCTAGCTAAGCAGCTAAGCTAAACTACCTCTAGCTAAGTCTATTTTTAAATCTGTACCGAATTGGATCGAATTTTCATTTTTTAAAGACGGCTATTCCGAGTTATTTGTTTTGTAAGCGCTTATTTAGTAAGCAAAAAAAAATATTATTGAAATCTGAAATCGCTGTATCGAGGTCGAACTTAACAAATATATCATAAACAATATACTAATATTTTAAGGAAAAATTTGATTGTTTGTTTGTTTGTATTGAATAGGCTCCGAAACTACAGGACCGATTTAAACAATCTTTCTTCATTAAAAAGCTTACTTTTCTGGGCTTGACATAGGCTATATTTTATCCCGGAACACGAACGGCAACTACACGGTAGAAACCACTGCTCGTCACACTACACACACAATTATTATAAATGCGAAAGTTTGTATGGATGTATGGATGGATGGATGGATGTTTGTTACCTCTTCACGCCAAAACTACTACACGGATCTGGCTGAAATTTTGAACACAGGTAATTCTTATCCCGGAACCAAACATATTTTTATCCCGTAAATCAGTTCCCGCGGGATAAAAATCAACTTTAAACGTTTCCATAGGAACAACGCGTGCGAAGCCGTGGGGCGCAGCTAGTATTAAATTAAATAAAATATATATGCATGTCTAAATGATTGATTATTTATTAATAAATGAAATACGTTTATTCTGATTTAACAGTACACAATATAAAAACAAATAACATATTAAACATTATACAGATTACAATTATTTTCTTATTAATAAATAAAGGAAACGTGTTTCGATCGATGCCAAGTACTGGGCTATCAGAAGAGGCCCATGCTCAGTTGAATGTTGCAAGTATAATAAATTAATAACCTACAACGCTGATTTTCAGCATGCACCTACAATAGGGTATATGCATGTGACTTCAAAAAAGCTAATATATTATTTCCGTATTCTCTATTGATATAGAGTTCTCTATATATGTATCTGTAAATTAATTTTTATATTTTATGATGTTTTTATTGTGAAATTTATTCATTGAAAAGTAGATATGTCAAATCTCAACCGCAAAATGTCTAAGCGCAACGCTATATGCACCTGAAGCGTGACGTCATACTTGAACATTTTTGTATGGGCATGAAGTTTTGACTTTGAGTTGACATAGGGAGTCTCCTATGTCAACTCAAAGTCAAAACTTCATATGATCCGTGACGTCAGAAAATGCAAGGGCTAACATAGGAGCAATTTTATCATCCGAAACTGAGCGTAGTTTTACTTCTTGTTTTTTACCTCAATAATAATTTTTTTTTTGGATTTTATATATTTTTTCGTTTATATAGTTAACGTTAACGTAACGTTTACTTATTAATCTTTTATAAAAATTCAAAAAAACCATGCATATACCCAATCAGCTATAATTTTTGCAACCTAAACTTTATTGCCCTTCAATAATACATTCACCTGTAGGTCGCCTGGTAGGTCTGGTTATAGTACAGAGCACTCTCAGTCAACTTACTAAATAATCTGTGGTTAGCCCAAACTACAGAGTACGTTGTAGCAAAGCCCGCCGTCTGGGACGTAATCAGCATTAATACTGAATGGGATCGATGCCGCCGCTGTATTTGGAACAAAGTTGATACAGTATTTGTCACGGTATAGCGGCCGCTGCTATACTACTCACACAAAAGATTTAAATCGTTAGATAGGCCCTTTCTGCAGTGAGACCGCGCCGTGTTTGTTGCCGAACGAAGTTTGTGAACTCACAAACTTGTCTATGTTGTTTGGAATCAGTAAATGGTGTGGTTTGTGGTGTGTTGTTTACAAAAAATGGTGCAATGTGATTGCACAATAAAAAAACACTTATCGTACGTACTAATAGTGTGCGTGCGTTGGATTTTTGTGAACGCACGTATTTAAAGAAGATGCCACAGTTTTTGGGCTTAAGGGCGCATCAGTTCCCTTTTGTGCAACTCAGTTGAGCAAATCAAGCAATAAAACTTATTTGGTTTGTTTTGGTTCAAATTAAATTGCTCAACTCAGTATTCAAATCACACTTCGTTTATCAAGTATCATCAGAATTCCATAACCGCAAATGTTTTTTCAATCAACTAGTATACCTCCTCTTTGGTTGTAATCAAAACGAATGAAGAAAATCTAAGACTGACGTTGTAGGCACATTATTCGTGCAGCCATAGTTATGCCTTTTTTAAGCATGGTGTTGTTGGCCATGCTTCAAGAAGGGTAAACTTGTTTTGATAGTAAGTACTTAGATTTAAAAAAAAACGACGCTTACCTCTCTTACTAATTATTTCCTTAAAGGCTTATTAGACTTTACTAAATTTAGTAGCCTATTTTAGGATTCAGAAAAGGAACGAAATTAGAAGCTCCTAATCACACTGTTCTACTAAATCAGTTGCCTGCTGAAACGCAACAAAGACGGACGTTTTACTACTATAAATAAAATGGCTCCAGTGCTGTCCAAAAATCAAAAAATTGGCCTCGCCGTGGCTTTGGCCGTTGGGTCCATCAATATACAGAAAAAAAAAGAAAGTCGTGGGTCAAGGAATATTTATTACTGCGCGACAGGTTATCAAACATGAACATAATGAGTGTTTTAGAACCGGCAGACTTCAGAAATTATCTTCGAATGGATTCAAAATCGTTCGATATTTTACTAAATCTTGTGACAAAAATAGTATTTTGTTTTTGTATATATGGTATATACAAAAACAAAATACTCTTTTTAGAGACAGTATTAGTGCAAAACAAAGATTGGTTGTAATATTACGATTTCTTGCAACAGGGAATTCATACCAAGATTTGAAATACAGTTCTCTAATATCTCAACCCATGCTGTCAATAATTATCCCTGAAACCTGTTCGGCTATTTATACATGTTTGGAAAATCATCCACACGCGGTTAGCGCTGCACACCGAGTGACACCGACTAAAGCGACTAAACGCGATCGCACCTTCCTAAATTCGATCCTAATTAGGTTTCTAAATGATTTAGTGAATCAGTAGCCGTACTTTTTCCTAAATTTAGAAAACTACCTTCCTAAATGCAATTGCATTTTTCTGAATTTAGTTACTGAATCATTTAGACGACTGAATTTAGTAAAGTCTAATAACCCCTTTAGCCGTACGTGATTTCTGTGATCTGAACAAAGGTAGGTAAATAATAGAGAAAAAACACGCTACACACTTCTTTCGTCCAGCAGCGGACGCAAAGCCAGAAGACAGGCACCACTTTTTCTTCCTCCATGTCGCCCATTTTCGGACACTTCATCAAAAATTATTTATTGCACAAACCGTACATAGCCAAAACAATTTTTTTTAAACTACGCCGAAATTGAAATTCATAGTGAAAAATAAACAGAACATGACGCCAACTCAAATTTAAATTCAAACTTCACTTTTATCCTTGCGAGCTTCACTTCGAAATTTGAATTTGAATTGGCGTTCTGTGTTATGTGTGCAAGAAGAAAATACTGGCCATCAATAAACAAAAAACCTTGTATGTATGTGTATTTCCCTGTTTTTGAGTTTTTGACTATGCCTTTATTTTTCGTTAGGCTGCTAAAACGGCCAGTATTTCGTTTTTCTGAAAAGAGAAAGAGGGGGCCTTTTCCCGCTTAAAAACGGTGACGCTTGCAAAATGATGACGTGCTGACTATGTCGAGAATATTTGAAACTTACTCGACAGAACACATAATTTTTAATTATTGAATGGGTATTTAGCGCGCTGATTACCTATTTTTCCCGAATAAACGCGATTCAATAATTCAATAATACTAATAATAATGACTTTATCGAGGATACGACCGCTGGGATATTTCCGAATGATACGACGGACTTGCTTTAATCTTATGTGTCTCATATTGTATAATTTAGATGTTTCGATAAATGCCTGCTTCCATTGAAAAAGCTTTGCGGAGTTGGGCCCTGCACGGGTATTTAATTAATTCGATTCGTTTTCGAAGCGAAAACGTCAGATTCGAATTTGAATTCTAGTCGAAGAAACTTTAGAATGCTAGTAGTAACGCTTTCATGATTTGTCAAAAGCTTCTGATATCGAATCCGACGGCCTTTCCGACGAATTAAAATACAATTCATCACCTTTCATCACTAATATTATAAAATATGCGAAATGTTGGATGGATGGACGGATGTTTGTTTCTTCTTCATTACTACTGAACGGATCGGCCTGAAATATTGCATACTAGCTGCGCACCGCGGCTTCGCACGCGTGGTTCCTATGAACGTTTCAAGATGATTTCTTTCTCACGGAAACTGGTTAATGGGATAAAAAGTAGTCTATGTTTTATTCTAGAATTAGAAGTACTTGTATGCAAAATTTCAGCCCAATCGGTTATGTGGTTTTGGCGTGAAGAGGTAACTAACATCCATCCATACAAACTTTAGCATTTATAAATATTAGTGAGATACTTAATGTAGTTCTATGCCTGGAATACAACATGGGCATTTTATCCCAAAAATCAGTTTCCATGCTATAGGGATAACCTTAAAACATGTTCATATTAACAATGTGTGTGAATCTGCGAGAATAAACTATGTATTTACAAATATTTATACAGAACTCTTTACAAATAAAAATAACTATCACTGGTGGTTATTTTATTTTGCAAGAAGTTTTCAATAAAGTTGGATTTTTGGTATGCA
This sequence comes from Eupithecia tripunctaria, assembly GCA_955876795.1. Classification (NCBI taxonomy): domain Eukaryota; kingdom Metazoa; phylum Arthropoda; class Insecta; order Lepidoptera; family Geometridae; genus Eupithecia; species Eupithecia tripunctaria. The sequence continues at coordinate 12,269,632 of OY041619.1, read as the reverse complement.
TGACATTCAAATGCTACGAGAAATCCTGCAGAAGTGAAAACTACATGCACACTCTTCCGATGTTCTAAGACACCACAAGTGGCAATTTTGTTCTTTGCGATACTAAATACTTTGAACGGCGCCATCTTTTAGCCTGCGGCGACACTTCTCATGTACTATGTAAGGTCAACTCAACCAACTCAACTGACGCTGTGGTTTCTGTGTTCTGTGTTGCCCGGAACTAGCGACATCTTCTTTCAACTTAGTGAACTAATTACACTTTTAAACTTTTGAAAACTTATCTAAGTAGGCTGCTAGCTTAAAATGTAGTACTAATTTAAAATAACAGTAATGCAAGCGTGTTACGTCCCCAAGCACCTGAGGTTGATCTAACATGTTAGATCAGCATCACGTGACCCTGACGCGAGTTTAGCTTTTATTACCCAAAAAGTGCACAACGCCGCTGAAGAAGTTTTCACTTCAAAAACAATAAGTTCATCTTAAAAAGTAATACTAAAATATAAATAACGTTTCTTCACGAACCTGCATTAATCAGGAAAAATAGCCTGCAAAAAAACCTTGTTTGTTCTTTTTTCAAACATGACTCTCAGCTTTGTTTGCCAACATTCTGCCAAATAAATAAAACAGAAGTCTTGAGAACGGCGAGAATAACTTTCATAATAAGTTTGATGTAAGCAGAAGGTGTTGTTTTTTCGCAAAACTTTTCGATGCTTGGAACCCCTTTCTTTGCCTGTACCTACACATTTTGGTCCATAAACAAAAACTTTGAATGGTTATAGGCACCCGGAATATCTTTTTGTTTTCATGTCGGTTTTGTTTTACCTGTGTTGTTATTTACTAGCTGCGCCCCGCGGCTTCACACTCATATCCTACGGGAACTGATTTATCGGATAAAAAGTAGCCTATGTGTTATTCCAAGCCTAGAACTGTATGCAAAATTTCAGCTCGATCCGTTCAGTAGTTTTTGCGTGAAAGAGCAAAAAACATAGTTACATACAGACATGTGTACAAACCTTCGCGTTAATAATATAAGTAAAATTCATGTAATGTCTCTGTACCTTATTTACATTTAGTATGTTTATTTAACCAATAGAAAAACCAAAATAAACAATAGATCTAGACGCGCTCGTTCCGCATCCCTTCGAGCACTAACTCCCGCGTATAGAACCGCAAACGCCTCACACACTTTACCCTGAAGATGTCCCCCGTTAAGGGATGAAACGTTGGTGTTCTTCCAACACAAACAAGGTTCGTAGTTAACCCGCTTACATTCATAATGAATTCGTCAAACTACGAAAGTTTCTATAGTATAATAGATATTTGTTTCCTTTTTGTAAGCTTATAAAAGCGGATTACTCATACTCAAATATTTATTCAGCTGTGTGGTGCCGCTGGTGTAGAATTTGCAATCCTGTAACACGCATGACCAGCGTGGGGATTATGGGTACTAACCGCATGAGATAATAACGGGAGGCCAACGTCCAGGTCCAATAGAGGCTGTTGGGTGAGTGTTCGTTTAACGCATTCACTGCCCAGCTCTACACAAAGCTGGAGACCGGCACCTGAGTCTTGGGCCATGAAGGTGTTAATCGCGGTAGGAGCACGATGCACACATTGTTACGTCATTTTATATTTCACTTACAATAAAGATATAGACAGAATAAATATTGATACTACAGATATGACAAAATAAATAATCAAAACAGCACAAAGCAAAGTAATTAATGCCTATATCTGTTGTGAATTAGCATCGTCAATAATCGAGTTATATATAAATGTACTTACCAACTTGCTAACTAGGTTTTGTTTTTGCCTAAATGAAGTATATTTTTTGCATGCTGTTTTCAAATATTTATACCTATAATTTAAAACCTAAATTTTTTTTTGTCGTTCCATATCTACTATTATTCACATGGTGATTGTGTTATAGTATCCACGCCCTTTTATAAAAATACCTACTTAATTGTACAAAAATACAATAGTAAAGAAATTATATAAGATTAAAGTATAGTATAAGTGGATGGCCTTATCGCTTAGAAGCCATCTCTTCCAGGCAACCATTGGATGGAAAAAATTATAGGTATAAATATTTGAAAACAGCATGCAAAAAAATTCTCGTGTAAAATATGCAATATAGAGTTGGCAAGCTCAGGCTTTGCCAAAAATAATAAAATCTGCAGTTACAACATGTTGGCACAATCGCACAAAAAGCCTTTGGATGTTCAGACATCAAAGAATATCTTGCAAAAAAAAACTATAAAACGTTGCTAACTTGAATTGTGAAAGAATGTTGGCAACTATCGACTACTTTTGAAAGTGCCAGTAGAATTTCTTTGACAGGGTTGAGCGGAACTGGTTAAATAACTGGGAGAGACGACTCGGTGACTTTGTTGTGAACAAAATCCACTGCCTTATTCTGTAAGAATCGGTATTCGTAATGTAATGTGTAATGGTGGTTTAGTAGCAATTTGCCATTGGACTCTTTTTTGTGCTACTTTTTAGTTCCATACTTTGAGTGTTACCGTCAGCTACTCACTGGTTTCTGTCATTTAAACGACTACTATCTTCTGGGGGCGGGCAGCAGCGCTCCCTGCAGAACAAATCTTCCACCAAACTGCGATCCCCAACCCGCATGCCCAGCGTGGGGATTATGGGCATTACCCCCCATGAGTTAAACACCAAAAAGGCGTTTATCAGGGGGAGGCCTGCGTCCAGCAGTGGACCGATACAGGCTGTGGATGTGGATGTGGAAACGACTACTAGAATGTTCTTGTCAGATATTAGTTTAAAAAGAATCTGGTTTATCTTTTGCCTAAGAAATACCTTGCACGTAGAACTATATTAAATATATTACTTTACCTATCTAATAAATTTCATTGATGAACATCTCAATGTGGTCGCACTATATTTTTGAGTTTGATTCCAGGATATGTGTGAAATTTCAGCCAGATATGTTCGGTAGTTTTTGGCGTAAAGAGGTTATATGTTCCATCAGATAGAGAGATAAATATTGTTAGATAGGCCCTTTCTGTGGTGAGACTGCACCGTGTTTGTTGCCAAGGTTTGGTGGTGGTTGAGGCCGCCAAAAATTGTACATTAACATTCGTGAATTGGTAACACACGGTAACATACGTGAATGAAAGTAACACACGTGAACATTGTAAAGCCGAGAGCACACCATGAATTAATTTATTTAAAAAGGTAAGCCGGTGGAACAATATAGGTAATTAAATAGAATAAAATGTTTTTTTTTTCTTTTTTTTTATTCCTTTTAAAGTTATACATCATATGATTAAGCCGGCTAATAATATGATTATTATTTATGAAAAAAAATAGGTACAGTTAAAAAAAGCACTGAAGTTTTTACATAATATGTGCTTTTTTTAAGTGTATTTTTTTCTCCCCCGGCTTACCTTTTCAATGTGTTTAGCTTCACCTCTGGTAGGTAGGTAGGGTAGGTTCTGTTACTAGTGGAATTTTATATTGGTAAAATAAAACTAAAGTATTATTATAATAATCGTTATAATTATTCCCATCTCAGCTGTAATGAAAATAAAATAAACGTTTTCAACACTAAAACGTTATCAAAAACAAAGAAAAATAACAAAATTGAGAATCATTAACGTTTTTATAAATAATCAACACTAAAACTTTATCAGAAACAAAGAAAAATAATAAAATTGAGAATTGAACATTATTTTTCTTAAGAAATTATGGAAAGTATAAAGTAAAAATCAGGCTTCAAAGTAAATCTGATCACAGTCTTCTTTACAGTCAGTTTGCAAATAATATGCTTCATTATTAAAGTTCAATTTTACTTTTTTCACCACACATATAGAGGGAACAGTGTCACGGTCGACTTTATTTGGTTTCACAAATTTAAGTTCTGGTTTTATAATGGATTTTAAAAACCGTATATTATATCGAACTTCATCAAGCGTGGAAAGCTCAACGCTTTCGATGAAGCCGATATAATATTTCCAGACTCGTCTTTTAAAATATCGCACGATGACGCTGTCACCTACAGAATAATAAACTTTACTGTTGTCATTGCTACTGCGATCTTCTGTATCTGAAATGAGAAAATCAAAGATATTGTTTTTTGCATTAATTTTTCTTCTTTTTTTATTTCGATCTGCATTTTTATGTTTGGCTGCTTCAAACTTTTCAGGGTTATTAGCACGCATGCGCTCTCTATATTTTTTTTGTTTTTCTGCTGGTGTTAATGGCATCTGAAATTATGTTAAATTGATATCTAAATAGGCAGGTAATAAGTCCTCCTTAATAACAACGTATTTTTTTTTTAATATTGCTAAATCTTTAACAAAAAGCATTAGTGATGCCGTTTTTTTTACAAAGCTTAGCATGTTAACAAAAATAACCGATCACACACAAAATAAGAATTCTAGCTTTGTGATGTACGTAGTATTGCATCGCGCCATAAAGCTATATTTAAAACAATAAAAAAATGCTTTGAACAGCTCATAAAAGTTAACGTCTACACTAAAAAAATGTATACCTAAATAAAAAAAAATCCTATTGAAAAAAAAACCTTTACAAGTATGCACTCTGCTTAAGAACATATCACGAATGTTACGTAACACACATAGTAACACACGGTAACATTCGTGAATGGAAATCACATCGGACATAACCTAAAAACAATATAGTCATGCGAAATTTGCAGTTACAGAGCACCATACAGTCTAATTTACTAAACGAATAGTGTATGTACTCCCTATTTAAAGTAACAGAGTAAATTAAATGACGTACCTTGCTTTATTCACTCTTGAATATTTATAAAAACCTCAAGACAAAAATTCCACCTGGCGTGTTTAGATATTTTACCGAAAACAAGATGGCTGATCCTTTTGTTGGTTTGGTCAATATGAAGTTTGGTGTTGCCAGACTAAATAAACTTTTTTAGGGTTTGAATGCACGACATTTTAAGGCAAAATAATGATAACATACGTGAAGTAACACACGTGAGTGAAAATAGGGACACTTTTTAGAAATGAGTTTTTTATTATATTTTTATAGATATTTAATAAATAAAATTTATCAGATGATAGAGAATTTGATAAACAATGGCAATAAGACTAAAATATAAAAGGAACTAAAAAAATTATATAATTTTTTGAACTAACTAGTAACTAAGTCGGTAGTGGGACAAATGCTTTTTGTATGGAGACAAAATTGAACATTTTCATAAAAACCTCTCGCATTGAAAAAAAAACTTATCAAACGTTATCACAGTATTATAATGAGATTAAACATGAATTCTGCTATACAGAACAATAAACAAAAGATCACAAATTAAAAAAAAAACATGGTTTTTTTTTAAATAAAACTGTAGAAACATTTTTTTTTTAAAATGTACAATTTTTGGCGGCCTTACTCTACTACGTTTGAGCCTAAAGCTGTTATAATTACCATCGCAGACCCATCGCCTCAAAAAGCGAACCGCTCCCAGTAACAAGTCATATGTAGAAGCGAGCCGGGCTTACACACGTGGAAATAGCAGGCTGAATAAACTTACATACCGAGCTCGGATATCAGCTAGCTCACTTTGTATCCGAATAGTGACTGTCAAAAGAAGCAAATAGTAAAAAAAACAAGTTGGTTGCGGGAACTAGGTAGCTGTAACTTTTAAACTTATAAAAGCTCATCTAAGTAGGCTGCTAGCTAACAATGTAGTACTAATTTACAATTTACAAGTTACGTCACCACGGTCACGTGAGGCTGATCTAACATGTTAGATCAGCATCACGTGACCCTGACGCGATTTTACCATTTATTACCCATGCCAAAAACGTGCACTGCACCGCTTAAGAAGTTTTCACTTCAAAATTATTATCAAAATAAATAACTTTGATATTAAAAATCAGACCTAACATTACAGAGGTCTCCAATGCGTTACATCGAATACGTTGATGATGAATGATTGATGATGATTGATGAACCACCAGGTGAAGAACTGATTAATCAGTGTAGATGGTAATAAAACTCCGTCCAGGTAACTGGTTGTCTCCACGGAAGATAATTTTCCATCTAGACAACTTGTTACCAAGCAGTTGTGTAGATGGAAATAAAATTCCGCCCAGGTTGTCCCTGTCCTATTTTTTCCACGTAGACAAACAGTTGTCTTGTTGGGTTGCCTGAGCGAAATAAAGTTTTAAAACGGAGGTTCTGCTATGAGTAACTTGAACGGGCTAGACGAAGATGGAAATAAACTATGCAAATAGCAATTCTGATATAAATCGCGCGTTTTGTTGGCCTCTTTTCGTTGACCGTTTCTACAGCTTATAAAGCCTTCTGTTAATTTTTAATACCGCAACTGCAATCACCAATCTGTCTGCCTAGGGTGGCAATTATGGCAAAACACTCCTTGTCAAGGGGAGGCATGTTTATTTGTTTGTATTAATAAAAATATTTCATTTATTTCAGATTATAGAAAAAATATGATATTAAAGTTTTATTGCAGACAATTTTAAGAAGTGACACAAATGGTGGGCATAATGCCGATGGCATTTTCTGCCTGCCAACCACACAAGGGCAACAAACCATGCATATATTTAGTTATGATAAAAATTAAGTCCAAACAACAGGGAAAAAAAAACATAACAGTCTATTTAATGTCTATTGTGAAATGCAAAAGATTATGTAGCTATCTAAATCTTGTAGCAAAAAGACGGTTACCTAACATGCTACAGGACATGTTAGCACGGAGATTGTTGTCTAAGTTAGAATAGAAAAAAAATACGTCACTTTGTCATCGACTCCGTAAAATATTTGAAATTCATTCCATCAACTTCAATATTTTACGCAATGTATGACGTTGCGATGTCATTTTTCTGTATTCTACCATAGACAACACTCCACGTGCTAGGCCGGCAGTAGTGGAAGTAATTGTGATGAGGAGTATACATACTTTCACGTTTTCTTTATTATATATATTGTACTTCGTGTTTCGGATAGAATACTGTAGGAGTGTATCTAGTGAACACAATCTAACGATACATGCTTGGCTGCAGCAAAGTAACGAGCAACTTTGTAAAAAGATTTACGGTAGAAATAGAATGCATGAGTTTTTAAAATACTTTCGTGAATAAGATATTTAAAAAGTTTGCGTGGTATGTACAAAATGTAAAAATGCGGCCCCAGGCAGGTATAACAAATTCATTGTTAAGTGATACGTAAGTATTTATAATGAAACAAAAAATAGTCAGAGCTATTTTCAGCTATTTGAATATTTAACAAATTACAGCAATTGTGGTGGATACTTTTGTCGAAAATATGTAAATCTCAAATATTGTGCAATTTGTTTTTTTATGATGCTTCCTCGTATTGTATTTCTGTAACCTCTGTTACCAAGAGATAAGTAGAGAGCTAGGATCATGGTACTGTGTCTGCAAATACAAATCAAACTGATATTATAAAAGCGAAAGTATGAATGGATACTGAACGATGGACGGCAAAAATTACTGAACAAGTCGGTCCGAAATTTTGCATGTAGACTTGGAATAACTACTGTGTAGCTGTGTGGTGCTGACTTAGAATTTGCACCACCCTAACTCTTCCCGTGGGTGTCGTAGGCGGCGACTAAGGGATATCCACCAGGGGGCGGGCAGCAGCGCCCCCTGCGGAACAATTCTACCACCAAACTGCGAATATTCAAGAGCCCCAGTTCACATTTGTAACGGGTCCCACGCTGGCTTTATCCGATACTGAATCTCTACCGGCATATTTCTACAGTCTACACATTACATATTCTGTGGTCTAACTGTTTGCTCTCGCCACGCCGACCCTCCATTAAGCTTATTGCACCATCGCTGGCAGAGTGAATTTCTAATTACGCCAAGAATTCAGCCCACGTAGAGTAGTATACATGTCGTAGGTTATACCCATGTAGGTCGCACGCTTGACCTACCTCATACGTTATTATTAATGCACTCTGCTATACTTGAAGACTGTGTTTCTCTTAATATACTTACTTAGAAAATGGTTTTGTGTCTAACTTTGAACGAAGCAACATTTCAGATTATATACTTTATGCTTTCGCGATTTGATGACATCACTTTGATTGACTTCTTCCTTCCCATTTGGAAACCTTTTAATCTCGTAACCTTGTTATAGTAAATGATACAGCCAGCCCTTAAAAATTACATGATACACACATACATAAATATTCAGAAATATTCAGATCAAATAGTCGAATGGACGCGGGCCTCCCCCTGTCAAACCCCTTATACTGAGGCCTTGTTTAAGGCGACGCGGGGCGTGCAGCACTAAATTCAAACATATGGCGTTGGTAGAGTGTGTTTACAGAGAAGCGTTTTTACACGAGTTTGTTTGATTTGATTTTACATTTTATAAATGAGTTAAAGAAAATATACATAAATCAACAACTTACATAAGATATTTGAAGTCTATGGAAAAATGTTAGCAACACTACCTTAAGAAGAACTTAAAGAACATTATGAAACATTGATTATTAGTTATGGTGAAAGGTTTTTTCCAACTACCTCTTGAGAAGTAAAAACTTTGTTTTTTTTGTTAAATCCATCATTTTGCCTTTTGATAAACGATGTTACTCTCTCGAAATCCTTTATATGTACATTGTGTTTAGTACCAGTAGAAATGTTGTCTTTAACATAGAATATACGCTCCCTAGTATTGAAGATTTGTAAGTCTTTGAGAATTCGTTAAAATACAATAACAAAACGTTTTCTTATAACGATGTCACTATCTACTCAGACCGCCATTTACCTTAATACCTTCTTGATACCTTCATTTTGATTTTGGCGGTAAAAGGTTTTGCACTACCTACTGCTTTAGCCTCTTCTTTTATAAATTCAGGTGTTAAATTTATGTCTTTATCACTGTCTGAACTCATTGTAATAAACATAGCAATGAAAAAAATCAAAACCCAAACTCGAATAATCATACGAAGATAGGATTGACGTATTTCCGCTTTTTTTTCTTAGGCATAGAAAATCCTCTTTAGATGATGGCAGAATATAGCCATGGTAGCTCTTGCTATTCTACCAATGGTTGAAAAGACATGCTAGAATACCGAGATTAAGGCTACGTTCCGATTCACGCTTAATGCGCTGACGCGCGCATGAAGTCGTTTCTTTTTAACTTTCAGCGCGCTGACAGAGCGCACGGCAACGCCCACTTCGCCACGCCCCTCGAGCGCACGGGAGCGCATGAACTGCCTCACCTTTCGAGACAAGGCAGTTCGAGCGTTCCTTCAACTTCTTTGAGAGTGCTGTCTGAGCGTTTCGTTTCATTAATCACGCTAACGCGCACCAACGCGCTCAGATGAATCGGAACGGGGCTTCGTGCGCGCATAGCTCGTGCAGTGCGTTAGCGCTTTAAGCTTGAATTGGAACGTACCCCTATTCTACCATTAGTTTTGATCATTTCATCATTTCAAAAATGGTAAATATTTTGCCGAAATCTATGTTATTTTAAAGAGATAGTTGAAAGTAAATTATAATTATGGCATTTTACCTATAATTAATTTCAATTTTAAATCATGCTGCAATTAAATGGCTGTATGAATTACGTCAAACCAGTCGCAAAAACCACCTTACAAGAAGTTGAAGTTGAGTGGCTGTATAGAAAGGTAGAATGCATGGTTCAATAGAAAAGTGAGGTGACAGCTGTCATTGTATGCTGTTTTGTACTTGTCATTACTTTTCGTCCCAAGGGTAAAGTATAACTTTCATCCCGCTGCGCAGGCATGTTCTGACCTACTTTCAGAGTATGAGTAATGAAAAATAATATACTTAACTCGATTGTTGTCTTTTTGTTACTCTAACTAGGCTAATCGTAATTGATAAGGTAGGTCTCTACTAAATAATCGATGTAAGATTAGCAGGATCATTATAAGTCTATTCTATACTTATTTAGGTATCAAATAATATCCCAAGGGGGATCCTGGTAGATTTGCCCAAAATATTCAACTTCAACGGGACTCCATATTATTTGATTTCTTAGGAATTACCCATAGTGTAAACTATAATATCCGAAAACTTTATTTAGGTATGTAACTTCATACGTTTATCTATTGGTCTCGAGTACATACGGCCTCCAAAAGGTTTCGGTCATCTCAGAAAGTATCAAATATTCATTGACCGTTCTAAGTGGAATCGAATATTGTAACTTACCTATTATAAGCAGAAAATACAAGATGGAACTTGAGTGCTTCTGCAGAAAATAATTACTTATACAATGAAGTTTCATTTCCGTGATCTGAGACCCAGCTTCGTTTACGGGTTTTCTTTTCCCGGCAAGCACTTTTGAATATTAATATAAAAATAGTTGTTGCATAATTTTGTTAAAAGCTGTATGTAATCAGCTGGAACCTTCGCCAACACAGCAGCTGACCCGCAAAAGGCGTTGGAAACCTTTTCTTATTTTGTATTTTCAATTAACATATTTCCTAGAAACTAAGTTAACTTTATTAGTTATTTTTCTAACCTAACTAAGAAAAAAATAAACTTCGTATTGTTTTCAACTTTGAATTCATTACTACTACTACTTTATAAGTAATATTTTTGATGTTTGTCTATGTGGTTGGCGAGCACTTTTCATGAACTCTAAGCATCGAAATGGCTAAATTGTTTTTGATAAATGAAATATCAAATACTCATCTGTTAAACGATATGACTTAGCTACATTTTGTACGCTTTTGCTCCCACATAATGGGATAAATAATGAAATGACTGGGTTGGACTTTAAGTTGGGTTTTTTCATTGTTTTCGATCGATCATTTGTTACATAATCTAGTATCCATAAGACAAGCTCTGCTTCACTACCTTTTGGTTTAACTTAATTTTGTTAAGTTCCTTGCACCAAATGCATACCGTTGTCGAACTTGCTATAAAGTAATCTCTGAAAGTCCTCAGTGCTGTGCGGTGTTTGAACAGCAAACTAAACATTGCACCGGGAAACGCTGACTAAGCGGTTACTAACTAAAGTGAATTGGTTACACTTTCATCGACAATATTAGTTTAGAATAAATTAACAAAGGTTGTTTATAATATACCTAATGTATGGCATTAATACAACAAACTTACTACATTGTTGTTTTTCTGTAAATTTTGTAATCAAGCTTTACCAAGGATATTATTGTCCACACTAGTCAAAGGTTAGCAGGCGGAGAATGCAGATAGCACTATGCTCGCCCATGTAAAAATTTGTGTGAATTAAAGTATATTCTATTCTTTATTCTACAGAAACATAAGAACCAAAAAAAAAAACTCAAAACTCAAAAATGCTTTATTTCCATAAATACAATAAATGTACACTTAGAAAAGGTCAAATCATAGTAAAAAATACACTGACACGGAAATAAAGTGGTATTTTTGATTTCGATCGCTTCGGTATGTAGACTAAAGTAAAGAAACGACGAAGAAACCTTTAGCCTGTTAGTTGTTATTTTTCGAGTTGGAGCAAAATCCGTCCCAAGCTTTTTTATCATCTAGATAATCTGATATTTTATAGTAAGCCTTTTTGCATAATAAAGTTTTGACAATTTGTTTGAATTTATTTACTGATAATTTTTGCAGCTCAGTAGGGGTTTTGTTGTAGAAGCGTATACATTGCCCTTTAAAAGATACATTAATTTTATGCAGCCTAGTTGTGGGTACAGCGAGTTTATGTTTATTTCTAGTATTTACATTATGTATATCGCAATTTTTTGGGAAACTATTGATATTTTTATGAGTATACAACAAGTTTTCATAAATATATTGACTTGGTACTGTCATTATATTTATTTCTTTGAATTTATCACGTAGGGATTCTCTGGGACCCATTTTATAGATGGCACGAACAGCCCGCTTCTGCAGCACAAATATGGTGTTAATATCTGCAGCGTTCCCCCAAAGCAGTATACCATAAGACATAATACTATGGAAGTAGCTGAAATAAACTAGTCTAGATGTGTCCACGTCTGTGAGATCACGGATTTTTTTGACTGCATATGCTGCAGAACTAAACCGTAGGCTACAACTAAACTATGGAAATGTTAATCAAAGCAAAACTGTTTTGCGCCCAGCTTCGTAGACCCTCTACGGCGTAGAAGTGCTACGCTGATTGAGAAACAGTTGGTTTTTGTTAGGGGTTTTTAGGCCGCATACCTGAGTCAATATGACAGCGCCACCTATCTTATCATATTATTACGTGTAACACAGGAAATTTTAAAATACCATCGTCAGTTTGTGGTATCTATTATAAGCTATTTTAAATAGGTACCTCTGTAATAGTTTTATCTTTTATAGTTTAGGCAGAGGTGCGTAAATAGAGTTTGGTGACCAAAAATGGCAACTTCGTATCTTTACAAAATAAAACTTCGAATTAATAAATAACTTCTAATCGTATTCGGTATTATGATTATGTTTATCGCTATTTTTAGTATTGCAATGAATGGAATAACAAACTATTAATTCATATACCATTACAATACCCTAATATTTTCTAGCTAGACAAAGCTGCTCACCGTCCGATTTTTAGAGAATCTGTCTTAGTGTTCGATTCTAATCGAATCTAATTCTACTTAGTAATATCAGTATCGGCTCAGTGTTCAGTATCCGTATGGTAGGTTAGCCGGCAGCTGTGCTAGCTAATTGCTTACATGACGGTCTAATTAAACTATTTCTACTCGGATTATCCTGGCAAGCGAGAATCTCAAGGGGATACTTGACACAATTCCTACTTGGCAAGCGCGATTGTAGAACTGGTGTAGGCAAGGGGTCTTTAAGGGTTAAATTTTTCAAAACCTATTAGAGAAGTCTTGCATTTTTCAAAATGTGTTTATCCGGTTCTGCGACGGTGTCTGAAACACACCTGTATGTTTATTGTATGGTTCTTACTTTGTGTTACACCCTAAGGTAGGATAGGTAAGCTCTGATAATTTAAGTTTTTATGGCGAAATGCGATGAAGACTCCGGCGCTGTTCGATTGAGGACCCGGAGTCTTTTGTCAAGCATCGAGGCCGGCCATCGGGGTGGTTTTAGTGAGTCGACGAGTCCATCAACCTCACACTATCTTATCGCATTCCCTTAAATGCGGTAAGGTGTCTGTGTGCAGATTTCCCCTCGAAACAAAAAAAAAAGGATAGGTAAGTTCTGATAATTTAAGTAAAACTTAATGTATATTTATTTGGTGAAGGATATGTTGGATAAAATGTTTAATGATTGGAATTTTACATTTATTTTATTGACATTTGACTTTTAGAATAATTTATTGTAAAAACCGAAATGTAAAATTTTGCACATCTTTAAAGGGTAGATTGTAAATGGACATTTATAATTTTAAAAACTTTTGTACATACATTCTGGCAAATAAATGGTTATGATTATGATTAGGAAGTGTAACATATTGTTGTACCCAGCTTGGTACGAGTATAAAGTAATCTAAAATTAGCTAGTTTGTATAATAACACCACCAAAAAAAGCTACTAATGGTTTACCACACAATGATATAATGGTACATTATAATGATAGATTACAGTCTGTCTTGACGAGATTTTTATTCGCTTAGATCATGCCTAAGCTAGTCATATCTCGCTATGACTCTATTATAATTTAAATGTGAGGCTGTTCACACATTCCGGTTGCCAGGTAGCCGGTGGTTTATTGTATGCTAATTAAGCGTGTGAAAGCTATCGCACATACTCATAGGCCGTATACAGAAAGAGAGCTGGAAATTTATAAGCGCTTACCGGAGGCGCTTGACAGCGCTGGTAAGCTGAGCAGGAAAGTATATGAACGCGCGCCGATAAGCACTGAACGGTGCCGACAAGTGTCGACAAGCTTCAACACGCGCTGGTCAGCGCTGGACGCTGCCATCTAAAATTAATAAACAACTGCGACAACCAGCTTCCTTTATATAGAACGGACCAGCGCTGTCAAGCGCTGGTAAGCGCTTATAAGTTTCCAGTTTCTTTCTGTATTCGGACTAACACTTTGCAGCCAGGTTGGTACCTGGCATCTGGGACGTATGAAAAGGCACCAAAAGAGAAAGAGAGAGAGATTATTATAAATAATTTAAATGTTTAAGAAAACCGTCTTCAAATTCCTTACCCTCTTATTCATCATAGTTTACTAACTTAGCACACAGCTATTTCTCACTCTGTCTTCTATTCACATAAGTCAGGGTGAGAAGTAACGCTGCTTGGCAGCTGTGAACATTATTTTTGATAACGATTTGTAAACACTGCAGGCTGAAGACAGGGTGCTATGGCGCTCATTCGGAGAGGCCTTTGTCCAGCTGTGGACTTATATAGGCTGATGATGATGATGATAATTTATCGCTAAAGCAGCAATAGAAATACACATTCTGTTATTATTTCCACTGCCTAACTATTACGGCTTATAAAATACAGCCCGCTGATAGACAGACAATATCAATTTTTAAAATCGGTCCATAATTGACGGAGAAATCAGTGAGAGTTTTTTTTTTGTATGTATGATACAAAAAAAAACACGGATGAAAATAGAACCTCCTCCTGAAGCCGGTAAAATCAAACAATGTTATGATGCATTACTAATCGTAAAAATCTCACTCAGATTTATTACTTCTCGATAAGGCATTGCAAGTCAGCAGCCTCGATAACCTATAAGTAGATTACCGACTAAGTAATTGGTTCAAACTTCATCGTACCTCAAGGGAATCGGGCCGGCTTGGAAAACTAGCGAATAATCGATGAGAGAGAGGTTTTATTCCTCTTTTAGAAAGCACCTATGAAACTCGACTTTGTAATACCTTATGTTTGTGAGGGTAAGGTTTAATGTGGATATTTACCGGCGTTACGGGGCGAACGTTCTTTGTTCTTTGCATGAAGTAAAATTGCGGAATGCACAAATCAATGCATTTTCCCTAAACCGATCGTTAAATTTACCACGATATTACAAGATATTTCTAACTTAGACCGATGACAATTTCTTTACAATTTGTGGGAAATTACTTCTCCGGTAGATCTATTAAATTCCTTGCAGAACGCAGAAAAAAAATAAACTGCAAAGAATTTGAATATCTCGGTCGGGCTTGTAACAAATAATTACCTATAAATACCCGTTTGTATGATGTATTGTGTTATTTTAACTATTTACATATCACAGCGAGGCTTGTGTAAGCAGGCTCTAAGTTTCACAATGGTAGACTATGGACACAGAATTGTTGATTTGTGTGGATTGTATTGTATTGTATTTCTTTATTAATCAAAAACTTATTCTAGTTTTATTACTACGACACTTTAAACCTTACATGGTTTGTCTAGTGTCGACAGTTACAGCATGTTGCCAC
The DNA here is from genome assembly GCA_955876795.1 of Eupithecia tripunctaria. Classification (NCBI taxonomy): domain Eukaryota; kingdom Metazoa; phylum Arthropoda; class Insecta; order Lepidoptera; family Geometridae; genus Eupithecia; species Eupithecia tripunctaria. The sequence continues at coordinate 12,254,311 of OY041619.1, read as the reverse complement.
ACATTTGGCATGCAGTTATATGATAACAATATTAAAGACAATAAAGACAATAAAGACTGGTACAGTTTAGGTACCAGTCACACCTCATAAGGTTATTATCGTAACTTATGCCACAAGTAGTTATTTAAACCTACCCTACGACTCGTGAGGTAGGTTCCAAATAACTACCTACACACAGGTTTAACAGTATAGGGTGACTAGCGATCGCTGTCTGGAAAAAACTATTAATTTATATATTATTATAATGATATATTAGTAGATAGTTAATTAACTTTACAGTGTAATTACGTAGGTACTCATAAACATTCATGTATTTACTGGTATTTATATATTTCACTATATATTATCTAAGAAGTGTTTTTTGTATTTATGTGTATAGTTTTTAGTGTTAACTTCTTGTAATAGTTTAGTTGGTAGTTCATTAAGCATAGTAGGTATTAAGTAATCAGTGGTTCGCCTGCCATAATAATTATTCATTTTCGGTATACTTAGTTTATTTTGTGTAATTTTCCTTGTTGTTATTTTATGTGATATTTGGCATATTTCAAGAGAACCCATCAAAAGTACACTATCCAATGCTCGTGATTCTGCGATATTTAAACATGAGGTCGGGTATTTGTATTGTATTGGTTACATACACACAACATTCCGAACAACTGTCGAACGTCAAGCGCCGGAACAAATGAATTAATCCATCACTCTGGTCGAGTAATTGGATGCAGTGGGGAGATGGAAGAGTAATTAATAATACAATTTGATGCGTTCTGTTTTCCATGATGAACGACCTCTGAGGTGTATTGGATGGTGGTCTAGGATTTAGGAAGTACTTCGATTCCAGATACGATACATATTCCTGCACATTATTATGTGAATTCTTTTGCTGGATCTTTGTATTTTTCTGTGTCGTAGTTAGTTATATAATTATTTTTCCTTTTCATGAGACTAAATTAGTTGACTGACGTAACGGTAAAGTGCTTTTTCTGGTTCCTTTAAAAGCGTGTGACATTTTTGGGTAGACAGTTTGCATAAAACGTTTTCGCTGTGAAAACGCACTGCGGGACTATCAACAAAAACATTTATACAATTTGCTGTTGAAATCGGAGCCTGGGAAATAAACAAAAGTATTTTAATGTTGACGAAAAGTAACATGACAGTTTGGAATTCGTAATGCTGCATGTAGTGGTGTGGTGTGAAGGAAAACGGTGGTAGAGATAAACCATTCCTAAAATTCACCCGCTTTTCAATTAACTTCATACAATCGGTGTGCATTTTAAGAATGGTTTATCTCTATTCAATTGCGACCTTTACACGGACGCTCTTTTGTGCGCGAAAGAGTATGTAAAGATGTTTGAAGGCGAGGGATAAGAATGCGTGAATGCGTTTATTACTCGTTTTCTGACTGTTGACTTTTATAGTTTTGACAAGAACTGACGAGAAATCGCGCGTGAAAAAACGCGATGCTTAAACAGCTCCACACGATTGTGTGCGTGGGCCTGTCCCGCGCGCTCCTGAGAATGCGCGACTGAGCGTCCGTGAAAAGGTGGCTAATGCAAAACGCGCTTAGAGGCATTTAGCCCTTTAATAAGAAAGACCAAGTTGCATATAGTTCGTGGAGAAAGTCGTCATCAACGTTATATGATAAAAATGAAACGAAGGCAAAACGTTCCTATTTTTATACCTATTTTTATACAAAATACTATATCACTCTTGAAGTGGATCTTTAACTCTATAAAGTAAAGTGACTAATTCAAAAAACTCTGTCTAAAAGTTGTTGGTTGGTCATAAAAATGAAGGCTTCATTTTGTTGTTTAAACAAGTTTTGTAAAAAAATCTGCAGTATACCGCATTATAAACTTTGGCACAACACGAACGGCAGTCTAAAAAAAGTCTAGAAAAATCTGCAGAGCGAAAGCTTAGTCACTGACGTAAATTATGTGATGGAAAGTGCCAACCTAAATAGTTTGCAACGTAAAAATTCTGTACAACGTTAGCCTTTCTTAAATTAATTATGAGGCGCTAGCCTTCCTTAAAATAACAATGTGGCAATCTTTGGAGTCATTTGCTCATGATTTTTAGAGGTGTGCCAAAAAAGTGAACGTGTTTGCAATCACAAAATGCAACGCATTTTATATTGGAAACTGTGGAAATCAGTATTGATGCGTTCATTTTCAGTGCTACATTATCTTTTCCACATCATCATCATAATCTTCCGGTACTTATCCTACCCTCGGTGGGGTCAGCTTAACCTGTATTTCACCGACTTACAAAAAGGAGGGGGTTCTCAATTCGACAGTTTTTTTATGTTCATTACCTCAGAGCTTTGACGGGGTTGTCCGATTTTCATTATACTTTTTTTATTTGAAAGCTGGTGCTTCCCGTGTGGTCCCATTTTAACTTGGTCTAGTTGACACTGGGATGCATGAAAAAAACTATACAATTGAAGTCTGTTTTTAAATTTTTCAAAACAAAATCAATTATTTTCTTCTTCTCTCCTCTTTTAACCGTCACTTCTGTACTCACATCTTTCTTAGCCATGTCCTCTTTTACGTCCATCCATCTTTTCTTCGGTCTTTTCACCCCTTAGATCCCTCCACATTCAAACTTAACACTCTTCTCGTCACATGACATAATATGACATCTTCTTCACATCTAAAACTAAAAGACAGGTACCTCTTATACAAACGTTTCTAACTCTCTATGTCTAGGCATTTCGCAATACACGAGCTGTTAATTTGAGTATTCCATTTAGAATTAACAGCTTATAGCTTGAACTTCCATTAACCATCCCATTACCAAGCCGACTACACACAACCCAGGTGATAGCAACCTACGCACACACCTAATACCCTTCGACAATCCCGCGGCTTTGCACGCTGCCGACTACTATTTCCGATTTTATGACCATTTTTTTTGTCAAATTACGTTCTACGTCTTCGCCCGCAAAAAACACCTGTCCTATATTGACTAAATCTCTGTAAATGGTCTTTGCGATTTGAAATTGTATGGTTAATTACATTGAAATGGCTTTCAAGGCTATTCAAAGGGCTTTCAAATGTCAATATTGAATGGGTGGTTTTTGCGTAATTGAACAGCTTTTCTGGGAAATATTAGGTAACAGACATATTTCGCTTGCTTTTTTTCTATAATATCATCAGCAGAGTAGTCCTAGCACGGAGATTGTTGTCTAGGGTAAAATAGAAAAAAATTACGTCACATTGTCATCGAATGCGTAAAATGTTTGAAAATCAATCCTTCAACAATACCTAATTTACGCAATGTATGACGATGCGATGTCATTTTTCTCTCTATTCTACCTTAGATAAAAATCACCGTGATTGGCCGGCACGATGATGTGCCTACACTACACTGCCAACCTAACACCAGTTACATGGTATGTACAATATCCTGATCTAGTGTATATTCCTATTCCTAATTGTAGATTGGAGAGTAAAGCGTGAGCAATTTATTAAAATGTATCTTTGTTGATTTTCTTTTTAAAGTGAAAACTTTTCAGCGGCGTTGTGCACTTTTTTGGCATGGGCAATAAATGGGAAACCCGCGTCACGGTCACCTGATGCTGATCTAACATGTTAGATCAGCATCACGTGACCGTGGTGACGTAACACGCTTGCATTACTGTAATATTAAATTGGTACTATATTGTAAGCTAGTAGCCTACTTAGATGTGCTTTTTAAAGTTCAAAAGTTACAGCTACCTGTGTAAATAGTTCACTAAGTTGAAATAAGATGTCGCTAACTCCGGGAGCAATACAGAACCCACAGCGTCAGTTGAGATGACCTTATATAGTAGTAGAGAAGTGTCACCGCAAGCTAACAGATGGCGCCTTTTTTCTCTGTTAGAATAAACAGAGTCTTAGTAATAGGGTTCCGTTTGTACACTTCGGTAACGAATCGGAACATTGCCACAATAAATACTTTTTACCTTGAATTAATCGGGGTGGAGCGGGGAAATCATTGTTACTAACAGTAGGAAGAGCACAAAGGGCAATACCTAAAGTGGCAACTTCTCGTCCTTTTATCTTTCCCACTAATCTTCTATATGAGTCCTGTGTTATGCTTACAGTCAGGCTAGTACTAAGCACTCGCAGTCCTTCCCTACAGCAATCAATTTACTAGTAAAAGACGGAATGCTAAAGTATGCCCTCAACCAACAACCCTAAGAGTCACCTTTGTGAATCAATTTTATCTATTTCGTGGTCCGTTTCTATACAACAGACTAAATTCAATGTCTAAAATTTACGCACTTAACTATAATAATTGTAAAAAACCTATAAAATTAACTCTTCAAAATCTATCCTACGCTGATACAGAGAAGTAATTAGATATTATTAAGCATTGATTTAAAAAGGGAAGATAGGTTACGTTCTCCCAGCGCTTACTCAAAAAGTGGCATGTGTTACAACTACACGCAAACACATACGCTCGCAGTTATATTTCCAGTCCTGTGCAATACAAAGAAGAACAAAGACGGAAAGACGTATCTAGGACCGAAGTGAGACTGAGACAACAATATTTCACGCGAATCACGACCGCCCGTGCCGCCGGTCAGACGGTGACTGATGTGGGATAACACAATTTTACACAATTTGAAGTTGCCACTTTCGAGCAACCAGTGCCTCATCTTCGTTTTTAATAAATCAATGTTATTAAGTAAGATATTATTCATTATTCATTAGTCAGTGCTCGAAGGGATACGGAGAACAAGAAACGCACTTGCCCTGAAGATGTCCCTCATTAGGGGATGAAATGTTGTTGTACTTCCAACACAAACAAGATTCGTAGTACATTCATAATGAATTCGTCAACATACGAAAGTTTCTATAGTAAAATAAGTTTTTATTATTATTTTTTACACATAAAATTAATCTACTTAGAATAGTGAATAATCTAGATTTATACAGTGTAAGTTAAGTTCCTTATTAGATATATACACACACACAATTTTTTTGTAAGTAACATTGGTAAACTAAATGCCCTTATCGTAATAGTAAGAGACTATTGTATTTCATAATTAGTTCTCTTTCTACTCATATTGCCTGAAACACAGGATTACCTAGTTCAGGCTAAATTGTTATAAGTAACTAGCTATATTTATCCGTGCTATTTATGTTTTGTCTTTTTACGAGATAGTTTTTTTATTAAATTTTATTTTTAAGCTATTGCATAGCTTCTATCGCGGGCCTTGAGCGCGGGGACCGAATCCAGAAATTCCGTAACGAAAAAACCTCACGCTCCCCACTCCGACCGGAACAGCGGTGATACTTTTTAGTTTTGCCATCTATCGATGAATAGCAGAACTTTTAATGACTTTTTGAAATATGACGTTTGTCTCTTTAGTTCAGCAACTCGCCTCTAGATGGCATTGCAATAGCATTACCGCGGCAGTCCCCGAGTGCCACACGTCTTTTTTTTTATTATTATTTATTTATATACTCATCGGCCTTGTTCCCTCTATAAAGACAATTCAGGTAATGTCTGTGATTTGGATTATTTTACTTTAGGTACCTACTTTGCTTTTAATAAAATCGAGAAAGTTTCCTATATAGATGAAAAAATAGCAAGATATATTTTTACAACGAGAGTTCTTTATTATATTTCGCGCGGCTCTCATCGTAACCTAGTCACAATCTTGATCTAAAAACAACATTTTCTGAGCCAGCGACTTCTTGTCTTTGGCCGGTTATAACAAAGTTTCATATATTATGATCATGCCTGGAAACCTTTTCGTCTATAGTTGTAGATAGAACCGAGACCTATAAAAAAATATACCAAGTAGGTTTATAGAAAACATTTTTTTGCAGTCCAGTTTTCCCTTACAAGGAATTCTCTACATGGGAAAACAGGACTAAAAGAATGAATTATCCCTTATAGGGCCTTTTAGGGGGGGATTTCAGATATACCTACTCTGTAATCAAAATTTTAAATATTTATTTGCAAGTATTTATATTGAGATAAGAATAGCTTACATTGACTAAGCTTCTTATCTACTAAATCAATGATATTCCTTTCAATATTTTGAAATTCTCCAATTATTGACTTGCAATGAAAAAAGCGAGTAAAAGTGAAATATTTTCAGGGAATTCTTTGTAAGGGAACTTTCAGGCTTCAGGGAATGTTAACAAGGCAATTAATCCTTGGGTCAAGTCAAGACTCAATAGGCTACAAGGGAGTTTTGTTCCCTAAACTACAAAGTCGCCCTCTACTCAAGCTAACGTGGAATTTACATAAATTACCTACATAATGAGCCTTTGTAATCCTACAAATAACTATTTTATAGAAAAGAGATTGTGAAAATGTGAGGACACCTATTCATATGTCACCATCATTGGTAAAGTTGAACAGATTGAATTGCAATTTTGTACACCAATTTTATTTTTGTCAGCGAGGTAAAATTTGATTACGAGTAGACTGGTTTGCGGGGGAAAGGAGCATTATGTGGGACTCGACGCCCTGAGAAGGATGTGATACCCACTAAAAAACTCTCCGGTGTCCCTCTTTCGCCATTATCGCCGAAGCACGGGAACATAATAACCGATCCGACTGGCGTCCCCTCATGCTGCACGCCTGAAAGAACGGTTAAGTTCCTGAGAGCCCCATTCCCGGATGTACCCGATTCTAATAAAGTTCCTTGACTTTATCGATTAAAAGTCAATCTTGCGAAAAAGTACTATTAACTAAAAAGTGTTGAACCATTTTTGAAAATACCCTTATTCACTGTTTTTATTCCGAAAAAACACGTATGAATCCACGGGAAGAAGCTAATAAAAATAAACCCAATAGTTATTCTTAAATCCTTTATTGCACACAGATAAGTCATACATAAAAGTTACAAATACTGGACATGTATAGAGGCGAGCTTAACCCTAAAAGATTCCCCTCACTTAAAACGTATGCAAAGATAATTGATTTTGTTTTAAAAAACCGACTTCAATTATATAGTTTTTTCATGGCACAGCTTTAGCCACAGCAAAATAAAAAAGAATCATGAAAATGAAATTCGGACCACCAAGTGAAAAGTTCTAAGGTAACTAACATAAAAAACCGTTGAATGGAGAACCTCCTCCTTATTTTAAAGTCGGTTAAAAAGATAGCAAAAGACTCTTCGCAATTCTGCATTTTTTTTAAATCGATGATTGGTAGTGTTTTTGACGATTTTTTTTATATCTCGAGAAAGAAATACAACTCGTATTGTAAAATTCAGTGTTGCCTCCGAGAATTATAGAATGTAGGTAATTCAGGTGGTATACCAAAGCCGTTCTGAGTATCTTGTGGCTTGACCCCAACCGCTCACGTTCTGTATTGCACACTAGGGAATCGCTGGCAAGACCTTACAGGAATCATAAATTATTTAGATGGTCATGGAAATTAGATGTACCCACATTAGCGCTGCCGTCCTATCACTTAAAGGCCGTTAAGTGACATTTCGTCAAATTTGACTTTTGTGTACCATACTAAAACGCAGCTTTTGTTCTATCTTCCAATCTGGTTAAAAAAATTCTATCTCTTGTCAGTGCTGAGATACAGAGTCCAGCTACACCACTATCTACATAATTTTTGGGGTTTTCCAAATCTAAAATACGGTTACCTCACTTTACAATACTAAAACACGATTAAACCAGCTTAGCAACGTATTGAAGCCTAATTTTGTCCGTTTTATACCAGCTTATAAAACGGTTACTTGTAATGACAATAAAAATAAACCGTTAGCTGACTTTACATGTGTTTTAGTATATTTTACTACTGCATGCCACTCTTGTACTTACGATGTCTAAAAAACAGTTTTCTAACCACTCCTACACTATAAAAGCGCTAGATATACTTAGCTGGCTAGTCATTGCAAAACCAATGTATGATTGAAACACTTACAGTACTAAAAGACGGTGACCGTTTTTTAGCTGTGAAACTAATACATTCACGTGAATAAAAACAAAACTAAAAAACAGTATAATGACAATGCAACGCTAGGAAAAGGTTAACTGCGAAGCTTTCTGCAAGCCCCTTACTCCTGCACACGCGTCGCCACAGAACAATATAACATAACACGTCGCTAGGACGTCACGGAGGCAGGACATACATACGATTAGTGCGAATTCCGGCCAGAAATTAGTTCAAAAGCGAAGTTTTTGTAATACTCAAGTTATTGTTTTTATCACGCTGTTAAAAAATAATATTACAAGTTAATACTTATTCCCTATTATTAGACTACCACTGTGACTCAGTAAACGAATAACCAACTGAGAAACAAAGTGGCGGGTTCGATCCCGCGGCGCGGCGGTAGAAATATTTGATGCAAATATTTCTTCTGGGTCTGGGTGTTCAATCAAAGTATTCGTAGTTCGTGACCCTCACGACACATGAAAAAATCCTTGTGTGGTTATTATCATTTTCATTATTCAATTCCGCAAGGTGAAGAATATAACTACATAATTTGGATGGATAATTGTTGTGCCCAAAATAAGAACTGGCTATTGTTTTATTTAATTATTATATTTGATTAACAGTGACTTGATAGCAACCGAAACAATAACTCTTCAGTTTTTTGAGTCTGGTCACAGCTTTATGAGCTACGATTGATTTTATCATCGGGTAGAGCTGGCCATGAAAAGGAAAGGCAAACTGTACGACTTTCAGGATTTCACTGTGTGTCCCGCTTCTAATCTAGCTGGAGTGGATATAAAAACTATGGCTCCAAAAGGTTTTTCCTCTAGTCCTCTCAGGCCCAAATAGCTGCCGCGGCATCGAAGTGGTAGACAACTTCATTTACCTCGGCTCTTACATCTGCAATGATGGTAGCTGTGTGCCAGAGATCAAACGGCCCATGGCTATGGGAAGGGACGGAATGAGTCGGTTTAATGGAATCTGGAAGAACTGAAGTATCTCGTGCAAGACAAAGATGCGCTCTTAGTTCGTGCTCTGATCTTCCCTATATTCTTATACGGAGTAGAGACATGGACCATCTTATCTAGAGAGAAGAAAAGGATTGGTGCGTTTGAGATGTGGTTCTGGAGGCGAATGTTAAGGATTCTTTGGACGGCGAAACGCACCAACCAATATATCGATCGTTACGCAACTGAAAGTGAAGGACAGGCTATCCACGGTTTGTCACCGCCGTATACTCTCCTACTTCGGTCATATTGCAAGTCTCGGCAACGAGAACCTCAAAAAGCTGGTCATTGTTGGCAACGTGGAGGGCAAGCGATATCGCGATAGATCTCTAAGCAGATGGACAGATCAGCTCAAGGGGCGTCGCAAGTATTACGACGTGGTGAAAATAACCACAAACAGAATTATCTGGAGACAAGCCGTCCATTCCAGCACAATAGAGATATCCTAAAGTGATCACGATCTTCAGTCATGAAGTACCAACACCAGAGAGAATGTTGATTAGGTAATTTGTTTTTGAACAACTTATAATATGAGATTTTGCTTTTTTGTTTAATCAGCGTTCGTGCAACCTGATTTTATTTAAGTGACAAGTTATACCTTGTCAACTGATTTGGGATGTGATTAGTGTTCGAGAAACCGGCTGTAAGTGTAAAAGACCTGAAAGACATAATACAAGGCTGTTTCCAGAGAAATAACCACGATATGCTCTCGATAACTGAAGTACGAGTGATTGATGATTATAAAGATGTTTTGAATCCAGAATTTAAAGGTGCACCAAAAGTTATAGAGAAGGCAATAACATTTGCAATTATCAATGCGTTAAAAGATATAGCTAAGCGCACCACACAAAATGCAATTCTGGCCTGAGATGCCTGAATGTAACTAAAAATGAAAGAATAGATTGAATCTAGTCTGAGTAAACAATTCAATTTTAATTAATTGTTATAAAACGAATAATATTATAATTTATAATAAAGTCATATCATAGATAATAATGGTTAATAAAGGTATACACATTTCTTGTAAACTGTTGTAAACTACGTCTTTGAAGTATCACACTAATATCACAATATCACATCACAATATCACATCACACTATCACATCACACTAATATTATAAAGGCGAAAGTTTGTATGGTTGTATGGATAGATGCATGGATGGTTGTTACTTCTTCACGCCAAAACTACTGGACGGATCTGGCTGAAATTTTGCATACAGATAATTATAATCCTGGAATCAAACATGGGCTACTTTTTATCCCATCATCCCATCCCATCTTTCATCCTTTTACCCAATCAGTTAACGTGGTATAAATCTCCTTTTTAACATTTCCATAGGAAACACGTGGGAAGCCGTGGGGCGCAGCTAGTAATGTAAAAATAATTAATATTATATAAGGTTAATCATAAAGATTTTTTTTAGAATAGTTGTACTTTTCTCTTTGTACATTGATTACATAATTACGTAAACAGTAAGAAGGCAATTTTAACTAAATTGTTAAATTATATTATTTTAATTGGCCCTTATTTGCTTCTTAAACAAGCTTATTCATTTTAGGAAAATTTAGACTAAACTGCTTATTTGTAATTATATCAATATACTACAGATCAGTATTTTCAGCACTTAAAAACAGTAAGCTTGGATTTTTTATCCAACTACTATGTTTTTGTTTCGAAAATACTTTAATTTTAGCATCTCAAAACAACAATATAAACAACTAAAGTCCGATGACGCCATTTTCAGAGTTGAGGTTAGTTACATTTCAATTCACTTACTACTCAAGAACACGGCTAAGTAACTTAGCCGTTATTTAGTTTTGAATATGCATGTAACTGTTACTCGTTATAAAATATGATCGCAGTTACAGTTTGTTACAACTCTTAAATACGGTTGCGCTTCAGCAAGCCGTTTTTTTGCATTTTAGATGGTCACATTTTAAAGCTGGTAAGCTCAACTAAAACACAAAATCTTAAATTAACAAATAAACTTTTAACTTTTTAAACAAAATATTAAATAAAATAATAGCTTAAATGTTGATGAATAATTTGGTCTAACAAATAAATCTGTATGTCTTCCCAATTTCCAGGGACAGCATTTCCCACGTTTTGGCTCATACCCACAAATTTGGTTTTATCACTTAACGACCTTCTAGTGATCGGACGGCAGAGCGGCCTTACCGCCTCTTATTGCAAGTTTATTAACCGACTTCAAAAAAGAGGAGGTTCTCAATTCCACTGTATTTTTTTTTCATGTCCGTTACCTCAGATCTTTTGACTGGGTGGTCCGATCTTCATGATTCTTTTTATATATAAAAGCTGGCACTTCCCGTTTGGTCTTATTTTAATTTGGTTTAGTTCTGACTATGGAATCCATGAAAAAACTATAAAAATTGAAGTCGGTTCATAGTTTTTTAAAAGAAAATTAATTATTTGCTAGTAAAGTGGCTAAACAATTACTATAGTTCTATCTTTTTGCGCTCTGTAGACAACAAATGCAAAACATGATCTTCTTCAGTTTTATAATAACTTGCTTTTGACAATATCTTCACATGATTTTTTTGGCGCATACACGATTAGATGGCTCAATGTAGCCTATTATCTTATTAAAGGTAAACTACATCTATCAAACTTCAGGCAGATCCTAGCCAAACATCAATTAATATAATTTATTGCATGAAATCACAGAAATTTAGGGCTCGGATGTCTGTACATAAAATACATGTCATATAGTTGTTATAATGTAATGGAATGTCAAAATGATTTCTGCCCTATTGGGCGAGCAATAATAACAAACACAATTCCAAAGAAAATTCTACTGATATTATAAACGCAAAAGTTTTTATACATGTATATTTGGTGCGGAACGGATCGGGATGAAATTTTGCATACAGGTAGTTCTAGGCCTGAAATAACACTTTTTATCCCATAAATCACTTCCCGTTGGATAGGCGTGCGAAACCGCGGGGCGCAGCTATAGTAATACATAAAAACGCACATAATACAATTATTAAAAAAAGTCAATGTTATGTCTCAATTTATTCTGCCATTTTGGCTTGATTTTATACATACTTACAATTTGTCCCAAACATCGGAAACTTTGGTCTCGCGTTTATAATACAAAAAAGATAGGCTCTACCTTTAGCTATATATGTTTAGAGCCATTTCATACGTCTATTATCCTATATAGCCTATAGAATAACATTCTCATTCTAATTAATTCATAGCTCCCCAAGTACCTGGAAAAGCCTTTAGGCAAAACGGCCAATAATTTCCTTTCAAGCCCTGTTTGTTCTCCGGCCTTTTCCGTTCCGATATTTTTTGGGTTGGGATCTAGATTAATTGGATTCGAACTGAATTGGGGCTGGTAACACATGTGTAAAGATTTGTGGGTCAGTTGCTTTTACGTATCGAAATATTTAGTAGTTTCTTTTTGCATTCGTTTAGACTGCAGGCAGATTCTAGATGCGTCAAGCTGAAGACAGGGCGCTATGGCGCTCATTAGTGGAGGCCTATGTAAAACAGTGGACTAATAAAGGCTGATTATGATGATGATGATGACTCTCTTTCAGATTCGTTTGTAGGTCATAAAAGAATTATTGATACCGTGGGTAAAAACAGGTACGCCTTGGGAATCCCAATGAGAAGGTATGGCCGTACTTTATTCCTTAGGAAACGGGAAACGGATGCCAAGGGCCCTCAATAACTTTGAAGGGTAGCACTAACAGCGGGCCCTGAATTTGAATGTGGAGAGCTTCGTAAGAAAACATTATTTTTATCCGACTACGAATAAAGGATGAGGTTTTAATGATAAGCTAAAAAAATGTATGGAATAAAATACGCTTCGAGATGACGCTACGTAATGGAAACTAATCTTATGTTCGTCAGTATGTATGTTTTTATGGGTGTTCATTGATTTCTCTATGAATTTATATGGAGCGATGGACCATCCCGAGTCTTAAAGCGGAAAAAAAGAGTACAGTCACCATAACCTTAACCATAATATGGAGCGATTTCGATAATTCTGTCGCTGAGTTAAAAATAATACCGAGGTGGTCCATGAAAATTTTATTGTTGAGGGATATATTATTTGTGTTTGATCCGCAAAACTCAAGAACAGTGTAAAATAAAGAGATTCGAAGTCGTTGTTTATTTCAAAAAAATCAATTTACTAAAAAAAATGTAGAATAAACGAACTCTTTAGAGACTCAGTAAACGAAAAAAAGGAGGAAGTTGAAGAATTCAACTGTATTTTTTTTTATGTTTGTTACCTCAGAACTTTTGACTGTGTCGCCCAATTGAGCTGGTGCTTCCCGTGTGGTCCCATTTTAATTTGGTTCAGTTCTGACAGTGCGATCATGAAAAAACAAAAAAATTAAGTCATTTTATAGTTTTAATTATATTGTATGGGCGTTGATATCGCTTGCATCACGATATATCGACATCTCGACACCTACAGTTCTCAAGGACACTGCACTGACAGCCACATCCTTCATTGACCGACACGACACGACGGCTTTTTAACCGACTTCAAAAAAGAGGAGGTTTTTAATAACTGTTTTTTTTTTGTTTTTTTTTATGTTTTTTACCTCAGAACTTTTGATTGGGTGATCCGATTTTGATGATTCTTTTTTGATTTGAAAGCCGGTGCTTCCCTTGCGGTCTCATTTAAATTTGGTCCAGTTCTGACAATGGCATCTATGAAAAAACCATAAATTTGAAGTCGGTTGATGGTTTTTTAGAACAAACCCAATTATTAATTCACAGAGACCTCGCACGCACTCACATATAAGCCATATGTAAGCTTGCGTAGGTACACAACCCATACGTTACGAGCATTGTTACGTAGGTATGTGTTGTGTACCGACAGCCCGACACAAGCGATCACATGTCGTCGGCGCCGGCATATTGGCCGGGCCAATAAAACAGTGAACGGCCTATTGGTCCACTGCTGGACGCAGGCCTCCCTTTAAAAGAACTTTATTGGCTTTTATCTCATAGCGGGTAGTGCCTATAATCTCCACGACGAGTTATGGATCGCAGTTCGGTAGTAGAATTGTTCTTCAGGGGGTGCTGCTGCCTGCTTCCGGTAGATATCCCTTAGTCGCCTCTCACGACACCCGCGGGAAGAGCTGAATGAGACAGTGTGCCTTACATGGAATTATGCATCCACCGATGTTAGAATCTGTTCAAAAAGATAAGAAATGTAGGAATTGAGGACGCGCGTGTGCCAATTGACAACTTTTGTTGCGTTGACAACGCTGCTCTGTCATTGCAGTACGACTAAAAGTGTTAGTTCACCGTAACGCCACAACTCTTTTCTTTTTGAACAGAGTCTAGTGTTGCTATTAGTTTTAGGCCGGGCCTGCATGAAGAAACGCCCATTTTCTACAAAGAACTCCCAGAGAAATAAAGAAACGCGCATGGAAGGCCACCTGCTACCATGTAAGACACCACTTACCAAGGAAATTAAGGGCACTAATGAATGTCTTTTCACAATTATAAGCAGCACGTTCCGTCCATAACGGCACCATTATCATGTCCTTGAGCCACATGTACATAATTACAGTAAAATTGCCTTATAACCAGGCACTTTAACCCTCTCAAGCTGCGTGATACGGGTCTTTATCAACGTGATACGGCCGGGGTCGTTTGGACCCGGACTGGGAAATTACATCGTTTCGTCACAAACTTCCAAAGGGTTGAAGATTGCATGGCATCGGTATTCACATGGTTTTTTGCCAAAACCTGACCTACGTAAAAGTTATTTCGACTGTGGTTACTGAAATTTTTGAGCTATGATGCCTTGTATTGGTATTGGTGGGGTAAGAACGATTTGAATTTATTTATTTTGAGTAGTCTGCGCTTTGAAGTTTCAAAATGTATCACAATGAGTGAGCGATAGTTAAATTATCCTAAATTAGAATTAGTAATTAGTAAAATATTTACCGTAAAAGTAAGAAAGAAGAATTAGCAAGAAAAACAATTTATTAACTCACAATTAATAGAAAAAAACACTAAACATAAAAAGACTCTGCCATGACAACCAAATATGTTTTAATTTTAAGTTTTTCTAGTTAGCAGTTAGCTCAATTGTATCAATGGTAAATACAAGTTCGAATTCGTGTCTGATAATTGATTATTATTTTTTCTTTGTTGATAATTGTTTTTACCAAGTTTTAATTAAAGTTTTGGCCCTTGGCACTATAAACTGAAAAAAAATCGTACCGTGAGTAGAAACTTTTACTGACACAATCTCTCATTCTTACGCAAAAAAATACATAGCGAATACGGGCCCTGAAAAATCGTGCCAGAACTTTTACCGTTCGATATATTCAAAGCCGGTTCATTTGTTCCTGCCAGTTGATTAGTGTCGGAGGTTGTTGTTGTAACTTGTTTGATTAAATCTACAATCAGTTACAGCTGTTTGTCTGTGAATCTTGGGATGGGATGAATTTTCATGAGGTTGTTGGAGTTGATTTTGAGGAATTGTTGACCAGAAAAACATAAAGATGTGTAAGTTAGAGATTTCAATTGGCTTTACATTTTTGTTGGAAATTTTGAACCAATAATCAGTAGGTGTTGAACTTATAGGAACAAATTGTTTGATAATTTGATGATATCGATTAATGTTCGGCCTCTGAAGATTGAAATTCATTCAATTCAATACGTTAATTCAGCTTCGATTCATTCGAAGCAAGACCTTACTTTATAAATATCTAATCCTGATAATAATAATGTACGAACTGAGTATGAACTGAGTATGAACTTCACAAAAATGAAACTCCTCTGTTTATTATTATTACCTAGGTATGTAAGCTTTTAATTTATTATCTGGTTTACCCCTGTTGGGTACAGGTCATCTTTATTAATATTCTTCGTAAAATACCTTCCTACACTTTATTTGATGCGATGCAATCAAATTTATCTGGTACGGTCAAATCCTTAAAAAAAAACCAGCATAACAACGAGAATTCAAAAGTAGGGATGTGAATCCGATAGTCCATTTGTTGATCATAATTATAAATATTTGAAGCATTATTTGTGACGGTACTTTAGGTTATAACATTATTATTTTGTTTACTATGCCCCGGGAATGATTCGCATAAAAATGTGTATGGAATAAAATTAGCTATGAAATGACACGGTCAACATTCGATTCAACTACCTATCTCCATTCTTACCTCAAAACCGGGAAATCTACTCAGACATTTTAATAACACCACGAAGAAAAAAGGCATCATAATTAAAGGCGAAGAGCAAGATATACCTAAGCATATTTTATTTCATTTATTAACAGATTCCATTTCGAATAAAACGATTAATTTGTCTTTTTCCTACTATAAAACAGTGTTCAATATAAATAATAGATTCAGGCGTTACTTTGCGGAAATCCATTGTAAATATAAGAATGAAAAATATTTAGTAACAATTCCGCGAAAAAACCTTTTGCGATAAAATCTAACAAATTGTACATTCATACAAAATGAAAGAACATTTATCAAAGCAAGTCGTCAACTAGTTTCGTCTCTCCACGAGACATCATCAGGACACCACACCACTCGATCTTGACACTGAGAGCGCCAAACAACAACGGCAGAGTCCCACCAGAGATGTTGTCACTTCGAGCTCCGCGTGCCAAGTGAGGCATCGCTCGCAAAACCGCCCCTTATATACACTCATGGTGACGCATCACGCCCATTACCTGCGTCCGTGACATCACCGCTCGCAGTCGGTTTTCTGTAAATTTGGAAATCGTGCCTATTGTTTAACCTAGTTAAAGTCAATGGCTCGCTGAACTTTTTAGATTTGACTTTAACTAGGTTAAACAATAGGCACGATTTCCAAATTTACAGAAAACCGACTTATACAGACATTACAATACCGAATTCTTCTTGTCATCCATTACAACATAAGTTAGCAGCTTATCGTAGTTTTGTCCACAGATTGATGTCAGTACCCCTATCACGGGAGAACTTTAATAAAGAGATATCTATTATTTACCATATGGCAGAAAGAAACGGATATAGTAGGAATATAGTTGATGGTCTAATTAGGAGTAAACAACGTAACATTGTCCGTTCTTTATTGTACCCTGTTGCCCCAGATAGGATAAATAAATATGTAGGAAGTTTAACTTACTTAGGTCCATTAAGTGAGGGAGTTTCAAGGGCTTTGTCCAAAAATAAAGTACATGTAGCGTTCAAAACAAACAATTTATTAAAACAGATTTGTAACGGAAAAGATAGATTGGATAACAATAAGAAATCTGGTGTTTATAAGTTAGTTTGTGATGAATGTAATGGTGTTTATGTAGGTCAAACGGGTCGTAGTTTTCAGGTTAGGTATAAAGAACATTTAGCGGCTTATAGAAACAATCATCCAGAAAAGTCAAATTTTGCAAAACATTTATTAGAATCGGGTCATTCATTAAATGATAATCACTCATTTTCAATTTTACATACTTGTGATAAGGGATTTAGGTTGTCGGTCTTAGAAAATTTAGAAATTACAAAATACAGTAATAATACATTGTTGAATGAACTAAGTACAGGTTTGCCTCGATCGCCATTATTACGGATTTTTTCTAGAAATGGCGCGAGCGGTGATGTCACGGACGCAGGTAATGGGCGTGATGCGTCACCATGAGTGTATATAAGGGGCGGTTTTGCGAGCGATGCCTCACTTGGCACGCGGAGCTCGAAGTGACAACATCTCTGGTGGGACTCTGCCGTTGTTGTTTGGCGCTCTCAGTGTCAAGATCGAGTGGTGTGGTGTCCTGATGATGTCTCGTGGAGAGACGAAACTAGTTGACGACTTGCTTTGATAAATGTTCTTTCATTTTGTATGAATGTACAATTTGTTAGATTTTATCGCAGAAGGTTTTTTCGCGGAATTGTTACTAAATATTTTTCATTCTTATATTTACAGTGTTCAATGTTTATGAGGCGGGAAGATTAAATGGCTAGGTGAAACAATTTGTTTACGCTTGGAGTCAACAAAACGGCCAACCAGCCTCTATTTAATGCATAGGCCCAGTTATAAACTTGGAAACAATTTCAGGCATGAACGCCCGCGAGCCGATACCAACTCGCCGGAACAATACGTAGCTTTAACTTCCAAGTTATGGGATAAATACGTTACAATAGCTATTGGAGTTTACGTAAGTATACGTGCTTAAGTTAGTTAGGCTTAAGAGGAGCGCAATATATCCGCGTATTTTGCGCGCGGTATTTTGTGAAGGATAAGATAGGACATCGCGTTCACAGGAGCGAGACAGAGTATACGTTTTTGGAAAGACGTAAGCGTAAACATTTGGTTCTAAGAAAACTACACAACCAAATTTCTGAAAACTCAACGAAAGTGTGTGCTCTTAATGTTTTTTTAATCGTATTTTCTACACATTTAAGTACAACCGATTACCCGAAAAAATAAGAGATGCCGCATCTTCCAACATGGCTACTGGAGAGAGTGTTCGCTTCGGTAAGTAACTAGAGCTACCCGAATTGTAGAATACAATCCCCGTGCCTGATTTAACGATCTAAAAATGACTGGTGAAAAATATAGCGGATATGATTAGATCAGGTAGGTACTTATATAGTGAAGTTGTTCAACAAGTGAGTAAAACGGGTTTTTGTTGCGCATGCCGATTTTAAATTCTGAGCTAGCGAAGCAGTTTAGAGAAGAGTCATGAGCGTAGCGAGTTGCTCTAAAGTAGGATTTAAAAGAAACGAAACAAAAAATATTTGCTTTAGTAGGAAAATTACACTTTAGTTGCACGGTGCATTTAAATACTCGTTACGTATACGCGTTGTTCCTATGGAAACGTTAAAAGGTGATTTTCATCCCGCGGGAAGTGATTAATGGGATTAAAAGTATAAGATGTTTGATTCTAGGATTAGAATTACTTGTATGCATAATTTCAGTCAGATCCGTCCAGTAGTTTTGGCGTGAAGAAGTAACAAACATCCATCCATCCATACAAACTTTCGCATTTATCATATTTGTGTGATTTATTCGATTCACACCAATAGTGTTTATTTTTTAACTCAGAAAGCTTAACCACATGTTTGTTAGTTCTGAGGAAAATTTGTAGGGCCAGTGACTGATGTCTTTTCTGTTGAAATGGTAACTCAACAGCGCTAACTCAAGAAATTACTAAACGCAAAGATACGCTACTTCCAATCTTTTGAAAACAACAAATATGGCCATAAAAATATGAAAATTCTTACCGAGACCGAAGTGTGACGTACCTAGACAACAATACGCACGCCAAACACAAACAACTCAGGTGGGTGGAACTAATATATGCATCGATTTTTTTTATTGTTTTAATCGATTCTTTAGGTCATTATTTAACCGAGAAATGATAAGACGCTCACTGAATTTCGCAATAACAAGGTAAAAAAACAAATCAAAACTACAATCATTTTCGGGTGATAAAAACGCTGCCATATTGGCGCCATGTTTATTTGACGTCGACGTTCACACTCGATTAAAACCTTTTGTGACGACCTCGGTAGTGATCATCTCAGGAAAGTGGTTTTCCGAAAAAGCTGAAAATAACCGACAATACGAAATGTGAAGTGGGCAGAATAGTGTCAAATCATGGTGCAGCAAGCAAAATAAAAAAAGAAGAAATGTGTACAGTGATGTCACGTCCGATCTAGTCAATGGCGTAGCGTTTTGAAATTTTGCGATTGAGATTTAAAATATAAATTTTTCAATGGTTAAATTCTACAATAAAAACATCTCAAAATGCTAAAATAAATATGTAGATATGTTTCTATCTCAATAGAGAATACGTAATATTTTTTTAGCCATTTTGAAATCACATGCATATACCCTATTGGACCTATGTGATTTCACTTTCAAGAAACTAATACCGAGGTTCCCGAATTATTCTTACAAAGATGTTTAAATGCTAAATCTCTTTTAACTTCTACATTAATCTACCCTCACTTTGCTCATATATTAGCTGAAACCACATTGTTCCACCTAATCGCCACACGCGGTCGCCGGCTGCTGAATTCAAGTGTTCAACCAACTTATAATGACCGGGTTATAAATCTGTGGGTTCTACTCCCTGTGGATAGGTTTGCTTTCTGATTTATAGTGGGTATGAATGAATCTATTCGTAAAGGTGTTTTCAAACTTCAGCATTAAAACGAAATGAATATTTTATGGGTGTCGTTAGAAGCGACTATAAGGGATATCCACTAGGGGGCGGGCAGCAGCGCCCCTGCAGAACGATTTTACCACCGAGCCTCCGAGCCACCACCAGCGTGAAGATTATTGGCACTGCCCCCCATAAAAGCCAATAAAGTGCATATCAGGGGAAGGCCTGCGTCCAGTCGTGGACCGATATAGGCTGTTCAGGTTGAATTTTACAAATTTTACAAGACTATTGTATACTGATAAGAACAATACAAATTTACCTACTCACTTTTATAACGTTACAACTTTTGAATCCAACATGGTTATTTAACACGGATTTCCGTGATCATGGCGCATGAAACTGTGCTGAATTATTGAAAAGCTCTAAACTCAATCATGGTAAACATCCCGTTGTAAGTGACTTTAGTTTTATAACGTTGTGTCTCTCTTTGAATAAGGTTTGCTTGGAAGATAAATCATTTCAGGTTAAGCTCGTCTTTCCCATTATTTTTCTAGTGTTTAATTTTTTTGTGTTTTTCCAATTAGGAATTAAGAATAAGTTTAGCCAGCCAAAAGTAGGGACAATACATATTTTGTCATACCGTAAGGAATCCAAAGCAATGGTTTACTTGTGTAGGTAATCCTACACAAGAGAACCATTGATTTGGATTCCTCGTACCTACCTACCCATTACTAGTATTGGCAAGCCCTTGTTATTAGCTAATACTACTAAATAGTAAATTAGGTAATGCCAAAATCAGCAAATCTTTATTGGAAACGTATGTCGAAATTTGCCAAAGTCACTAACTAAAATTTTATGCAAGATCTTCCAATTCGCTGTAAATACGGTTGAGATGCATTGTCCCCACGTAAACTTTAAGAGATTAAAAATCTCAAGAATACTTTCCCACAGTAATATAACTTCTTCCGCGAAACTACTAGATTTATTCTGCAGACTGTTCAAGAGTTTAACCGATGGCTTGTTGCGGCTCATTTCCGTAATGTCGTCGACTACATGCAATGCAGCAAGAGCTAGCATTCAGAGATAATAGTCCATGCGTTATAGATGGGCACATAAAAGTGCCAGAAACATGCTCTGCAAAAGTGTCCGGGTGATTTAGGTAGATATTCAAAATAGCAGGAAAGCTGCAATGTTCATTATTGAACCCATAAATTTTGCAATTTCGAAATTCTTTTCGAGTTAAACATTGATAGTGAAATAAATTATCTGCATTTTATATCACTATCAATGTTTAAGGGAAGGGTTATTTTCGATGAGAATAGTAACTTTCTAGAATTGATACGAATGATGACACTGATGTTCAAAGAAATATTTACCGGTAAATCTTTCTAACCAACTTAAAAACAAGGAGGAGGTTCTCAATTGGACTGTATTTTTTATAATTTTTACAGATTTTCTTGATTGTTTTTTTAGAAAAGTATGTAGACGTTTTGCACACCTTTTGCTATTTATTTATCGCAGGAACAGCACATACATTTGTCTTCGGTTTTTGTTTTGCTAAGAAACCTAAAAATATTTCATTAGTTAAACAGTTTTGGCGCATAGAAAATTGTTGCATGTCTCTGCTCTGTACATCTCACTCACGAGAAAAGCATATCTTCTCATCCCGCTTGAAATTCATCTCGTAGCGGCGTTATTGCACACTCTTAAGTCGTTACCTTTTACCGTTTATGTTCTTGTGTATCTAGCAATCAGGTGCACAAAGAAAATGCACAAATCACTGGTTCGCGTTCGAACATTGCGGCAAAGGCCGAAGGTAATCGACCGAAAAGACGATCAATTTGCCGCTGAGTCAGCAGGTTCTATTTTATTTATTATTAAATTTATAAAATCTTTTTTATAACACAATTCGCCTGCGATCAGAATGAGGTGGAACCATTTCAAACTGAGGCAAGTGCTGTTAAATTTATAAAATCTTTTTACAACACTATCCACACGCGATCAGAATGAGGTGGAACCATTTCAAACTGAGGCAAGTGCTGTTAAATTTATAAAATCTTTTTACAACACTATCCACACGCGATCAGAATGAGGTGGAACCATTTCAAACTGAGGCAAGTGCTGTTAAATTTATAAAATCTTTTTACAACACTATCCACACGCGATCAGAATGAGGTGGAACCATTTCAAACTGAGGCAAGTGCTGTTAAATTTATAAAATGTTTTTACAACACTATCCACACGCGATCAGAATGAGGTGGAACCATTTCAAACTGAGGCAAGTGCTGTTAAATTTATAAAATCTTTTTACAACACTATCCACACGCGATCAGAATGAGGTGGAACCATTTCAAACTGAGGCAAGTGCTGTTAAATTTATAAAATCTTTTTACAATACTATCCACACGCGATTAGAATGAGGTGGAACCATTTCAAACTGAGGCAAGTGCTGTCTAAAATTTTCTATTACAAGATTCTATCCCTTTTCGTAAAGCTCTTCAGGATAAGCAGATGTACGGTGTATTAGCCTGTTTTGTCATCACACAAGGCCGAACGTCATATTATAATCTGTTTTATTTTATGGATATTCCTTCCGCTTGCTAAAAACTGATCCCCGTCTAAACGTCCGTAACGCCAAATTTTTCGCAACACACGCTGTTACACACAGCCAATAGTTATTTCGGCACAGGTTCATGGGGCAAAACTAGATTTGACGTCCATGATATGTTTAATTTAATATACACCTCCTTGTTCTTTGTTTTGTTTGTTTTTTTTGTAGGTGGTTCTCCTCTACCTTTATCATCGTCAAAACCAATAAACCCAGTAAAGTTCTTCTTGTTCTTGCAGTTTCATCCATCTTTGCAGAAATGTGGCATCAAATTTTGCTTTGACATGGTTCTGTCCCATTTTGAAGTCTTGACTTCAATATAGAAGGCAGGTATAAAAATTTAGATATGTTTTAATACTCTAAATAGTCTGGATAAAAATTTAAAAATTGGCTAAAAAAATCCTTCTTTTGACCACAATCTTACCTGACAGTAAGTTCTTTTTTGTTGGATTTTGGACATGACAACTGTCTCGAGAAATTAAATGAATACTTGCTGGAAATTTCCACACCGCATATCTTAGCCCAAACCCAAGCAAAGTGGAATACTTCTTGGGCAAATTTGTTACGACATGAGGGAGCTGGCATATCCTAGCATTTCACAATAATATACGGCGAGGGCGGTTCTCAATCTATTACCGGATGCGGGTGACATATACCTAAGTTATCTACACACCTTACAAGGTCTTTAATTACGTTTCGCCAATATGGAACAAGCTTATCCTGATAATGCCCTTCAAGGTCATGCAGAAAAGTGAAGGCACGGGTTCTGTGAGTCAAACCCATCCTTAGGTAGTGTTTTAGATTTTTCCCTGTTTGCAAGATAGCCTTTGAAACCAATCTAAATCTATTTTACTCTAAAAACTATCGTAGTTTAGTTTGGCGAATTTATTACGGAGCGGGTTAACTACAAACCTTTGTATAGTGTGGTGGTCTTCCAAAACAATTAAGGTTTGTAGTTAACCCACTTTCTTCCTGAATCATCTCACTCTGTTTCAGCTGTTCAACAAAAATGAGGCCACACTGAGATTTATTTTTCAATGAGAAATTTCTGTATTTTTTTTTTGAATTTATTTCACTTCATTTGTCTTTGATTGTATAAGTATAGACGACCGATGTGGCGTATCGAACGAATGTCCACCTATGGACTATACAGGTGGCGTTCTATTCTCCCCTGGGACAAATGTTTATGCGATCTAAAAATATTTATTCCGGGTGTTCTGGGTATTTTCTGTCTATTTAATGTAGTCTTGGAAGTACTCTATTCAATTAAATATTCTAGCGTGCTCTAGCAAATGGCAAAGAAATGCAGTATTACCTCACGTTTGGTAGGTAAGTTCAGACACCCACTAGCGGATCAACACCAGTCCAGTGGTTTCCAGCTAACTTGATTTTAAAAGGTCAATCTCTGACCTGCGCTCTGGTCTAAATTTCTAACTTTAGTATATAGGCCAGTTCCTAATCTGAGCTCTAGGGAACTTAATTCACTTTTAGACTGCTAAATATTCGTCTATGATAAACTAGCTGCGCCCCGCGGCTTCGCACTCGTTGATACTAGTAAATGTTTAAAGGTAAGTTATATCCCACAAAAACTGATTCATGGGATAAAAACTAGCCCATGTTTGACTCTATTATAAGGATTACCTGTACAATATAAAAGGTAGTTGTCTTACCGTTACCACCCGCCGCGCGCCGTCGAGTAAGCGATTAACTATCGGCTATTTTCTCGTTTAAGAAACGTACAAACTAAAGAGATGCATATATCTCTTTTCTGCAACTGTCAGCGATCAGATGCATCTCTGATCGCTGACTGAACTGAACTGTCAACTCAAAGCTGTGTGGTGCTTGGCTTAGAATTTGCACCACCCTATCTCTCGCCGTGGGTGTACTAAGAGGTGAATAATCCACCGGGGGCAGGCAGCAGCGCACCATGCAGAACAAATCTACCACCGAACTGCGATCCTAACCCGCGTTCCCAGCGTGGGGATTATGGGCATTACCCCCCATTAGATAAATGCCAACAAAGTGCTTAGCAGGGTGACGCCTACTCGTTCCTAGTTTCTAGCTCTAGGTACTCGCTTGTCGTTCATCGTCGTTGGCGGTGAGATAAATGCTTAATTTGAAATTGAAATTGAAATTGAAAATTCATTTATTCAGACTTTTACATCCATTTTGTTAGTAACAAAAAGGTAGGTGTTAAGTATAGTATAGCCTTTATGTAGCTACTTAAGGCGCATACCCCAGCCAATACGACAGCGATACCTATATTATCATATTATTACGTTTATAATAGGAATTTTAAAAAATCCTATGTTTAGTTTGTGGTATCTATTATAAGCTATTTTTTAATACCTCTGTAATAATTTTATCTCATATAGTTTAGGAGGAGATGCGAAAATAGAGTTTGGTGGCCAAAAAACGCAACTTCGTATCTCTGCCTAAGCTTTACAAAATGAAACTTTTACGGAGGAATTAATAAATAACTTTTATTAGATACCACAGACTAAACGTGGAATTTTTAAAACTTACAGCGTTTAACGAAATTATAAGATAAAATAGTTGGGGGCGCCACTTTCACTGGTGTATGGGCGTTAATAAAATCCGTAAAAAGAGGTATTGTTTATAAGTTTGTTACTCATCTCTAAACCTGCTTCTCAAATTATTCTATAGAACCGGATGGCAAGGTTCCATACATCTATGACCCCACTGTTTTTTGGCGCCGTGCATTACAAATAATATATTTTGACTCCCAGCTTCTATAAATGTAAATGATGTTTTGTAAAATCTATTAAAATATTATAAACCCGGCAGTAGTTATTACATGTCTACACGGAACTTGTTAATTTATATCTTTCTTTCTATTGAAGCTACAATATTTCTGGCTATGTATAAAGGGTCTGGCAGATTGACGCGGCCTGCAGTGGCGGTCAGTGCAATTTGACAACACCTTTTTGTCGAATTGGACCGCCACCGCAGACCGCGTCCCGGTACCTAGCCTATGAGAGAAGCCGCAGAGAGAAGCTAGTTATTTATAAAGCTCCAGATCCTAGGAGCGCTAGTCTCACTCGTACTTGAAGGGTCTTAAATCCTTTTCACACTCGACCACGAACTCACAAAACATGACTGTGAGCTTCGCGTCACCTTTGCGCCTCGTTCCTGTGATTTCTGGTTATATTCACGCGACAAAAGGTTCGTAAGGCGCGCGTGATTCCCGCGGAAGTGTAGATCCCCTTGTAGTATTTATGTTCCTTGGTATAGATTTTGCTGTGATTCACAACGAAATCCCTCTCCTCCGTAGACCAAGACATGTTCTCGAGGTGACGTCAACTGATTCGTTAACGCACACTAACGACCAAAAACCGACCCCGCCGGAAGCGGGGTCGAAGAATTCCCTCCTGCCGCCCGCAGGTGCATTCGTGCACCTAAGGCGTTACCTCCATGCCCTCTCGTAGCATCTGGCGACAGCCCAAGCAGAGGCTCGCACCTAAGTGGTGGCCCTTGTGCGCGTCGCCCCAACCTAAATTTTACCGGCGAAGCGACATCTGCGCCCGCCAAAAGTCCGGTAACGCTGTCATGGCCATCTGCAGTCAAAAGCATTATAGTCAATTCGAAACATAAAAATCACAACGCAATCCACGCCACGATTTCACGCCGTGAATTGCGCGCGAGTGTGGAGACCTTTACATAAGTAACTTAAAAAGTATTATCTTTATTTGCGCTCAAGATTAGTAAAGCAGCCTTAACGACAGTTTTGGCAACATGTTAAGCATTTTCATACATTTTATCATCTGGATCTACAGTTTACGGTGGTCATAAAACAAGGCTTACGACGTTCTCTTACCACAAACATAATTCAATAAGGACTTAAGTTATGGAGGATTTGCCTTATGTGTTAGATACAAACTTTTAATTATCTTAGTTTGGCTATAGAAAATTTTGGGTTGAAACGCCGACACAATATTTTTTTTATGTGGGTTGAAACGTAGACAGTTTATGGTATTGAACGGCAAAAAATAATTTGCCAAGAAAACCTGTGGTGCGAAACAGCGCTACGCCGAAATGATCTTAGTTCTTTTTCCTTCATCGGTAGTATGAAAGAACACTTATGAAGCCGTAAATAACGCTTCGTCTTAGATAGAGATATTTTGCTTTTTCGAATCGTATATTGAAAAAAAAACGAAAATTATACAATATAATGTATATTGTATAATTTTCGTTTTTTTTTCAACTCACTCATTATCTACACGTTCAGTGCCCTTAAGAGAAGGCCCTTGTCCAGCAGAGGACTTACGTAGGCTGATGATGATGACAAGAAATTGTAGAAGCATCGCAACTGACATAGCTTTTAGAATAAGATAATACAAATATCAAGTTAGTAGTAAGTATTGAATTTTAGGATTAAGTTAAGTTTTCCTACCACGCTTGTAACATGTCACTTGTAAACAACTGTCGCACACGATTAGTTTCACGATCCAATCTGTACCTTATTGTATGTAATCCGTGGAGTGGGGGACCTGGAGACTTGTAGTTACAGGTTTTTTCAAAAACCTATATCAAGCTCCAGCCTCTCACAATACAGGTTCAATTAAGTTCTAATGTACTTATGATAACTAAATATTAAGAAAAACCTATTGTGAAGAGGAAATAAACAGATATTATTATTATTATTATTATTATAATGAGGAGTTATTCCTAACGTCTCCGTGAGACGTGCTCATTCCCATAACGTCTCTTGAAAGTCAGTATTCAGTAATATTTATTCACACAAGATATGGAACAAAAAACATTGTTGGAGTAATACAGTAGAGCTGCATATCTCACCCAAGTATAGGCACGTGAATTTTTTTACCGGCTTCAAAAAAATGGAGGAGGTTCCCAATTTGACTGCATTTTTTTATGTTTGTTTCCTTAAAACATTTATTAGGTGGTCCGATTTTTACGTTTTTTTTTAATTTGATAGCTGGTGCTCCCGTGTGGTCCGATTTTAATTTTGTCTAGTTCTGACAATGGGATCCATATAATTGAAGTCGGTTTATAGTTTCTTTTTTAAACAAAATCAATTATTATTATAGGAGTAAATACTTAACTAAGTAGTTAGTAGTAGTAGTCGAAATTATTTACTTACATTAAAATTACATCAATGGAATAATTAAATTAACGAAAATAACCATTAGTCAGAGCGTCGTGTTTACAATCAACATCGTTATTTATCTTTTTCAATATTGCCTATTTTTCAAAAGCATGCTGCCACTTCGGCAGGGTAGTATGGGATGGTCATATAGCTTGTTGAACCAATAACTATTGAAAGTTTCTCAAATTTCTCGAGTTTCGACCACTCTGCAAGACCCACTCGATGGACTGACGTGATGATATTGTAGCGGTCGCAAGGAGTGTATGGATGTAGGTGGCTCAGGACCGTAAAATGGCGTCATACATATAGGGCACTTATGATATGCCTTATGATATGACCAGCAGTGGACCAGTAGGCGTAGCATGGGGGTTGTTCTCTAGGAAAAAAAAGACGTGTGGCACTCGGGGACTGCCGCGGTAAAGCTATTGCAATGCCATCTAGAGGCGAGTTGCTGAACTAAAGAGACCAACGTCATATTTCAAAAAGTCATTAAAAGTTCTACTATTCATCGATAGATGGCAAAACTAAAAAGTATCACCGCTGTTCCGGTCGGAGTGGGGAGCGTGAGGTTTTTTCGTTACGGAATTTCTGGATTCGGTCCCCGCGCTCAAGGCCCGCGATAGAAGCTATGCAATAGCTTAAAAATTACGTCACTTTCATCATCATTGTCATCGAATGCGTAAAATGTTTGAAATTCATTACTTCAACTTCAATAATTTACGCAATGTATGACGATGCGATATTATTTTTCTCTATTCTATCCTAGACAACAATCCCCGTGCTAGGCCAGCTGGACGTATATAAGGTAATGATGATTGTCATGGCCACAGATAATATAATACTAAACTAGTATCATGACTAAATATTTCAGGATTGATTAATAGAGTCGAAATTGTAAGCCATGAGCGCTCCAAGCATCAACATATTTTGTGAGAAACATTGTGGAAATATTTCGTATCTCACTCACATGAAAAACATTTTGCAGGTAAGAAAACCCCAGTTTTTATAATAAAAGTACTGTGAAACATCCACTGCAAACGTCTACATGATCATTAGCAGTCCATTATGTTCTGTACTCTTAAGAATACCTTCAGAGCAACTTGGCGTTAATCCAGCACTGGCGTTCGTGCTTCTATAATGCCTACCTGTCTACATACTTACTGTCTCTTAAGAAATAAGACACTTGAAGTCATTTCACTCACTATATTTTAGTAAGGCGGTACCCGAGGCCCGAGGCACACTAACGTCGGCACCTATGTATTTGATCTTATTGCTACGTCGAGCAAAGTAAATTTAAAAAGTTACGTTCGGAAGTTTGTTATACCTTTTTCTGTGTTAAGTATGCTAAGGCTTTGATACCTCTGTAATAGTTTTACTTTGCATAGATAAATATTATACTAAGGCGTTAAAGCCTCTGGTTTAGTTTTATTTTGTAAAGTTTAGAAGACGCTTGATTTTGCTGGCCAAAGATATACAAAAAAGTGGTTGTCTTTAAAGTCAGTTTAGGAACGATAATTTTACATGATAACTTAATTTACTTGATCTATTGAAATCTTACCTTGTAATTTATATACTGTTTTTGGAATGTTAATGTTAGCTAGCTATCAACGCTATCTATAGGACGAAATTAAAACTTTAATCTGCAGTGCTGCAGTCGTCATGACGACATCATCAACAACGTGACACTTTTTTGAACATGATACCCATGTTCATCGATTTAATAGACGTTATCTAAATAATTTGTTTCAATAATGTTAAAAATTTAAAGTTATCTCGAAAAACAATTAAAAGTTGTTTGTTATGTGTATTTTGTACATCATTTATAAATATTCACGGGTATTTATCGCGTTTATTTACCCATTTTTGACCACGACAGAGTGTTAACCTGTTGAAACGTCGGGAAAAATAGGTAAATAAACGCGATAAATACCCGTGAATAATGTGTTCTGATCGCGTAAGTTTAAAAAACTTTATTTTGTACATCGTAAGAACATTCTAACTGTGAATAAGGTTCCTCGAAATAAGAAAAAGACATAAAGTAACCTATTTATGCCTGTGTCTCAGCTGTATCCGACTTTATGACTCGATGTTAAATATTTACAACCAATGTGTCCCATCTGTGCGGAAAGGAATTTTGTACAGAAGCCACGTTGAAACTTTTCTGCGGGGATTTTTACTACGAAGGATTGGTTGTCTGGGAGGGAACTCCTTGCTCTATGAATAAAGTGTAACTTTGCAATGAATTAAATTTTAGGATTTCCACAGCGTTTTTTGAAATAAAATGAAAACTAAGCTTCGTGGATAGGCAACATTTTATTTTAATGTGGTTGATGGAGGTACATATGTATGTAACGAATTATCATTATGTGGGTAGTTTATGGCGTGTCAAGTATATATAATAATTACATTGTTTTCATTTCCTTACGTTTTTCAAAAGCCACTGTATTTATTGTTCTATTATGACCATCCCAAGGTTGCCTGGAAACGTTCGCTCAAAGCGATAAGGCCGTCTTTTATACTTCCTTGATTGTCAGCATTTTCTTC
Organism: Eupithecia tripunctaria; assembly: GCA_955876795.1. Lineage (NCBI taxonomy): Eukaryota > Metazoa > Arthropoda > Insecta > Lepidoptera > Geometridae > Eupithecia > Eupithecia tripunctaria. Next base: position 12,224,008 of record OY041619.1, on the reverse strand, counting down.
TGTATTGTATTTTGTTTGTGTGACACATTAATGAGTTATCCTTCTATATGTCTATCTAATCACGAGTGAATGTCAAAATACTAACTGTCTTTAAAGAAAAACTTCAAGCAAAAATGTCAAGTAGAAGTAAATATAAAACTCCTATTACACCACCAGGTTACGGTAGAATACCTTTAGATTTCAATCTAAAAGATCTTGTTCTACCTCGCAGAACACGTAAAAACTTGAGAGCGTAAAAATTAAGCGAAATTACCTTTGTCTAATCCGGCCTCTTTTCAGGACCATCGAAAAGTTAAATACCAACAGAGAGATTATAAATAACACCCGGTAACAAAAGTTAATTAAAAACAAAACACAACTTTGTTTATGTTCTCGCGAAACTTTCTGCGGGATAACACGAGATTATTTACCTTGTAAATTAAATTTGCAACAATCCTAACCAGGTGAATATAATATTGAAGCTTACTTTTCCTTTGTAAAAGTTTTTGGTAGACTGTTATGAGATAAAATCAGTAGTAACAAAACGAGATGATCCGTTTTTATGGCACTGACAAATGGCACAACATTCAACCGAAAATTGAATTAGATTTACATGCTCAAATATTCTGAATAAGTACCTATTTTAGCGTTTATTTTTGAATCAGTCCAAAGCCCATTATTATTTTCTTCTAGTGGACTCCAATTGCTCACTAAACTTGCTGTTTGTTGATTTTTCTCGAAGGTAAAATATAATATCGATAAAGTTTAATGCATTCGTTGATGATTCCAAGTCATTAAACAGGAAATTTCAGCCGAGCGGGCTAGAAAGTAGGTATGCCCTCAATAGACAATTCTCTATTTATGGTGACAGTGAAGTATTCAAAATAAACTACGTAGTACTAACAAATAGTAAATAATAATGCTGGACAATTTACACAGAATTATCTAGCCCCAAACTAAGCAGAGCATGTGTTATGGGTGGGTACAGGATAACTTATAAATACATAATACAATACACTACATAGATATTTTTTATGATACATAGAAAACTTCCAGAACCTGAACAAATATCTGCAGATCGTACCGTACCTACATTTGTCCCGAGGCGGGAATCGAACCCGCGACTTCCCGCGCTGCAGGTGGACCTTTGCCCGCTCCGCCACAGAGGTCGTCCACTATATATTTCTTCTTGATTTAACCAAGTACACACATTCTCTATTAATTTTATCCTACATTGTCATTTGTTTATTTTCTAGGTTAGAATTCTTTGTAACAAAGCTGTACGGAGCATGTTGCGAAAATGTTCAACATCTGTTATGATAATGCCTTCCCTTTAGACGCAGCATACGGTGTAGATAGTCTTCAATTATCCGTTGAAATCTGCCGCGGGCTGACGTCACAGATGACGTCACTGAAGTCTAAATCCATTCAGTTGATGCCTGAAACGAGAGCGTGGAACAGATCCCGTTTCTTCGCTATTATTGACGTTTGGTTGCCATTCTTTATATTGACGTAGGTATGTTTGGGACTCTTCACTGATAAAATGCTCTTTGTGTTCACTGGGTGTATAGGTCCGTTTGGAGAATTGATTTAAAGGTCAAATAAGTTTGCTTTAACATGGAGGGTTCGCTTGAACTTTATCAAAAGTTTTCAGTTTACTTTGTCTTTTTTGCGATTTACAATGTATATTAGATAAATACTAATAGAAAAGTATTTTTTCGCTAATTATGCACCATATTATCATAATATTTACGATGGAGCGACGCTTTATCCAAAGAAACTTATTCACTTAGGTTCCTTACCTCAACAGCCTGTAATGGTCCACTGCTGGACGCAGGCCTCCCCTAGATAAGTGCTATAATCGCGTTTATCTCATGGAGGGTTATGCCCATAATCCACGCTGGGCATGCGGGTTGGGGATCGCAGTTTGGTGGTATAATTGTTCTGCAGGGGGTTCTGCTTCCCGCCCTCCGGTCGATACCCCTTAGTCGCTTCTTACGACACCCACGGAAAGAGTTGGGCTGGTACAAATTCTAAGCCAGTACCACACAGCTTAGGTTACCTTAACTACCACCTAAATGTGCTATACAATATCATGTCCCTCCCAGGTACTATCAGCGTATTACGACAGCCACGGTCAATAGCTGTTTTATATTCACCTATCTAATTACCTTAATGATGTACCAACTTTCTATAGCTAATAATTATTGGAATTCTAATATAGTGGCATCTACGTATGTTTCAATAACTGTCATAAATTAACTAGGCACTTTTGTGGCTCTGAAAACCACTTCTAACTTGAGAATATCAATATGAGAATATTTTATTTGTAACTCAATCAACAAAAGCAAACGGGTTTGGGTAAAAATGTCACCGTAAAATTGTCATCGTAAAAATCTATGTAGTGTAACTTTGTCATATGTGAAAAATAAAAAATTCTGACGAATAGAATCACAAGACAGTCTCTGTCTCAGCATGAGCTAGTTGGAAACATGTTACAATCAACGCTGGTCTTCCGACAGACACTTCAGTTTATGTCGCTTTTATACAGTTCTCTTAACCTACCTATAGATATAGCTGAACTGTTTCAGTTTTAATTTCATCATAATCATGGCGCATGAAACTGTCCCAAAATATTGGAACGTTTGAATTGCACTGCTTTGCTCATATTTATGTAGCTTTTGTACAGTTTTGTTGAGCCATCTACACATTTAGCTGAACTGTTTTAGCTCTAATTTCATCATGATCATGGCGCATGAAACTGTCTCAAACGGGAACGCTCAATCATGGCAATATCCCGTTGTAAATGACTTTAGCTCTAATTAGTTTCTACTCATTAAGGCGCATACAGGAGCCAATATGACAGCGTCACCTATTTATCATATTATTACTTAAACATAGCAAATTTTAAAAATCCATCGTTCAGTTTGTCGTATCTATTATAAGCAATTTTTAAATATCTCTGTCATAATTTTATCGTAAGTATATTATAGTTTAGGAAGAGATGCGAATAGAGTTTGGTGGCCAAAAAGTGCAACTTCGTGTCTCTGCCTAAGCTTTACAAAATGAAACTATTACAGATGCATTAATAAATAACTTATAATAGGTACCACAAACTGTACAACTGTACCTAATAACAATATAAAATAGGTGGGGACGCCCCTTTCACTCGTGTATGCGCCTTAATTGTAACTTTCTTTTTATTAAGTCTCAGTAGCTTTTGGCTAAGTATTTCATTTCTTTTCTCGTAAGTAAATGATGGATCGCGTGTACTGCGGGGGCCATTTTGTTTCTTCCATTCATGCTGAATTAATGCGGCAAATGGGGCAAAGGTACGTTCTGCTAAGAGTCGGGCCTTTCGTATTGTTCGCTTGGCGGTGGAATATTGTAGCTTTGCCGGGAAAAGTTTAATTTATTATGTTATATTGTATTGCTGGACTGGGTTTTGGCACGCAGATTTTTCATTTTTTGTATGAAAGAAAATAAATTGATATAAATTATGCTGGACAATCTACATAAAATCATCGAGCCCCAAAAGAAAGCAAGAAAGAAGGATATATATTTATTTATTAGCAACAAAAGAAATAAAATAGAGAGCCAGACACACTTAAAAAATAAAGTTGTTATAAAAAGGCCCTAAATGCTAGTTAGGCTCCCGGAACCAGCTAGCCAGCGCTGGTCTTCCGTTTGGGCCCGTTCAGTGTGATTAGTGGGCTCATTAGTTAGGAGAGGCCCAGCAGTGGACTGATAGTAGTAGTTACTACCAGAATTGTATTATATATGTACCGTACCATTAATAACGCATTAGATAAAGCTATCTGTAATGTTATTTTTGTGATTAAATAAAGTGAATTTGAATTTGAAATTTGAAAAAAAATGATGATGATGATGGATAGCGAACCACCTGCATCTAAGGTAAACCTTAGCTCGCTCATTCGATCGTCGAATACCTTGCTCCGAAAACAAAAAGAGACAATGGTGAAGGTGAAGGGAGAAAATTAGTTTTGTTAATTTTGGCGACATCTGAATAAACACCAATGGTGTCTATTTAGATTAATCTGACAAGACTAAAAATGATGCCATCCTTATTATTTTGATCGTTATGACAGGGAAAGCGACATTTTTATTACTGTCAAATTAGTTTAGTTTAGTTTTGGTGACATATGAATAGACACCAATACCAACATCCTGTATGATTGTTTACCAGAAAGCTCTTCTGCAGAGTTATTTTAATTCATTCTATTCGTTCTCGAAGCGAAAACGTCGTTTCCGACGCAACTTCGGTGTGTCGAACGTCTACCATGAGTTTTGACAATATATACTCGCTAGCGACTGTTCACTACATTCGCTAGCGAGTAAAAATGTATGGAAACTTCTAAAGCGCCTCTAGCGGATAGTTGGGTACTAAAATGCGCTGTGGATAACTATATGCGTATTTACGTAACTACTGTAGTATCGTCAGGCGATTTAAGGCGCATACCCGAGCCAATATGACAGCGATACCTATTTTATCATATTTTTACGTTTATCATAGGATTTTTTAGTAATCTTACGTTTTTGTTTGTGGTATCTATTAGAAGCTATTTTTAATACCTCTGTAATAATTTTATCTCATATAGTTTAGGAAATACGAAAATAGATTTTGGTGGCCAAAATGCGCAACTACGTATCTCTGCCTAAGCTTTACATAATGAAACTATTACAGAAGCATTAATAAATAACTTATAATAGATACCACAAACTGAACGATGGATTTTTAAAACTTGCTGCGTTTAACGTAATAATAAGATATAATAGTTGGGGGCGCCACTTTCACTGGTGTATGGGCCTTAACTGTGACAACTCATGGTAGATATACAGAACGCTATTTTGATTTGTCAAAAGTTTCCGATGTCGAATCCAACGGCCTTTTCGACGAACTGAAATACCCCTGCTGATCTATCAAACAGAAGAAAAACAACCCGGGATATTAATCAGCATGTTTTCTACGAAACTTAGGCTCTTTGTTTCCAGTATCTACGGTGATCAAACATGACTGCGTTGACATTTGTTATGTTAGCCTAGTTCGTGATTTATTAAATTTAGTTGGACCCTGTGGTTTTGCGATGTATAAGCAATTAACCACTAGGACACTTTGTAAACGCTCAATTTAAATGTGTGTTTATTGGACATTTCTATTGATTTAAGTTATATAAAAAGTATTTAAGTTTAAGTAACGAGTTGATTTTTTCAAAATAATTACGTAGAAATGTAGCTCCATACTACCTACCAAATACCTATGTACATTATAAACCGGATAAATATAGGTAAGTACCTAACTTTAGTGACTGAGGCTGATGGACAAACCGAATTGCGGTTTATGTCAGTTGTAAACCAAATAAGTTAATAATGTGTAGCATAAATAAATGAAAAAAAAGATAAGCTAGACCTCTCGATTTATAAATAAACTAGCAGCGCCTTGTGGTTTCACCCGCGTAGTTCCGGTTCCCGTGGGAATTCCGGGATAAAATATAACCTTTATCACCCCCTAAAAAGTAAGCTTTTTAATGATACATTTTTTTTTAATCGGTTTAGTAGTTTCGGAGCCTATTCAATACAAACAAAAATTGAAATCTTTCCTCATCAAAAAATTAGTATAAATAAATAAATAAATAATATTGGACAATTCACACAGTATTATCTAGCCTGCTAATCAGAGCTTGTGTTATGAGTTCTAGATGTCTGTTATATCATTTAACATACAGTACATGGATAGATATTTTTTTTATTATTATAAATACCCGGAACACCCGGAACAAACATTTGCAGGTCGTACGACAAATTTGTCCCGATTTAGAGTTAGTATTTGAATGACATTGCGCGTAGCTACATATAAACAAGAAGTTCAAGTCGAATACATACTTAGTAATTATTTCATTTGTGAGATTAATTTTTATAAATAAATAAATAAATAAATAAATAATGCTGGACTATTCACACAGCATTATCTAGCCCCAAGCTAAGCAGAGCTTGTGTTATGGGTACTAGATAATTGATAAACATAATACAATACAATACATAGATAGATATTTTTTTTATTATATATAGAAAACATCCTGAACAAATACCTGCAGATCGTACAAATATTTGTCCCGAGGCGGGAATCGAACCCGCAACCTCCTGCGTCGCAGGCGGACCTTCGCCCACCGCACCACAGAGCTCGTCAAATGTTATGAATGCTGAGATAGGGTCTCTTTTTACCCGATGTATAGTGAATTGTTAGATTTAAATACTTATTAGTTTTAATTATCTTATTTATTACCTTTGTATTGTATGTACCATTTCTTTCGTCTTTGTATAAAATAAATAAATGTTATCTTACCCTTATCTTAAAAGACTCCCTAATCTTGTCTATAATTTCTTAAATGAAGATTAAGGAGTCTGGATTATGGAGTGTTTTACTCAAATGTTTTAGTTGAGCTCATTCTAGATTGCGTGTCAGTCTGCAGTTAGCTCAATCGTTTCATATGTAAATTCAAGTTCTAATTTGTTTCTATTCTTTGATTGTAATTTACTATGTTCTAAAAGTTTATTAACCATTGTTGTTGTAGTTGTATTTTGTTTACTTTCTAATAGTTTTTTATGGGTCCATAGAGTCAAAAGGGCATTAAAAATTACTAATATATAAGGGTATATGCATGGTTTTTTTTTAATCGATTATTTAAGTTAATACATAAACGAAAAAAAATAAAACACCAAAAAAATAAAAAAATATTGAGGTATAAAACTAAAAGTAAAACTTCACTCAGTTTCGGGTGATAAGAACGCTGCCATGTTAGCCATTGCATTTAATAACGTCACGGTTCATCGAGTCCCCTATGTAACTCAAAGTCAGAACTTCATGCCCATACAAAAATGTTCAAGTATGACGTCACGATTCACGTGCCAATAGCGTTGCGTTTAAAAATTTTGCCGTTGAGACTTAAAATATCTACTTTTCAATTACTAAATTTCACAATAAAAACATCATAAAATACAAAAATAAATGAACAGATATATTTCTATTATCAATAGAGAATACTTAAAAATATAAGCTTTTTTGAAGTCACATGCATATACCCTATTAGATGAATCAATAAGGTACAATTTTACCTGCCTTTTAAACGCGTTTACGTAAACAAAGTTTACATCCGACATTAAATAGAAATCGGACCTACTCGTAAGTCGAACGGTGAAATCGGACCATATTATTTTGAATTGAGTTGCCTACTTATTTTAAAACAAATTAGAAAATATTTCTGTTGTCTTCAAATTTACTTCAAACTTAACCGAGGGTTACCTATTGATGAACGACATTGTACATGAAACAACTGATTAAATGATAGAAGAACTTAGATAGATAGATAATTCTTTATTCATCACCTTAAGAAAACAGCAATTTATATAATTAGACAAAGTTAATACAGAACAGCAATATAACTGGCGGTCGATTTCTTCCAGGCAACCAAAACGACTGTGAGAAAATAAAGGATGGTGGTGCTTCTTTGCATAAATCTAAACTATAAATAATAATATATAAACTAATAATATTACACAAAATACCTACTAAACTATTACACTAATAGTTCTAATAGTTTAGTAGGTATATACTGCTATAACCTATACAACAAAATAAAATTATACTTAGTAACTACAATGGACATGCTAAAAACCTTGATGAGATTAATAACTTAGCTGGAAAAGTGTCTTAGAACAGTAAGTACCTAGGCAGGGAAAACTTTAATAGAACCATCAGAAGTCAATATCAAAACAAATGGGCTTGCTATACAAAATTGATAGGAGGCAGTTCTATTTCCCTCGCAAACCAAACTGATAATAAACCATTATGATATGGACGTAGCCATCCGTCCCTTTATGAACTCTATATAATTTAATATAGAGTCCATATTTATAGAGGCTATCTGTCGGACCCGATCGAGGGCGCACGTAGCAAGTAAATGGCCGGATTTTACATAAAATATGATCGTCACTGCTTTTTGTCACGGGAGCGAAAATAAGACTGCCTCCAGTCAAATTATCATATTTAATTTGACTGGAGCCAGTCTTATTTTCGCTTCGAAGTTACATGAGTGAAAATGGCGCCGCCACCTATTTTATTTTATTATTACGTTTAACACAGGAAATACGTTTTGTATTTTTTTTTTTGTAATTACTCTTAGCAATTTTAGAGTTTGACGATCAGAGTAGAATAGATTTAACCAGTGGAAACTAGTCCACCCAGGATATGGTTCAGAGTGGAAAATAGTTAAGCAGTGGAACCTTATTCACACGAGCTTATGGTTCAGAGTGAAATAGATTTAAGTAGTGGAAACTAATCCACCCGAGCTATGGTTCAGAGTAGAAAATAGTTAAGCAGTGGAAACTTATTCACAAGAGCTTATGGTTTAGAGTGAAATAGATTTAAGTAGTGAAAACTAATCCACCCGAGCTATGGTTCAGAGTGTTATATATGTATTTCATTGAAAACTGTTAAAAATTCGTCATTCGAGACGGGCATAATAGGGTATATGCATCGATTTTTTTTATTGTTTTAATCGATTCTTTAGGTCTTTATTTAACCCAGGAATGATAAGACGCTCACTGAATTTCGCATTAACAAGGTAAAAAAACAAATCAAAACTACAATCATTTTCGGGTGATAAAAACGCTGCCATATTGGCGCCATGTTTATGTGACGTCGACGTACGCACTTGATTAAAACCTTTGGTGACGACCTCGGTAGTGATCATCTCAGGAAAGAGGTTTTCCGAAAAAACTGAAAATAATCGACAATACGAAATGTCAAGTGGGCAGAATAGTGTCAAATCAAGGTGCAGCAAGCAGAATAAAAAAAGAAGAAATGCGTACAGTGATGTCACGTCCGCTCTAGTCAATGTGAGTAGCGTTTCGAAATTTTGCGATTGAGATTTAAAATATCAATTTTTCAATGGTTAAATTCTACAATAAAAACATCTCAAAACGCAAAAATAAATATGCAGATATGTTTCTATATCAATAGAGAATACGTATATATTTTTATAGCCATTTTGAAATCACATGCATATACCCTATTCGGAGTTGCGTTTGAGTATTCAAGGATAAGCCTTGATAAGTTTATTACTTCAGCTAATTAAGTTGTAGAAATTTGCCTAATATTAAGCCAATTTCTACAACTTAATAAGTCTAAGTAACCTCTGTATGATAAGGTCGTGATTCGTGCGTTTGCCATCGATCGGTGGATAGCGTGCCACTCGGTCACTCGCCCTAAACATAGTCTATCGATTGCCACAAACATTTAGACGACTATTGTTACCAAGTCAATGTTTAGATTTCAAACTGAACAAACACTACGCCATGAGTTTGGTTTTAGAAGTGAAAATAGACGGGGTGAGCATTGATTTAGCTGATGGAGGGTATTTTGGAAAGTATTGATAAAAACAGCGATAGTGTAGACCGTTTTTAGTACAGTAAGTTCTTTGAGATGAATACGAGTGCGCTCATTAGGTGGTCAGATAAATTCAAGATCATTTTGCTGGTTTTTTTATGGACAGTCTATATGGACAGATTATGGGACTACTTCCGACCACAACCTATGTATCTATACTTAAACTATAAACCCTGTTCTCATGTAAGTGACATTATGTAATTTGTCTTTTTGAGAATAAATGAATATTAAACAGACTTCCCATAATGCCCGCTAACGATATACCCACATCCCAATTTGCCCGTTTTCCACTGGTGTCACTCACCTTTACAATTTTCACCGCTCATTTGTTATTTTTACCGGATTAGAAATTTATTTCTCAAAAGAATATACATTTACTTAAAGAGAATTATCGTAATTAAACATGCAGACAGGACTTATGTAGGTAACTAAAACAGTGATGTTTTTATTGGTACTGTAATTTTTTTCTGTTTGTGTTTGTGAAAATTATAAGTGCTTAATCACTCCCTGAATAAATTAACTTGCAGCAAACCAAACCATCGTCCCGAGCCTTTACCAGGATAATGCTGTGAGAAAATGTCTAGAATATATCAAAGTTCTGGCCACGAACACAAAGTAAACAATACATTAGAAATAATGTCTGCGACACATCGTTGATCAAGTTCGCCTCATTTGTTTACTTTGCTGACCTCTTGTTTTCCGCATTATTGGAACAACTATCGTTATAATTTAGTCCACTATTTGGCATCCATTCTCGTGGTTGTATTTTGGCTTTCAGTTTTGCTTATGTCACTTTGTATTGAACTTAAGTATATGCGCCTGTATGCACAAAATATCTGGAGGCCGATATGATTTTATTTTGTGTTTATTCTGCCTATTTGTGTGTGGTTGTGTGTTTAGGGTATAAGTGACTAGGCTAGAGAAAGCCCAGAATAGACGGACTGGAAAATATTCCTCCAAGTTTCTCCAGTCTTGACTCATTAATAAGCTTTCTAGGCTCATTAGTTTTTTCAGAATATTTTTTGTGTTAAATTCAACCCAGAGGTTGTAGGCGTTTTTCATAACGTGCATTAAAGTACAGCTTTTATTTATTTGACAACATAAATTTTCTAAACGCTGCTGTATCTTTAAAAGATAGATAGATATAGGTACTCTTTATTGGGTACACATACAAACAACAACCTGAATCTTAGAAAATGCACTGTAATGTGGGATATTGCTGTGAATTTCTATGCGACAGCTTCCAAACTAGAAGCAATTTGGCAACATTACTGAAGCTTTTCGACTCGTATTGACTTTTCAGGACTGTCGGATGTTAAGCGGTCGCAAGTTCGCCCGATACCGATACCCTCTCATTAGTAAAACGCTAACGCGCAGCCATTTACCAAATTGGGCCTTATACTCCTTGAGTAGCAACCAACTTGGAAGTTTCCCTGAGTATATACCTATGTAGGTTGCATTAAGCTCTGCGCACAATAATCCAACGGCACAATTACTTCACAAATAAATGTGCGTTGAAATACTCCTTATTTTGAGATACATTTATAGTGACAAAATGGCTAAGAAATATATATACATACATATATATATACAAACAAGTGGCCCGCGTGTTGTCTGCCATCCAATGTGTAATGTATCTAAAAATTATCAGTCTGTAATTGTCCTGTTGCGGTGCGGGCCTGTTCGGCGAAACCTTTATAGTTAAAAAAACGGAATGTTATTTAACAGCCTAATGACGGCATTGATAAGTGTAGATTCTACAAAGCGTCGCCAGTAAGTAAAGAACTTTTTCACTACTCATACTCTGAAAGTAGGTTGGAAGTTGCCTGCGCAGCGGGATGAAAGTTATACTTTTCGTCCCTAGGGACGTACAAAACGACAAGTACAGCTGTCACCTCACTTTTCTCTTGAACCAACAAATGACCGCTGTCACCTCACTTTTCTCTTGAACCATGCATTCTACCTTTCTATACAGCCACTCAACTTCAATTTCTTGTGAGATGGCTTTTGCGTCTGGTTTGACGCAATTCATACGGTCATTATATTACAGCGTAATGTAAAATTGAAATAAATTTGAGGGTAACATACCATATTAAAATTTACTTTCAACTATTTCCTTAAAATAACATAGATTTCGGAAAAATATTTACCAATTTTTAAATGATAAAAATAAATGGTAGAATAGCTCTCGGTATTCTAGCATGTCTATTCAACCATGGTAGAATATTGAGAGCTACCATGGCTATATTCTGCCATCATCTAGAGGTTTTTAAAGAGGATTTTCTATGCCTAAGAAAAATAAACGGAAATACGTCAATCCTCCATCGTCGTATAATTTTTCGAGTTGTACAATTTTGTGTTATTATTACAATAAGTTCAGACATTGATATAGACATAGATTTAACGCCTCATTTTATAACAGAAGAGTTTTCCACTACTTACGATCTGCAGGTATTTGTTCAGGGCGTTCTGGATGTTTTCTATACATATACATATAATAAAAAAAAAACTACCTATGTAGTGTATACCCCATAACACAAGCTCTGCTTAGCTTGGGGCTAGATAATGCTGTGTGAATAGTCCAGCATTATTATTTTTTTGAATTCGTTAAATTATATTAACAAAACGTTTTCCTCTAACGATTTCACTACTTTCTCAGCGCGCCATTTCATAAAATCATTGTACGATTTTAGGTACCTTCATTTTGATTTAGGTGGTAAAAAGTTTTCCACTCGTACAATGATTTTATGAAATGGCGCGCTGAGAAAATAGTGAAATCGTTAGAGGAAAACGTTTTGTTAATATAATTTAACGAATTCAAAAAAATAATAATGCTGGACTATTCACACAGCATTATCTAGCCCCAAGCTAAGCAGAGCTTGTGTTATGGGTACTAGTTAACTGATATACATAACATATACAATACACTACATAGATAGATTTTTTTTTTATTATATGTATATGTATAGAAAACATCCAGAACGCCCTGAACAAATACCTGCAGATCGTACATATATTTGTCCCGAGGCGGGAATCGAACCCGCAACCTCCTGCGTCGCAGGCGGACCTTCGCCCACCGTGCCACAGAGGTCGTCACTCACGCGTTTACCGGGAGGGATAAGTGTATGGAAATCCATATCTATAACGTGTTATTTTTTTATGAAATACCTATCAGTCGGTAGCTTTGGTTATTTTCATATTAAGTCAGACGACAGAAGAAAGAGCCTTTGAATCATGTCGTACTGTGTATAAATATTAAACAAACTTTGTTGGCAAAGCAACTGAGATTTGAGACGGGTCAGTGGACTTACAAACAAATTCTAAAGCAAATCACAGTAAATGCTTCTCTTGTATTCTTCCAACCATCGATGTAAGTAAAATTTGGGAGATTGGGTACTAGCTTCTAGAAAGTGGAATGCTTAGATTTGGTCTAATTAGGTCCACCCACTTCAGTCATAGTTGGACTGGCGCTGCCGGGGTGCATATTTGTCGTGTCGATCGCACTTCGGTCAAGAAACGTCTTTTCCCATCTTTATTGTTCATCAAGTATTATATTTCTAATCTTTTGCATAATAACTTTTGCACAATATTGGAAATGGTTTCGATTCTGTTGTTTTAGAATTAGATAAGATTAGCTGAAATTCGGATTTACAAATGTCAAATAGACGATAGCTTTTCAAATTGAATAGTTATCTTCTATTTGACATCCAAACTACACTCGAGAGCAATGAATCCGGGTCACTTAAAGAATCCTAAAAATCGTAAATTGGAGTATTGAAGATTGGTCAAAAGTTATGTTCTCCGACGAATCAAAATTTATGCTCTACAAGCACGATGGAAGACACAGAGTGTATCGAAGACCAGGGGAAAGATTCAAGCAAGCATGCATCGAAGAAAAAGTAGCCTACGGTGGTGGGTCTGTACTTGTGTGGGCCGGAATTTCTTCTGAAAGTCGCACAGAGCTGGTGATCATAGAAAACGGCTCTTTAACTAGCGTAAGATATGTGGAAGAAATCCTCAATGATCACGTTGGTCCATTTATGGTCAATTTAGGTGAGGATGCTATATTTATGCATTACAATGCCCGACCTCATACAGGTAGGATTGTGAATGACTACCTTCAAGAGATGAACATTACTCGTATGGAGTGGCCAGCGCGCAGCCCGGATATCAACCCGATCGAGCATGCTTGGGACGAGCTAGGCAGATGCGTAAAACAACGAAACCCTCCCCCAATCACGCTTCGTGAGCTCAAAATTGCTCTCACAGAGGAATGGGAGAATATTCCCCAAAATCGTATAAGGAACTTGGTGTACAGCATGCCAAACCGCGTAAACGCAGTAATGGAAGCACGAGGAGGCAATACGAAGTATTAAAATTCAAGAAAATCGTAATAAAGTTCAAAAATTTCATGTTTCCTATTTTTGTTTTAAGGAGAGATCAGCAGTTTTTTTCTTTATGTAATTTTGTGTTAATAAAATGTATGGTGACTCATATTTTTTTTACTTTCATTTAAGGAGTATTACATTGTCTATTAAATACAATTTATTGCATTAACCTATCATTTTTAGTTTCCGAGATTTTTAACATTCTTTAAGTGACCCGGATTCATTGCTCTCGAGTGTAGATATAACAAGAATTTAGCATCGTAAGGATTCGATTAAAGAATCTAATAGTAAAAAAAAACTAATTTTAGCAAATTCTAAAGCAACAGAATCGTCACCAGTTTCCAGTCTATGCATTTAAAATAATTAATGATTATTTATAGTTGTAATTTGTAATACAACACAGGCCATTCGTTGAGTTAGCGCTCGAAGAACGTATCATATCTACAAAGTTACTTATATCAATGCTTAAAACACTTGTATTCAAAATATATATTTCTTTATTTAATTAAAAAGTGCTATGATAAGAACCTCGGTTTCAAGTAAAACTTTGGTTTAATTAAACTTAGCCCTGGGGAAAACGGTATCTACAGATGAAAAGACATTTATTTTTCATGGGCTTTGAAGACAGTTGTTAAAATAATAATGTTCGTGCTTGTTTCCAAAATTTTGCAAGGGTTTTGTTACTGCCCATCGTAAAGTTTATTCTTGCTGTAAATGTACAAAAAGCAAAAATTCTATGCATAACGTATGACTTGCTGACTGCAATAAAACGTTAAGTAGACGGCAGAACTGAAATTGCTTTAGAATATTTGTTTTTAGCTACGTAGAGTTTCGAGTTTGACTTTAAATGGGCTCCATTTAAAGTCAAACTCGTAACCGAAGTCCTTGTTTACGGACACGCAGGGCGTGCGGCGGCGCGTGCAGCGGCGCGGCCCGCACTAAATTCAAACATATGGCGTTGGTAGAGTGTGTTTACGGAGAAGCGTTTTTACACGCGTTTGTTTAAAGCATCGGACTTGGCGTGCAGCAACGCGGCCCCCACTAAATTTAAAAATATGGCGTTGGTAGAGATTGTTTACGGAGAAGCGTTTTTACACGCGTTTGTTTGACGCATCGCACGCGGCGTGCACCGTCTCTCTTCACGCCCCGCCTATCCATAAACATCAATGTTCATTGCGATTTGTTTGTGTTTATGCGTGCAACGCGGTGTCGCACGTGGCGTGCACCGCCAATTTGCACGCCCCGTCTATCCATAAACATCACCGTACATTGCTATATGTTTGTGTTTAAGCGTGCCCCGACGCGACGCCTCACGCGCCGCGTCTCCGTAAACAATGCCTTAAGTCTGCGGAGATAACATAAAAGTGTCATGTCAGCATGTAGATTTGTGTAGTATTTTCACACAAGGGGTGTAGTATTTTCACACCCCTTGTGTGTAAATACTAAACAAATCTACATGCTATAATTACTAAGCAGCTATAGTAGTTTCGATAAACGACATAACAAACTCGCCTGGCACTCCGCTTTTACCTGTATTGAATACTGCAAAAGTCGGCTAAGAAAGGCACTAAGCTCCGAAATCCCTTGTCTATTTTTCAACCGTTTCTAGTTTTGCACTTCAAAGGAACAAAACCTGTGAAACGAATTTGATGAAGGACTTATCAAACACTCGTCTGAATTCCGGGGATTTTCTAACACACTGTACATTTAGTAGGTCTTAGCCGAAAAAATGTAATCTAAGCCACAACGATGCGAAAAAATAAGAAATCTACGAAGGTTTGCACATAATATTCCCTTTATGCTCTCGATGGTGTTTTTTCAACACAAACAAGGTTCGTAGTTAACCCGCTCACATTTATAATGAATTCGTCAAACTACGCAACTTTTTATATGGAAAAAAAAACATTTGATGTTGAATATATGAGTTCTTACCATTGATTTAAAAAGGGAAGATAGGTTACGTTCTCCCAGCGCTTACTCAAAAATTGGCATGTGTTACAACTACACGCAAACACATACGCTCACAGTTATATTTCCTGTCCTGTGCAATACAAAGAAGAACAAAGACGGAAAGACGTATCTAGGACCGAAGTGAGACTGAGACAACAATATTTCACGCGAATCACGACCGCCCGTGCCGCCGGTCAGACGGTGACTGATGTGGGAGAACACAATTTTACACAATTTGAGGTTGCCACTTTCGAGCAACCAGTGCCTCATCTTCGTTTTTAATAAATCAATGGTTCTTACCCACTGTCCTTCACAATTTCTGTGTTCAGTCGTTAAGCTAGTATTATAAATATGTATGATGTAGTACAGGTAGCTGTGTAGTGCTAGCTAAGAATTTGCACCACCCCAACTCTTTCCGCGGGTGTCGTAAGAGGTGACTAAAGGATATCCACCGAGGGGCGGGCAGCAGCACCCAGAAGAATTATACCACCAAACTGCGATCCCCAACCCGCATGCTCAGCGTGGGAATTATGGGCATGACTCTTCATGAGATATACGCAAATAAGGCGCTTATTATGGGGAGGCCTGCGTCCAGCAGTGGACCAATATAGGCTGTTGAGGCTGAGATTAAGGTTTTTGTACAGATAGGATAGATGTTGATTTGATTGCGATTCAAGTACCCACTCCAATTAAAACAAATGGTCAAAGCCTGACGTAGAAAATGAGCATAGTACAATGCAGAATCATTAAACTTGGCACTATCAAAACCATTATCAAATAACTTTTGGCGTTACCAGTTTAAACTTTAAATTAGCATGCAAACTCTCTCGAGTACATTTGTGTACTTATGTTTTATAACTTTGGGTAGTTTAATTCGCTATTAAATAAGTTTTCACCGTCGTAAAATTTGAATTCATATTAGGTATATGCAAAATTCATGGATGGGTTTGTTTTCATTGAGAGCTCTTTTGAGATATTTAGTATCATTTATCTCGTTTACAGTGTCTTTTAAGATACTGATATTTTTATTATCCCTATTTTTTATCTGACGTCAACATATTCGTTAATTAACCTGATTCTTGGAGATTGACCAGTTTTTATTGAAGACCAATTCCAATGCATTATATGTACATATGTGGTGCTTGATTGATTCAGTTGAATAATCATGTATGAACCAGTACTGACGACAAGCTTTTTACACGAATATTAAACTCGATCCCTTAAAATATCGTTATCAGAAAGCAATAAACGAGATGACGCATTCAAATGCTAAATATCTCGTTGATAAGATTCCAGATCAATTTATCGAGTTATTCACTAAATCAACACACAACTTAAATCAAATCACATTAATCCACAGATAAAATTAAGCAGTTGCAACCATGAATTTCTAACATTTTTTAATACATAAGTTTATGATACTTTATAGTCTTTTAGAAGGTTGGTGAGCAAAGATCGCTCCTGAGCGATATGTCCTCTAAATTGTCTCTGATGTTTTAATTGTTTCATTTGTAAACTGTTTCTTAGTTTTAAGCGTGCAAAAATACTATCCATTTATCTATCTTTCGTGTGGAAACTTCACCTTTTAAATGTCACGGACTGCAAAATAAATTCAATTTCCCTACCGCATCAAAAGCTCAGTAAAACTTTACAGCCTGAACTTTCGTATTCAAGTAACTCACCTCGGCTCCAACGTTTCAACTTTCACAGAACTCAATTAGCACTTAAAAAGTTAGTTTTCATGAAAGTACTCATTTTGAAGTGGAAACGTGTATTTTTATTTTCACGGCCGTGGTCGCGAAGTTTTCAGACGGGGCGCGGGTTACGCGTGCGGGCGCGACCGACGTGGCTTCAGACTGGTTTACGGCTCTGTAGGGTTGTAATGTCACGTGGCGTGCCGTATAGGCGTAGGAAAAGGTAAGGGTAAGGTAGGGGTAGGTTTGTAATCGCTCCAAGTGGGACTGATTATCTTCGAACGAAATGTGCAGGGAGTAGTAAAGAAATGAAGAAAATTTGTTAGCAAACGGAACCAAATATCACTCTAAAAAACAAAAAAAAAACGTGACCTTAAGCTAATTAAGATTTAAAGATTAAGAATAATGTGTATCCATTCTCATTTAAGTGAACTGTATTCTTTTGAGAAATAAATTATATAAACTGAAATGAATGCTGCGTAACCGATTTGAAAATTAAAACAGTTCTCATTTATCACATTGCTTGAATTTTGTTGCAGGGTTTTTTATGAAAATATCACTTAATTTTTTTAATAAATAAATATTAACAACATTGAAGTATCTAGTTAAGTCACAGGCTTATCCTATCTAATAATTATGTCTAGCTTAGTGCGGGAATCATAGAAAAATTATGGTATGTATTGTATAAAGGTTGTATAAATGTATTGTACGTTAAAAAAATAGGTGGCCACAAAGGGCAACTTTGTATCTCTTCCTAAGCTTTAAAAAATAAAACTAAAAAATAACAAAGGGATTAATAAATAAGCTTATTACAGGTATCACAAACTGTACGATGGATTTTTGAAATTTCCTGTGTTAAACGTAATAATAAGATAAATAGGTGGCGGTGCCATTTTGGCTCGGGCTGGTTAAGGCACATCTTAAGGGGTTCAGCGGGTTTTTAAGCTATTGCATAGCTTCTATCGCGGGCCTTGAGCGCGGGGACCGAATCCAGAAATTCCGTAACGAAAAAACCTCACGCTCCCCACTCCGACCGGAACAGCGGTGACGTTTGTCTCTTTAGTTCAGCGACTCGCCTCTAGATAGCATTGCAATAGCTTTACCGCGGCAGTCCCCGAGTGCCACACGTCTTTTTTTACAAAATAACAAATATAAGCTTTCCAAAATGTAACAAAGATAACCAAAGGCAGGTATCGATCTTTTATATCTCACATGACATACGTTCACAGGCAACTGTACTCGTCTACGCGTTTATTTTCTGTAACTAACTGAATGAATGAATGCAATATTTCATAGACACGTAATCTATCGGCACTAGATATATCAAAGCTAACTTTGAGAGACCTGATAGGTTGAGAGTAGTAGGTATGAAAGACTAATGGCTGAAAAATCAAACGCAACTCACATTTAAGTACGTCTCAAGTTGGATTGCGTTTGAGTATTCGGGTTAAAGTTCACTGTCCGAAAAAGGTCAAACGGGTAACATCATTTATAGAATGCAGAACTTTGTTATAAAATATTTTTCGGTTTCATTCTGTTTATGAAAGTTGCTTGGCCAAATATGTAATGAAACGTTGAACATGCATATTTACAAATGAGCCTAAGCAAATATTGTAAAATGGATGGTCATGTTATTTTGTCTACAAATACATATGTTACAGAAAATAATATTTGATTTTGGAAATTGTAGATGTTTGAAATTGTTTATGATGAAGATGTTAGTTTTATTACGTTTTTTAGTATGATAGATAAGAAATAATGCATTTACATTATTTGTTTTTAATGATGTAATTGAATATTTTGTAAGGTAAATGCTTCTTTGTTAAGGTTTATGAATGCCCTCCATTAGTATAATGACATGAAAAGTTTTCAAAAGTATCAAAAGCGTTTGCTGTAATAATTTTGTAAGGGGTTTTGAAAAAAGCTTATAAATTGTTGCAACAAAGTATTTTAGAATCTGTAAGTAGATACCGCCCAGACGTGTAAAGTGACAGAAATTTATAGTGAGTCAGTCCACATTATTTCATGGGTATAAATCTAGTTTTTATATTGCACTCGCATAATCAGGTAATAACACGAATATTACCTATAAAATGCGAAAGTTTGATGGAAGGATGCTTTAATGTTCGAATGAATAAATGAACAGCGCTATTTCTTCCAGACAACCAGGTTTGTAACCTCTTTTTAATTAAATTTGAAATTTTGTATAGATGTAGTTCTAGACTTTAGACTATCAATATTATTATAGAAAGATAGATAGACGACTATTTTTTTATTGTGCCACACAATGACTGATATTATACAGAAATAATTGATAAGAGCACACGAAGTAGAAAGGCAGCCTTATCGCCATGACCGATCGCTTCCAGGCAACTAAGGTTATCTTTATGCATAAACTAGATATGTAAGATCAAAATAACGGTATACAGTAGTGTTCATCCCAGAAACGGCGTGAGAAGCCGCGGGTAGAAGCTACTTTGTTCACAATTACAACAACCTAAACTCGCCGCGAATCAAAACTGCGCACATTAACTTGAATGAAATGCAAAATTTTATATTCCATGAAATAATCTGGTGGCAGTTTCAATTAAAATGTTAATTTAATCTGATTCTGTGGGCTTTGCATCGCATCTAGCTTTCAACTCATTCCTCATACGTGTCAATGAGCACTTTGTTTTTGGTTTTTGTCATCATTCTTGTATTTTGAAATCGGATTTAGAAAAATAATTAAATTCATAGAAGCGCAATTTTATAGTCAAAACACTGTACGCTGATTTTGTTCACTAATAAAGCTTTAACAGTTGTTCTCGAGTAATAAGTGTTCAAACGAACCCGACTGTATTATATATTAGAGGGATAAAAAGTCCGTCTCTTGGTACTAAGCTTCCTCCCTACCAATTTTCACCCAAAACGGTTTAGCCGTTCTTGAGTTATAAATAGCGGAACTAACAGGCCTTTTTTATTAAACATAATTATATACTCGTAGATTATCGTCTTGCATAAACACCTCACTAGCAGGTTAAGGATATTGCAGAATTACTCGTATTTAGCAGCCTGTCAAAATATTTAGATTATCCAAGTTAATTACACAGAGTTTATACCAGTGCCTCTGGTAGTCTCAGTTATTGTTGTGGCTACGTCATGAAATTCAATTTATTTTTATACTCAACCCGTAATTGAATCGCCGGTTAAAATTCTATTTCCCTTTTTCTGCTGAATGCGACGGTGTTCATTTTATTCTGAGATTTTAGGTCGAAGTGATATCACAATAGATGGTAGGTAGTTTCTTCTTTTAAATTGACTGCAATTTAATTTAATATATTCAGAGTTGAGCGGTTCCCGTACTTCCTACCTATTCTCTTAGTTATTTTTTTTAATTCGGTTTAAAGATTATGATAAGATTTCTCATAAAACAATAATGTTCACTCACTTACAATGTGATACAAAAAATAATCTTAAATAATGCTTAAGCTAATTACCTTAGGTATAAGTTAGGCTATACACGTATTTTTTAAATTTTGTTTTGAACATGTTTATGTTAGCAGATTCCTTGATGTCGTTAAATATTTTGAGTACGTTGCTAATATTAATCATAAGACTTCTAAAAAAGCAACCCCGACCTCAACCTAAACAGCCTGTATTGGTCCACTGCTGGACGCAGGCCTCCTGATAAGCGCCTTATTGGCGTTTAACTTAAGGAGGGTAATGCCCGTAATCCCTACGCTGGGCATGCGGGTTGGGGAGGGGCGCAGTTTGGTGGTATAATTGTATTCTGTAGAGGGCTCCAAAAAGCAAGCCTAGGCCCAATAGTTTCATGAATTCATTATTAGATGTCGCTAGTATGTAATTTTGTGGTATCTATGGGCTTTTGTTGTCTGTTAAGAAAAAAATCAATTGATTCATTGATAATTAATACTGAATTTGCTAATTTCGGACACGGTACATTAAACTAATCGTTATCAGAGCGAATTTCTATTATTTATTTATTTATATATTCAATAAAGGTTCCTTCACCAACAGTATACATATAATAGCTTAATATAACTTAATGTAATGGCAGTACTTATTCTCTTATTATAACGATATTACAATTCTATTATGTCTATACAAAAGTATTCCATCCATAAAAAATCTGGCGTACCGAAATACGCATTTTCTCTTCATATTTATTCAGCTCAAGCCGGCTCTCATTTAAGTTCAGGTGGATCGTCATCTTTACACGGATGGTAGAATACAGTGAAGTAATTCAGAACCCGGTATTTTGTAATATTCCTAGCTCTAGTAATTTATTATTTGTCCGTGATTCTTGTTTAAGGAAAGAAAATAAAGTGGGACACGATCTTTTTAAATGTTATACTAAAATAAAACCTCTACACTTGGCGATAGTAGGTATCTAGTGCCTGACTTTAACACCACGCTAAGCTTACTACTTACGTTGTTACTTTGGGTGTAAATGACGTGTTAATTAACGACAACATTATTGTGTTTTTGATATTTTGGGTAAGTACTCGTGTATATGAAGTAATACTGGAAATATCAACGCCCGTAAAAATATTAAATAAAACAATGTATACATTTTATAAAGAATCATCCAGCTCTAAAGGTTGAAGAGCTCTAAGAGCTGTTTAAAGGAACTAGAATAAAAAAAAATAAAAAAAAACTTAGGTTAAAAATTGTATCCTCTGTATTAAGTAAGAACTTAATACACCCAGATCGAAAACAAAATTTATAAATCGTACAAAAATATGTTCCGTGGCCGGAATCGATCCCGGAACCTTCTGCGTCTCAGGCGAGTCATGATTTTTAAAGCTTGGTTATTTATAACTAGCTCGATTCACAAATTTCATCTGTAACCCCCACAAAGAGTTCATATAGAGCTGCCAGTATTTACGGGATCAGAGTAAAAGGTGGTATATCCTCATTCGAGGTTCTGCTGGTAACGCAGCTCATGATTAATTCAGGGCATTTGCGCTCCCCGAAATTACGGCATTTGCTTATCAGTTGAATTAGGCAAGCTTGTTTCATACCGTCCCGGCGGAGAAGGTGTACGTACGTACATGTCTACCTGCTGGTAAAAATATATGAATATTTTTCGCTGGGTCAGATTTTTTGATTAGAAGTTAGTGAATGGGCCATACCACAAAAAGTAATATAGTAGAGAAGAAGAGAGAGAATTGGCTGGAAAATAATAGTGCCGGTCGTTGCATATCTATTTCGACCTTTTAAGACCTTTAATATAGGTACCTACGTTCGTAAGCTTTAGTATAGTTGTACATATAAATAGTTTATTTATAAAGAAAATAACAAAATTAGGTAGAGATAAACCATTCTTAATATGAATGCGTCTTCACATAATTATACCAGTTAATTACTCAGTAGCCAGAGGCGTTGAAATATAACTTTAAAAAGTTTGCTAGCTTGGAAGAATACTACCAAGACCAAAAAGAAAAAGTCTGCTTCTTACTCACAAAAGAGAAATAATCTAGTATAAATCTGTGGAGACGCGTTCATTTTAAAAATGGTTTAACTCTACAATCTGGTACACAAAAATACACAGATCATAGCCGACTGTTCAAAAAGAACTAGCTAGAGAATTTCTAGAAACAAAAGGAAGTCAAACATGCTGCCGACCGGTTTCGGTGTCGAAGAGGGTCCCTAATCTTAACGCATACATACGGTTAATTTAACGGAGATTAAGATTAACAATGGATACACGAAAGCAGAGGCCTCTCTACTGCAGAAAAGACAATATAGCGAGGATTGAGTCCGGCACCTCGCCAGGCCGGTCTTATCGGCAACATCGGACTCCCCGGTTCAACAGAATCTGTACTGCCTCATGTCCAACTTGAACAGAAAACTTCGTTTGCGCGATCTAGGATACGAGATCTGATTGGTCGAGAACAGCAATTTGCTTTCGTGCCGTCACAGTCAATGCACCTGAACAAAAAATCGAGTGCGAAGCCAGTGTATTGGAAGCAGCGAGCGATGGTGGTCGAGCTAACGTTGCGTCAATTTGAAGTAGAAGTAATTGCTTCAAACATTATTGCTATTTGTATCTTTAGATGCGAAGAACCCTGTTGGGCTTTCAGATAGGGTAAGCAGAGAGTTAAGGACAGAGAATAATGCCTTGGAGGATCAGATAACTTGAGGTTGGCTTTTACCATTTTTTACTACAAATTAAGGTACCTATATCAAGTTCAAAGTAGGCAGACAATAGTACGGAAGCAATATATAGTGCTACGGTAATAGGTGGAAGTTTTAGGGTATTCGTTGTACCTGAAGAACATAAAGTGTACCACAAAAACTATACAACTACAACACTATTAAAATTAACGATGCCTAGGTATCTGCAGGCTCATTCTATAAACTCATTTCGAACCTCAATGAAGCTGAATCCACAGTGAGTTTCAAGTTTTGTATCATATAAAACTCAGAGCGTTGAGATTATGGGCATTACGCCCAATTAGATAAAAGCCAATAAGGCACTTATCAGGGGGAGGCCTGCGTCCAGCAGTGGACCAATATGTTGTTGGCTGTTGGGCTGTTGAGGTGTATTGAGGCTTTGCTAGCTCCAAAGTGTCAGTCGTGTATTAGATGACCTCAGCCCCACAGAAATAATTCTAATATAATGTAATCTAATATAATGGCAAATTTGGTAAATATGTTTTTGACATCAAAACTTGACTACCCTAAAACCCTAAAAACTCCCAAAAACTGAACCATAACCAAATCATCGGGCAAAAGTTTTGCTCGAATGCAATGCTAGACGTACAGGTGTTTTTTTTAGACAGGGAACTAAGAGGTATTAACCTAACCGTTATTGCTACAGGCAAATGGTCTTATTTTATTTCATTTATAGATTGTTTTAGAAGATTAACATTTGCAGATTTTCTAGAATACTAATCATTTTACAACATTTTTTGAAACGAAGGAAGATAGAAGGTTTTGATCAGTAGGTATAGAGAATTGGATCGATTGCCAATTCTCTATACTGATCAAAACCTTCTATAAGACCAACTGAGGTTAGAGTACAAAACGTTTCCCATATTTTTTTCGCCACATCAATAATCTTGTGAACCTAAGTACTTAGTTCTTATCATTACGGATGTAAGCGGGTTAACTATAAATCTTACTTGTGTTTATAGAACACCATCCTTTCATCCCATCTTCAGGGCTTCATAAGGTTCGTAGTTGACTCGCTTAGATCAGTAATAATTCGTCAAACTACGATAATTTTTATAATAAAGAAGTCTTATCTCAATATATAATATAATCAAAGTTGCCTGGGAGAAATCCTTCTCACCGATAAGGCCGCCTTTTGTACTACATTTATTTATTATTTAGATATAAGACTTCAATGTATATTTATTACTATTAGTACAATAAAGTGTTCATTCATTCATTCATTCATTCATTTATTCATTCTTATCAATACAAATAGAGCTGCTAGGACAAGTTCTCGTAACATACTAAAACAAAGTAGGACCCTACAATTCCGGCGTGTCATGTAAATAAGAGGCGGGAACTTTACAGCCGTTCATTTACTCAGTGGGGAGTATTTTAGTTTCTAGTACAGATTAAACTTTAATTCGGTTCGCTGGTATTCGTTTCCGCTACACTATTAAAATAAATAAATAATGTTGGACAATTCCCACAGCATTATCTAGCTCCAAGCTAAGCAGAGCTTGTGTTATGGGTACTACATAATTGATATACATAATGTACAATACACTACATAGGTAGATATTTTTATTATACATCGAAAACATCCAGAACGCCCTGAACAAATATAATTATGTATATCGTACACACTTTTGTCCCGTGGCGGGAATCGACCGCAACCTCGTCGCAGGCGGACCTTTGCCCACCGCACCACGGAGGTCGCATTAGTTTTACGGTGGATGGGTTTATTAATGATCATTTTTGTAGTAAATTTTTACAATTTATTCCGCATGCTCATCCTCAACAGCCTATAATGGACCACTGCTGGACTCAGACCTCCCTTTTGATAAGCGTCTTATTGGCTTTTAACTCATGGGGGTAATACCCAAAATACCCACTCTGGGCAAGCGTGTTGGGGATTGCAGTCTGGTGGTAGAATGGTTCTGCAGTGGCCGCTCCTGCCCGATGGGTAACCTTCAGTCTTATCCGTTAGTTGTCTCAAATGTAAGTGTTACGGTTCGACTGCCAATAGTTTCGTTTAGTAATTTTACGATTGAGATTAAAAACATCTTATATATACTTTTCAATTATAAAATTTTACAATGAAAGCATCGAAAAATAAATAAATAAATAAACAGATATATTTCTATATCAATAGAGAATACGCTTTTTTGAAGTCACATGCATCCTATTGATTATTCGCGAGTGATCACTTTTTGTCCCACAAAACTTAAAAAATTGCATATAATATAAAGGAATTCAAAATCGGTAGGTAAGTAAGTTAAGTTAAGTAAGTTAAGTTTTTGAAAAAAAACATTAAATATTCTTAATAATTATGTACCTATTTGTAGTTACGCCTGTTATCCGAATGGGATGGATCCTCGTCAAAGTAAAATTTTTGAGACCAAAAACATAATTCCGAGCAAAGTAGCGTCGGCAAAGAATATTCCAATCCAAATCATAATTTGATCCATTAAAAACGTAATTCCATACGTCATCTCGCGAGCGTCGACTAGAATTTACAGACGACAGATACGCTTTATAATGTCAATCCACCGCAGATATCTCAATAACGTAGGTATAACATGCATACTTAAGAAATGGGATTGAAAATGACCTCGTACTGGATTCGAATTGAGCAGACGAGCACGAAAAATATCGCTATTCTCAATAACTTTCTATTAGTTGAAGTTTAGAATCCATATTTTAATTTATAAGTTCAAAAGAAACTCGGACCTTCAAGAAATTTTACAAGGAGATAATCCTATGTCCATCCTTGTTGTACCTCAAGGACGGACATTATGCAACTTAAAAAGCTCATGCGAAGCCGCGGAAGCTAGTAATAATATTTGTTTGTTTCTCATAAATAGTCTTTGAAACTACTGGACCGATTTAAAACATTCTTTCATCATTAAAAAGCTTACTATACAGGGAGTGACGTAGCCTATATTTTATCCCCGAATTCCCACGGGATCAGGCACTACGCGGGTGAAATCGCGAAGCGTTGCTATATTTGCGATGGCGTTGTTTAGTATAATCGAATATTTTCCACCAGTGAGACGCAAACACGTTTCGTTCATAAAACCAATCGATAACTAATTGATTTGTTTACATAATAATACACAAGTCACAGGTCTGGACAGCATTGCGTAAGCTTGATGCACTTATCTGTACCGAATGGTCACTGGCCAAAGCGTGCGACCTAATTTCAAGCGTTACGTCGATGTTACGAGTGGAGGGAGTACAGGGTGGAGCCATACTTGATAGGTTGCCAAACTTGAAATGCGTATAATGGTGGGTTCACGTTAGTTTATTTCAGAGTCAGAGTCAAGTCGTTTATTTCTTTAGACTTACAAAATAAACACTCAGACAAGTGCAAGTACAAGATTTGTTTTGGAGATATCTTTTACACCATTTTTAAATAATACAAATGGTTCTGCCGGAAGACCAGCGTTGGATGCTAGCTTGCCAGTCATTCAACTCATGCTGAGTCAAAGACAATTTTGTAGACGGACATAAGTACGCTTTTTTTTCCTTGCTCTAAAATGTATACCTACTTATGTTCTGTCTATAAAATAAATATATTTCATTCTTATTCTTTATTCTTACTAAACATGATAAGTGTTATTTTAAACTTGTGTCTGTGCACACATTTCACATTAGTAAAAAGTAGCTTGTTATTTCAATATGTTCGAGGTCTACCTACACAGCTACATTTTGGTATTATGTACTTAATTGATTATTTATGTGAGTAATTTAGTAATCTATGTATACATTACATAACTGATTATAAGTGGCCTGTATGTAACATAAATAAGTTATTAAGTTATGAATAAAGAACTATGAACTTTAAGACATTCCAATCTGTTTAGTAGGGAACTCTAGAAGATTTGGTAACTAACAAACACACATTATTTTCTTTTGTTTTTATTCATATTAAGCTATGTGCACACTGTACACACAAGGCATGCATGCCTTACGTGCGTTGTTGATTGCGCTATCGTGCATGCTCTTAATGAACGAAGGAGGTCGCAGTGCGCCCTTGACGTAATGCGTCGTCATAAAGTAAATAAATAAATAAATAATGCTGGACAATTCACACAGCATTATCTAGCCCCAAGCTAAGTAGAGCTTGTGTTATGGGTGTGGTGTGGTGTTATGGGCTAGATAACTGATATACATAATACAATACACTACATAGATAGATATTTTTATAAATAAATTGGTAAAGCGTAGCGCGCGTTAAACACGTGTGCGTCTCGCGTCGGGTATAATTTTGCTTTACAAATGTATATGCGTATAGTGCTTTGCTTGAGTACCTCGAAGTCTTAGTTTACGATAAACGTGTCCATTTCAAAATCAAAGATGGCTTTCATTATAATACAAAAAAATTAGGACGATTCTTTCAAGTTACACCACTGTGAGAGCTTAATTTTATTCATACTAAAAACAAAATAAATGTTTACCGATCCATGTCCGAGGTCCGTGCTGGCATCGATAAATACCATCAATATCATACGATAGGATCGCAAAATCTATAGATTTTTACTGGCTGCAACTGTGGCTCAACCAAAAACGTAATCGAATCGAGTGAGCGCGCATCATCGCGTAAAAACGATGCAAACTTGTTGATGAATGGTGATATTATTCGCGTGACCACGACTTTATTATTGAGATAACAATGAATATAGCAGCAAGCCAGTGAGCATACCACTGGCCTATTGGCCTGGCCTGTTCAATTAGTTACCCCCAGAAAATGTACTCATGGGTATATACCCATAAAGCGTGCTCAGAAAATTACCGATTTTTTTTTTAAATAGATGGGCAGGAGATCGCGGCGTAAAAATCGGCCCTTCAACCAACCTGTACATGTCATAATGGTGGACTAAGGGAATCTGCCAGAGGAAGCAGCCGCTTCCCTCTGTGATTTTTAAAACGTTCACTGCGGTCACAAATCCGCCTAGCAAACATGGTGATGGTGATAGCAAAACCCTTAGGGCTCATATACACGGATGGCAAGTAGTCGACTGTAAGCAATCGCGATTGCTGAGCCATACAGTCGGCAATTTGCTGTCCGTGTATTTGAGACGGGCAAACTGTGTATATAGTGCTTAGTTTTCAAGATCAGTACACACCTAGTTTTTATGTTAGTTTTTTCCAGGTTCAGTACTTAAACGTGCTGGCTTTATGTCAAAATATTAATAATACCTTGAGAAGGGGAGGGCGGAATAAAAGTACGTAATGGACAGAGCAAGTAGAAGCGAGAGCGGATTTCGGACAATTCATCAGCATGCATACCTACGTCCAACGCTGAACTTGCAAACGCTGAACTCCAAAGCTCTTCGGCTTGATGAAGGCATGTTTCTTTAAAAAAGGTGGGAGGGAGATCAATTTAATAGGCCATTGTATCGTAATTATAATGTTAACGCTACCCATCTATTAAGTGCCTAACGTGCTGTAATGTGATTGTTTTTTGCTGCAAATAAATATCATCATCAGCTTATACTAGTCCACTGCGGACAGAGGCCACTCCTAATGAGCGCCATAGAAAAAATACATAAATCAACAACATAGATAAGATATTTATTTAAAGTCTATGGTAAAATTAGAGCAATTATTAGTTATAGTAAAAAGGTTATTTCCAACTACCTCTTGAGAAGTAAAAACTTTGTTTTTTTTTTGTTAAATTCATCATTTTGCCTTTTGATAAACGATGTTAGTCTCTCGAAATAATGTACATTGTGTTTAGTACCAGTAGTAATGTTGTCTTTAATTTAACATAGAATATACGCTCCATAATATTGAAGGTTTGTAAGTCTTTGAGAATAGGGTATATGCATGTGATTTCAAAATGGCAAAAAAAATATATACTTATTCTCTATTGATATAGAAACATATCTACATATTTTTTTTTTGCATTTTGAGATGTTTTTATTGTAGAATTTAACCATTGAAAAATTTATATTTTAAATCTCAATCGCAAAATTTCAAAACGCTACGCCATTGACTAGAGCGGACGTGACATCACTGTGCACATTTTTTCTTTTTTTATTCTGCTTGCTGCACCATGATTTGACACTATTCTGCCCACTTGACATTTCGTATTGTCGATTATTTTCAGTTTTTTCGGAAAACCTCTTTCCTGAGATGATCACTACCGAGGTCGTCACCAAAGGTTTTAATCAAGTG
Organism: Eupithecia tripunctaria; assembly: GCA_955876795.1. Lineage (NCBI taxonomy): Eukaryota > Metazoa > Arthropoda > Insecta > Lepidoptera > Geometridae > Eupithecia > Eupithecia tripunctaria. Next base: position 12,194,183 of record OY041619.1, on the reverse strand, counting down.
TGTACGTCGACGTCACATAAACATGGCGCCAATATGGCAGCGTTTTTATCACCCGAAAATGATTGTAGTTTTGATTTGTTTTTTTACCTTGTTAATGCGAAATTCAGTTAGCGTCTTATCATTCCTCGGTTAAATAATGACCTAAAGAATCGATTAAAACAATAAAAAAAATCGATGCATATACCCTATTCGTTAAAATATAATAACAAAACTTTTTCTTAAAACGATTTCACTATTTACTCAGCGCGCCATTTACCTTAATACCTTCTTGATAGCTTCATTTTAGGTGTTAAAAGGTTTTCCACTACTGCTTTAGCCTCCTCTTTTATAAAATTAGGCGTTAAATTTATGTCTATATCAATGTCTGAACTCATTGTAATAATCAAAACAACGAAAAATCAAAACCCAAACTCGAAAAATCAAATGAAGATAGGATTGCCGTTTTCCCGTTTTCTTTTTATTAGGCATCAGTGTTGCCAATGAAAATTTTTAGGCTGCCGTGTATATTAGGTAAAAAAGCCGTGTTTATATGGAACAAGATCATCGGTGGGCCGTGTCATTGCATAAAAAAATAACGTTTAATTAATTTTAATTAAAAATGCGCCATTTGGCCAATGTTGTTAAAAATGCGCCATTTGGCTAATGTTGTTTTTTTTTCTATTTGTTTGAAGAAATAACAACAAATAATTATTTTGAATAGCTTTAATTTTTTTTTAATTCACGGTATAAATCTCGAATACTTTCTATAAACTCTTCTTCGTTCTTATTCAAGAAATATTTTTGCTTGTCTTTAATTTTTTGGTACATTGAGGTGGTGGGTTCAAAAGTTCTGCAATCATTTTTGCTGATGTTACTTTTAATGCATTCTTTTGTCAAGAGAAGTCCTCTAATACTTGAAGTCAATAATTTGTTCCTCTTCTTTGTTTTTATATTGTTCACGTGACTGAAAATTCGTTCACAATCACTGTTCGAATGGGGCAGTGATAAAACACTTAGTGCAAATTTAGCGATGTTCTTGGAATCGGTTGTGGTCAGTTTTCATTGCAGCAACTTCCATATTTGAAAATGTATTTACGTCAGGTAATGTTCTCATTCGTCGTCAATTATTTGTATCTGGTTGTCAATGACAATTCGCGGTAACTGCCTTACTATTGGATAAAGTGAGGGTAATTTATCCTGATTCCTTGTGCTGTGTTTTATGGCTTCCTCTGTTGAAAAGTATTTTAACATTGGTAGCAAACTGTTGTTGAAATCATATCTTTTACGAATTTGAATGCAACCCTCAACTAAAAATGATTTCGTTCTCCTGTTAAATTCTTGAAGTTTCTCAGTATTTTGTTGAATTTCAGGCTTTTCTAATTCCTTCTTAATTTTCCAGCCATTTGGTATGTGCAAGTTTGCATTTTCTGGCTCGATCTGATGCAGCCGTGTTTGATTATCGTGATCTCTAAACATAAAACAATATAAATATCCTTATAGGATCGCTTATAAGGATATATTTATATATAACATACGATCATCCAACTCCGTTATTTTTGTTTCTTTACTTTTAAAGTATTCATTTAATTTAACGAATTTCGGCAATATCCATTGTAGGAACAGGTAGTACATAAACACGAATCGGTCATTTAAATCGTGAAAAATCAATTCTGCCGCAACCACTTTTTCGGCAAACCATTTATTAGAAAAGAAGTGTTTCAGAATTTGCGAATAGCCGTAGAATCTGCTACGGCTACAGGGTTGCAGCCGTAGGCCGTGCATTTTGTGATATTTTGGCCTGAAAGCCGTAGAACACGGTAATTGCCGTAGCATTGGCAACACTGTTAGGCATAACGGCAGATATAAGGCATAACACGGACGCAAAAGTCCATCTCACAAGAAGTTGAAGTTGAGTGGCTGTATAGAAAGGTAGAATGCATGGTTCAAGAGAAAAGCGAGGTGACAGCTATCATTTGTTTTGTACTTGTCATTACGTATAACTTTCATCCGACTGCGCAGGCTACTTCCGACCTATTTTCAGAGTATGAGTAGGTAATGAAAATATATTTATATTTTTATGTTTATTTTAAAAAATTGCAGCCAAGCGGAGACTAGTACAGTCTCCGTTTCATACTAAATACACACCCTTAGCCGGTTTAAGACATTAAATTTATCTTAACGTTTGCAAGTTGTGTAACGAACAATTATTTTTTTTATGAGTTTAATCACCCATTGAATGCCTTAATATAATTTTTTTATTGTTTTACCCCACTCTCGAATTGCAATCTCTCGGACGTTTCTGGCCATTTGTCTCTTTAAGGCCAAAGAAACTGGTGTTGTGAAAAAAAGTTGCCGTTTTTAAAATGTTACTCAAAACTTCCTTGTTATTTGCAGTTTTCTTTGCTGAAATCATGGCTAAAGGTGAGTGAATGTTTTTTTTTGTGTTTTAATTAGTTTTATTCTTAAAAGTCCTTAACTTTTTAATGCACTTTGAGTCACTGATACAATTTTTTTTCTTTTGTCGCAAACAATCTACTTAAAGCTAAATCACACTAATCCTCCTATCCTTCCAATATTATAAATGCGAAAGTTTGTAAGGAAGAATGTATGGAGGTACATACATATGTTTGTTACTCTTTCACGCAAAACCACTGAACGAATCAGGCTGAAATTTTGCCTCTCGGTAATTCTTATCCTGAAATCAAACATGGAATTTTTTAACCCATAATTTAGTTCCTGTGGGAACGTTTGGAAACGTTTATGGGTGATTTCTAACACCCATAAACGTTTCCATACAATAAACGCGTGCGAAGCCGCGGGGCGCAGGTAGTATATCTAAAAGTAATCTAAATCATTTTATCGCCGTATAAAGTGGCTATTTTTAATGTTTAAACGAAAAATGAAGTAAAATGCTAGAAAAGTTGCATCTTGTCGGCAATTTTGTTGATCAATATAGCGCGGTATACATATTTGCAACTATACCCTTGCTGCAATTTCATAGTGTAATTGCAGAGTGTAGTCTAGATATATTTAGCAACTGCATAGCTGACGAATTTTGCATGTACACGCCAAGCTACATTATATTGCGTATATATATAGTAGTATATACGTATAATATTATATTCCAGGATCTCAATAATTTCAAAATGGCGGAAAGCGAACGTTTTTCGTTGCTGCATCATTCATTGTTTTTTTATTATCGTTTGAACACATACAAATCTCAAAAGAGAAGCAGAATGTGGATCCGGCCATATTTAAGGAGTCAATAAACCATAACTAACCAAAGACTGATTCTCGATAAATATTTGTTCGAAAACTTCACAATGATGTCCAAAAGTTACTTCAAGAGTTTGTTGAATATAATTGGACCAAGGATCAAGAAACTAGATACAAATGAGAAAGGAAATACAAGATTAGCAATCACGCGTCAATTCTGTGGTGATTCTTACAAGAGCTTGACGTATTTAGTTAGTCTCTGACTGATCAATTGTAGTATACTTAATCAGCAACTTGGCAGCTATACAATTATTATTATTATTATTATCATCAAGAGCCTGTATGATCCCACTGCAGGGCAAAGACCTCCCTTTCCACCTTCCATTCATCTCTATAGCTATACAATTGCAGCAAGAAATTGCCAAAAATATAGCCCGTTTACAGGCACCTATAGTGAGTTAACCGAACTAATGCTTTTGTGTAATTATGACCGTTTTAATTATTTTAATGCGATCTTAACTTGAGTTTACTTAGTTTTGTATTGGCTTCCATATACGTAGACTACTTGAAGTTCTTTCGGTAGGTACAAGGTGGGTACTTACCTAGGTACGAAATCCAAGTACCTAGGTACCTATCTACTAAGTCGTACATAATCATCATCCTATGTCCACAGCTGGACATAGGCCTTCCCTATTGAGCGCCAGAGCGCCTTGTCTTCAGCTTGCTGCATTTAGCAGCTGTCTGCAGTCTTTTGCAGATCATCATACCATCGCGTCCTAAACTAAATGAATGCAATTAAATGAAAAAATATTATTCAGCACGACACAAAACATGGTTAAATAGGAAAGGCTAATCTAGGAATTATCGATTTAATATAAGAGGTAGGTACTAAAAATTCATCATACAATATGGATGCATGTTAAAATGTAAATTTAGCCAAGGCCCTAACCTATGCTCAAGAAATTGAAAACACCCCAGCATTAGTGCTTCCGCAAGCTGATTGGCAAACCACCGAGTGTCGCGCCAAAAAAGTGTCAACTTAGCGGTATCTAAGTCGGATTACCTACTAAAAAACATTATTCATCAAATCATTTGTTGGATTTAAATCCATCTTATATTGATAAACTAAATATTCCAAATGCGTAAATATTTCTTAAACACTATCCCATCGATGAAAATCAGTAACACAGCCCTTTGATAAAACTATGCTAATACCATTTATGTAAAGATATCTATTTCAAACAAACAATGGCCGAGCCTTCGGTTCTAGAAAAATGTTTACTTTGAGGGGACATCAATGAATGTCCCTATTTTACTGAAAGGGTCCGGATGATTGATATCCGCCGGTTATTGTCGTGCCTGAGCTGGGTTCAGATGAATAGATGAATGCATTAGGTCGACCAACAGAATATTTGAGGTCACACTGTGGAGAAGAAGATGATTCAGACAAATGGGAATGTCGCGGCATATCCGAACGACTGGCATCGGAACAATGGAGTGTATCCGAACATATTTTGTAATGCATAAATTCAATATGGCGACAATCCCTTTACAACCCAAATAGCCACTCGATTTACCTAACATTTTTCCGATATAATTCATATATTTAATTTTATATATCCAAGCTCTTGGATTCTTTTATTTTGGCAGCACCCAAAAAGTAGCATACCAGGGTAAATAAATAACCTAAACACATGGTGAAAGTCAAAATCGCTTATTAATAAAAAATTGGTTGTGTTTAAAGTCGGTTTAGGAACGATAATTTTACATGATAACGTCATTTACTTG